>BTPG01000008.1:45186100-45786100 GCA_036245525.1 Semisulcospira habei
TCTGAAATCAAATCGCAGCTGATTGCTGGATGCAAGTCGTCGAAAGTCCGAGAAAAGGGTCTATCAACCCCAGCTATGACCTTAGCTGATCTTCTCACGTTTGCACGTACCCTGCAACTGACCACCCAGCACTCACGAGCCATGCATACTGAGATCAATAAACTTGATGCTCATCATCACCATGCCAGTGGCAGTCGTCTTCGCCATCAACAACCACGACAATTATCTCAGCAACCATCCAAGTGCAGAAACTGTGGTGGTGATTGGCCGCACAAAGGTGGACAGAAATCTTGCCCCGCCTTCAACAAACGTTGCAATTCCTGCACTAAACTACACCATTTTGCTTCAGTTTGTCGTTCACAGCCTGTGAAACAAACACAGGGACCGTTGAATGCATCGAAACACCAACCTGGTGGCTACCGTCATCGCAACAAGCCCAGATCCAACGTTCACCATCTTGACAACCCAGATGATGAAGCCAACGTTATCAAGACTGAATCTGACAGCTCCAGCGAGACTGAATATATCTTCATGACCTCTAACATCAGCAGTCGACTTCCTCACTTCGTAGTGACAGTGCAAGGACATGGGTTTGAGTTTCTCGCAGACTCCGGTGCTACTATTGACATTCTATCAAAAGATGACTATGATCTGATCACACCCAAGCCTTCGTTACATCCATCGAACAAGAAGATTTCTGCGTATGGGAGCAAACATGCCATTCCTGTCATTGGTGCCTTCAATACTGTCGTCCAACACAAGGGAAACACAACAAAGACGACAATCCATGTCGTCCAACAGAAAGAAAAAGCTATCCTTGGCTGGAAGACATGTCAAGAACTAGGCCTACTCGCTACCGTGCATCACATCAAGCCTGAACACGAAAAGCTGCAAGACGAATTTTCCGATCTCTTTGGTGGTGTAGGCAAACTGAATGACCAGAAAATCCAACTACATATCGACAAGACTGTCCAACCTGTAGCACAACAATACCGACGTGTTCCATTTCATGTGCGAAAAGACATTGAAGAGCAACTGCGGAAAGACGAAGAACTTGGCATCATTGAAAAAGCTACTGGACCAACACCATGGGTGTCTCCAGTTGTCGTCGTGCCCAAACCCAAACAGCCAGGAAAGGTGCGTGTCTGCGTTGACATGCGTGCGGCAAACAAGGCAATTCGTCGCGAACGTCATGCCACACCAACTCTCGACGAACTAAAGACCATGTTTGCTGGGGCCACCGTCTTTAGCAAACTTGATTTAACGCAAGGGTATAATCAACTAGAGTTAGACCCTTCTTCGCGATACATCACTACCTTTGCCACGCACATGGGGCTCTACAGATACCGTCGTCTGTTCTTTGGCATAAACTCTGCAAGTGAGATATTTCAAGAAACTGTCCGTCAATGCCTAGCAGGACTCGATGGTGTTGTAAACATCAGTGACGATATCATGTGCTTTGGAACAAATCAAGCGTGCCATGACCGCAACCTTCGTGCACTATTCGAACGTCTTCGCCAGAAAGGACTCACACTGAACAGTGAAAAGTGTGTGTACAACAAGGAATCCCTCGAGTTTCTTGGTCACATCTTCGGAAAGGAGGGCATCAAACCAAGCCAGGACAAGCTTGACACAATCCTCCATCTACCTACGCCAAGCAGCGCTTCCGAAGTCCGCAGCCTACTTGGGATGATGAACTTTTGTGGTGCTCACCACATCCCCAACTACGCAACGCTGACGCATGAACTACGCATCCTCACCAAGAAAACTACGCCATGGTCTTGGACACAAGCACATGGTGCAGCGCTTGCGAAACTGAAAGCAGCCCTCAGTCAAGCTACCACGCTCGCATACTTCAACCCGCGTAAAGCCAGTGAAATCTACACTGATGGCAGCCCTGTGGGTATTTCAGCTGTCCTCACACAAGATGGTCGTGTGATCCAGTTTGCAAGTCGACCCCTCACCCCAACAGAGCAACGATACTCTCAAACAGAACGAGAAGCTCTCGCAGTGACTTGGGCGTGTGAGTATTTCCACATTTACATCTACGGCGCACCATTTACCGTCCACACTGATCACAGACCCCTTGTCTCGATCTTCAACAACCCCCGCTCAAGGTTGTCAACGCGCATCGAACGATGGGCGATGAGACTTCAGCCATATCAGATCACTGTCAAGTACCGACCAGGTGCAGACAACCCTGCAGACTATCTCAGCCGTCACCCAGTTCCACAAGCCTCAAGTGACCGTGAAGAGAAAATTGCAGAAGAATACGTCAACTACGTCACCAAAAACTGCATCCCCAAAGCGATGACTGTTGATGACGTTGCTGCTGAAACCGCGTCTGACCCTACCCTCACCGCAGTAATCCATGGGCTTCTCACCAACCAGTGGCACAAGCATGAACAAAACATCGACATATCGACATTTAACACACTTCATCAGTGTCGCTCTGAGCTATCCCTAGCCTCAGGTGACCGAGTGATCTTGAAAGGCAACCAGGTCGTTCTCCCCACATCCCTCCAGGATCGAGCTGTGAAACTCGCCCACTCCGGTCATCAAGGCATAGTCAAAACAGTCGCCCTGCTACGCGAAAAAGTATGGTTTAAAAACTTGCAACACCACGTTGAAGTGACTGTGAAAAACTGCATGAAATGCCAGATTTCAACTCCCACCCCTGCGCGTGAACCCTTGAAGATGTCACCCCTCCCTAGTGCACCATGGACCGAACTCTCCGCAGACTTTGGACATCTTCCCAGTGGCAAGTACATCTTGGTCGTCATGGACGAATACTCCCGCTTCCCGGTCGTCGACATTATCGACTCGACGTCAGCTCGAAGCGTCATTCTCAAATTTGACAAGATCTTTGCAGAATTTGGCATTCCTGAGTCTCTTAAAACAGACAATGGTCCCCCTTTCAATAGCGCTGATTTTGCCATGTACTGTGCTCACATGGGTATCAAACACAGAAAAATCACCCCCTTATGGCCCCGTGCAAATGCAGAAAAAGAACGTTTCATGCGTTCCATCAAGAAGACCCTCAAAAGTGCGACAACCCCCAACCTCAAGCAGGAAATGTATAGATTTCTCCTTGACTACCGCACTACCCCACACTCCACAACCGGTGTTCCCCCCGCTTCCCTGCTCTTTGGCAGAAACCTCAGGTCTCGACTCCCTCAAGTCCCTCAAACCCGAGATGATCATGCTGTCAGACAGCGTGATGCTGCTCAGAAAGCCCTCATGAAGGAATTTGCTGACAACAAGGCCTATGTCAATCCATCTCCCCTCCAGATTGGTGATCCTGTCCTCCTTAAGACTCATGACCCCACCAAGGCTGACACTCCATGGCAACCGACTCCGCTGGTCGTCACCAACAAGAAAGGGTCCATGATCACGGCTCAGCGAGGTCAACAAAAGATCACCCGAAACAGCAGCTTCTTCAAGACGGCTCCTAGACCCCCTTCTGCTGCTGAACAGGAACCCGACTCATTCCCTGACCCGACAACGCCAAGTGGTCTTGACTGCGCACCCCAGCCTCCAACCCCTGCAGCTTCACCCAGTCCCCACCATGCCAGAAGGTCCGCGCGTCAAGTCCACATGCCAAAACGATTCGATGATTATATTTTGAACAAACCCTAAAAGACTCTGGTGAAAGACCCAGTGAGGCGCGACCAGCCTGCACCGTTGTGTTAGTTTTGTCTTCGAGACTGTTGTGTTCACTTCATTTAATAGTTTCAAGTACTAGTCATAATCAGCAGTGATAAGTGGAATCTAGTCGCATTTATTTTCTTCATAAATCCAAACACTAAACCTATGTGTTCATGATATCATTATGTTCTACCTCTTGTATCAGCCTCATTTATTTATGTTTGAGTTAACAACCTACTAATGCAAGAATTCTTTGCCAATCCCAATTTATATTTCTTCTTTAATGTTAAAACAAAGGGAAGGAAAGGAAAAGGAAAAAAAAAAAGATTGTAATTGTGATCACATGCATTTTTTTTCATCCAAGGAAGGAGGTGATGTAATGTGTTGAGTTTTATATTCATGAATACATGCATGTACAACTTTAAGGGAACTAACTCCTCACTAACCGCGGCACTTAGGCGATGCTACAGTTATCGCTAGTGGCTGGCTACCAAACATGGCGATCATCACCAACCGATATTTCGGTATGAATACAAAGTCAGTCTGAACACATCAATCAGTGTTGTTTACTCATTGTATGCTTGACGTCCACGATTCACGCACCACCAGCAGTACTCCAAACATTACAACACACACACACACACACACACACGCACGCCGTCGAGTTAAATAAAAAGAGTTCTCCGCAGGAGCAGACGACGCAAGTAATTAACGGAAGTTGGCGCGTTGCTATAGACGACGAGAACTGTTATAAAGATTATAACAAAACTCTAACCCTTTTGCTTATAAACATGATATGAATGTATAGCATAGTATATACTGTTGGTATGTGGTGTAAAAAAAAACACACTTCAGTTACAGTCTCCCAAAGAGTCGGTGGCTTACTTGCTTCCGGCGCACGAGGCTAGGCGTCGAAGTAAGTGCAGCGGTTCACGCGCTAAGCCTTGTTAGCAAGCCAGCCGTCATGCATGACGCGATTAAAACAAGTTAATCGTCTAGTTGCCTGGGACTGCCTAGACCCCCTGCTTCGTTTGTAAAGCTGTGAACTTAACGTACCTACCTGGACTTGCGAGAACAATATCTCAAAAGACATGTAGCACAAAAAAACTTGTCACCGCTATTACCTAGCCGCCGACCGTTTGTTGTGAACAGAACCAAAGATTGTGTCAGAGAACAGACAACTACAAGTACACGGGAACACACATACGATGACTTCCACGACCGCAACTGCTCATGTCATCCCTGCCGGGCGAAGGCTGAACAAAGATATAAACCCCATCGGATTCGAACCTAGAGTGTTGTATGGACAAGGCAAGCGAGCGACCACCATTTTGAGTGGTGAGGGGTATGTGTGCCCCATTATTGCCCACGATGCGAAGAACGATGGTTACGACAGAATGAGGGCTAGCACAGCTGCCTACAGTCGCTTAAAGAGGGGGGTTCGCCCCATGCATGTCACCACAATGCATCTGACCATGCCCCCCTGGGAACCAGACTACACAACAACCAATAAACAGGTACATGGACATAGAACAAGTTGATGATGTTCTCATTAGGTGGGGTGGGGTGGGATGGGGATACAGCAAGGGCATCAACCCAATGCGCAAAAGTTACTAGGCCGATGTCAGTTGCTGCTGGCCCATGCACATCTGTGCGTGGGCCAACAGCAGCTGATGTCGGCCCAATGCCCCTTTGATACACTTCAGCCTAGCTCTTACACACCCAAGTATTTTGCAAATTGGATATAAGGCGTTGAGGTCTCTGGCTTCTAATAAGCAAAAGATCCTCAGGCCATCAGCCTTTGTTGGCTGGAGATCAGGCATGTGCAGACCAACAATAGCTGACATTGACCTAAGGACTTCATGCTTATTTTGCATCTGTACAAGGATGTAGAACGTCAACATAACATTAACCGGAATGCAAGTAACATGGTCTGATTTCATCAGTATGTGGCTGTCATATACACAAAGCACAATAAAATGCACATTTATTCTGAAAATTACATATTATGTAATGTATCAAATAGATTTTCAAACATATCATGCATGGATATGAGGCTATTTACATCTGCACTGCTGCATCATGTGTAAATTAATATGTGAAGTGTTTTATCTCAACCTGATAAATACTATGAAAAAATTCAAATGAGCCTGTGACAAAATGTCATGCTCGTAACAACTGACATATTTTTAGTCAAGAAAACTGCACTACAACAGAAAATTTGTTCTTTTTGTGATTCTGCTTAATGAAGACATTGTTGTTGGAACACTTGCATTTCTCACAAAGTTTCCTTCACCAAAATGGAATAATCTGGAGGATTTTCATGTGTATGTCCACTGTGACAACAAACATTTTTCTCTGCTGAGTGACAGGAACATATGATCTGTATTTCTGTTATCTCATCTAAGGACAATGACTGAAGAACATTTTCTGTAAAATGTGGTAATCACACGAAGAACTGTGTTTTTGTGATTTAAATTGACTGAGTATGTCCATTGTAACAACCAACACTGATTGTTACAGAAAACTTAATTTCAAAAGGAATAAAAGTCTCTTCATTCTTCCACCTGTGAGAACGGGTTATACAATTACTTTCTTTTGAAAGAGAATAATTAAAAACGTTAAACTGACTTAATGTGATCATTATGTCCACCGTAATGACCAACATTTTCAGAAAGGGCCAAATTTAATTATTCGCTGCTGGAAATCATCAGTTTCTGCATTCACATTAATTAATTTCACATGCCCACATACCAGATACATCAAAACTAACCAGTGCCTAAAATAAGCCTATTTTAAAGACATCTCTGTTGGTTGTTACTTTAGACATTTCTGTTGGTTGTTACTTTTGGTACAAGCAACCTTTTGTCACAGGCTCAAATGTATATATTAGCAAGTACAGAAAGATACACTGATTAATTTAATTCAGTGCTTGAGAATTTTAATGACACTCTTGAAAGTTCTACATGGGATGTGACTTAGTGGATATGAATTTTGATATTTGGTGTTGCAGTTAGGAGTTCCCAGGTTCAAGTCCCTTATGGGCAGGAATGGGATGCAAATATAGATTTGCATATTTCTAGCAGTTCAAATTCACTCAAACTTTTAGTTATAGTGTGTGCACAAATACCTTTAAAACACATAAGGCCCTAGCAGGCTATGACAGCTGACATTGTTCAACTATGATGTTTCAAGGGTGGCATCAGAATAGCCTGGCAGCTTGAGGCGGCAAGCTATTCTGACACTACCCTTGAACTATCATGGTTAATCTCTCTCCATGGAACTGTGACTTAGACCCAAGAAGATATCTCTGAAATTTGATAATTTCAACCTAAGTGCTTGACACTTTGGCTGTCAGTAGCTTTTTTGTTATGGTGATTCCTGCAAAAGTTACTGCAACATCAGCCACTGCTGACATCCAAAAGGTTAATGAGATAATCAAGTGACCACAGCATACATGTATCCTCCGGTACTGTAAACAGTACTGGTGTCTATATGCGCCAGTAGTTAGAAGTTATCTCCTAGAAAGACAGAGGGGGGGGGGGGGGGGGGGGGCGCTAGAAAACCTTACAAGTATGAGTGGATGACTTTTATGCTCGTATTGCCTCCAAAACTACAGATAATTGCACAGTTAAAATTCATTGAAAAATATTGCACATCACCTTGATGCAAGTAGGTGTCACATCATTCATAAAATAATTGTTTGTTTTTTTCTATTAGGACTACATAAATGTAAGAAGACATTGTGTTTGATTTATGGTCTTCCATTTTCCTGTTTGCTTCTTGTTCCATCACTTGTTTGTTTATTTTGGATGTTTCTGTTGTATTTTGTTCTACTTGCCTGCTTTCTAAATTGCCGGGGTTTTTTGTTGTTGTTGTTTGTTTGTTTGTTGTTGTTTTTGTTTTTTTGTAATTTTCGTTTTTGTTCATATAAGATTGCAGTGTGTGCTTACTTTTGGGGTTTTGTTGTATTAACCCTTTTAAATTACCATTCAGAATACACCAGTGTGTGAAATAAGTTTGACTAAAATAGTTAAAGGGTAGTGCCAGAATATCTTGGCGCCTCAAGGCGCCAAGCTTTTCTGGCACCACCCTTGAACTCTAGCCTTATCTATATCCTTATCTGTAAGTACTATAATGTAGCTTTCTTCTGGCAGTGTACAAATTTGAAGCTTTTAGCCTCAGTATGATATATGGGTTATCATGCATGTATGACCTTTTAAGCAATGTTTACTGGTTCATGTTTTTTAAAGTTAAGTAACTGCTGTGAGACAGGTATGGGAAACAATAATAATAATACAGAATTTTTATATGCCCTTCCCCACAGACAGCAAGCTCGGAGCACTTTACAACACATAAAAATAATTAAGAAAGTAAAAGAAAAAATCAGAACAAAATAAATAAATACAAGCTCACATCATGTAGGCACATTTCTAACACAAAACACACACATGCACACACACAATTTACATACATGGGCTACACATATATGACAACAGTAGACTTTGAGCCAAACCTTACCAGGCAGCACATGCAGACTAAGCTAATCCTGATATGCTAGCTGGAAGAGATGGGTCTTCAAATTTCTAACAAAAACAAAAAGAACCACAACATGCACACACACACACACACATTGTTGTTTCCCTTGTGACTATTAGACACAAGGGGTCAGTTGCATGAGCGAGCTTAGTCCTGCGCCAGCCACTAAGCCAGGTGCTCCGCTATAGCAGAGCACCTTGCTTAGTGGCTGGCGCAGGACTAAGCTCACCCATGCCACTGGCCCAACACCCTGTACAAGTATAAGCCCATGATAATACTTTACAAAACCTGGCCATGGATAATAGATCCACTCCTGAAACCAGTGTCCTGTCTGACACAACACTTACTGAGTGGCTAAAAATGGTTCCTCAAGTACTTGCCCAGTACCTAGTAAGTAACCAGTCTTAGGCCCGACGGCGGAGGCAGTGGGTTCTCTTACAACTGCCGTGAGCCTGATTACCTTCTGCTGACAGGGTAAAGACCATTAGGGTTACAGGAACCATACAACCCTAAATGTTGACACAGTAAACATAAGAAACCTATCAAAGCTGTGTAATCAAATCAAGGCACTGTAGGTAGAGTTTTCAAAACCTTGACATAGGAAGCCATAAATTCTTCAGGAAGAAAATAGCACTTAGCATGGAGCCAGTTGTTTGACTACGTGTACTTGATTTTTGGAAAAGACACACACTGCGCTTGCATACACACACACACACACACACAAGTATGCTTACACACTGTGTAAATACTCTCTAAAAGGTAACATTTAGACATGATGTACGCTATATATGTTGATTAAAGAAAGTTATTTTTGGCTCACGTGCGAAGCAAAAGTGAGTCTATGTTTTGGGCCAGCATGGTCATCTATCGTCCACTCACTCCCTCCCGTCTGTCGTCTGTGGTAAACTTAACGTTGGCATTTTCTCGGAGACTATTCAAGCCAGTCTTCAAACTTGGCCCAAGGATACTTTGTGGCAAGATCTTTCTAAACATACCAATTTGAGTGACCTCTCGCAAAGGTTAAGGTGACAGGGGATCAGGAAATAGGTCCAAAATAACTATATTTTGACATAGCTCATTTTTTTCTCAAATACTGTTCACAACTTCAAACAAAACTTAGTACAAAGATACCTGATAGTAAGACCTTCCTATACCTACTAATTTGTTGATCCCTTGGAAAGGTCAAGGGTCACAAGAGCTCAGGAAATAGTTGAAAAATAGCCATATTTTGACAAAAGATGTTTTTTCTCAAATACTATTCAGAACTTCAAACCCGAACTTGCTACAAAGATACCTGATGGTAAGACCTATCTATGCATACTAATTTCGATGAGCCCTTGGAAAGGTCAAGGGTCACAAGAGCTCAGGAAATAGGTCCAAAATAGCCATATTTTGACAAAAGATGTTTTTTTTCTCAAGTACTATTCACAACTTCAAACCCAAACTTCGTACAGAGATACCTGATGGTAAGGCCTTTCTTGCATACTAATTTGGTTGATCCCTCAGTAAGGTCAAGGGTCACAAGACCTCAGGAAATAGGCCCAAAATAGCCATATTTTGATAAAAGAGGTTTTATTCTCAAATACTATTCACAACTTCAAACCAAAATTTGCTACAGAAACACCTGTTGGCAAGACCTATCTATGGAAACTAATTTGGATGACCCCTCGGAAAGGTCAAGGGTCACAAGAGGCTGGCAAATGTTTGATAAAATAACATTGTAGGTATTATCAACATTTTTTTGCAAATTTTTCAATCAAATTTGGCACAAAGGTAGCTGATGAGAAGACCTTCCTATGCAAACTAATTTAGTCGACTCATCCCAAAGGTCAAGCCGGGGTCATGGGGGGTGGACAGATGTGTGAAAAATGCTTACATTTAGAGAAAACATGGATTTTGCTGGTGCAGAAGCCAGCCCTTTACTTATTGTCATAAAGGTCACACATATGTAAATCAGTCATACATGTGAACCATAACGGCTTTGCCTTTCTTGTTTATGTTTATCACATATCTTTCTTATAACCCTGACATATATGCAAGTTAAGCCCACTTGCGAACAACCTTACACAGTGCCTGATAAATCCTGCTGAATAATTTCTAAAGCGGGTAATCCCCCTTCTGTAATGCTGTCAGCCACTACTTCCCATAAAATCGCCTTGCCTTGTCAAACTGGGCGGACAACTCGGACAGCAACAAGAATCCGTCTGCAAGAGGCATAGATCCTCATGAGCCCCCGCAGAATATGGGGGCTCATGAGGATCTATGCCTCATGCTAGACCAATGTAAATTATGTTCCTCGTTGTAAAGGGTCAACTGGCGTTTGTATTATGGAAGGAAGGACGTATAGCGGATACAATACATGTATCATAATTCCCTTCTTGGACTGTCCAGCCAGGCCGTCAGTGATGTCATGTCATGTAGTCATTAGAAAACTCTCATGAGCCTGTTATGCCGCAGGGGCTGGTGAAAATCTATATGGGATATCCCTGTTCAGCGCCTGTTTCTGGAAGCATGCCGATACTGAAGTTTTATTCAGTAACTCATTCAGCCCGACGGCCATATTTCCCAAATATGAGGAGGCTGCGTCATCTAATGATTATGCACAAGTTGCAGGAGATGGATCGACCGACCATGATAATTGAAGGGCAGTGCAAAACATTTGAACTTCTTTAGTTTTGTTGGAAGTACATAACATTTGACTACGCGAGTTGCCCCATCCCCATCGTTGGAGTGAACTGACTCGCTTGATGCATCCAACACCCTTCCTCCTCCCCCCCCCCCCCCCCCCCCCCCCACTTCCAAAAACACCACCACCAGGGTTCATCGCGCCTTCAGTTCCAGGTATGTTTAGGACTTGCTTACCCCTCTTCCCTACCACTGTACGTACGCAGTACCAGCATTTTTGTCAGTTTCTGAAATCTAGGTTCATTCAGCGACCAAAAGCCAACACCTTCCAAGAAACATAGATACAAATTGATCTCAGCAAGAGGCATAGATCCTCATGAGTTCCCCGGCGCAGTCTTTTGCAGTTTGATCGTGTTCATATTTTTGTCGGCAGTGAAGGAGTTAATCGTTCAAGTCTGCCAGAGTAAAAGTCCGCCGGATTCGTCAGTATACAGGTGACCTTTCCCTATCAGTTATCAGTACCCTGTGTACCCTAGGAGGTTGGAAGTCATCGGGGTTTAAATCTGTGCCAGCATTATGCAGAGTCCAGCGTGCTCTCTAAACTTCGACTTTGGCAAACGGCCATTTTTTTTTTTCCAAGGAAAAATATGAACGGAAAAAATGCACATAACGTCACCGTTGGGCACAAAAGCACATTTCTGCTCGGCCACGTTTTACTGCTGGATTTATTGCGAACTTTTTCTTTAACAGTTTAACTCATTCAGCCCTGACGCACTACAGCAGGATGAGATGGGTCGACCATGATAATTCAAGTGCAGTGCCAGATTAGCTTGGCGCCTGTCGGCGTCAAGCTAATCTGGCACTGCCCTTGAATTATCATGGTCGATCCATCTCCTGCATGCAACAGGTGCATAGTCGTTAGATGACGCCTCCAAAATTTTGGGAAATACTACGTGCGCCGGGCTGAATTAGTTAAAAGATCTTAAAACGGAACCGAGCAGCTTATCAGATTTATTCAGAAGAAGGGAAACCCGGCCAAATCCGTCGGCTTTAGTCTCACGGTACAGCGCCTCTGATATGCCTAATTCCAAACAAAAGACATAAAAAAAACTTCATATGCCTTATCTTGATAAGCCAAGATTTACAAGGGCCTTAGAATAGAAAAGCCTTTGATTCCAGGATTATCCAAATGCGGCCTTTCAACATCGTCTGTTGTGCCTTGCTCCTGAGGCGAAAATCGAATTTTTATTCGAGACGCGCCGCATCCGGATAAAGCCGGCGCAAAACCGCGTCTATATATATATATATATATATATATATATATATATATATATATATATATATATATATATATATATATATATATATATATATATATATATATATATATATATATATATATATATATACATGTGGTGGCGAACGTTGTGTTTTAAGTGTATTAACTCGAAGTTCAGCCCGACGGTCGTATTTCCCAAAGTGGGGCTTTGGAGGCGTCATCTAATGACTATAAACCAGTTGCAGGAGATGGATCGACCATGATAATTCAAGGTACGTGCCAGATTAGCTTGGCGCCGACAGACGCCAAGCTAATCTGGCACTACCCTTGAATTATCATGGTCGACCCATCTCCTGCTGTAGTGCGTCAGTGCTGAATGGGTTAACCCCTTCACTGCCCGGGGCGAGGCAAACGCTACACATCTGCATGAGACATAAATCCTCAGGAGTCCCCGCAGTCGCATATCGGGGGGCTCATTAGGATTTATGTCTTGTGTTAATCCTATGTTCTTCGTGCCTGTATGTGGTCCCCAATTACATTGCGTTCACGCGACAAATGTTGGCCAGTGAGCAATCGTTTCCGACTGACGCGAAATCCGTGATCGCTGGCAGCGGAAGGCGTTAAAATTGACAAGACAGATATCTTACAGAAAGTGTATAATTTAACCCATATCATACTGAGGCTAAAAGCTTCAAATTTGTACACTGCCATATGCAAGATACATTATAGTACTTACAGATAAGGATTGGCTTTATTTCAAGGGTGGTGCCAGAATAGCTTGAACTATTTTATTTACACTTATTTCACACACTGGTGTATTCCGAATGATAAAGGTTAGAAAAGGGTATTTTTTTCGTTTTCGGGATGATAATCAAACAAATATACCTCTTCGTTTTCGGGATCACAGCAGCAGTCACAGTGAAAAAAAGTCCTCGGAACGATGTCAGCGTTAGCTGGTCTGCTCACACCCAATTAACCTTTTTCATCCTGATACACGTAGTTTAAAATACATTTGACGAAGATCATAATTCAAACCTATAGACGGAAAAGTCATTTTCGCCACAAACTCGTTCAACGTAAAGGACATCATGAGCCAAAGTAACTGTTTCAGAATGGATTTGACCAGAAGCACCTTTAAATCCACACCAGAATGCAAAGAAATACCACATTAAGAAATAAACATGCCGAGCGTGCTTTCTCTGTTCGGTATATCTTTTCAAGAAGTATATGCGTGTTGGAATGCGATTTGGACATTTCTTGTTATTAACGAAGTCTGCCGTAGTGAATACATATATAAATTTTCATTGACTTTTTACGTTCATTGTAAAACAAGAGTTCAAATATTGTTTCCATCCCCGTTTTCACGGTGGTCTGAATGGAGTCGATAAGAAAAATACAGGTCAAGTATCATTCTGGGTCTCCAAGCGCACTCTTGACCTCTTTTGAAACCGCTAGCCACAGAAGGCTTTCACTTGATTTTTCAGTTCCCAGCAAGGCAGTCGGTCGGCCTCTTTTCATCTTGCCCTCAATATGACTGTTTTCAATGGTACAAGCAGTGCACATGCAATGGTCGTCCATCTGCAAGAAACATAGATTAACCCGTCACTCGCCGCCCGCGAAAACTGGCCGCATTTATGTCATTTCTTTTCTCCTCAGACAGACTAATAGTCATAATTTTGTAAGCATAGGCGAGTAGCAACCTCAAGCCACCTGCAAGAGGCACAGATTCTAATGAGCCCCTGCAGCTGCAGGGGCTCATGAGAATCTACGCCTCTTGTTTGCACTGAAAGACAAGTTTTAATTGATCATGTGCGAAGCAAAAGTGAGTCTATGTTTTGGGCCAGTGGTCGTCCGACCGTCGTCCATCCGCCATCATCCGTCGTTTGTGGTAAACTTTAATGTTGGCATTTTCTCGGAGACTATTCTAGCCACATTCTTCAAACTTGCCCCAAGGATACTCTGTGGTAAGACCTTTCTAAGCAGACCAATTTGAGTGACTTCTCACAAACTTAAAACCCAAATTTGGTACAGAGATATCTGATGTTAAGACCGATCTATACATACTAATTTGGATGACTCCGTTGGAAAGGTCAAGGGTCATAAGAGGCTGGCAAATGTGTGTAAAATGCTGATTGTTGATAAAATTGTAGGTATTCCCAAATTTTCTCAAATTTTTCAACCAAATTTGGTACAAAGATAGCTGATGATAAGACCTTCCTATGCATACTATTTTAGTCGACTCATCACAAAGGTCAAGGGTCACGGGGCATTGACAGATGTGTGAAAAATGCTTACATTTTCAGAAAACATGGATTTTGCTGCTGCAGAAGCCAGCCCTTGTCACAAAGGTAACACATATGTAAACCGGTAATACACATGAGGCAAAATGGCTTTGCCTTTCTTGTTATTATTTGCATGCCTTCTCTGCAGATGGAAAATAGTTAAAGTTGTTTGGCCAGTGGCATGTGGTCTTACTGTGACATCCAACAATGTGCAAGAGGCATAGATTCTCATGAGCCCCTGCAGTTGCAGGGGCTCATGAGAATCAATGCCTCATGCTTTCATGCCTATTATTTGCATGCCTTCTCCTCAGACAGAAAATAGTGACAGTTCTGTAATCCAATCAGTGACTATAGAAGTCCTGTAATCCAATCGGTGGCTTTATACAATAACAACCCTATCGCGTATGACATGGAACCTCGTCATGCAGAATGTGACAAGAGGGTGCCAAAGACATTGCAGAAATCGCCCTATCAGCCGCTCAAAGGGCTTTGGCCCGTCACTACATTGAAAGATACTGCCGTTGTATGGGCCCAGAAGCGGCCATTGTCCGTGTTAAAAGTGACAGTTACAACGAGTTTATTGCCTGTAATGCCTGACTAGCAGAGGCGGGGAGAGAGTGATTGTGTTGTCAGATACTGGAAACCGCGCTTATGTCGAGGACTTGTGGTGCAAGTGTGTGTGTGTGTGAGAGAGAGAGAGAGAGAGAGAGAGAGAGAGAGCGACCGACCGATGAGCGAGCGCGCGCTGAATTACACGACCCCATTCAATTTTGTTTCCACCCAAGAATTATACATACAAAAAATAGGTTCGCATAAAAATCTTTTTCTGACCTCCAGAACATGAACAAACATAAGTAAACAAACATATAGAACCTACATAAGTAGATAAGAAAACAAATATATAAAAAGCAGTACCAGTAGGTGCAATTTATTTTTAACTCCAAAGTATATGTACTGAGATAAACTGTCCCAAAGGCAGCAGTTCACACTTTGTTTTTACAATGTGTACGTGTATATGTGTGTTCTTTAACTGTTTAATTTATCTGTTTTTTAATCCTTACAGTTTCATGGTGGCAGCAAAACACTGGAGCCTGCAACCCGGCGCGTGCCGAAGGGTGGCATGCGACGGTCACAGATCGTGTTTGGGGGGTACGGCAATGTACATGGCTACCCAGGACATGACACAGAAGATCCCAACTTCTGGAAAACAGACTACACACAGACTTACTTTCAGAAAGACATCATACCTGTAAGTTTTCTTGTTGGGTCGTTGCATGCATTCTGCCCTGACATACCACAACACGATATGGATCGACCATAATTTTTTCTTAAAAACAATATTTATTGGATGCTTCAGTGATACATTGTTTGCTTGTATCTAAATGGGCATTTTATGAAGAAATCTGGACAAATCTGTTGTTGTTTTACAAATTATACTATACTAATGGTCAAAACTTAAGGGCCACTTTTTATCCAGACGCACCGACAATACCTCACATATAATGTAACAATACCTGGAGTCAGTACTTTGCTAATTTATTCAGTAACAATTTCATTTAAGTTTTAAGTAAATGAAGCAATTGTAACAACAGCAGTATGTTAGAATGTTCACCTACCCCTCATATGAAAAGTCACACAAGACTGGTCCAGTCAGTAGCGAGTGTACACACCGTTTGCAACCAAGCATTCAATGCAGCGTTGGCACATGGAGTTCACCAGGGTTCGGAGAACATGTTGTGGGATCGCTTACCACTCTTGATGCAGGAACTGAGTCAGCTGGGGGATGCCTTGAGGTGGGGGGGGGGGGGGGGGGTTGGTTGCTGACTACACGTTGCCCCAGCACGTCCCAGAGGTGCTCAATGGGAGCCATATCAGGTGAACGAGCTGGCCACTCCATTCCCATGATGCCCCGTTGCTCAAGGAACTGGTCCACCACACGGGCGCGATGAGGTTGAGCGTTATTGTCTTGCAGAACAGCATTGTCACTTATGGCTTGGAGAGCTGGCTGGATGAGGGCTGCACAATCTCGTCCCGATAGAGTATTCCAGTCAGGGTGCCTCGGATGACGTGGAGGGGGGTCCTGCCTTCCCTGGTGAAGCCTGCCCAGACCATGACTGAGTCTCCTCCGTAGCGATCCACCTCTTGGATGCATCCATCCGTGAATAGCTCGCCCTGGCGTCTCCAGACCCTCACCCTGTCGTCGTTGAAGGACACAGTGAACCGTGACTCATCAGTAAACAAAACCTGAGTCCAATGGAGTCTGTTCCACCTCACATGTTGACGACACCAGGCGACCCGGGTTCTGTGATGAGCTGGAGTGAGGGTTATTCTCACTGCTGCTCTGCATAAAGCCAGGCCAATTTCGCGCAGATGTCGGCATCTGTGCTTCTGCTGACATTAACGTTTGCAGCTTGCATCAGTTGACGTCGCAGAGTGGTTGACATGACAGTTTGGTCGCCCAGAGCCGCCACACAGAGGTATCTGTTCTCCCTTCTGCTGGTGCGGAGTGGGCATCCTGAGCAGGGTCATCGTTCTGCCCTTCCAGTTTCTTGGAATCGTGCCAGCAGCCTCTGGATCACTGAATGGGACACCCCAAGACGTCTCCCAACTTCTCGTCCTGCAGCCATGCTAGCGCCGGCCTTGATCTTCTGGCATTAGGCTTCATCGTGGTGGCATGGTTAGGAAAGTGACAATTATGCCCCTACTGTACCGGTATTTGTAGAGAAACAGAGGTGCTCAGTGTTCACGACTGACCTCTTTAGCACGTGCATCATGACTTTACCGAGTTTTTCCACCTGCCTGCCTTTGGTACGCTTTCCAATATCACACAGCTTTTCACAAAAACTGACGATACTTCACCGAGTTTTTCCACCTGCCTGCCTTTGGTACACTTTCCAATATCACACAGCTTTTCACAAAAACTGACGATGCTTCACGTGCATTTGACACGTTCGTGGAAATTGATGAATTGTTGTCTATTGTTCCCTTACATTGGACTGTCTAAGGTCAACTTTTAACCCATTTGGATCGAAAGAACATTGTATTTTATTAGCGTACTTGCGACGATAAACAATGACACAAAAAAGTGGGGTGGCCCTCAAATTTTGACCATTAGTATAGATGTTCTGCTCATGGGTTTGTGCAATGTGCGTGTGTGTGAGCATGTGTGGTTTGGGATGCATGCGAAGTTCATCTATAAACAGAGAAATCACTGATAGATAACAGGTGCTCAGCACAATTTACAGAATATGGTTATACATACAACATAATGCAATCATCTTGATGTCTACACGCCTCAACCATACTTCAGTTTCAAACATGACAATTACAATAGGTCTCGTTCCATAATGGAATCGGCTGATGGGTGGTGCATACTTGTTTGTTTGTCTATTTTGAAAAATATTAATAAATTGTGTTGTAACTGTCTTTTCTAAGCGTGTTTCTTTCACCGTTGGGTTCTTCTCTGCATTTTACACGCTTGGCAGTCACCTTTTTTTGTCTGGATTTTATGGTGCAGGAATAGCTTGATGCAAACAGGTTATTCTGGCACCACCTGTGTACTGTCATGGTCATCATTTTCTTGAACTGTAATAAGATATTCAAATGGAAACTTCCACATTTGTGAATCCTGATGACCTGGATAATACTAACAACAACAATAATAATAAAGGCAATTTCTGTAGCACCTGTAGGACTCGGTGTGTGAAACACCAAAAGCTTTTTTGGCCCCACACATGAAGTAGCATGGTTGATTTTTTTCTGATCTGTAATGAGGTCTTTAGAAAGCAGCTTCCGTATTTGTTAATCCTAAGGGCACTACCAGCAAGTCTGTGTCATCTTTTTCTATTAGGTAAACGTCAGAAACCCATGTTCACAAATCCCTGTAATTGCTGATAAATCTTGCACCAATACATAATTCTGTGCTGGTTTGTGGTTTTAGAGCTCACGGACTACAGCTGTAATGTCCAAAATCACAAACCAGGACAGGCATTGGCAAAATGCCTAACACACAAAGTATTGTGCATCTTCATGAAAGATAGGTGTGGTTTGAAGACACTATACCATACCACACAATTGGTAGAGATTTCCAAATAACCTTCCTTTGTTAAATGTTAACAGTTTTGGTGGCTGCATGCACAATAGAGTTAACCCATTTAGCCCCAATGCATTGCAGCAGGAAATGGATCAACCATGATAATTCAAGGTTCATGCCAGATCAGGTTGGCGCCATCTGACACCAAGCTAATCTGCACTACCCTTGATTTATTATCATGAACTATCCATCTTCTGCAGCTGGTTCATAGGTGTCAGGTAACACAAGATTTAAACCGTTGTTCAGCAAATATATATAAGGTGTAGCAGTATGGTTGCGTCATTTGAAATGAAAGCATAGCATTTGCCTGCCCTGCTTCTGCAGCCAAAAGGTTCACCTTTGGGACCGGACCCAACTTAACGTTTTCATCACTTTTTGCTCAGTGGAAAAGTTTACATTAGTCTCATGGCACTATCTACTTTTGCAGGCAAACCGCCTTCACCTCACATCATTTGTCAACCGTATAAATCAAACGGAGGGGATGCAGGCCAAGGAGGTTGTGCGGCCCGGGGATCACCCCATGTCGTCCTTCACACAGTACAAACGTGTTCATGACAAACTTGGACATCTGTTAGGGCCTGGAGTAGCACGGGATTACCCCGTCAGGGAACAGTACAACATCCTTACAGGTGAAGAATTTTGTTGGCTGTTCATAACATTAACCTTTTGGGTGTCGGTAGCAATTTGTTGCGATGTTTCCTACAGGAATCACCGTGACTAAAACCGTTACCAACAGTACACCCAAAGATTTATTATGCAGAAAATGATATGTCTCTGTAATTTTGCCTGTCTTACTGTATTCTCTGCTAGTAGCGCAGACTGTTTTTATCAAATCCTAAATTAAATGACAGAGAGCCGCCCAAATAATAAGTGTTGTCAGCAAGATGCATAGATTCTCATGAGCCCTTGCATTTGTGAGGGCTCATGAGGATCTGTGTCTCTTGCAGGATCATGTTCACTTTTTTGTGGCAGTGAAGGGCACATTACTCATGGCAGATCATTTGTATATAGAGGGATTTCCTGACTCTAAAAATATCAATGAAGGGGAGGTGGAGGGAACGGTTGGGGGAGGGGGGGGGGGGTGTCAAACAGATGATAGAATGAAAAGTTGATCTATCAATATCAGTCATGCCATTTCTGCATTGTGAAACTTGTCTTTTTTAGTATATATAGTTATTGTTTTTTTAAAGGAGGGCTGAAGGTCAAGGGTGTTGTGGAAACCCCGTAGATCTTCACAAGATCCTCCCTGTATTTTGTACATGTTGCCTTACTTAAATCATCTTTTCACCCTTTGCATGTTTTAGGTGAAGTTGTAGGCCCTGCGTGGAAACCTGAGAATCACAGAATGTCAGGCAACAGAGTTCTACATGGCATCCGCAGTGCACATCAGCCCGTCATTCAGTAGACATTCAACCAGTGCTTGCTGCTCTGTGACTTTGGACCTTACAGTTTGAGGCTGTAATGGCCAAATTGACAGATTTTGTTAAATGTGTGCTGTTCTGTAATTTTGGACTTTCTGGCTTCAGGTGGTTAGGTCCAACTTCACAGACTGGCAAACAAATGAATCAGATTGTTAATCTGCTTGTCAAACTAATGGCTGTGCAATGCTTCCATTCTTCATACTTCCCCCCACCCCTTCCCTTTTCCTGTGACTGCCTTCCCAGTAAGGTATTAGTCCTCAGGCCAATGTCAGCTGTAAGTTGTGTTTCGTTATAGCTACGCAACAGCGGGGTGGTAAGCAACACGGTAAAACAGTAGCTGAGTAACAGGCAGAAAATCGTTTTGCTCCATGGGGCAATAAAATTTTGTCGCGCCGCTGTCATGTTGCACATATGAAACACACTTTCTTTATTTCTATGTTCTCGATTTAAGTTGCTGTCGCCACCGCTTTTGTGTCAGTCACGCCACTATAATGAATCGCTTTTGAATTGCTCCAGAGGTACAATAAAATTGACACTGTGCATATCGAAACACTCCTTTATTTCTATGTTCTCGATTTGTCCGCTACCGCTTTTGCGTTGCTGTCGTACCGCTGTATGAAAACACGCCCATAGTTGGTTTACACACTTCTGTGCACCGGCCAAATAAAACTGACATCAGCCTGAGCACCTTTTGCTAATATAACTGGGTTTGATATGTTACCGATTCTTATTTTTATGAGAGTAAGAATGGGACTATAATTCTCATTCAGCCTGACGCACAGATTTCCCAAATTTTGGAGGCGTCATCTAACGACTATGCATCTGTTGCAGGAGATGGATCGACCATGATAATTCAAGGGTAGTGCCAGATTAGCTTGGCGCCGACAGGCGCCAAACTAATCTGGCACTACCCTTACATTTTTCATGGTCGACCCATCTCCTGCTGTAGTGCGTCAGGGTTGAATGGGTTATGCAGTATTTTGGATGAAGGAGTCTGTGCAATGTTGAGCAAGAATTTGATGTACTGTGTACATGCTTAATGTAACAAGTGAATGCTTCCCAGGCACTTTCTACCAGGCCTTCCCAACAGTATTCCCTCGTGTGTACATCTTCTGCTTGTGATACAAGATTTTTTCACTGTGTACTTCCAGGTTATTTATGACGCTCAACAGCATTATAATGACACTAATTTATACATTCAGAATTATTATTAATATTATACAAATTTACTTGAGGTTACCGAGATTAGTTTATCAATGAAGATTGATATGGAATGGTGGAATCTGTCTCAAAAGTGTGCTATTTTCGTTCTTTTGACTGTTTTTAACGATTTTTGTTGACTCGAGTCCTGCAGGAATCACATACACAAAAAGTGCTACTGACAGCCAGAGGGTAAGAGAAGATTTGGGGAAAACACCAAGTGTGAAAGGTGGTTATTTTGTGACCAGCTTCATCACCTACAGCTGGTAAAGTTATGGACACTGGTTTACAATTACAGTTTTGTTATTATGCTGGCCAGTCCCTGTTACAAATAATTCCAACTATTGCAACTGTGCGTACAGGTTTGCATGAGAGATCCGAGATACCAGTCTGCATGCTTATTTTTTACTCCTATCTATAGAGGGCATCTTTGTGCATTATGATTTTGTTTTTAAAGTGATACTGCTTTCTCAACTTAACCCTGTGAAGTCATTTAGTTCTGGGAGTCAAAGGATTAACCATGTTAACCCTTTGTCAGCAGCACTTTTTGTCAAGGCGACTCCTGGGATCACCTTGACAAAAAGCCCTATGGACAGACAGCCACAGGGTTCATATTTTGATGGATCATTTGTAACGAGTTTTTACAGTGTGTGTAAATGGTGTGTAACAATGGATCATAATTATTCCAAACTCTACATTGATTAAGATTAATGGGATTAGAGAGTACTGTACAAGAGTTCTGCTTTTGGTGATCTATACAATTTGTTGTTCTAACCAGTATTGATTGTATATAATTAACTGTGATATCTCAACTTTCGATGCATCAATAAACTTGAAACTGTGCAGCTGGGTGTCATCTGTATGCGTAAACATGTTTCGGGAGCGAGATATTTATCCCCACCCCCACCCCCGTACTGGCTCAAGAAGACCTATGCCTCTTGGTAACATCATACTGTATCCACATTGTTTTGATGGCTATGGCTCTTTAACGTAAAATTAACAAGGATCTCAGAAACGCAATCTGCATCCATAGGTAGACAAGGGGTTAAAATTATGTAACACCACTTGCAAACATTAATTAACCTATGCAGCCCCGATGCACTACAGCAGGAGCGCCATGCTAACCTGGCACTACCCTTGAACTATTATGCTCAATCCATCTCCTGCAACTGGTACATTGTCGTTAGGTGACACCTCCAAAATTTGGGAAATGTGGCCATGGAGTTAAATGGGTTAAGAATGAAATTTCAAAAACCATTTCAGACAATAGAGCAC
This sequence comes from Semisulcospira habei, assembly GCA_036245525.1. Lineage (NCBI taxonomy): Eukaryota > Metazoa > Mollusca > Gastropoda > Semisulcospiridae > Semisulcospira > Semisulcospira habei. Next base: position 45,208,463 of record BTPG01000008.1, read on the forward strand.
ACAATGTTGCGTAGAACACTACTTTATTTCAAACCATAAAACCAAATACAAAGGTACAAGAAAAGTGACACCTACAACAGCTGGGATGTGAATGATAGCAAGACTACAGGAATGCAAACAACAAAGCATTATAGGCTGTCCACAAATACATGCAGACTAATTTCACAAGCAACAGTTGCGTCTGAAAACATTGAAAGAAAAAGCTTCACTATTTTGGATTTGTATTTTTTGAGGAATTAGGACTCGCAATCTTAAGACCAAGGGAATTTGAAAAAATTTTGAGTCGGCAAATCTTTGAGCAAAAATATATGTATCTGGGCTTACACTGGTCTTTGCTGGCTCATACATTGCATTGCTGGCTCATGCACAGCTAAATCCATATCAGCCCAGGAACCTTTTGCTTACAGAGTACATGTACTGATAAAGTCTATAACATTCTGGAGTCTCAGTTCCTTAAAGAAGTCTGAAAAATATGTGTTTGGTTGTCGGAGAATCAGAACAGATAATACAAAGACTTCATCAGTGAAAAACATTCTACAGTATCTTAAACCACACCGACTACATAAATTTAGATGCTGATGTTAATAAAAAAAAAAAAAACCACTGAATGAAATCATGTTATTTTCTCATCTGAACAGCTGATTGTTGTCTATCAGATACATGTGACTTCACCTAGATCTAAATAAACGCTTGACAACAAAGTGACATTGCAATAATATTTTAGAGTTTGCTTGGGATTCTGGAAAGCTGCACCTTGGTCTAGTGTTAACTATCTAATATTTTCCAATTTAACCCTTCAGCTGTCTGTAGTACTTTTTGTTGCGATGATTCCTGTAGGAATCATCGTGACAAAAAGCGCTACTAACAGCTGAAGGGTTCAGTCATTCAGCCACAATGCCAGAACTTAACCCGTATCATTTGGAATACACCAGTGTGTGAAATAGGTTTGACTAAAATAGTTTAAGGGTAGTGCCAGAATAGCTTGGCACCTATTGGCACCAAGCCATTCTGGCACCACCCTTGAACTAAAGCCATTGGTCTATATCCTTATCTGTGTAAGTGCTATAATGTAGCTTGCATATGGCAGGGCACAAATATGAAGCTTTTAGCCTCAGTATGATATGGGTTAAACCTGAGGCTGACTATTGTGGTATCTGACTGCATGTATGAGGAGGAAGTGCTATGAATTCATAGCTTATAATGTGTTAGTAATATAAACACCCAAGAAAAGTCATTAGTGGGATTGTTGTTAAACATAAGAATAATTAACTGACTGCAACTAGGGGAAACATAACTGCAAACATATAAAATACACACTGTAAACAAGACTAAACAACTGCATCAGCAACTGACAAATGGGTTTATTCAGGGCTCAGATATTAGAAGAAAAAAAGAGCATGGGTGCAGATAAAATGCATCAAAAGACAGGCGTTGCCTAATTTACTGTAGCAATCAAACAAAATTCTGATAGTACTAGGGTATGGGGTCATGAACTACATAACAAAAGGTTTTACCCTTTTCACTTTCAGTCATCAGAGTCCACACATCCAGTGAATAAAAGGTCCTTGTGCCAATGTCGGTCCGAGCACCTGTGCTTACTGACCAAAGCTTTGCCCTGGACACCAAAAATCGATTTAGGTCTTATTCAGATTTTAGGGTCCAGCAGCAAAATGTCTTTCGGCCCATGCCAGCCGCAGTGTGCCCGCACACAGCCATGTGCGGGCAAACTGCAGCTGTCATGGGCCAGAAGACCATTGCTTACTAGGTAGCACTATGCACACATCATGGGAGACTGATTGGCCAGAGTCGTGCCTGATTGTATTCTGGCTTCTTCTAATGCCAAGCTCATCAGGCACTACCCTAAGCTATTATGGACAATCTGTTTCCCGTGGGTGATACTGAAAGTGAAAAGGATGCATTACTAATGTTGTGCACAGAAGGATACGGTGTCCTACAGTAAATGATACACAATAAAGTCTATGTACAGATGTTTCTCCACCACTAGTCACCAGTCTCACACACTGGTTTGCAACTTTGCTTTTCTCAACTTGCGTGATGCTAAGCAGAAACTTGTTTTTCATAGTTGCTAGTGTTATCCTCTCAAACAGTTCTTACCACTTACTATTAACTCTCTGCAGGAATCCCCTCGACCAGAAGTTCTACAGACAACCAAAGGGTCAAACCCCCCTCTCAACTTCTCCGAGGTCATTTGAATGTCGCACATGCTGGTTATCCCCCTCAGACTGTATGATTATGGAAGGTGACCAGCAGTATTGCAGAATTAACCCTTTGACTCCCAGAACTAAATGACTTCCATTCTATAGAATGAAAGTCATTTAGTTCTGGGAGTCAAATGGGTTAAGTAGGGGAGGCAACCAGTGTGTGCCCTACAGCGATACAATTAAAATCCTGACAAAGATCATTTCCATATAAAAGTACTGAAATGTACTGTCGGTTCACTACCCTTTCTGAATAAAAAACAAAACAAAACAAAAACCCACATTACAGACATGCATCAGTGAGTACATGTTTAGATCAAAGCGATGTTTCTCATGTGAAATCAAACAAATCTTAGGGATCAAACTGACAACTGGTTTCATAGATACAACTGTGTTTGGTGAAAGAGGATTCTACTGCCGCTACATTCAAAAGTATCCAAGTTTGTGCTTAGCTTCACTGAAAGTGCATGGGCAAAATGTTGCCTTTTATACTCATAGTAAAGATAAAATCTCCACCTCCCTGTATGCAAGTCTAGTTTGTCGTGCATATCTCTTATGTCAAATCATTCTTTCCCTCTTAGAACAGATGTATGGAAATCAGAAGCAGTGAGAAACTTCCTGCGGTTCAACAAAAAACAGCAGATTAAAAGCCAGGACAAACATGATGTTGTATGCTTGTCCGGCCCTCTAATCCACCGTTTATGTGGAAACGCGTGCAATTTTGACCTATTCTGACTTCCGAAAATCATCTACTGGGACTTTCTTCCGTCCAGTAATTCTGAAATACAAATATTGGTCTAGCCCATCTGCACTGTAAATCAACCCCTTTCACTGCTGCGGCAAAACAAAAACCCAAGTGCAAGAGACGTGTATCCTCATGAGCCCCCGCTAAGCAGCTCATGAGGGTCTGTAACTTGCCTGCATCATTCACATCATTCATATTCATATCAAGGCAGACAAGGGTTATCAGCTGCATGACTGTGATGACCTCAGACGCTTTTTGCCACTGTCAGGGATGGGGTTAAAGCACATCTTAGGACAATCAGAACCTGTTTTGAGCAACACCTTTTTTCTTGCGAGAAAAAAGTGGTCTTACACGATAGGTGCTCTCACAAGAGAAGTCTTGAAGGGCAAAAAGTGTCACCTGTCATTAAAGACCATTTAGGTGGATACAGCCACATAAATGATGGTCTCTAATGACAGGTAATATCTCTTAGAGGTCAACGCTCAAAAATGGTTTTGCTGTACAGTTGTATTCCAGGACACATTCTGAGGAATGGAAAAATCAGGTACATTTTCAAAAAAAGATTTTAAAACATCCTTGAAGTTGTGGCTGGTTAAAAAGACCACCAAGGGTTCACGACAGAACATTACACCACAGACGTTACCATGGTCCATCTCACAGTTAACATAAAACAGCTACATTGGTATAACACGCTCTTGAGCTACACAGCTGATTTTATTACTGTACCTTACAAAATGGGCATATGCACTAGTAAATAACGGTAGGGTGTTTGAGTGTCTTATGCTATTCTTTCTACATGGGCGAAAAATTGAAATGACTAAAAGCAGTCCGCACATGTGCCATGGATCATGGCCAGCAAGAGACATACATTCTCATGAGCCCCACAGGGGAGGGTGGGGGGGTGTGGGGGTGTCATAAGAATCTTGGCCTCTTGCAGACGTAACAGGCTGGCTGAAGAGCTGTTCTGTCTGAACCAGGACTGAAGACCTATGTTTCTAACCTCTATGAAGACAGTCAGACACTCAGTAAGTAAAGGTCCTTGGGCTCGCATTGGCCACAGCTGGCCTGCATACAGCCGGGCGCAAGGTAATTACTGCTGACGATGGCTTAAGGACTTTGTCCTACCCGACTAATGATTTAAAGCATGTACAGAGCAAGGGTGCACCCATTTTTGGACTAAAATGTTGTTTCTTTCTCTCAGAAAATTCAGAAGCTAATCTGTCCCACAGTATAATTCAGCTGTGTAACTCAACAGAGAATATGCATCAATCCTTAGAAAGCTGTTACATGTGTGAGGAAGGAACTTGCTGTCAAGTCGGGGCGGGCCTTTCGGCCGGCCTGCAGCATTATTGAGTCCATATCGATCTCCCAAATTATATCAATTGGTGGGAAGCGTGAGATTCTTGCTACGTGAAACCACTCTGCTGCATCCTAAGCGTGAATCCAGTTCACCAAAGAACTGCCTGCGAGAGTGTGTGTGGATGGCATGGCTAAATCACCAAAGTCCTGTATGCAAGATCCACTAAATCTTCAATGCTTGTGTCAAGTGGTGTCAGTTCCCCTGGCTGTCTGGTCACACGAGGGGTGTGGAGGAAGACCAGCCATAGAGGGAAGGAGGGGTTTCTAGCATGCATGCATCGTGGGTGAAGCGTGGCATGCTGCCCTTCCATGTAGCATAGGGTCAGTGACTGCGCGGGGCACACCGCGCGCGTCGTCTTTCATACCCAGGGTGTCCACCCTTCATACAGCACGGCCAGGTTATCCAGCTCTCGGGCCTCTTTGATCACATAGTCCACCTGCACATCAGTGACATGATCAACCCAAATTGTTTCACACAGTAGCAGGTCTTCAAACACATTCAGAATGATTGGTACAAAGGTGAACATCGGCTAACAGATTGATGGAAATCATTAAGTGCAAATCCTCCCATACAGAAATTTCCAAAATTTAACCATTTTTATATTGATAGCAAAAATAGAACTTTCATGTCTCTAATTTGCAGAAGAAGTCACAAAAACGCTTAGAAAGAAACATGCTTGGATATGACAGTTAACTCATTCACCCCGACGCACGCATTTCCCAAATTTTGGAGGCATCATCTAACGACTATACACCTGTTGCAGGAGATGTGTATCGACCATGACAATTCAAGGGCAGTGCCAGATTAGCTTGGCGCCAACACTGGCAACAGGCGCCAAACTTATCTGGCACTACCCTGAATTCATGGTCGACCCATCTCCTGCTGTAGTGTGTCAGGGCTGAATGAGTTAAAACACAATTTATATTTTTTCAAAATAGACATACACATAAGTACACAGGTATTTACAACTGATTTTTTTCATGACAAGAAGATACATTTTACATGCTTGGCAGTCACCTGTTTGGTCTGATTTTAGAGAAATGCTTTATTTTTCATGCACAACAAAACTTTTCAGCATATCATAATTACTGTTATTTAACAAAATTAACCCTTTGGTGTAAACAGGTTTTTGTGTGAGCAGTTATAGTGGGCCATGCACAAGAGGATTAATTCACTTGCATGAAAATCAAAAAAAAGAAAATGTGCAAAAAGGTGTGACTCCTACCTGCTCTGTGACTGAGAGGCGCTTGGAGGAGTCTGGGTCGCGTCCATCAAGTTTCATTTTGACACGTCGCCACACTCCCACTGCGTAGCTGTTACGCTCTTGGATTGCTGCAAAACACAGCCAGCCAGCCATGAATGTGTATTCTATTTTACATCATAATCAATGCAGATATCAAATAAAGTTTCTTCTCAAGATGAGCATTTTCCTTTTTTCTAACTGTCATTATTTGCATTCTACACAAACCTTACACGAATTTTAATTTCTGGTCATCATATATTAACACACTGAGCCCCAAGGCTGAAATTCTCAAGTTTGGGAGCTGTCCTCCAAAGATTACAGTTCAGGAAACATGACCATGACAGTTCAAAGGTGGTACCAGAATAGCTATTCTCGCACAAGCCTAGAACTACAATGGTAGGAAGCGACTGCAACGACGAAGCCTGACGAACTCCTAGAACAGCGCCTGAGCAGCGAAGGTGGTGGGTGACGTAAACTGCGAGGAGATACGTACCAAGGCAGACATGCTGCAGGGCACGGGAACGAAGAACGTGAAAGGAGCGAACGTGATGGGAGTCAGAGGCCGAGTCGGACCGTCGCAATCGCATCACGACTCTTCCTCCATTCGTCACCGGACGCACGAGTGTCTGAAGCTTGTGGCAGTGCGGGACGTGTCAAGACTGTCGGTAGGTTTTGGACGGGTCACTGCTGGCCTGTCTCCGTAAGGCAGGCACTCTGCAGACTTAGCGACTCTCTGTAAGAGTACGCGGGCTTTGTCCTGGCGAGACCCCTTTAGGACTGTTAAGTGTTAGAGGACAATGGACGACAAGAAGCTCGTGTCTGCAGGCCTGCTTCCGTAAGGCCGGCACTCCGCCCAAAAGCTATCTATCCGTAAGAGACAGCGGGCTTTGTCTGTGCGAAAGTCACAGATGACATAGTTCTGTGGTAAGAGCTGAGCTCAAGTGTCTGGCGGATCGTCTGTATCTGCAGGTCTGCCTCCGTAAGGCAGACACTCTGCCCGAATGCTGTCTCTCCGTAAGAGTCAGCGGGCTTTGTCTGTGCGAAAGACACAGATGACATAGTTCTGTGGTAAGAGCTGAGCTCAAGTGTCCGGCGGATCGTCCGTATTTGCAGGCCTGCCTCCGTAAGGCAGACACTCTGTCCGAATGCTGTCTCTCCGTAAGAGTCAGCGGGCTTTGTCTGTGCGAAAGTCACAGATGACATAGTTTTGTGGTAAGAGCTGAGCTCAAAAGTCCGACGGATCGTCCGTATCTGCAGGCCTGCCTCCGTAAGGCAGACACTCTGCCCGAATGCTGTCTCTCCGTAAGAGTCAGCGGGCTTTGTCTGTGCGAAAGTCACAGATGACATAGTGCTGTGGTAAGAGCTGAGCTCAAGTGTCCGGTGGATCATCCGTATTTGCAGGCCTGCCTCCGTAAGGCAGACACTCTGCCCGAATGCTGTCTCTCCGTAAGAGTCAGCGGGCTTTGTCGGGCGAGAGTCACAGATGATGCAGTCCTGTGGTACGCGCTGGGCACCCGTGTCCGGCGGTTCGTCCATTACAGCAGGCCTGCCTCCGTAAAGCAGGTACTCTGCCCAAATGTTGTCTCTCCGTAAGAGACAGCGGGCTTGAGTGGGCACAGCTCTAGGCCAAGGACGAACGGTCACTCGCCGGTGTCGGGCGCTCGCGCCAGTAAATCCCCATAGCTGCGATGCAGACATCACGGGCGTGGTCGGAAGTGTAGGCAGCGCAGGGAAGGTAAAACTAGTTGGTATTGTTCGGTCACTGGAAGTCGCCGCACTGCGGGCAGGTGAGTACTTGGTCACTGCAACATAACAGATATGATAGGCGACCGGGTCCAAGCCCTGCTCGGTCCCGCCAACAAAAATGAGAAAGATCGGTGCAACCGCTGTATGCTGAAAACAAAGCCTCAAGCCGACGCTGGCACCCGGTCCGGGGGCCAGCCGAGGGTTGGGATCGATACCTTACCTCTCGTGAATCGTGGGGATGGGGGGGGGGGGGGGGGGGAAGAACCACCAAACCAACCACCAAGCGCGTCGGCGGGAAGAAGTCCCGGGTCCGAGACAAAAGTCCTCACACAGCCAGGAAACCACCACAGAGCGGAGCGCCGGAATTCCAACACACACAAAGTCCCCCATCAAGCACGAAGCCCAGTGTGACATGTTGAGACGCAGTCGCAGTACGATAACACACCGACGGCACATAAGATGCCTTGCCACAGTTCCAGTGTCATTTATTATCACACTCTTTGTCTATATTATATCCTTTGCTCTGCTAGAATTCTTCTCAACGATGTCTGCACGCGATCGAAATGGCGGTAGCCGTGAGGAGTGGGTACATCGGTAACTTCTGGCCGCATTCCGCTAACTTCCGTCGTCTGCTCTTAGACTCAGGCTTCACAACGATTGGTTCAAAGCCTAACACGCGCCGGAAGCTGTGATCAGCAACACGTAGTTGGGTGACCGTGACCTTGACTCGCCCGGCAGTCGACACGGTAGCCACAGGCGCTCAACAAACCTTAAAAACTTTTGTTTGCTTTCCCGTAGTATTGATAATAGTTCTGCAGTATTACATCGACGTCCGGAGTAAACGACGGAAATTCCGTAGTGGTTGGCAACTCTGCTGACACGGTCCACGGGAGCAACACCACTGGAGTAACAGGTCCAACAAAACTCTACGGCAGCGATGCGAACTCCACGCGACACGGTCACAACTGCAAAAATACCGAAACGTCTCCTCTGCGAGCATGTCGCCAAATCACTACACAACTCCGCCACCGAACCACGATATATAGCGAAGCTCTCTCAAGTCCATGTGCTCACGATACAAAGGGAACCGTAATCGCGCACACAAAGTCCAAAGGAAACACAGTAGTCCAAGGCGACCGGCCCTTTTCCAAGCACAGGCACATAATTCCAAACCCACAAGTCCGAAGGAACACAGGAATCCACAAAATGATAGTCCAGTGAATAACCGTTAAAAAACGGTCCGGGACCTATAGGCTAAACACGTCTGAAACGTACAGCTAAGTAGAAACGACTGATTGTGATTGGGCCACGTGGTGACTGCTCAAATGGGCTGGGACGGAAGGCTACTCTCGGCCCTAGTTAGGGTTCCCCGAGTGCCTCCCGGGTTGTGTAGGAGCACAACAAGTTCTTAGGCTAAAATTGGGTAAGTAGTTGACACTTCCAGACAGTAATGTCATCGGTAATGTTTTTGAAGAAACAAATCCATATCTTTTAGTGCATCCAGGCTCAATGGCAAAAACAACAGAATCTGCTGTTGTAAAGTGTCATGGCAGAATGGTTAAATTACCCCTTGGCTGTCAGTAGGGACTTTTGTCAAATGATTCCAGCAAGAATCCTGACAAAAAGTGCTGCCGACAGTCAAAGAGTTAATTTTGCTGTAAAAATTACACTACCTTTGCCAGTTCTTGGGTCACGAGATACTTTGTCTTTTTTGGCGCTGGTCTTGTCTCGGTGCTGGGGACTGGAAACGGCAGACACAGCTCCCTGCTCTCGAATGGCTGATGACAGTCTTCGGGCAGGACTGCCACTCACTTCCTCACGTCTCTTCAACACTGGAAAAATAATGGCCAAATATTTTAATTACTTTAACATTAAAAACTAAATATACAAATGTATTTCTCAAATTAAAACATACTGAATGTGCTTAATCTTTCTTACATGCTCTTTTCACATGCTCTAAATTACTGAAACAAAACGGAACAAAAAATCATGATTAAATTACACGTCACGCTCAATTGTTTTAAAATGATAAACTCTACAGCACACAGTGAATGTAACTTCTAAGAAACAAGAAAGGCAAAGCCATTATGCAGTGTTGATTCTAGGATTTCAGAAAAGTGAGCCCAAAGGCTCCCTCTAATCAAAAAGGGAGCCCCTCAAGGTGTAAAAGGGAGGCCCTCAAATCGCGTTGCACTGCTTACTTTAAAACGACATATATACACACATTCATACATGCAGTGGAGTCCGCTTAACATGAATTTCTGGGGACATGGAAAATCACTTCGTGTTAACCGTATTTCGTGTTAACCAATATGGCCTCAAAATTGATCACGGCCCTCAAGGAGAAAGTGTGTAAGACGTGTGCGTGAATGAGTACCAGGTTAAAAGTGCACGACATTATCGTACTTTCTATGCTTACCTTCAGCTCGCTAGGAAAACACAAGGAAACGTGTACAGCTTGAGTATTTAATGTAAATCCATCAGGTAAAATCCATACTAAATTACAATCCTCAGGTAAAAGCAACACAGGCTGAAGTACAATCCCGCATCGGTAAAAGGGTTGTGTTGGTACACGAATGATACAACATGAATACAGTACAGAAATGCTAGCCAATGAGAAGACAGATTACAACAGCCGAAGGCTATTCAGCCAATCACAGACTAGAGTTCGCTCTGATCTGTCATGTGTACTTCCACAGCGTGAGAGCGACACGTGAATTGGTTTTCTGTGAATGGAATCTGTGTTCGTGTTATCATTCATTCAGTCCTCTCTGCGCCGTCTGGTGCTTGAGGCGATGGCAAGGGAGCGCCACTTTTGTCTGTCAGCTGCTATTTTGGGTGCTGTTTGCAGAGTAAGGCCTCTGTTCTTGAGCTCTCGCTCCACGGTTCGGCGCCACGTCTCCTTTGGTCGCCCATGGTTTCTCTTCCCCTGTGGTGTCCATCTCAGTGCCACCCTTGGTAATAAGTCAGGTGACATTCTGCAAACGTGGCCTAGCCATCTCCATCTCCGTGTGGCGATGGTTTCAGCGATGCTGTCTGCGCCTGCTCTCTTCCGTAGTTCCTCGTTTGTAATGATGTTTGGCCAGAAGACCTTCATGATCCGTCGCAGGCACTTGTTCTGGAAGACTTCCAGCTTGCGTTCCGTAGCAGTAGTGGATTTCCAGCACTCTGACCCATAGAGAAGGACACTCAGCACGTTACTCTTAAAAATACGAAGCTTGGTGTGGATGCTCAGGTTTGTGGTCCTCCAGATGGGTTTCAGCACTGCGAAGGCTTGGTTGGCTTTGCTGATTCTTGTGGTGATCTCCCTTGTGCAGTCTCCATCTGTGGTAACCTTGCTGCCCAGGTACGTGAACTCGTCCACCTCTTGCAGAGGTTGGTCATTGATGGTGATTGGGTCGCCCACTATGGTGTTCTTCCTCATGACTTGAGTCTTCCTAATGTTGACCCCGAGACCTATGGAGCTTGCTGACTGTGTCAACTGTTGTGTCTTCTGTTGCATGTCCTGGTTTCTGCTTGCCAGCAGCCCGATATCATCGGCTTAGTCGAGGTCATCCAGCATTGAGGTCAGCGTCCACTGAATTCCCTGCCTCCTTCCCTCTGTGGTGCGGCGCATGATCCAATCAATTGCCATTGAGAAGAGGATCGGCGAAAGAATACATCCTTGTTTCACTCCGGTTTCCACCTTAAACGGTTCGGTGAGCTGGTTGTTGTGGACGACTCTGCACTCAAAATTCTTGTACAGGGACCTGATGACGTTGACAAGTTTCTGGGGGATTCCATAGTATCGCAGGATTTTCCAAAGGGAGTCTTGATGCAGACTGTCGAAGGCCTTCTCAAAGTCCACAAAGACCACATAGAGGGATCCATTCCATTCGTTAGACTGTTCAAGGATCTGTCTCAGGACGAAAATATGGTCAATGCAGGACTTGCCTTTCCTAAAGCCTGCCTGCTCCTGGCGAAGGATGCCATCCACTGCTGTCGTAATGCGTTCAAGGAGAATGCGGCTGAAGATCTTGCTGGTGAGGGATAGTAAGATGATGCCTCGCCAGTTGTTACAGTTCCCCAGGTCTCCTTTCTTCGGAAGTTTGACGATGGTGCCGGTCTTCCAATCGCTCGGCGCTTCTTCAGTGTCCCAGATCTTTTGAAAAATCTGACAAAGAAGCTGCGGCGTTACCGTATCTTCTACTTTCAGCGTGTTCGTGTTAAACAGGTGAATAATAGTGAAATTGCCCTGGCTCGACTCAGGCCACACTGCACCAAGACACTCGAGCAGGCTTTTACGCAGCAGCGGTGCGGCCGCGCTGGTCGTGCAAAAAAGCGTCCAGTTTCTTTTTTCTGCGATTCTTCGGCCGCGCTATCAGTGTTTTTTTGCGATTTGGAGCATAATATTGCGAGAAATCGCGCTCTAGAATCAACACTGATTATGGCTCACGTGTATGACCGATCCACACGTGTCTGATAATAAGTAAAGGGATGGCTTCTGCACTAACAAAATCCATGTTTTCTCAAAATTTAATTAGTTGTTTCCTCAAAAACATTACCGATGACATTACTGTCTGGAAGTGTCTACTACTTACTCAATTTTAGCCTAAGAACCCATTGTGTTCTGACAAAACCCGGGAGGCACTCGGGGAACCCTAACTAGGGCCGAGAGCAGCCTCCCGTCCCTGCCGATCCGCGCACTCACCACGTGGCCCAATCACAATCAGTCGTGATACTTAGCTGTACTGTTCAGACGTGCATAGCCTATAGGACCCTGACCGTTTTAACGGTTCTTCGCTGGACGATCCCCTTTTGGATTACTGTGTTCCTTTGGACTTGTGCCCTCTTATGTGCTTGGATTTCGGTGACTGTGCTTGGATTTCGGTGCTTGTGCTTCTGGGGACTGTGTTTTTCGTGCTCTCCTCTCCGTGGTGTTTTTCGGTGGCGGAGTGCGGTCTTCGCGTTGCGGGCCCTCAGAGACTTCTTCCGCCGCCATTTGCTGTTGGTATTATGGCGGTTCCTAACCCCATCACCGCAACGCAGGAGAGGTAAGGTATCGGTCCCCGCCCTCAGCCGGCCCCGGACCGGGTGCCTGCTTTGGTTGGAGGTCTTTGTTTTCGATCGGACCGCTTCGCGCAGATCTATCGTTCTCGTTGTCGCGGTGCTTGCGCCCGGTCGCCTACTATCTTTGCTTTCTGTTGCAGTAGCCCCGTGTGTAACTGCCAGCGGTGTGGAGCTTTTCAGTGGCCATGTGATAATCACGAATTCTGCCTCCCTTGTGCGGGCTGCGCCTCGGACCACACTTGTGCAGTCTGTGTCGCCTGGCCGGAGCAACGCTGGTCGCAGCTTTGGGGATTCTACCGGCGCGAGCGCCCGCCTCCGGCTAGTGACCGTGCGTCCCTCATGGAGCCCCCCTCCGTGCCCGGCGCTATACCCAGTCGCGCTTGCACTGACCGTGGTGATCAACTGACATGTCGGACACTTGAGCCTCGCTCTTCCCCCAGGACTTCTACCCAGACTATGCCTGCTGACTATTACGGAGAGTCTGCCTTAGGGCAGAGCGCCTGCCTTACGGAGGCAGGTCTGCAGTGTCGTGCTTGGCGTGGTGTTTTGTCTGAAAAGAGTCCTGAGCGGTCTCGCCTGAAAGTGCCCGCGTACTCTTATGGAGAGTCGCTCAGTAGGCCAAGAGCCTGCCTTACGGAGGCAGGCAAGAGACCCGTGTCCCGGCGTCCATGGACTGATGACCCTTTTGCCAATTCTCACTCGGCCGCCAAAATTCGTCGCTCTAGCACGTCCCGAGAAGAACGTCAGACGCATCGTCCTGCTTTAGGTTCCGGCCGACACAGCCCCCGGCCTGCTCGTCCTCGTCACATTCATCTACTTCGCGAGCTTCAGCCCCACGTTCTACTTCGCGCCTGTCTTGGTATGCCTCCCCCTGCAGGTTCCGTCGCCCATCGCCTTCTCCACCTCAGCCCCGTATTCGGCTCTCCGCAGACAGGGATCGCCGTCGCTGCTGCTCCCGTCATCGCAGCCGCTCCCGTCTTCGCAGTCACTCCCGTCTTCGCGGTCACTCTTCCCGTGACAGGCACACACCTCGCTCCAGGTCCCCGCCTCCCGATCATGCTTTGTCCCCGCCTCCGCTTCGCCCTCTCAAGCGGACACAACGCTCGCCAGTGGCTACGGTTTCTCGTCAGGACGGGGTCAGCGCTTTTTCTCCCTCCCGGACCCTCCACCGGATCTCGCTCCCTCCGCGGGATGAGGAGACTCTTAGTTTACTCCCGGAGGATTCGGTTTCGGCCCTACTCAACTTTGGCTGCTCTCATCACACTCTGATGGTGCTGATGGTCCTGCGTTGACTAGGAACCCTTCGTCGTCGCGCGCGGAAACGCTTTTTGGGATTGATGAAGCAGCTCGTCTTATCGCGGCCGCCCTCCTGGCGGACGTGCCCCCCGTCCCCCCCGCTCAAGCGGAAGGTGTCCGCCTTTGTCGATTCGGGCTGTCAGCAGAAGAGATTCAAGTCGCTGCCTCAGCCCTCTGGCTTTCAGGATCTGCGAGATTCATTCTCCGCTCATCTCCACACAGATTCCCAGGAGTACTCCTTTTTCACGGATCGCAGAGTGGCCGGCTGACCTTGACATCGCGTTCCGCCAATCTTGGTATGCAGGCCATTCCCAGTCTTTCCACTGTCCTCTTCCCATGTTGGACCCTCCGGCTGTAGCACAGCTTGGCGGCAACACTCGGCTGAGACACGCCCTCCCTCGTGGTTTGGATAAGACGGCGTCACTAGTGCGGAACACCTTGGCCTGTGGTGGTTTTCTGGAGCTACTCATGCAAGCGTTTATTCGTCGCAAGGTTCGGCCCTCCTTGGTGATCTCCTCGCCCTCGCAGTCGCGGCGAACCGGGTGGCTTATCACTCTTCGGTCAATGCTATGGCGGCCGCTGCTAACTGTGACCTCATGTGTCGAGATGCCGTTCTACAAGCCTGTCGTGGTTTGCCCCCCCGATCTGAAGACACAACTCCGTCACGCTCCTCTCGGTGGCCACCTTCTCTTCGGTGAGACTTGGCAGAAGGTGAAGGATGGAAATTTAGACCGCTGGCCCAGCCGAGTTACCTCCTCTCGCTTTCAAGCAGCCCGCAAGGCCGTGGGTCGCGTCCTGCGGACCTCCAGACCCTCTTCGTCCTTCATTCCCGCTTATTCCAAGGCACCCCGCAGGGCTCCCGCTTTCGGCCGCGCTAAACCCGTTAGGACCTCTGCCCCCTCCTGGCCCAGGCCTGCCCGCCGCCCTGGTCATGGGTGGATCCCCTGACTCCAGCCCACTCCAGTCCCCGCCGATCGCTCGGGGGTCTCCGGTCGGCGGGAGGCTGACCCTTTGGCGGTCGCTGCTGCCGGACGACCCCTGGGTCCTCGCCACCATCACCGAGGCTCTCTCGATTTCCTTTCGTTCGCCTCCGCCGTTGAGACGATCCCCCTTGTGGACAGAGATTCCGTCCGACGAGTTCAAAGCCATCGCCTTGCGCGGAGAGGTCGACTCGCTTCTACAGAAGGCCGCCACGGAGATAGTGTCTCGTCTCGACTCACCAGCCTTTTACAGCCGCATCTTCGTGATTCCGAAGCCGGACGGCAAGTGGCGTCCTGTCGTCGATCTCTCGGCACTGAACCAAGTTTATTTTCGCATGGAAACCGCCCGGACCCTCAGGTCCGCAGTGCAGCCCATGGACTTCGCGGTCAGCCTGGACCTCTCCGATGCGTATCTCCATGTCCCCATGCACCCAGCCTCCAGGAGGTATCTCCGCTTTGCCTTCGACGGCGTGATCTACCAGTTTCGGGCTCTTCCGTTTGGTCTCAACCTCAGCCCGTGGGTTTTCACTCGCATCATGGATGCCGTCGTCGCCAAGGCTCGGCAGTCGTCGTCCAGTCCGATCTCAAACTACTTAGACGACCTTCTCCTGCGGAATCCGTCAGAGTCTGCCCTGAGGATGGACAGAGACGCCCAACTCCTGTTGCTGTTCCATTTGGGGTTCCTGATCCATGCGGGCAAGTCAGACCTCTCGCCATCTCGCCGGTTTATTCATCTTGGGATGGAATTTGCGGCCGACCTCAACAGGGTGAGTTTGCCGGCGCCTCGGATCCAGAAGTTGGCCTCCCTAGCCGCTCAGGTAGCCCGGGCGGAGTCCGTCCCCGCCAGAGTCTGGCTGGAACTTCTCGGCTTGATGAATGCAGCTGCGGATCTCCTGCCTCTCGGTCGTCTTCACTCCCGCCCACTTCAGTTACATCTCCTGCTTCATTGGCGTCCGTCCTCCAGCGACATCGATGCCCTGGTGCCGGTGCCTCACATCCTTCGCCCACACCTACAGCGCTGGATGGACACGTCTTGGCTCGCTTCAGGAGTTCCTCTCGCCTCACCGCCCCTCAGCTCTCGCTCTGCGTGGATGCAAGTCTCTCCGGGTGGGGTGCACACCTGCTCCCGAGCTTCCTCTTGTCATTCGGTCTTTGGACACCAGACCTAGCGGACAGACACATCAACTGGCTCGAGCTACAAGCAGTTTGGCAAGCACTCATCGAGTGGGAAGTCCGCCTTCGCCACCGGACACTTCTTGTCCTTTTGGACAACACCAGTCGTCTCCTACATTCAGAAGCAGGGAGGTACCCACTCTCCTGATCTGTGCATTCTCCTCTAACAACTGCTGCGATGGTGTGAGGACCGCGGCATCTCCCTCCGAGCTTGACACATCCCCGGACACTTTAACGTGTTGGCCAACTCTCTCTCTCGGCGCGGCAAACTACTCCACACGGAATGGACGCTACACCCGGACATCTTTCAGATGATCTGCGCTCACTGGGAGACTGCCATGATCAACCTATTTGCCACGAGGTGGAATTGCCAGCTTCCCCTCTTCGTCTCCCTGATTCCAGACCCTCTAGCCTGGGCTGTCGATGCGCTCTCCATTCCGTGGGACGGGCTCATTGCGTATGCTTACCCCCCCCCCGACAGCTCTCGTTCCCAAAGTCCTACTCAAACTCAGAGGTTGCGACGCGGCCGTGTTCCTGGTCGCCCCGTTCTCCTGGAACAGGTCTTGGACCACCGACCTCCTCAGTCTCGCCACGGGTCCCCCTCTTCATCTCCCCACCTCGAGGACTATGCTCAAGCAGCCCCGCCAGCCGCTTTTCCACCCGTGCCCGGAGCGGCTCCTCCTTCACGCCTGGAGATTGTGCGGCAAGCCCTCATCGCCAGAGGCTTCTCGGGTGCAGCAGAGGCAACAAGATCCTGTGCGCGCCTTACGCGTTTCCCTACGCCAATCCAAGCCCGTCTGTTGTGGACGGTCACGCCTCTTTCTGCCTTTGGCCCCCAGCAGAAATGACATAACTGCTCAGACGATATCTTCCTGGTTATGCTGGGTCATACGGTCTGCCTATCAGGACCTTTCCCAAGACGGTGCGAAGAGGCTCAAGATCCGCGCACGAGGTTCGAGCCATGGCCACGAGCGTCGCCTTCGATCGCAACTGTGCTGTTCGAGACATCATGGTTGCAGTGGGCTGGCAGGCAGAATCAACATTCGCCCGCTTCTATCTCAGGGATCTGTCGGGCCAGCAAGACAACCTCGCCCTGGTGGGGGACATCGCCGCGGCGCAACACTCCCTCCCGGCGCTGGACGCGCCATAGGTACGCACTTAGCTAAAATTGTCGGGAGTTTGGCGACTAGGTGTCTGGCTCTGTCGTATGCCCTTTATGACAGTACCTTGGGCGCGGCACCCACCACCTTTTCGCCATTTTTCCAGACAGTAATGTCATCGGTAATGTTTTTGAGGAAACAAATTAATTTTTCTCTAAAATATATTTTTTCGAAAAATACTTACCGATGACATTACTCAGAGGACCCTCCCACCTGCCCTGCTTGCTGCTGGTAAGCTAAGTATCACGACTGATTGTGATTGGGCCACGTGATGAGTGCCCGGATGGGCCGGGACGGGAGGCTACTCTCAGCTCTAGTTAGGGTTCCCCGAGTGCCTCCCAGGTTGTGTAGGAACACAACGGGTTCTTAGGCTAAAATTGAGTAAGTAGTAGACACTTCAAGACAGTAATGTCATCGTTAAGTATTTTTTAAAAAAATATATTTTAGAGAAAAATTAATTTTTCACACATCTGTGAAACCCTTATGACCTTGACCTTTGATGAGTCGACTATATTAGGATACATAGGAAGGTCTTATCATCAGCAACCTTTGTGCCAAATTTGATCGAAAAGTTTACAAAAATGTTGATAATAACTACAATTATTGTCATATACACATTTGTCGACCTCTTGTGACCCGAGGGGTCATCTAAATTAGTATGCATAGATAGGTCATAACATCAGGTATCTCTGTAGCAAAGTTTGGGCTTGAAGTTGTGAATAGTAATTGAGAAAAAACATATCTTGTCAAAATATGGCTATTTTTTACTTATTTCCTGAGCTCTTGTGATCCTTGACCTTTCTGAGGGGTCATCCAAAATAGTATGCATAGATAGGTCTTACCATTAGGTATCTCTGTAGCAAGTTTGGGTTTGGAGTTGTGAATAGTATTTGAGAATAATAATTAAGTATTATTGTATTGTTTTGTATTGTAAAAAAAAAAACATTTTTTGTCCAAATATGGCTATTTGTTTTTTACCTATTTCCTAAGCTCTTGTGACCCTTGACATTTCCGATGGATCAACCAAATTAGTATGCATAGCAAGGTCTTACCATTAGGTATCTTTGTACCAAGTTTGGGTTTGAAGTTGTGAACAGTATTTGAGAAAAAGCAACTTTCGTAAAAAAAAAAATAAAAAAAAAGGGGGGGCTATTTTAGACCTATTTCCTGAGCTCTTGTGACCCTTGACCTTTCCGAGGGATCAACCACATTAGTGTGCATATAAAGGTCTTACCATCAGGTATCTTTGTATAAAGTTTGAGTTTGAAGTTGTGAACAGTATTTACGAAAAAAATAAATGATGTCCAAAAATAGCTATTTTTGATATATTTCCTTATCCCCTGTGACCTTGACCTTTGTGAGAGGTCACTGAAATTGATACATTTAGAAAGGTCTTGCCACAAAGTATCCTTGGGCCAAGTTTGAAGACTGTAGCTTGAATACACTCCGAGAAAATGCCTACGTTAAAGTTTACCACGGACGACAGATCACGGACGACAGACGGACGACCAATGGCCCAGAACATACTCACTTTTGCTTCGCACATGAGCAAAAAAAAAACCTACCTCCATCAATTTAGCATAAATTAAAGAAGAACCAATTATTAACCCATTTAGCCCAGAGTCCCTACAGCAGGAGATTGATTGACCATGATAATTCAAGGGTAGTGCCAGATTAGCTTGGCACCTTCAGGCGCCAAGCTAATCTGGCACTACCCTTGAATTATCATGCAGGCATGGGAATTGCCCAAGCAAAAATCATCTGAAACGGGACCTTGAACCTGATACAAAACAAGGCTGGATCACTTGGCTCCGGGTGGGGAGGGGGGGGTCAACTTTTTCTTTAGGACCTTGAACCTGATACAAAAGGCCTCCACCACGCTAGATCTTGTTTCCACGAGGGCCGAAAAAATCAAACAGTTCGGGGGGGGCGGGGGGGGGGGCGGGGGGCGGGGGCGGACCTTAATTGCTTCTGGGCGCCAGAAAATCAAAAAATCAAACAGTTTGATTTTTTTCTGGCGCCCAAAAGCAATTAAGGTCCCCCCCCCCCCTCCCCCCCCGAACGGTAGGGTAGGCGACGGACCTCTGACTTTACTGCACAGCGCACTCAGGCGGGCCACAGACACAACCTGCTGCATCATATTCTGCTGCGGAGTAAAACTGGTGCTTTACTCGTTTTGCTACCCACAATGGTTTTTCGCAGACACGCCTTTTTAATTTCGCGGACGATTTCTTTTTCCCCCCCATGGAATCCAGCGGTTTTCGTGGACAATTCCCATGCCTGATCATGGTCAATTCAACTCCTGCAACTGGTAATCATTAGGCAACGCCTCCAAAATTTGAGAAATGGGATAAAAGGGTTAAGAAGGACCACTATCTGGAACTATCATTGCTGATCCATCTCCTGCGACAAGTACCCCATCCCCCCCCCCCCCTGCCCCCACCCCCGATGTAAAAAAACTGAGTGCAGTCTTCACAAACCATGTGTGTATTCCTGCTGAGGAGCTTCGTCTACTGCCCTGCCTTGCAGCAGTGGTGGTGCAAACTGCAGCAGTCGATCATAGATGCTGCACACAGGAAGGTATACAATATCAAGTATTTTACACTCTTTACTGGCACCCTCTTGGCCACAGGCGCTGAGGCAACTACAATACATCAAACAGCAGAACCCATTTTGAACAAACCACCCTTTTGGGAGGACAACAGTAGTCTTAAAAGACAGGTATTCACTCGAGTGAAGTCATGAAGTTTAAAAAGTGTCATCTGTCATCACTGCTTCCCTGCCACTGTACACATTTTTGTTTATGAAATCTTTGTTCATTCAATGACCAAAAGCCAAAATCGTCCAAGAAATACAGATATAAATTAGTCTCAGCAAGAGGCATAGATCCTCATGAGCCCCTGCAGTCACGGGGGCTCATGAGGATCTATGTCTCTTGCAGTTTGTGTTCACTTTTTCTCAGCCGTGAAGGGGTTAAAAAGACCGTCATTCAGGTAGTTACAGCCACATACTAACAGCCACATACTGAATGGTCTTTTAAGATGGTCCTTCACACCAGGTTCTGCTGTAATTTGATGTAACATGTAGTGATATACACTACATGTGGTGTCAAACTATGTTGTCTTGCACATGCCTGCATCTGAGAAAGCGCAAATAGGTATTATACGCAACATGTGTACATGTAGGTCAAATATTGCATCAACTTAAAAAAATTCATCAAGCCAACTACATTTGCTAAAAGCATAATAGTTTCATGAGCCCCTAAAGCTGCAGTGGCTCTTGAGAATATATGTCTCTTTCTCACAAGTCATTGTCTCACTGCCATGCAAAATTTGAGGTACTTATCTAGTGTTAACAGTACCACTGCCACCAAGATGCATGCTGCAGTGATCCATGCGATCCAATAAAATGGTACTAACGACATTTTGTTGGGACAAGACTCATCCTGGTATTTGCTAAGTGAGATATTGCGACATAGTCTGCATGATTATCTCTCCCCCCCCCCCCCTCCCCCTATTTGCTGAATGAGGTAGTGCACTGTAGTCTGGGATTCCACTCATTCTCTCTCCCTCACCCTTACCACTTCACATCCGCACACACACCTCGTCTACATTTTAGTTACTGACTGGGACAAGACAAGGCTCACCCTGGTATTTGCTGAATAAGGTGTTGCACCACAGTCTGTGCATCCAGCATACTGGCCCCATTCATATCATCACTGACCACAGCCTTTAGGGCACTGGTGATGTTCTCCGAGAAGGACTTGTAGGATGCCAGGTACTCACGGATACCTCCAACATTCACCTCATCTCCATAGTCCTGCTCCTCCAGCTGTCAGCAGAAAAATTCATTTTTCTCTAAAAGGTATTTTTTCGAAAAATACTTACCGATGACATGACTACATGACTACATGGGAATGTCTACTTCTAGGCTCAATTTTAGCCTACTTGCCCGTTGTGTGCCCACACAACCCGAGAGGCACTCGGGGAACCCCCCCCAGGGGGGCCGAGAGTTATCTCCCCATACCTGCCTTACCAGATCCGGTCACGAGACCTCGCTCGAAAGCGGCAAGCGGGGCAGGAGGGAGGGTCATCCGAGTCATGTCATCGGTAAGTATTTTTCGAAAAAATACCTTTTAGAGAAAAATGAATTTGTTTCTTCAAAAACATTACCGATGACATGACTACATGGGAGAATTGCGATGAGGAGGAGGGTGCCGCCCAAAACTCCCCAACAGAACAGCGCCGTTCTCCCTGTCGCACACTCCCGACAATTTTAGCGAAGTGCACACCACGGTGCCGGTGGCGCCGGGAGGGAGTGTTGCACCGCGGCGATGTCCCCCACCAGTGCGAGATTCTCTCGCTGGCTGGCCAGGTCCCGGAGGTAGAAACGGGCAAAGACCGACTCGGTTTTCCAGCCGACGGCCGCCACGATGTTCTAGACAGCGCAGTTTCGATCAAACGCGACGCTCGTGGCCATATCTCGTACCTCGTGTGCGTGAATGTGCAGCCTCTTCGCTCCCTGATCTCGAGGCAGCGAGAGCGCAGGTCAGCCACGTCTTCTCATCACGAGCAAAGTAGCAAGACTGAATGGTCTCGTGACCGGATCTGGTAAGGCAGGTATGGGGAGATAACTCTCGGCCCCCCTCAGGGGGGGGTTCCCCGAGTGCCTCTCGGGTTGTGTGGGCACACAACGGGCAAGTAGGCTAAAATTGAGCCTAGAAGTAGACATTCCCTTGTAGTCATGTCATCGGTAATGTTTTTGAAGAAACAAATGCAGGAGACATCCTGTCACATCTTTAAAACAAGAATGGCAAAGCCTTCAAGTTCAAGGCTCACATCCACATAATTAATGACCTTGACCTTCCAACAGGTCACTGAAATAAGCAAGTGTTCAAGTGTTCTAACATAACATAAGGCAAGGGTTGGCATTTGTACCTGCAAAATCTGTGTATTCTCAAAATTTACACATTTTTCACTTTTGTCAACCTCCCACAACCCTTGACCTTTTTGAGTAGATATAGTGAACCAAATTTAGTATGCATAGAAAGGTCTTATCATCAGCTACCTTTCTGCCAACATTTGGTGGACAAGTTTTGCAAAAATACTGAATTTTTTTTTATTTTTTTTTTTTACCAAAAAATAGACATTTCTCACATCATTTGCTGATCTCTTGTGACCTTCCAAGAGGTCATCCAAATTAGCAAAATGTATTTTTCTTTAAAATGAATTTTTTTGAAAAATACTTACCGATGGTATTACTATATGGGATTAGTTCTTAGCTAGTCTAATTTTAGCCCAAAATTCGTTGTGTACGATTATGGCCGTTATGGCAGGAGAGGGGCGCCATAGACTGGGCGGAAGCCCGGTAAGCCTTCCTTCCTGTATCACCACGCATGCGCTCCGCGCTTCCCGCTTCAGTCAATTTCTTAGCAGACCAGCGGCAAGCGGGGTAGGTGGGAGGGACCTTCGAGTAATACCATCGGTAAGTATTTTTCAAAAAAATTCATTTTAAAGAAAAATACATTTGTTTTCTCAAAACACATTACCGATGGTATTACTATATGGGAGAATCCCGAACAGGAGGCGGGTGCCGCTACAACGCCCCTACCCCTGCCATCGCACTACTTCTAGTGGCCCTCCCCAAGCAACCTCCCTCTAATTTTAGCAAAGATACTTACGGCGCCCTAAGGCGCCTGGAGGGAGTGTTGCGCCACGATGTCTCTCCCCAGCGAAGGTTCTGGCGCTGGCTGGAGAGGTCCCTCAGGTAGAAGCGTGCGAAGGCGGTCACCGCTCGCCTGCCCACAGCCAGGAAGTCTTTGACAGCAAGGTGGCGGTCGAACACTAGGCTTGCAGCCGTGACTAGATCTCGTGCGCCCTGGTGTGCAAGCATGTGGCTGTGTGAGAAGCCCGGTCCTGGTAAGCGGAACGTGACATCCGCCGAAGCCAGTAGGATATCGTCTCGGCTGAGATGTCATTCTACCTGGGAACAGAGGAGAGTCGGGTGCGTGTCCTGCGTAGCGGCTTGGTCCGGCGCAGGTACACCTGTAAAATCCGCACTGGGTCCTGTTGTCTGGACTCACGGCGGAGCCTGAGTCTCTTAATGGGTGTAAGGTTCGCACCGGGTCTGTGTTTGGACTTACGGGTGGAACCTGGTTCTCTTAATGGCTGAATCGTAACCAATTGGGGAGCAGCCAAGGAGATGTGGCCTTGGCTAGGAAGGCCGGGTCAGGCAGCAGCTGAAGTGAGCCGTCCGAACTGAACTGCAGACAGTCGGGGCGTGCCGAGAGGCGTGCAGCTCGCTGACCCTGGAAGCAGAGGCGAGGGCCGAGAGGAAGCAAGTCTTCCGCATCACATCTGGTAGCGTTGCCGACTGGATGGGCTCGAAGCCAGGCGCGTTGAGCCGAGTAAGCATGTAAGGCAGGTCCCATCTAGGCACCCTGGAGCGTAGAGTGGGCTGTAGTAGACCGAACTGGTCCATCAGGTCGGCAAGGTCTTGCAGGCACCGGGGTCGGGCCGTCCCAGATGTCTGTACGTGTCCGCGATCATGGCCAAGTAGCCTAAAGGAGAAGGGCGCTAGGCGCTGGTCGGAGAGCAGCCAGAGGACGAACTCCGCCAACTGTGGATCTGTCAATTCAGTGTAGGAGAGGCGTCTGTCGTCGCACCAGGAGCGGAGGACCCTCCACTTGCCTTATTAACTCGTCTGGTCGAGGATCTGCGAGCTGTAGCGGTCGCATCCACTGCCGCGCGCTAAAGGCGGAGACGCTCTGGACACGGATGGTAACTGAACAACTTGGTTGCTTGAGCCTCGCGCTGGGGTGGTGAGCGTCAGCGGGGTGGCCGTAGCAAGGATCAGGCGATCGGCGGTCCCCGACCTGGTCCATCAGAAGGCGCCACCAGGAACAAAATCGTGTTGCGCCCTCAGAGCTTGAGCAGAACCTTGGGGACTAGCACCGATGGTGTGTTAGGCAAGTCGACCAGGCCGTCCCAGGAGATGGAGAGAGCGTCCACTGCCGAGGCCAGGGAACTGGAAGTGGAGAGACGAAGAAGGGGCTTCAAATTCCAACTCAAGGCGAAGAGGTCGACCATGGGTGACTCCCCGGCTGCGCCGATCATCCGAAAATGTCTGGACGCAGCGACCACTCGGTAAGCAGAAGCTGACCGCGTCGGAGAGGAAGTCGGTTCGGACATTCCGATGACCCGGGATGTGAGGTGCGCGAAGTGTGATATCCCGGTCCTCGCACCAGCGAAGCGCCTGGTGGAGTAGGAAGCAGAGGGGGGGAAAGAACAGGTCCCACCTCGCTTCTGGAAGTAGGCGACGACCGTGGAGTTGTCTGACCGTACCAGAGGCTTCTAAGATCGGAGGAGAAGTTCCCACCGAAGGAGGGCTTGCCCGACCGTCTTCAGTTCCCACCAGTTGATGTGTCGGGGTGACGACTCTCAGGATCCCAGGCCGGAGGTAGTCTCGAATGACGGCAGGAGGTGAGCTACCCAACAAGAGAGGCTCGCGTCGATGCACAGGGAGAGTGAGGGGCGGCGAGAACCGCGGCACTCATGTCGCAAGCCAGGATGGATCTGCGCAGCGCAGTAGGTGATGACGGGTCAAGGCTGAGACCAGGACCCGAGCGTCGAGGTCAGCCATCAACAGACGCCAGAGCCGAAGGAGACCTAGTTGCAGGGGACCGGGCGTAGAAACGTCTCAAGGGAACTAGATCCGCTGCTGCGTTCATCAGTCCCAGAAGCTGCAGCTAATGCCTGGTAGAAGCATCGTCGTCTGAGAACCTGCCGCTCTAAGTTCGCCAACTTCTGGAAGCATTTCTCCGGGAGCCGGCCGAAGTAGAGGTCGGTGCGGAACACCATACCCGGGTGCATGAAGTGACGCGCAGGGACGAGATCGGACTAGCCGAAGTTGGCCAAGGAGCCCTGAACTTCGAGGAGGCGGAGAAGGGCATCCCAGTCCTCCATCAGGGCCGACTCGGACTGGTTCCTCAAGCGCAGGACGTCTAAGTAGTTCCAGGAGAGACTCGTGGACGTACGACAGGCTCTGGCTACCGCCGCATCCAAATCCGAGAAACTCCCAAGGGCCAAAGTCAAGGCTGAAGGGAAGAGCGCGCAACTGGTAGACCCCTCTCCGGAAGGCGAATGTAGTAACGCCTTGAGGCTGGGTGTAAGGCAACGTGAAGTCACGCATCCGAGGTCCGGGCTGACGGCAATCCATCGGCTGCATGGCGGAGCAAAGGGCCCCGGCGGTCTCCAAGCAGAAGGATGGGGCACGAAGAACTTGTTGAGCGCCGAGAGGTCTAAGACTGGGCTCAACCTGCCACCAGGAACGGGAGCCACAACGAGCCGGTTGTAGAACGCCGGGGAGTCGTGTCGCATAACCACCTCCGTGGCCGCTACAGCAGCAAGTCGCCTACTTCGGCACTGAGGGCCTCGTCTCAGGGCTGGTCTGACGGCACCGCCGTCCACAAGGAGAGCGGCGCGGGGAACTGAGACCGAAGAAGATCAGGAGTCCCTCGGCGATCGTTGAAAGAATCCACGAGCCGTCCGGTAGAAGCGCTCGCCACACGTAGCTGAGGAGCGCTAGCCCGAAGAAGGGCGAGCGCAGGGAAGGCTGAAGGTCTGGTGGGGAGACGTCCACCTCTGGTAGGGGGCGGGGCTGGAACTGGAAGCCCGCAGGGCGCGCCCCGGAGCTTGTGGAGGACCCGAAGGGAGCTGAGACGGCGCAGCTGGGCCAGGAGACCTAATCGCTTCCTCGACATCGAGCCAGGCGGGCTCACACCGGAGCTCTCCTCTGAGGGGAACTTGGCGAAGAAGTGTCTAAAGATCCGCCGGTAAGGGACAGAGGCGAAGAGCCGCATCGCGTCGCCACAAGACACCGTGTACCGTCGCAGCCAACGCGTTGCCGAAGGTGTGGTAGGCCACGCGGTTCCCCGATACCGCCAGCGCTAGCAGGTCCCAGAGCCGAGAAGACAAGGAAGGGCGCCAGGCATCTATCCGAAGGACGAAGGCTAGTGGCTCCAGAACAAGGAGCCCGCTGCAAACAGGGCGAACCGAAGAGCGTAGCTGTCTGTTCCACTGCAGGAAGAAGACTGAAGTAAGCAAACTGCAAGGTATCGCCAGGAAGAATTGAGGCAGGGGCAGAAGAACACCTCGAGCGCCTCGCGTATCACGATGCCGAAGGAGCACACAGCTGCCGGTCACCTGCTTCTTCTTCCTCTTCCTGAGTCCGAGAAGAACCGGCGGAACCGCAGCGAACAAGGTCCTGAAGCCCGGCGGCTGGGGGAGCGACTTGAACCACTTGCCCTGACGATCAGCACCCACAAGCAGAGGCCTTCCTCTTGAGCGTGGCCGGGATCCGCGGGGAGGCAGTCAGCACGACGCGCGCCGCTGCATCCAGAGCACGAAGAGTCTCCAAGGGTCCCAAGGAAGCCGACTGTAGCTCCTCCACGTCATGCGCAAGGTCAGGGCTGGTCTCTCAAGAAGTGACGAAAAGACTCCGCAGGAAACAGGCTGAGCGTCATCCTCTGCCGGCCCAGGGCAACTTACCTGACAAGAAGCAAGAATCACCGCCTTGTCGTCCCGTGAGAAGGTCGCAGCTCTAGGCGCCGAGCTTCTCACAGAAGGGTGAAGTCGAGGGAGCCGCACGGCAGAACAGTCCCGCAAGAGTATGGCGACAAGAAGACTCACATCACGGTCTGCAGTGTCGCTGCCGGCAGTCGTGGCGTGGCGGTAGCGGCGACGAGAACCACCGACCGTCAGGCCGCTGAACTGTGGCCGAGTCGTACCTAGCCCCCGCCTGAGGGTCGGCTGGAAGCTAAGAGTCGGAAGAAACTCTGTGGCGCGTCGACGTGTTCTTGGAGCGCGACCAAGGCGAAGGAGGGGGCGCTCACGGCAAACACGGGGCGGGCAGTCTCGGGGCAAGCCGCGTCTCAGGTTGCGTGTCTGGGAGCGGGAGCGGGAACGCCGAGTAAGTCTGTCCGATCTAGGTGCCGAGTCGCCAGAGTAATGTCGGGGCGCCGAGTCGTTCACCAGTGGCGGACGAGGAGGGGGGCACAAAGGTCCATGTAGCAGAGCGTGCCGATCGCTGACCTGGTAGGCTGCAGCCTTCGGTGTCTCTACCCGGACGTCTACCGGAGCTGCGGGATGTGCCTGTTGCCTTCTTGTGACTGTTTGGAAGCCACCACCGTGTAGCGCCCACTCAACGGGACAGTGGTGGATACCGGTGAAAACCCTAGAGGCTTAGCTGGGGGCCCTCGCCGATCCGGAACCGCACAGCGACCACTCGACGGGACAGTGGTGGATGCCGGTTATAGCGCTCTTATTTCTTTTAGCTCGCAGTCAAGGCTGCTGAGTCGGAAGCGCTACCACACGGTAAGGGCCATTCAGCGGGACTGTGGTGCGTACCGGGGAAGGATCGAATACCGGTGCTTTCACAAGAGGCTTAACTTTCATTCTTTATTCCCTTTGGCGGGCCTCACCGATCCTGCACCGCACAACGACCACTCGACGGGACTGTGGTGGTTGCCGGTTTTAGCGCTTTAGCTCGCAGTCGTACTGCGTCGGAGGTGCTACCAGACGGTAGGGGCCACTCGGCGGGTCTGTGGCGCATACCGGGGATGGATCGGAACTCCATGCTGGGGTCGGTCGCTTCGGCCGTAGAAGCTCTGTAGCTGTCCACTACTCTTCCGGCCATGGGGCGCAGACCTGGCACGGGATAGATGAGGCACATTCGGAACAGGTCAGGCAAGGAAAATCGTCACTAAGCCACTGGAAATGCACACATCGCGTGCAGGTGCGGAATTGCCAACTGCAACACAAAGGGTACAATGACAATCGAGCGAGCGTGCCCCCGTGGACACGCCCAACGAACCTCGTTTGAGCGAAAATTTCGAAACCAAAAAACGGCTGACGCCGAGGCCCGGCGCTCTACCCACACCCCTGAGCGCCTGGCATAGGCTCAAACCGAATCTATACCTCGTCATTCGAAGAAGAAGGACCAACCGCCTGGCCAAGACCAACAGCCACGTGGAGGAAAGACGACCAGGCGTAGAGGCAGCTCGAACTGTCGCCGATCGAGACACCAGTCCACGCAGGAACGGCAGGGTCGACGGAAGCCGCCAGGATGACGCCGGCCATGAACCAACACTCCCGGGCTCGTCCTACGTAAGGGTCTAACGACGAGCGAACACACCAGTCACAGTTCTCAGACACACACCCCAAGCCTGAACCGGCGCAAGCAAGCGCAGGCCAGAACCGGGTCACAAGGGCGAAGCTACAAGTCTGAGCGGCCACAACACGTGACAACAGTTCACCGGCGCCACTGAAGGCTGGCTCTAAGTCACAACACAAACTGCGGAGGCAGTCCCACACGAAAGCGTCCAAGCCTAAGCTACAAGGCGAAGGCAAACAACCTCGACCCAAACGAACTCAAGAACTATCGCCCAGTCTCCAATAACTCTTTCCTGTCCAAGCTTCTTGAGAAGGTTGTTCTCAACCAGCTCAAACTCCACCTCACCGACAACCTCCTCAGTCCATTCCAGTCTGCCTATCGCAAACATCACAGCACTGAAACAGCCCTTCTACATATCTTAAACGATCTGCTTCTCTCCACCGACTCGGGCAACATCTCTCTTCTTACACTACTCGATCTCTCTGCCGCCTTTGACTCTATAGACCACTCTATCCTCCTCCACCGACTCCACCACTCCTTCGGCATCACTGACTCTGCTCACTCCTGGTTTCTCTCCTACCTCTCCGACAGACAGCAGTCCGTCACCATCAACGGCGTCTCTTCCAACCCAGTCACGCTCTCCTGCGGAGTTCCACAGGGGTCCGTCCTGGGCCCGGTCCTTTTCACACTCTACACCTCTCCTCTGTCCAACATCATCCAGTCTCACCACATACACCACCACCTCTACGCTGACGACTCACAACTGCTAGACAAAGACAAACTCGACAACACTCAGTCACTACTGACTCGCACGGCTGACTGCTATGAAGACGTGAAAAACTGGATGACAGCAAACAAGCTAAAACTGAACGACGACAAAACGGAAGCCATGCTGGTAGGCACTCGCCAGAAACTCTCCCAGCTCCCTCCCTCTCTCCACCTTCAACTCGATAGCACCCCCATCTCCCTCTCTGACTCGGCCAAGAACCTCGGCGTTATCCTCGATTCCTCTCTGTCCATGATCAGCTTCGTCTCCACCACGGCCCAGGCATGCTATTTCCACCTCCGCCGCATCAGTCAGATCAGAAAATACCTCACTACCGAAGCTGCCACCAAACTTGCTGTCTCTCTCATCTTATCTCGCATCGACTACTGCAACTCTCTCCTTTCCGGTCTCCCTCACTCCACCATTTTCACTCTCCAACGCGTTCAGAACAATGCTGCCCGCCTCGTCCTCAGAAAGAAAAAATCTGACCACGTCACACCCCTGCTCAAACTCCTTCACTGGCTCCCCATCCCCCAACGCATCCAATACAAAATTCTGTCTCTCTGCTATAAATCCCTGAACAACTGCGCTCCTGCCTATCTCTCCAACTTACTTCACCCCTACACACCTTCCCGCTCCCTCCGCTCTGCCTCTGACCCTCTCCGCCTCCACATCCCTCGCACCAAACTTAACACTTTCGGCCCCCGCTCCTTCTCCGTCCACGGTCCATCCACCTGGAACACTCTCCCACTCTCTCTTCATCAGAAACACTCTCTCTCCTCCTTCCAGTCCGCCCTCAAAACTCACCTCTTTCAACAGTTTCAGCACTATATCACCACACTCCTCACCCCAAGCTGACCGTCGTAATGTATTCCACTGTTTGTGTACGCGAGTCATTGTCTAAAGCGTGCGCATGCGTGCGCGAGTTGTGAGTGCGCGCTTAGAGTTATAATTATTATAAGATAAGCGCATTATAAATACCGTAATTATTATTATTATTATTAACAGTCCAACGACTGGTTCACGGGCTCAGGAGAACTACAAAGCGTAGAGCCCCCGACGTACACAACCGCTCAGTAACTAGCAAAGAAATTGACTGAAGCGGGAAGCGCGGAGCGCATGCGTGGTGATACAGGAAGGAAGGCTTACCGGGCTTCCACCCAGTCTATGGCGCCCCTCTCCTGCCATAACGGCCATAATCGTACACGAATTTTGGGCTAAAATTAGACTAGCTAAGAACTAATCCCATATAGTAATACCATCGGTAATGTGTTTTGAGAAAACAAAGACGGACAACCACTGGCCCAGAACATAGACTCACTTTTGCTTCGCACGTTAGCCAAAAAACATGAAGAAAACACTGTACATAAGGGCAAGTACACTCCTTCACACCCTCCGCAATTATGAAATTCTGCCACAATGCTAACCCTTAGGCTTTTAGTGGAGGTGATTCTTGCAGAAATCATCTAGACAAAATGCAATAGACAGCCAACGGGCTAGTATGAGGTTTTCTCAACAGCATGAGTTCTTCCTCTCACCTTTGCCATTGTCTTGAGAATGGAACGCACATCTGACATCAGCTTGTGATGAGCTGAGAGGAGGCTGCGGATGGTGGACACGCATTCCTGAATCTTGACCTGCAAAATCAAGTTCAAGATAAAACAGGTCTACTTTGTGGTCCTACAAGACAGGTGTTCTCAAGAGAATGCTTGATGGGCAAAATAGGTCACCTGTCATTAATAAAGACTATCATTAACTCATTCTACCCCAACACCAAAATCCCCAAATTTTGAAGTCGTCCTCTGAAGACTGCGTTGCAGTGCAGGACACAGATCGACCATCATAGTTCAAGAGTGATGCCAGAATAGCTTGGCGCTATTCTGGCATCACCCTTGAACTATCATGGTCGATCTTTATCTTGCTGTGGTGTGTCTGGGATGAGTTAACCAACAGTGGGAAATGTTAACTGTTTTCAAGATGTCTCATTTTCTTGAAAGTCCCTCACAGAACCTCTTTAAACACAAGAGTCACAGATTCTCTTGAGACCCTGCAAATGCAGGGACTCATGAGAATCTATAACTCTTTCAGAGCCCAATTTTTATCTCCATTATTCATATGGGAGAGGTCAGCAGGTTTCAGACCATTATAAATGTATCTAGAAGGGGGTTGCTTTCTGTACCTTGCATCTGTCCTGCTCACGTCGGAGAGAAGTGATATGGTTGGCTGCTTCACTGACATTGGCGCTGATGTGATCTGAAACAGCCTGCAGCCAGGAACCAGTCACCTGCTCTCCTGGGTTCAACGGCTGCATGCATAACACAGTCACAGAGTTTATGAAACAGGTAAATACAGATAAGCACATGTAAATGAGTGAAATACATGTGTATTTACATGCATCGTTTTATCTTTTCTTTTAAATGTTATCCCTTTCTGTGACAGATTTTTAAAAAAGCTTAACCCATTTAGCCCGAACTCACTGCAGCGAAGATGGATCCAGCACAATAATTCAAGGGTAGTGCCAGATTAGGTTGGTGCCTGATCGCGCCAAGCTAAGCAGGCACTACCCTTGAATTATCATGCTCAATCCATCTCCTGCAAATGGTACATACGCTGACACCTCCAAAATTTAGGAAATGCGGCCTCAGGCTAAAGCATAAGTCTACCGTATTTACAAACATAAGTAACGTGATAGTATTAGCAGCGAGTCGGCTTCACTAGCCTTTATTATAACCAATACTGATGCGTGACCGATGTAATGGTACACAAAAGATCAACACGTACAAAACTAAATTTAAGCAAATAAAAAATACCTCATCTTCTTACATCACTCCATGAAAGGCAAACGATACTAATGCACCACTGACCTTGATGTTGAGGAGTTGCAGCTCATGATCCGTCACGGTGGTATTGGTAGACTCCAGCATCAGGCAACACTCATGGCACCTGGTGGACAGAAACCACCAGCCGAGGTCAGCAAAGCATGAGTACAAGTCAACCTCGGTACACACAAATCATGTGTGAATCTCGGCATATATACTTTGGGAGTATATCAATATCATTGGGAGAAAAACGACTTTGCCGCTTTGTCCCTGTGCTAGCCAGAGATCCATCATCCTACAATGGAGACATCAGGACGAGAAAAAAAAGCAATGTTTGCCTGAGCTCCTAGCTCATTCAGCCTGGAGCAGGTATTTCCCAAATTTTGGAGGTGTCATCTATCGACTATGCACCTGTTGCAGGAGATGGATCGACCATGATAATTCAAGGGTAGTGCCAGATTAGCTTGGCACCTGTCGGCGCCAAGCTAATCTGGCACTACCCTTGAATTATCATGGTCGACCCATCTCCTGCTGTAGTGCGTCAGGACTGGTCACCACAAAAGACTTGAAAGCAACATAGCTATGTTGATGCATCTACAGATGCTGAGGAGTCCACATGCAAATTTCTATCGTTGGCATCACTCTGGCATGGGGCACAACAAATCTGGTGACATCTTAACCCTTTGGCTGTCAAAGTAGTGCTTTTTGTCGCGATGATTCCTACAGGAATCATCGTGACAAAAAGCACTACTGACAGCCAAAGGGTTAAGGCCATGCTTGAAATCACACGTGATAGAGTAGAAGAAGCAGTTCAGAGCTCAGGCACAGGTGCAGATGAAGTGGCAAATCCTAACAGAAATTTCTTTGCAAGCTGACAGTTTAAACATACTGAAGCTAGGACCATATTCAGCAGGTTCCTGCTGTATGCTGATTAACATTCACAAGCTCAAAACCTTTGTCAAGTGACAATACCCAAACTGGTGTCTCAGTTAACCCTTTAGTTATCAGTAGTGGTGATTTCTGGTTTTACTTTAACATTTCCAGATGACATTACTATTAGGAGTCTGTCTACTAGCCTGCACAACTATAGCCACTGAGCACTCAGGGAACCCCCGAGTGGTGATCTCAAAAGAGTTGCTTCCCTCCCCCTGTCCAGATGCATTATGGTCACATCTGGGGCGTTAGTGAGCAAAGCCAGTTTTTCTGTCTTGCTCCACGCGGACGCACGTGGAGCTCATTCACTGCCCTGCTAACTCAGTCACCATACACAGCCACCATACATGGCCACCTGACAACCTTTTCCTTGGGCTTTGGATCTTTTTCTTAGCTTGCAGCTGGGGTACAACACTTTTCTTGCAGACGAGAAGCACAAGGTCGATACTTTCACTTTCATTGCTGTGACTTTTTTGTTTGTTTTGGTGAGCACGCTGGCTCAAGGGCCCCCCCCCCCCCCACCACCACCCCTAAATAAACACCACCTGTGTCATTACTGCATGGGCTGTCAACAGGACAGGCCAGGTTCTAAATGCACAGGTTGTTACCCAGAAAGGGTCAATTAATTTCACAATTTGAATCTGCATTGGGACAGAAAGAGTGAAGAGCACACACCACCAAACATAGTGCTGACGTGCCTGGGGAGCAATAAAGATCTCTCCAATCTTCTTGCGAATCCGACAAGATCTCGCCTCTCGCCTGGCCGTGTGCTCATTGTTTCCCTCATGGAATTTGCCTTGGGTCTTGGCCTTTCTCAACTCTGAGCTCAACTCTGAGCGTTTTGAGCCTCCATCTCAGGCCCCTCTCACGGACTGCACACTAAAGGCAGTTTTTCTGTTGTCCTTGGCTACTGCGTGCAGAATCAGCAAGGTTCACGATCTCTTAGTGGCTCCAGCCTACTTTCAGACGAGAGCAGATGGCTCAGTTTTGCCATTAACCGATTATAAATTCCTGGCTAAGAATCGCCTTCCAGAATTTGGAGCTCCCTTTGCCTACTTCCAGCCCGAGAGACCCAGCATGGCTACAGGACTGTGTGTGAGCTCTTAGGATCTACATGCGTAGAGTTAGACACCTTCGAGCAGATCGAACACGCCTCTTCTTCCCAATAAAACAAGGGTAGAACGATATCTCTCCGCAAATCATTTCAACTTGGCTCAAATCTGTAATCATCATCATCATCATCATCAGTCCCTTGCCCGAACTGGGCGTTGGGGGGACTGAAAGGCAGCAGCAACAGACAGTGCTCTCCACTGAGTTCTATTTTGGGCGGTGGCAAGCAAGTCTGGCATCTCGAGTTCGGTCCATTCTTTTATGTTTGCGACCCAACTCTTTCTCTGACGACCTCGCCGACGACTTCCTTCGAGAGTGCCTTGGAGGATAGTCTTGGACAAGGTGTTGTGTCGGGTCACGTGGCCAAACCAAGCAAGCTTGCGCCGTTTCACGGTTGCCAGAAGGGGTTCATGTGGGCCCACCAGGGAAGTGACGATGCTCCGTACATATTCGTTGGTCTTGTGCTCGCGGTACGAGATGCGGAGCAACTTCCTCAGGCACTTGTTCTCAAAGGCCTGGATTTTCTTTTCTGAGTCTGCAAGCAGTGTCCAAGTCTCACAGCCGTAGAGTAGAATAGACACTACGAGGGACTTGTAAAGCCTGTACTTGATGGTGAAGCTGATGGAGTTACTTCGCCATATCCTGTCCAGCCTGGCCATTGCGGATGTTGCTGTACCTATCCTGATACGGATCTCTGCTATGCAACTACCGTCTTTGGACAGGGTGGCTCCCAAGTACTTGAAGCTATTGACCTCTTCTAGCTTCTGGCCGTTCATGTGAATGTTGCTGCTGCTGTCGCTTGTGGTGTTGATCATCACTTTGCTTTTATCCGTACTGATCTCCATGCCATAAGACCCTGCGCTACTTGAAAGTTTGTCTGTCAGGTTTTGGAGCTCACTATTGCTGCCTGCCATGAGGTCAATGTCGTCAATGATGATATCAAAGACAAGATTTCACTTATTGTGACAATATCAATGTGGTGATACATGATATCAAAGACAAGATTTCACTTATTGTGACAATATCATTGTGGCAATACCAAAGACAAAATTTGTTTGATGAACTTGAAGAATAAGTCATAGAAGCGCACAAGATACACACAGACCAAACAATTACGGGAATCATTTGTTAGATGTTTGTAAAGGGCATTCACTGTACATTTTAAACAGTAGAGTTGTACTCCACAAGATACACACAGACCAAACAATTATGGGAATCATTTGTTAGATGTTTGTAAAGGGCATTCACTGTACATTTTAAACAGTAGAGTTGGACAAGATGCAGTCATAGGAGCATTGATCTGTAGCTGATTATGTTATTGGTTCTAAATGCCCCAGAAAGACTTCAGATTTGAAATGTTTGTGTTTGATTATGTACAGTTTGATCTTGTGTGGTTTATAAAGAAGTACCCAACGGAGAAAGAAACACGCTTAGAAAAGACGGGTACAACACAATTTATTAATATTTCGGGTAAATACCCTTTGTCAAAATAGACAAACAAACAAACAGAGAGATTAGCCGCTACTTATCTTCATTGGCAGAAAGAATGTGGCAACTGAAGGAGGTGACGTAAAAGAAAGAAAAGGAAGAACAAAAGTGCGGAAAAAGTAAAAATGACGTCAACGAAAAATCGTAAGAGAGAAACTCGGAAAGAACCTGAACACGAGAGACAAGAGTGTGTGCAAGCACGTGCAGGAGCGAGCGAAAGAAAAGGCGTGTAGATGAGGCCAGAGAAAGAGAGAGAGAGAGAGAGAGAGAGAGACGGAGAGAGAGAAAGAGAAGGAAAACGAACGGGGAGTACCCTTGGGCACGAAGTAGGCGGAGTGTCTAATACACAAAGCCTGCTAAACACCAACCCGAAGGCAAACTTTATATCACCTTCAAGTTGAGGACTACCTCGGGGAAAAACGGGAGGACCCCGGGAAAAAAAACCCCAGCATTTAGCACGGTACACAACAAGTAATAAGTCATGAAAACAAAGCAAATAATAAGAGTAAGAGAATATTGGTATAAGTGGAGATTAGGTAGTTGTGAAACCGTCTTCAAGGGTAACTCAAAAAATAGGGGGGAGAGAGAGAGAGAGAGAGAGGGGGGGGAGGGAGAGAGAGAGAGAGAGAGAGAGAGAGAGAGAGAGAGAGAGAGAGAGAGAGAGAGAGAGAGAGAGAGAGAGAGATAAGGGGGCGGGGGCGGGGGGAAAGGAGGAAGGAGGAAGGGGAATAAGAGAAAAGGAAAAAGTGTAAAGAGAGAAAGAGGGCTAGAGAGAAGTTGTAAAGGGGGTAAGGGGGGAGTGGGGGGGGGGGGGGGGGAGAAAGAAGGAGAGAGGTAGAAGGAAAGAGGAAAAAAAAAAAAAAAAAAAAAAAAAAAGCCAGAGCCACCAGCCCCACCCAACAGGCACCCACCAGCACACAGAAAAACACACAGGCACGCAACAAGACGACCACGTACATCCCCAAGGGATGCACACGATCGCCCCGCCCCAAAACCGCGTATCAAACCGTGAGCCGGAGACCCGGCGCCCGACAGGGAAGGGCAAGGGATCCAACTAAACGTTCGGCCAGCGCTGAGAAAGTCCCCAAGGGAAATGTACATATCAACCAGCGCCAACCTCCCCTAACTGGTTAGTGAGTAGTAAAACAGTGAGGTAAAGTAGCAGACACAAGCAAGGTAAAAAATGTTAATCTTTCATATTCATCCCGAGTGGCGCCACAGTGCCCAGTTTATTAATCAGAAATTTTTCACGGTCTTTCCTGGCCCAGACATTACTGGCTTGCATAAGCCAAAGGCCTTTAACCCGAATGTCCGAGACGGAGTGGTCGGCCTGATTGAAATGTCGTCCGACCGGTCTGTTGTATTGGTACTTGACAGACTGAAGATGTTCTTTGAAACGGTCGTTGATGGTTCTTTCATAGAGTTGGCCGCATTTCACACAGGAGATGACATAAATCACGTTGGTGGTTTGACACGTGAAGTATCTGTCTATGTTGAATTTGTAACGTGGACCATTCACCACGGTGGAAGGGCAAATAAAAGGACACGTCTTGCAATTAGGAACATTGCATGGAGTGGAGCCGGAGGGTCTGGTGGTATGACGAGGCTTGAGAGTAGAGCGAACAAGCATGTCCCGCAAATTAATATCCCTCTTGAAAGCTACCAACGGAGGTTCAGAAAAGATAGCAGCAGATTCTTGACTGGATGACAAAAGACCCCAGTTACAAAGAAGGATTTTATGAACCGGATTGGTGTGGGGATGGTAGATCATGGTTACGATAGGCCTGTCACTATCAGCGGTAGGTTTAGTCTGCATTGTACTCGCGCGACTAAGTTTTTGAACCGTTTGGAGAGATCCTTGAACAACAGTATGTGGGTAATGTCTGTCGATGAAAAATCCTGCCATTTCTTTAAATTGAACATCAAAATCTGATTCTTCGGAACATATTCTTTTTAGCCGAAGAAACTGGGAATAAGGGATGCTGTTTTTAGTTTTGGGGTTGTGAGAAGATCGGTAGTCGAGGTAGGAATGTGAGTCGGTAGGTTTGTAATGTATTGAAGTTTTCAACATTCCGCAGTCAATCCTGATGTTCATGTCCAGAAAGTCGACTGAATTAGCTGATATAGTGTATGTGAACTTGATGGATGGGTTGGCGCTGGTTGATATGTACATTTCCCTTGGGGACTTTCTCAGCGCTGGCCGAACGTTTAGTTGGATCCCTTGCCCTTCCCTGTCGGGCGCCGGGTCTCCGGCTCACGGTTTGATATGCGGTTTTGGGGCGGGGCGATCGTGTGCATCCCTTGGGGATGTACGTGGTCGTCTTGTTGCGTGCCTGTGTTTTTCTGTGTGCTGGTGGGTGCCTGTTGGGTGGGGTTGGTGGCTCTGGCTTTTTTTTTTTTTTTTTTCCTCTTTCCTTCTACCTCTCTCCTTCTTTCTCCCCCCCCCCCCCACCCCCCCACCCCTTACCCCCTTTACAACTTCTCTCTAGCCCTCTTTCTCTCTTTACGCTTTTTCCTTTTCTCTTATTCCCCTTCCTCCTTTCCCCCCGCCCCCGCCTCTCTCTCTCTCTCTCCCCCCTATTTTTTTAGTTACCCTTGAAGACGGTTTCACAACTACCTAATCTCCACTTATACCAATATTCTCTTACTGAATTTGATTATTTGCTTTGTTTTCATGACTTATTACTTGTTGTGTACCGTGCTAAATGCTGGGGTTTTTTTTCCCGGGGTCCTCCCGTTTTTCCCCGAGGTAGTCCTCAACTTGAAGGTGATATAAAATTTGCCTTCGGGTTGGTGTTTAGCAGGCTTTGTGTATTAGACACTCCGCCTACTTCGTGCCCAAGGGTACTCCCCGTTCGTTTTCCTTCTCTTTCTCTCTCTCCGTCTCTCTCTCTCTCTCTCTGGCCTCATCTACACGCCTTTTCTTTCGCTCGCTCCTGCACGTGCTTGCACACACTCTTGTCTCTCGTGTTCAGGTTCTTTCCGAGTTTCTCTCTTACGATTTTTCGTTGACGTCATTTTTACTTTTTCCGCACTTTTGTTCTTCCTTTTCTTTCTTTTACGTCACCTCCTTCAGTTGCCACATTCTTTCTGCCAATGAAGATAAGTAGCGGCTAATCTCTCTGTTTGTTTGTTTGTCTATTTTGACAAAGGGTATTTACCCGAAATATTAATAAATTGTGTTGTACCCGTCTTTTCTAAGCGTGTTTCTTTCTCCGTTGGGTACTTCTTTGCATATTACACGCTTGGCAGTCACCTTTTTGGTCTGGATTGATTTGTGTGGTTTATGGAGGAGGAAATCAAACTAATGCTTCAAAAGGCCACGATCCATCTGGAACATCTCCAGCTGCAAATTTAATATGCTGGTTGACACTGAGGTGCATTTGGCTCACCACTTTGATTGCTAGGTGATCCAAGAATGATATGCAGAAATTCTATCAATCACTTTATGTCACACTTATGCTCCCTGAAAAAAAATGCTTGTCATACCTGTTCTGTTACTGGACTTCATTGAAAAAGTTGAAATTTTTAGGGAACACAGCTTAATGCAAGAGCTCATACACGTGGTGTGGGAGGTAAAGTGTTGTAATTTTATTTTACTTTTTGAGGAGAAGTTTTGCTTGTGCACTTTGAATATTGGATGCCTAAGTCAGTTATTCTCTTGTACATGAGCCAAGTGCCCCGCCAATGGTCAACCCTACTGTTTGTACTTTGCGGGGTGTCAGGAAGATAAAACCTGCTGTGTTTTGCCTGGTACCCGGAGAAGTGGGACTTGGTTTCCCATTTTGAGTCTGCCACCAGCTTACAGCAGAGTAGAGCTCGGATTGACGAACTCTCACTTCACTCGGTGGACACAGAACTGGCTGCTAGTTCCTTCACTTCAGGTCTGCACACCTCTCAAGAGCCAATCCACTGTGGCCGAGTCCCGGCAGTGCTCGGTTCCTGCCACCTGTAGAGGACTCTCAGGCCCCTAGGGTGCTGACACAGCCCCTCAGTCCTGGCCTGTCCCACAGGGTATAAGCTGTTACCCCCATTTCGAAGAATGGTGGACAGGAGGAGGCGTACTTCCCCCCTTCCTATTTATGTCCCCCTTGCACATGTAAAAATCAGGGGTTTCCCCCTTGGGGCCCAATTCTCTCCTTTCTAGTCGCCTGCTCGGCGTTAAACCCCAATAACTAACCTTTCTACCACAGGCAGCACACACTCTCCGTAAATGTGTGGTCTTCTTACAGCAGTTACTACACACCACCGCCACTGTTGGGCATTATGCGCCTTACTGGGTTTAACCCGTTTGTTTACGAATGATGCGACAGCTCTCATTTATGAGGCTCTGCCTGATACTCACACAATAAGAGAAGAGAAATGCAACTGTACCTGCTGAGCATGGCTAGGAAGGCAGTATCTGTGGCGATGGCATCTTGGGTGCGAGTACGCCAGGCCTCAAAGTGAAGAATACCCTGACACAGGCTGGCAATCTCTGCTACGAGTCCACTTTCCTCCTGGATCAAATGTGTTTAACCCATTTAGCCCTGACACACTACAGCAGGATATGGATCGACCATGATAATTCAAGGGTAGTGCCAGACTAGCTTAGTTCCTCATGGCGCCAAGCTAATCTGGTACTACCCTCGAATTATCATGGTTGATCCATCTCCTGCAGCTGGTACAGTCATTAAGTGACACCTCCAAAATTTGGGAAATGTGGCCTTGGGGTTAAATGGGCTGAAGAAAAGTGGTCTTGTAGTGAAGATACTGCATAAATGAAACAGATTAGGTGGGCTTACTGACACGCAGGCAGCCAATATGATACGTGGATATTATATTCAAAAGGTTATTGTCTGTGATACGGGAGAGTTGCTGAACAGATGAAGATGATCTGTGATGTGGAGTGACAGAGATCTGTGAGTGGATTCAGCAACTGTCCTGGACATCTCACAATATCAAACAACAGTCTGCTTCAACACAGTTTATGTCTATGGTTCAAAACAAATAGACAGCCAGCCATTCAGCCAGGTGTTTATGTCAAACTATAGTGACAAGCAAAAGAAATGCAACATTTTTGGATTCCAAAAATGTTGCATTTCTTTTGCTTGTCAGCATATGACCAGGCACAGATCTGAAGGAACTCATGAAAATCTATGCCTACTGCAGATGTAATGTGTTCACTTCCCAGGGGCTCACCTCAAGTAGTTGTGCACGTCCCATGCTGGCATCCTGAAACAACTGGAGCGTAACATTCAGAGAGGGGTTGGCTCCAGCCGCCCACCGCAATCGCTGAACCACAACCCCTTCCAGTGAAGCGTACCGTTCTTTGCAGCCGACAATCACAGCCTCCTGGGCTGACAAGGATGACACCATCTGAAAAAACAGTGTTTAGTGAGAATGAAAACAATACTCCCCTCAAAACAAAGTCAGGGAGTAAGGGTGTGAATTCTCACATGCTTTCAACAAAGGTTTTGTACAGGAGGCGCCAAGAAGTTCTGGCACCACCCTTGAACTGCCAAGGTCAACTAATCGCCTACTATGGTGCGTCACGGATAAATAGATGAAGCAGACCACTTGAACCATTTAGCTGTCGGCAGCTACTTTTGTCACCATGATTTCTGCAGGAATC
This sequence comes from Semisulcospira habei, assembly GCA_036245525.1. NCBI lineage: Eukaryota > Metazoa > Mollusca > Gastropoda > Semisulcospiridae > Semisulcospira > Semisulcospira habei. The sequence goes on from BTPG01000008.1 coordinate 45,249,336, forward strand.
GTCACAACAAAACAGGCTGCCGACAGCCAGAGGAGTTTATTGCCTTCTACATAAGCAGCTCTGTAAAGGGAGTTTGTTTATCATAGAACCACAAACAGAATGCAAGCACTTATCATGTATCACAAAAATACAGAATATCAGCTGCACATTACCTTTTTCATGTCGGACATGAGGGTAGCACGTGATGGAAGGGGCATGGCAGGAGGCGGACGGGAGGAGACGGACAAGACGTCCTCATGCAGCCACTGGAAGCGAGCCAGCAAACCTTGCCATCTCTGGTACCCAGCCCTCAGCAACGACATACCCATGTCCAGACGCCTGCACAAAAAATAACAATGATAATGATGATAATTCTAATAGTTATACTAATAACGAAAATAATGACAATACCAATGAGGATGGCGCCTAACCTCTCTAATTAACTGATTACATAGAAATTTTAACAGATGCTAGAACACAAACTAGAGGGAAAAAAAAGATCTGGCTTTTCACCCTCTCTCAGTAGGTCTTTTTGTCCAGTTGATTCCTACACGAATCACCTAAACAAACTAATTCCAAAAGTCAAAGAGTAAATGCATAAATAAACACATCCAGTATAGCTCCAACACACCCAAATAACAGGGCTCAACATAAACATGCTTACCTAACAAATGAAACCTAGAAAGCAAGATACTGGGGCTGACACCAGCCCGAAACCAAAAGACATTTACCGGTTGTTTTTGTTTACCCATTCAATCCCTACAGTACGAGACACCAAGCTATTCTACAGATTAGAAGATAGATCAACCATTTTAGTTGAAAGGTGGCGCCAAAATAGCTTGGCACCTTAAGCGACAAGCTATTCTGGCACATCCCTTGAACTATCACAGTCGAGCTGCAACAAAGATTCCAGAGGACTACTCCCACTTACAGGAGCACTGGGCTATTTTGGCACAACCCCTGAACTATAATAGTTTGTCTATTCCTTGACGTGTTGTTCTGAGAGGATGCCTCCCAACCTTCGGTTGCTGGTAGCACTTTCTGTCACAATGATACTTGCAGGAATCATCGCCGTAACAAAAAAAAGTGCTACCAACAGCCAAAGAGTTTAGGATTCAACCTCATGGCTCGACATGTTAACCCTTTTCATCCTGATACAGTTTTGATTATGATAGTTCAAAGGTGGTGCCAGAATAGCTTGGTGCTTGAGGCGCCAAGATATTCTGGCATCACCCTTGAACTTAAATGGTTGAGCTATCTTCTAATCTGTAATGTAGCCTTCATAGGACAATATGCAAATTTTAAAAATTCAGCCTCAGGATGTAATGGGTTAAGTGTGCCATGCTTTTTTTCCTGGTCTGTTCATCCACGTGACACCATATTGACTTACTTGGCTAGGTCGAGCTTTCTCCACCCTAGGTCCTGTGCCGACGTCAATGATGTCGCTTGAGACAGGTGGGGGTGTTGGAAGTGGCCGGTCCGCAGGCTTGTCTCCACTGCTTTCTTACACAGGTCCTCCAGCGGAACCTTGGCCTGTGCCCCAATGTCCTTCAAGGCCACCTCTGCATCAACGCTGACCCCCAAGGACTCCACCAGCACGCACGTCACACAGCCCAGCAGTTGTGATGGGAACCCGATCATCTGGGAACAGCAACCCATTCGTTTTATGTTACAGAGCATTATACAGGCTCTTTCTCCCAACTCTCCCAATCAGAAGTCTAATCGTGTGCTAGTCTGTGATTTTGAACCTTATGGCCATAAGGCTGTACAGTCCAAAATTACAGACTAGCACACAGATGTGGTTTCACCATGAAATAGAAAAATGAATTTTTTTTCTAAAATGTATTTTTTGGAAAAATACTTACCGATGGCATTACTATATGGAATACACTCTATAGCCTAGCCCAAAGTTATGTCCCCTACACAACTGGGGAGGAGACACCGGGGATCCAAGTATAGGAGCCCCGGGTGGCCTCCCCTTACCACCCTATCCGGGCATGCGTGGGGCGCAGCTCACCAGTTTCACACTTAGCCAAGGAGGCAAGCGGAGCAGGTGGGAGGGCCATCCGAGTAATACCATCGGTAAGTATTTTTCAAAAAAATATATTTTAGAAAAAAATTCATTTGTTTTTCAAAATAGTCACATTACCGATGGCATTACTATATGGAAGAATAGCGAAGAGGAGGAGGGTGCCGACACCCAACCCCCTGTACCTAACACCCTCCGCCGGCCCACCAGGAGCACTCCCGACGATTTCAGTTAAGAAGTGCCTGTGGCGCGTGGAGGGAGTGCTGGGCCACGGAGATGTCACCCACCATGGCCAGGGAGTCACACTGGCCGGATAGGTCGCGGAGGTAGAAGCGAGCAAATGTGGAGTCTGCACGCCCGCCTGAATGACTTTAAGCGAGCAGTTGCTGGGGGCTACTGCTCGCACTTCATGCGCCCGGATCTGTAACCGTCTATCCCCATCCGGGGAGAGGTCTTGGTAGGCCAAAGAGTCACCCACCGCAGCCAAGATGAACTGTCTGGGCCGAGATACCCGCCCTGCCTGGAGAAGGTGGTAGGACGAGGCGGGTACGCCCTAGACGGCGTGGCTTTGAGCGACGCAGGAATTCTGCAGTGCCCGGACTGGGTCCTGTTGATGCGACCCATGGGGTCGGCTCTGAGCGGACGTACGGTCAGCATCTGGGGTGCAGCCGAGGGAGGCCGGCTCTTGGCCAAAAGGACGGGTCGGTGAGAAGCTGCACTGAGCCAATGACTCAAACGGCAAACACACGGGGCGTACCGAGAGTGCATGAAGCTCGCTCACGCGGACGCCGTGGCCAGCGCCAGGAGGGAACACGTTTTCCGGGTCAGGTCGGCGAACCGTGCCCAGGGCAGGGGTTCGAAGCGGTCCGTAATAGCCACGTCAGTACCCAGGTGACGTCCCACTGAGGCATGAGAGAATGGAAGACAGGACGTCGGAGGTCAAAATGAGCCAACAGGTCCGAGGGTCTTTGCAAGGGCCGGATCCGGTAGGCCCAGGTGGCAGTAAGTGTCTGCGATCATGGCGCGTTAACCCCTGATGGTAATAGGTGCTAAGCCTTGGTCATTGAAGAGCCAAAGGAGGAAATCCGCCAGATGGGGGGTAGTTAGGCTCGTGGGGGAGGGCTGGGTGGCGCGCCCCGACTGGAAGACCCTCCACTTGCCTTCGTACGCATTCCTGGTAGACAGTCTGCGGGCTGCTGCAAATGCCGCCACTGCCGCATCCGAGAAACTTCTAGCGGCGAGGGCCTGCCGGACAACCTCCAGGCATGAAGGAGGAGGCACTCCGGGGAGAGAGCCTGACGGGGCTGCTTCAGCATCATGGGCGGGGTGGGGAGTTCTAGGGGCGGGTCTGTCGCTAGAGTGAGCAGGTCCGTGGTCCAGCTCTTGATCCAAATGAAGGGGGCCACCAGGAAGAGAAACGCAGAGCATCCCAGAAGTTTCCGCAGGATCTTCGGCACCAGCACAGACGGGGGGTAGACCTACGAGATCAGACCATCCCAAGGAACGGAGAGCGCGTCCACCGCCCAGGCGAGAGGGTCCGGGACTTGAGAGACAAACAGCGGGAGCTGGTTGTTCCATCTGGTGGCAAACAGGTCGACTAACGGCGTCTCCCATCGCGAGCAGATCAGGCGAAAGATGTCTGGGCGCAGGGACCACTCGGTGTGGAGAAGCTGTCCATAAGAACGAGGACCCCCTGGTTGGTCAGCATCTCTGGCCAGGCGATGAGGACCATCCAAACCGCCTCCAACTCCAGCCAGTTGATGTGTCTGTCTGCGAAGTCCCGAGGCCACAGGTCTGAGTCTGAGACAAAGTCTGGAACAGGTGTGCGTCCCAGCCGGACTGGCTCGCGTCGCCAACCACGAGAGATCCGCCCACCTCCAGAGGTGGGGGCGGGACAGCGGGGTAACTGGAACCAGATCCGTCAGGGCGCCAGTGGAGGGGCGCCAGTGTAGGAGGAGGTGTAGCTGCAGAGGGCGAGCATAGAGCCGGCCGAAGGGCAACGAGACCGCTGCCGCGCTGAGCAGTCCCAGGAGCAGAAGCCAGACCTCTCCATCCACTGAGCAAGTTCAGCGATCTTCTGCCGCCGCGCCAAAGGCAGGCGGGCCAGGTTGAAGTCGGTCAGGAATTCCATCCCTAAGTGCAGGAATGGCGCGAAGGGGTGAGATCCGACTTGCCCGGGTTGACTAAGAACCTGGGGCGGCGAAGAAGAGAACGCAGGGCGTCTCTGTTCTCTTGGAGAGTCGCGGCGACTAGGTTGCGCAGCAGCAAGTCGCCCCGGTAGTTGGAGGATGGACTCAGCGATCGCTGCTGGAAGCTGGCCATCACCGCGTCGAGGAGCCACGTGAAGACCCAATGACTGATGTTGAGGGCTCGGAACTGGCAGAAGATCCCGCCAAAGGCAAAACATAGGTCCCAGTGCGAAGACGGATGAAACGGCATGTGAAGAACGTGTCTGAAAGATCGAGGCCGAAAGCAAAGTCCATCGGCCGGACGGCTGCGCGGAGAGTCCTGGCTGTCTCCATCTGAAGTGAGGCGCTGAAAACTTGTTTAGCGCCGACAGGTCGATGACTGGGCGCCACTTGCCCCCTGGCTTGGGGACGACAAAGAGGCAGCTGTAGAATGCCAGCGAGTCGTGTCGGGAGACTACTTCTGTCGCTGCTTAGTTGAGCAAGGCCTTCACCTCTCCATGCAGAGCGTCTGCCTTGAGCCGGTCGTGTAGAGCCCCCGGTCGAGCTAAGAGTGAAACTGGTGAGCTGCGCCCCACGCATGCCTGGATAGGGTGGTAAAGGGGAGGCCACCCGGGGCTCCTATACTTGGATCACTGGTGTCTCCTCCCCAGTTGTGTAGGGGACACAACTTTGGGCTGAAATCGCTAGGCTATAGAGTGTATTCCATATAGAAATGCCATCGGTAATGTATTTTGAAAAAACAAACAATCATCTGGGAACAGCAACAATATCAAGTTTTACAGAAGTCCAGATGTACTAGGCCTGAATGACAGATCTGCAGACATGTGTGGTCTCACAAAGAATGTGGTCGACTTCACTTAAAACAAGGTTGTATAACAAAAGTCAGATATAACAACACTTTTCCATTGGGCCCGACAACAATCTTTCTGTCTTAATTACTTCACTTTCAACTAACTTCAGATACAACAAGGAAAACTGGGTCCCCTGGCGATATTTTATATCTGAAGTCTACCGTAATCAATTGACTATTTGAAAGTTTGAGTATAAGTCACTTTTGTCACAATATCAAACAATGAAAAGAAGGCATACTCAATCTTTTCTTCAAACAATGCTTTGGGAACAGAAAGCAATATTGCATCAAACTCAATTGTGTTGTTCTGTGACAGCATGCATGTGTTAATCGTAGGAAACAATCTGATATTTATTTGAGCTATCATGGTTACGAATCACGTACCTTTTCAGTAAGATTCTTTATCGTTTGCGCAGATAGCGGAATTGGTTTTGTTATGATACGCTAAGTTTCGTTCGGAAGCTTCTAGCAAAGTCGCAAGGAGAATAGCGGTAGTAGAGCTGCTCTATTTTTAGCCATAGTTGTTTTCTGTGAGCGTGAAATTAGCGGCTGTTCTTTGCGTGTTATGAAAGGTCGTGAATGGTCTGCCATATTTTTATGTGACGTCATTATATATTGGGATTTGGGGTTGAAATGAGCAGTCAAATTTTTGTAGACTATTGTAGTTATTCTAGAAAGTTCTTCTTTTATTAATATTTATGAGTTTCAGTTACGTGTTCCGTTCTGATTGGCTGCGTTGTGTGATTTTGTTAGATTATTCTGGAAAGTTGTTCAACTATAAAAGTTGGTGCTAGGAAGCAAGTGTATACATTGTCATGCATTGTCAGTTGTAGGGACATACAGTTTATCTTAGGTACGTGGCCCCTATAGGGTGTACATTGTGAGATGCAGCGTAACGGTGGTGTACATTGAATGAGAAACTTTGTGTCGCCAGTGTTGACATTTTGAAGAGGAGACATTGTGTCAGTGTTGGTGCATTTGGGAATGCATTGTGTGGAGATCGCATCGCTGAATTAAAATATTGTTGGAACTGTTACACCTGTGTAGCCTACATCCTTAAGCCACGTGTGATGGGTTGCAGCTGAATAAAGTTTATTTAAAAGAACCTTACGTGCGTGCGTCTGGTGTGTTTATCATACTACGACTCCACCACGTAACATCAATCCATTACTGGAAACTGCACATGCACCTCAAAGTACCCACCTGTTTTCTGACAAACTCAGCTATGAACTTCTTGATTGGCTTTGCCATCTGCTCGTCATCATACACTGCACCACCATGCATACCTGCGACACAAACAGAAAATTAGAATGCACTTGTACACAAACTCCAACTTCATGATTTCTAAATCAGTGTGTGTTCCTTCCACATGGCACTGGAAGTGAAAAAGGTGAAAATAAAACACCTGACCTTGCAGGGCTGCTGCTAACTGGGTGACCATGTGAAAGAAGTCCTGCATGGCTTGCAAACGCTTCAGGAAAAACATGGCCGACAGCAGGCTGCGAGTGTCCAGTGACCAGGGAGACAACTGTGGACAATATCAAACGAGTCGTCAAATATCAAGCGAGCTAAAAAAAAAAGATTTTGTGACATACAGATCAGATTTCACTTTATCAAATGTGCACTTGTCCCAAGTGAACCAAAATATTTAGCAGGCCAGGCATATTAAAAGTCGATTTCATGGGGAACAGAAAGCATCTGTCAAACAATTCACTGAAAGGATCATCAGATTAAGAACAAGGCATGCTATCCCTTTTGCATGTCAGTGGCACTTTTTGTCAAGGAGACTCCTTCAAAATAACCTTGCAGAACAAGTACTATCAACAGCCAAAGTGTTAGCAGTCACTAGGAGATTTAGAATGACAAAGCTTGGAATACACGAAATGGCAACCTAAGCCCCACAATAATCAAGTCAGCCAAGCTGCTGCTATTTGATGATGAATTACAACAATTATGTTGTTTCACCCTCAACTGCTGGGGCAAGGCGAATTCCACCCAGCTGCAAGAGACATAAATCCTCATGAGCCCCCGCATATGGGGGGGGGGGGGGGGGGGGGGGGGGCTCATAAGGATTTATGTCTCTTGTTAGTCTTCTGTTCTCTGTGCCCACGTTTTGATCCCATATCATTTGCGTTCTTCACACAAATATCGGTCACTGTTCATGTGTACACACTACGCAGACACATACCTGCAACTGCCTGGCCTCTCTGACTGCATCCACTTTGCACCAAGCATCCGGGACTTCCAGTGTAGACACACAAGACAACAGCTGGGCAAATTCAGCATCCAGACGTGTGAACAGACCATCAAAACCCATCAGCAGCATCTGGCCGGGGGTCAAGTCACTAGCAGATGTCTCCAACTGAAACAGACGAGTGTTTGTAAGAAACAGACGAGCGTTTGTAAGTGTTGGAATTTTCATTATTTATTTATTTTTAAAAATTATATACCTTATTTATTTGTTATTTTTTTTTTTTTTTCATATTACATATTACTGGCGCAGCCGATGAGGGTGAACTAAAGTGTATTTTGCATTATGTACTGCAGACACTATATGTGTACTGATCTGCGATTATGAAACTTAACTGTTTTTGACCATGGAGTCAGTGATCTCACAGCAGCAGACATGGAGAGAGGGTGTATGGGCCTGTGAGCTAGCATGTGTGGCCAGGTGTTTCTTTTTTTTTAACGTTCTGTGTTGCCTTGCATAACCACACACCTGGAACTATGACTTGGAACTGACCGTCAAGAGATTTATATGCCGTTTGAAAAATAAAATCATTGATTTTGACTACGTTTACGTTATCATCGTCTGAAGATATCATTCAACAATTTACAGCAAACATATTGCAAACAGATAGAAATTGCTGTGTAGTCATACCAATGAAGGGTCCGAGGCTCCATGCAGAAAGCCTTGCAGCAGATGACCGAATGCGATCTGCATCTGTTGCACTTCACACAACACATTGGAACCATCAGCCTGCACACACATTTACATCATATTATTCAACCATTCAGTCCTGACAAAACATATACGTATGGATTAACTAAACTATCACTTATCATAGTCGATCTGATCAACCATCAGCCTGCACACACAAACCAACATTTACATTATATCATTCAACCATTCAGTCCTGACAATGACACACTATACAAAGGTATGGATTGACAATGATAGTTTAAGGGTGGTGCAAGTACATGCACCAACCTATTCTGTCACCACTCCTAAACTATCATTTAACTTGGTTGAACTCACCCATCTCACTTCAGGCATCAAATTATACAATCAAATGCACTGAGCACTATAAATATGCCAGAAGACAGGGAAAAACCAGACGCAAAGCTGATCACACACTACCTTTGAGCTGTCATCGCCTATCTATCTGCCATACTTGTCACAGAGAGTTAAAATTAACACAAAAATTGTCACAAATGTGTTCCGGTCTGTGATTTTGAACAACATGCACTATGCCATACAGTCCTATAATCAAAGACCAGCACAGCACACACATACATCCCTGTGTGCTGGTCTGTAATTACAGACATTATCACCATGTTTACCTGCATGCCCATGATGACATTTCTGTGCATGATCTCCAGCTGAGCCACCAGGGAGTCCACTGACTGAGTGCTCTCCCCCATTATCCTCTCCAGCTGCGTGAGTGCAGAAAGGATACTGGGTTCTTGCGACTGGATCAGCTTTAGTGCCTCAGGCAGGATAATGGAACGGAAATTCAAGTTCAGGTCCTGTGGAGAAGTAGAAAATTATCGTCAATCCAAAAGATCATGTTTTCAACAGGATCATCCTAGAGAGAATGAAGAGCTCCGTTGACCCCCAGCTGAGAGACCAGCAAGCAGGATTCAGGAAGAACCGATCATGCACAGACCAGATCGCCACTCTCCGCATCATCGTGGAACAGTCTCTGGAGTGGAGCTCCCCGCTGTACGTCAACTTTGTGGATTATGAGAAAGCATTTGACAGCGTGGACCGAGAGACTCTGTGGAAACTCCTACAACACTACGGTGTACCCACAAAGCTCGTCCGCCTGATCAAGAGCAGCTATGATGGCATGACATGTCGCGTGATCCACGAAGGGCAGTTCACCAGAGAGCTCCAGGTCAGAACTGGTGTCAGGCAGGGGTGTCTGCTGTCTCCGTTCCTCTTCCTACTGGCCATAGACTGGGTCATGAAGATGACCACAGAGCACAGACGAAGTGGAATACAGTGGACACTGTGGACACAGCTTGACGACCTCGATTTTGCAGACGACTTGGCATTACTGTCCCACACTCATCAACAAATGCAGGACAAGACCACGAGGCTTGCTGACATCTCGTCCCAAGTGGGCCTCACCATTCACAAACAGAAAACAAAGACAATGAGGCTGAACGCAACCAGGGAAGAACCAGTCTTGCTTGCTGGCACCCAGTTGGAGGAGGTGGAGTCCTTCACCTATCTCGGGAGCATCATAGACAAAAAAGGCGGCACTGATGCAGATGTCAGAGCACGAATCGGTAAAGCCAGAGCAGCCTTTCTCCAGTTGAAAAAAGTGTGGAGTTCCAGAGAGCTGTCACAACACACCAAAGTCCGGATTTTCAACTCCAATGTAAAAGCAGTTCTCCTATATGGAGCAGAGACATGGAGATTGACAAAAACCACAGTCAACAGAGTACAGACCTTCATGAACAGTTGCCTTAGAAGAATTTTGAAAATCCACTGGCCAGAGAAGATCAGCAACGTCAGACTCTGGGAGAGAACAGAGCAGATAACAGCAGAGAATGAAATTGGGCGAAGAAGATGGGGATGGATCGGTCACAGTCTGAGAAAGCCAGCTTCCAGTATCACTAGGCAGGCATTGTCATGGAACCCCCAGGGAAAGAGGAAAAGAGGTAGGCCGAGAAACTCCTGGCGTCGAGACCTCCAAGCAGACATCAAGAGACTGGGAACCACCTGGAGTAGAATCGAAGGAGAAGCACAGGACAGGAGTTGCTGGAGGTCTCTCGTCGACGGCCTATACCCGGGTAGGGGTGACAGGCGTAAGTAAAAGATCATGTTACATTTATAATAATAATAATAATAACGGTTATTATTTAGGCACTTTTTCCCAATTCTGCGAATCACTCAAAGCACCGTGAACTGAACCCAACACGCATGCTCACGTGACACACACACATACACACTGAAGACAAACACAGTACAAGACAAACACAGGACATTCACGTGGTTAATTTGGAGATATATACATCAGCCCCAGGATATCCAGGAAAGACATTTTGTGAAATGTGAGAGTTTAATTGCATTACATAGCAGTTTCATGTTTCACAAAACTGGTTCACAGTCTTTTGTCTTTTCTACGGCAGATACAGTTCAGGATAAACACCAAATTCAACGAGCACAATCAGTGACAACTAAATGCAAGACATACCTAGATTCAGGCTAATTTTTCACAGAATATAAACACCAAACATAGTCAACCCCTTCACTGCTAGAACACAACAGATGGGACACAAATGCAAGAGACAGGGATCCTCAAAAGCCCCCACAAAAGCAAGAAGTAAGGATCTTCATGAGCCCCTGCAGTTGTGGGGGCTCATGAAGATCATTGCTTCTTGCTGGGATGGGTTGATCTGGCCTCATATTACATATTTAATTTTTTTTTAAATACCATGCTGTATTGTTTTGCCAAGCTGCACTGTTTAGAATATAAATATCACATCCAATAACCCTGTCAGTGCCACAACACCATGAATGACACTCACATACAAGAGACACAGATCCTCATGAGTCCCTACAGCTGCTGGGGGCTTATGATGTTCTATGCCTCTTACTGGACTCAATCATATCTGTGTACCTCACGCAGTGAATACGGGAGGCACTGGTAGTGAAAGGTTAACACAGTCTTTCATTCAGAATTTGAAATTAAAAATAAGGACAGAATATACTTCCCAATATTAACCCTCTGACTCCAAGAACTAAATGACTTTATATTCAATAGAATGGAAGTCATATAGTTCTGAGAGCCAAAGGACACAAAAATGGACACAAAAGTCAGATAAACATGTGCTGTACCTGAATAGCAATGTAGACGTCATAGGTGGCTCTAAGAGCTGTGTGCAGCTCCTTGAATTTCTCGATGATGTTGACCTAAAGAAACAAAAAGGTTTCATTTCAACACACTTGTCCATGCATTACTGGCAGTTGTATGCAAAAAGGGGTTAATGCATTGATTCTAAAAAATTTTACACCCATAAAAAGTAGAAAAGTTAATTGAGAACACCATATCCAACCTTTCCAATATACTTCTTGAGTGGCTATAAAAACGGAAATTTCTCAAGTTAATGACAGAGCTATTCCGACTCAGAGAGTAATTTTAAAGCAGCTAATGGTTGCCCTTTTCACACAAGGCTGGCCTAGGGGCATCTTACATAAGTGTATTTTAGCAGCAAAGGAAGACTACAGATTAAAGGCTCAGATAATGGAAGAACCACTCAGGAAAAATTGCCCGTGAGCAAAAAGGTCCTTGGGCCAATGTCAGCCACAGCTGAACTACTCGTATCCACCAAAGGACCTTTCACTCACCGATGTAGTACTTTCAAATTTTAAAACTGTATATGTTACACTTGCTTGTTTCCTCGATCTCCAAACAAACTCTCCCACCCCCTGTCATGTAATGTGAAATGCATGTATCCATACAATGGTATGTGTGTGTGTTAGCAGAAGCGTGCATACAGGTTTGACGTAGCCCTGACGTACTACACCAAGAGATGGACTTACCATGATAATTCAAGGGTAGTGCCAGATTAGCTTGGCACTACTCTTGAATTATCAATATCACGGTCAATTCATCTCCTGCAATTGGTACATAGTCGTTAGGTGACACCTCCAAAATTTGGGAAATACAAACATAAGGTAAAATGGGTTAAAATGAAAAATACACAGCAATGATGAATGCATGGTGAAAAGGTACTTTTTAGCTTTTCCACTCTGGATTTAACATACCGAGGTGTTGCGTTCCAGAGTGTCGAGGAAGTGGTTGACATTGCCACTGATACTGCACAGCTCTTCCAAGAACCAGTCTCCATCCCGTGAGGTCAGATCCATCAGTCTCTCTCCAGCCCCTGTCACAAACACATAAACTTCTATTTTACACAGTCACTGATTCAACCCTGATGATACATGCTGGGAAGATCTCTGCCAACAAAAAGCATAGATTCTTATGAGCCCCTGCGGCCAATGTAAGTTCACACTGATCCCTGTTCTGACAGGGATGTGCAAATTTACCCCCCCCCCCCCCCCCCCCCCCCCCCCCCGCCCAGGGGCCCCAGCAGTATTTCATACTTAACCCATTTGGCCCCACCACACAACAGCACCAGATGGACTGACCATGATAATTCAAGGGTAGTGCTAGAATAGCTTGGTGCCTGATGGTGCCAAGCTAATCTGGCACTACCCTGGACATATGGTCGATCCATCTCCTGAAACTGGTACATAGTCGTTAGGTGAAATGCGGTCATGGGGCTAAATGGGTTTTCCGTTACCAGGTTCAGGGCATAAACTGACCCAGAGAGTGCAAGGGTGGTGCCAGAATAACTAAGATGTCTAATCGCAGATTTGAGAGCTGTCCATGGGAAGCAGCATTATTATGCAGCCTCCCATGGACAACTCGCAAATCTGCAGTGAGATGTCAAGTTATTGAGGCATATCAACCATGACAGATTAAGGGTCACACAAGAATTATGGCACTGCATCTGAACTGTCATGGTCTGTCTACATCTTGTAGTGTGTCAGGGCTGAACTTTGTCCCAAGCTAAATGTAAATGTACATACCAGCCGAAGCACTCTCCATGAGCAGGTATCGCTTGCTGAGTGAGGACAAAGTGCTGACGATGAAGCACATCAAGCTCTTCTCTCCGGCAGGTCCAGTTTCTGTGACAATGCAAAGTAACTTTGCCTTATTGGCTGCACTCACAAGCTGAGCCTTAAAGTCAAAATTCCAGTATTTGGGAGATGCCCTCCAGCAGTGGAACCCAATTACAGCAGCAGCCCAGCTGACCATGATAGTTCAAGGATGGTGCCAGAAGGGCTTGGTGCCTTCAGGCACCAAGCGCTTCAGGCACCATCCTTGCTCTATCAAGGTCGATCCACATAAGTGTCATCTGTTCTCACTAAATAAAGTCAAACATGCCTCCACAATTATCAATACATGTAAACTTCTATTACAATGACCACTTAAAATTATACAATCAGTAAAAACACAGGAATTTACAAACTGATGAACTCAAGCAAGGATAAAAATGTGAGAGATGGTGGCTCATACATACCTTGCAAGAAGGCCAGGATGGAAGCCTCTGCCTCGTGCACAGTGATCTCATGCATGACAACCGTAGAACTGTCCTGGCTGCGACGCTCCAACAGCTGAAAAAGTAAAATCAATCAATCAATCCATCAATCAATATCCTTCCAACCCACCACCCACCCACCCTGCCAATAAAATGCTCTCAGAAAATCATTTTCTGTTAATAGACTTATGAAAGCAGGACTTCATGCCACTACTGAATAAACTGTTTGACTCATTCAGTTCTGTCAAACTGCAATAAAATATTTATCAATCATGTTAGTTCAAGAGTGGTGCCAGGATAGCGTAGCGACTACAGGTGCCTTAGATGCTCGCCATCTGTCAAGGCAAACCTACTGACCTTTAGCAGCTTGTTGTTGGCGTCAGCGATAATGTTTTCAAGTCTATTCTCTGTCATTAGGACAAGCTGACTGTATCCACTCTGCGACACCTGTGGCCCATACAGGTCTTGGAAACTGGCGGTGATCTCTTCACACCTGGGAGCACAAAGGACATAAATAAAGTTCACCAACTTCACACAAAACACAAAAAGTACATCAATAAAAATTCCTGTATTTTTACCTCCATACTGACCATCTGTGCATTGTGATGAAGCTCTATGCCCACTCATAAACTTCACACAGGGTTTCTGCATTGTGCTGTCGTGTCAGCGGTTTTTCGGGTGTCAAATGTTCCGTGTATTCCTGAGTTTCGTGCGTCAACAATCTGCACGGAGTTTTAGCCTAACAGAGCTCAAGAGTAGTTGGTATGTGCTATTCTGTCATAGAGGACGCAAGTATGTTGGATACACTAGCCGTATTCCAAAACTCTGAAACCTAGATTTCAGATACGTTTTATTATTTGTATTATCGACAGCTAGTAAGTTAAAGGTAGTATGCGTTAGTAAGATTTAGTTCGGTTGTGTAGCATTGATATGGTTCAGTTATGTCGGTTTAGAACTTGTTGAGATAACTGGGGATTTTTCTATATAGTTATTTACCGGGATGGATAACAAAGGAATGTGATGTGTGTATGCCTAGTAGGTAGTACGTGGTAGTACGTGGGTGTGTTAAGCATAATCTTTTCCTAGGTACGAACCAGTATATGGCACGCGTGTCATGTTATAGTCGATTTATTTGTATCAGCCAGGTTATGTAATGTACCTCATATCACCCAACATGTGTGTTTTAAGCAAGAGTTATGACATTAGAACTGTATTGTACAGAGTTCTTGTGTGGAGCGAGGGACTTGACACCGAGACGTCAAAGTCAACAGAGGCTGCAGCTAGAGGAACGTGTTGTGAGGACATTCACAGCTCAGGGAGCGAAAGACTTGGTGCCAAGCCCTCAAAGTCAACAGAGGCTGCGCTAGAGGAGCGTGTCGAGAGGACATCCACGGCTCAAGGAGCATGGGACAGTTTCAGGAATGCGTGACAAAAGAAACTACATGCCTAGACGTGGAGGAACGTGCGAACGATACAGAGCGATAACACCAATTGAGCAGGTTGGATAATGACAGTTTACCTAGCCTGGCTTTTATTATATTGTCTGGATGCGAGTGTGATGTGCTAATGTTGAGAAATGTATTTTTCTTTAAAATGAATTTTTCTGAAAAATATTTACCGATGGTATTACTTTATGGAAATAGTTCTTAGCTAGTCTAATTTTAGCCCAAAATTCGTTGTGTATGATTATGGTCGATATGGCAGGAGAGGGGCGCCATAGACTGGGCGGAAGCCCGGTTAGCCTCCCTTCCTGTTCAACCACGCATGCGCTCCGCGCTTCCCACTTCAGTCAGTTTCTTAGCAGACCAGCGGCAAGCGGGGGCGGCGGGAGGGACCTTCGAGTAATACCATCGGTAAGTATTTTTCAAAAAAATTCATTTTAAAGATAAATACATTTGTTTTCTCAAAACACATTACCGATGGTATTACTTTATGGAAGAATTCCGAACAGGAGGTGGGTGCCGCTAAAACGCCCCTACCCCTGCCATCACACTACTTCTAGTGGCCCTCCCCAAGCAACCTCCCTCTAATTTTAACAAAGATACTTACGGCGCCCTAAGGCGCCTGGAGGGAGTTGCGCCGCCACGATGTCTCTCCCCAGCGAAGGTTCTGGCGCTGGCTGGAGAGGTCCCTCAGGTAGAAGCGTGCGAAGGCGGTCACCGCTCGCCCACCCACAGCCGCCAGGAAGTCTTTGACAGCATAGAAGCGGTCGAATACTAGGCTTGCAGCCATGTCTTGATCTTGTGCGCCCTGGTGTGCAAGCGTGTGGTTGTGTGAGAAGCCAGGTCCTGGTAGGCTGAACGTAACATCCACCAAAGCCAGGAGGATATCGTCTGGGCTGAGATGTCATTCTACATGGGGACAGAGGGAGGAGAGTCGGGTGTGTGTCCTGCGTAGCGGCTTGGTCCGGTGCAGGTACCCACGTAAGGCCCGCACTGGGTCCTGTTGTCTGGACTCCCGGGTGGAGCCTGGGTCTCTTAATGGATGTAAGGTTCGCACCGGGTCTTGTTGTCTGGACTCATGGGTGGAACCTGGTTCTCTTAATGGCTGAATCGTAACCAGTTGAGGAGCAGCCAAAGGAGATCTGGCCTTGGCCAGGAAGGCCGGGTTGGGCAGCAGCTGAACTGAACCGTCCGATCTGAACTGCAGACAGTCGGGGCGTGCCGAAAGGGCGTGCAGCTCGTTGACCCTGGAAGCAGAGGCGAGGGCCGAGAGGAAGCAAGTCTTCCGCATCACATCTGGTAGTGTTGCCGACTGGATGGGCTCGAAGCAAGGCGCGTTGAGCCAAGTAAGCACATAAGGCAGGTCCCATCTAGGCACCAAGGAACGTAGAGTGGGACATTGTAGACCGAACTGGTCCATCAGGTCGGCAAGGTCTTTGCAGGCACCGGGGTCGGGCCGTCCCAGATGTCTATACGTGTCCGCGATCATGGCCAAGAAGCCTCAATGGTGATGGGTGCTAGGTGCTGGTCGGAGAGCAGCCAGAGGAAGAACTCCGCCAGCTGAGGAACTGTCAATTCGGTGGGGGAGAGGCGTCTGTCGTCGCACCAAGAGCAGAGGACCCTCCACTTGCCTTCGTAACTCATCTGGCTGAGGTTCTGCGAGCTGAAGCGATCGCATCCACTGCCGCACGCGAGAAGCCTCTAGCGGGGAGGGCTAACCGGAAGACCTCGAGGCGAGATGGAGGAGACGCTCTGGACAACGTGGTTGCTTGAGCCTCGTGCTGGGGTGGTGAGCGTCAGCGGGGTGGCCGTAATGAGGATCAGGAGGTCGGTGGTCCACGACCTGGTCCAGCCGAAAGGCGCCACCAGGAACAATATCGTGTTGCGCCCTCTGAGCTTGAGCAGAACCTTGGGGACTAGCACCGTCGGCGGGTAGGCAAAGGCGACCAGGCCGTCCCAGGGGATGGAGAGAGCGTCCACTGCCCAGGCCAGGGGAACTGGAATTGGAGAGACGAAAGAGGGAGCTTCCGATTCCATCTCATGGCGCAGAGGTCGACCATGGGTGTCTCCCAGGCTGCGCCGATCATCCGAAAGATGTCTGGATGCAGCGACCACTCGGTAAGCAGTAGCTGACCGCGTCCCCCACCATGGAACGAAAATCCGGTAAGTGATACTTACTGTAGGCATGCTGACCCTTATGCATGCAAGTGTGTTTCGTTGGGAAAAGTTACGTCTTCGTGTTATGGCTGTGGGAACTTTGTCAATTTCACAACAAACACCGACATCATACATCAACAAATTCGCGTTCCCTTTATTTTCATCATAACCTGCTACACAAGTGTAAGTCGTAATGTTGTCATGTTTGGTATCTGTGTGTAGGTGAGAATTTAAACTTTTGAACGATGTTGCTTCCACAACAGTCACTTTAGGCAGAGATGTGTTATGAATACAAACCAGTAGGTAGTTGTTATAGCGGCAGAGCGCCGGTCACACTGTAGAGCCGTGTGTACCCCCACAGTACCAAGTGTGATATAAATAGAATGAGCGGGCGAGAGTGGAATGTGACCTCGCGGCGCCTTATCTCTCTGGCAGCTGGAAGCGAACTAAGTGTCAGCTATGGTAAAGGCGTGAGCCGGCCGAAGTTGAGGTCGGTGCGGAACTCCATACCCGGGTGCACGAAGTGGCGCGCTGGCACGAGGTCGGACTTGCCGAACTTCGAGAAGGCAGAGCAGGGCATCCCGGTCCTCCATCAGGGCCAACTCGGACTGGTTCCTCAAGAGCAGGACATCTAAGTAGTCCAAGGAGAGACTCGTGGACGTACGACGGGCTCTGGTTACTGCAGCATCCAAATCCGAGAAACACCCAAGGGCTGAGGTCGAGGCTGAAGGGAAGAGCGCGCAACTGGTAGACCACTCTCCGGAAGGCGAATCGTAGGAACGCCTGGAGGCTGGGTGTATGGAAACGTGAAGGCACGCATCCGAGGTCCAGGCTGACAGCCAAGTCCATCGAGAGGTCTAAGACTGGGCGCCACCTGCCGCCAGGATCGGGAGCCACGACGAGCCGGCTGTAGAACGCAGGGGAGTTGTGTCGCATCACCACCTCCATGGCCGACTACTGCAGCAAGGCAGCTACTTCGGCGCTGACGGCACCACCGTCCACAAGGAGAGCGGGGGAAGGGGGGTGGGGGGTGGGAAGGAGACTGAAGGAGATCAGGAGTCCATCGGCGATCGTTGATAGAACCCACGGGTCGTCCGGTAGAAGCGCTCGCCACCCGTAGCTGTGGAGCGCTAGCCTCCCGCCGACAGTAGACCCGGAAGGGGCCGGCGGGGACGAGGGAGGCAGCCACTGGGCCCCACCCCGCCCGGAAGCCGGGCAGGCCTGGGCCAGGACCGAGCGGGGGACGCAGGGGCGGAGCCTGAAGAAGGGCGGGCACGGGGGAAGGCTGGAGGTCTGGGGGGAAGACGTCCACCTCTGGTAGGGGGCGAGGGCTGGGACTGGAATCCCACAGGGAGTGACCCAGAGCTTGCGGAGGGCCCGAAGGGAGCTGAGACAGCGCAGCTGGGCCCAGAGTCCTAATCGCTTCCTAACATTGAGCCAGGCGGGATCGAACAGGAGCTCTCCTCCGAGGGGAACTTGGCGAAGTTGCGTCTTGACATCCGCCAGGATGGGCCAGAGGCGAAGAGCCGCATTGCGTCGCCACAAGACACTGTGGACCGCCGCTGCCAACGCGTTGATGAAGGTGTGGTAGGCCACGCGGTTCCCAGATATGCCAGCGCTAGCAGGTCCCAGAGCTGAGAAGACAAGGAAGGGTGCCAGGCTTCTATCCGACGAACGAAGGCTAGAGGCTCCGGAACAAGGAAACCTGCTGCAGCCAGGGCGTTCCGAAAGTGTAGCTGTCTGTTCCACGCCAGAAAGAAGACACTGACGTAAGGTAGCACCTGTGAAGACACCGCCGGGGGGGTCACTGAGGCAGGGGGCAGAAGAAAAAACTGCGAGCGTCTCGCGTACCACGATGCCGAAGGAGAAACCCACCTGCCGGACACCTGCTGCTTCTTTTCTCCTTTTTCTTGAGTCCGAGAAGAAACCGGCGGAACTGCAGCGAACCTGCGAGAGAAGAGGGAGAAGGCATCACAAGGTCCTTGAAGCCCGGCGGCTGGGGGAGCGACTAGGACCGCTTGCCCTGACGATCAGCACCGACAAGCAGAAGCCTTCCTCTCGAGCGGGGTCGGGATCCGCAGGGAGGCAGGCAGCACGACGCGCACCGCTGCATCCAGTGCTCGAAGAGTCTCCAAGAGCATCCCAAGGAAGACGACTGTAGCTCCTCAACGTCAGGCACGAGGATGGGCAGGTCAGGGCTGGTCTCTCAAGGAGTGATGAACTGACTCTGCAGGGTACAGGCTGAGGGCGTCGTCCTCTGCCGGCACAGTGCAAGGGGCAGCATCAACTTACCTGACGAGAAGCGAGATTCACCGCCTTGTCGTCCCGGGAGATGGCCGCAGCCCTAGGCGACGAGCTTCTCACAGAAGGGTGGAGTCGAGGGAGCCGCACGGAAGAACAGTCCCGCGAAGAGCTCCACGACGAGAAGACTCACATCAAGGTCTGCGGTGTCGCTGCACACGGTCGTGGTGTGGAAGTGCTGCGCTGTCTGGCGCGGTAGCGGCGACAAGAAACCACCGACCTTCAAAACCGTCGCGACGCTGAACTGTGGCCAAGTCATACCAAGACCACGCCTGTGGGGTCAGCTAGAAGCTAAGTGGCGGAAGAACTCTCTGGCGCGTCGACTTGTCCCTGGAGCGCGACCAACGCCGAAAGGAGGGAGAGCGCTCACGGCGAACACGGGGCGGGCAGTCTCGGGGCGAAGCTGGGCCGCGTCTCAGGCTGCGTGTCCGGGAGCGGGAGCGCGAACGCCGAGTAAGCCTGTCCGATCTAGGAGCCGTGTCACCAGTCTTAGGTCGGGGCGCCGAGTTGTTCAACAGTGGCGGACGAGGAGGGGGGCACAATAGGTCCATGTAGTGGAGAGTGCCGATCACTGACCTGGTTGGCTGCAGCCTTCGGTGTCTCTTCCAGGACGTCTACCGGAGCTGCCGCATGTGCCTGTTTGTCTACTTGTGACCGCTAGGAAGTCACCACTGCATAGCGACCACTCGACGGGACTGTGGTGGATACCGGTGTTTCATTAGAGGCTTAGCTGGCGGGCCTCGCCGATCCGGAACCGCACAGCGACCACTCGACGGGACTGTGGTGGATGCTGCTTTTAGCGCTCTAGCTCGCAGCTGAGGCCGCTGAGCCGGCGGCGCTACCACACGGTAAGGGCCACTCGGCGGGTCTGTGGCACGTACCGGGGATGGATCGGAACTCCGTGCTGGGGTCGGTCGTTCTCGGCCGTAGAAGCTCTGTAGTTGTGTCCACTACTCTTCCGGCCATGGGGTGCAGACCGGGCATGGGTTAGATGAGGCACATCCGGAACAGGTCAGGCAAGAAAAATCCTGACTTGGCCACTGGAACTGCCCACATCGCGTGCAGGTGCGGACTTGCCAACTGCAACACAAAGGATACAAAGACAATCGAGCAAGCGTGCCCCCGTGGGCACGCAAAACAAACCGCGTTTGAGCGAATTTCGAAAAATGGCTTATGCTGAGGCCCGGCGCTCTACCCACACCCCTGAGCGCCTGGCGTAGGCTCAAACCAATCTATACCTCGCCATTCGAAGAAGAGGGACCAACCACCCAGCCAAGACCAACCAGCCACGAGGGGGGTAGAAGACCAGGCGTAGAGGCGGCTCGAACTGTCGCCGGTCGAGACACCAGTCCACGCAGGAACGGCAGGGTCGATGGAAGACGCCAGCCACGCAACAACACTCCGGGGCTCATCCTGCGTAAAGCCAAGGGTCGTAACGACGAGCGAACACACCAGTCACAGTTCTCAATCACACAGCCCCAAGCCAGAACCGGCGCAAGCAAGCGCAGGCCAGAACCAGGCACACAAGGGCGAAGCTACAAGTCCGAGCGGCCACAAAACACGTGAAAACAGTTCACCGGCGCCACTGAAGGCTAGCCCTAAAGTCACAAACACAAACTGCAGAGGCAGTCCCACACGAAAGCGTCCAAGCCTAAGCCACAAGGCGAAGGCAACAACAGTCCGACGACCGGTTAACGGGCTCAAGAGAACTACGAAACGTAGAGCTCACGACGTACATAACCGCTCAGTAACTACCAAAGAAACTGACTAAAGTGGGAAGCGCGGAGCGCATGCGTGGTTGAACAGGAAGGGAGGCTAACCGGGCTTCCGCCCAGTCTATGGTGCCCCTCTCCTGCCATAATGACCATAATCGTACACAACGAATTTTGGGCTAAAATTAGACTAGCTAAGAACTATTTCCATAAAGTAATACCATCGGTAATGTGTTTTGAGAAAACAATTGTGTATTGTGTGAAGAGTATTGTTTTGTTAGTTAGGATTATACGCTGGGCCACAGAAAAAAAGAAATGATGTTTTGCATTTATACTCCACGAATGCGTCCGGTTAAGAGTTAGCATTGCTTATGTGCCAGTTGCGCTTGTGAGTCTGTGCGTGCGACCGGTTGAAAGTCTGTGGGCGTTACATGCACTGACTTAGAAAAGGTCACTCAAACTTTTGTTTGAAGGTCTCAATACAAAGTATCTTTGGGACAGGTTTGAAGTCTGTCTCCAAGAAAATGCCAACTCAAAGTTTACCACAGATGGAAAGACAGGTGATAGATGTTTTAGCACATGGACTGACTTTCACAATGACATAGGCGCCAAAGATATAATTAAAACAAAATAAGAATATTCTGTGTACTTACTCGTTGCTGGAGAAGTCACAGACCAGTTCTTGCAGGAATCCCAACAGCTGGTATGCACGATTGTTGTTGGCAAAGGCAACTCCAAACTGCAATATGGTCACAGGATATTCATTAACTCATTCTGCCCGTGACACACCACAGTGATATGGCTGACCATGATAGTTAAAGGGTGGTGACAGAATACGCGCCAAGTTGTTCTGCCACTGCCCTTGAACTATCATCTGTTTCCTGAATTGTAATGCAGCCCTCAGAGGATAACTCCAAAATGTGTGTAAACCATTCAACCTTGAAACAATGCAACAGCATAGAGATCAATCATGGTAAGTAGTGACCCAATGCACAAAAGTCCATCAAGGACTTTGACATGCGTGTCAACAGCAACTGAGCTAGTTCAACGGCCTTCTGAAACTGTGTACTTCATGCTTCTACTAATTCTACTAAAGTTTGAATTTTCCATAGCCCATTCAGCCCTGACACTCTACAGTGGGAGATGGCTTGACCATGATAACTAGGTAGTGCCAGCCTGGTTGCCAAGCTAATCTAGCAGTACCCTTGCATTATCATGGTCGATCCATCTTCTACTACTGGTACATAGTCATCTGGTAACTTATAAAATTTGGGAAATGCGGCTGTGGGGTTAATTAAGCTCCGACACGCTACAGCAGGAGAAGGTTGGACATTGATAGCTTAACTATTATTGTTATCGATATGTCTCATGCACTGTAATCAATCATGGCCATCATCAGCATGAACATGCAGTGCTGCGGTCAGATGATGAGCTTTTGCCCATCCTTGCCACCGGTCACAGACATCTTTGTTAATTCAACACTAACGATCCCCGCCAATCTAAGGAACATGGATACAATACGGGCTCAGCAAGAGGCATAAATTCACATTAGTCCCCACAACTGTGGGGGCTCATGAGGATCGTTATCTCTAGCAACTGGGTGGTATTCAATTTTCCTGGGCAGTCAAAGCTTAAACTGTTTACCATCTTTACCCAAAAATGAATTTTGTATAAACTGATTTAAACCCAAGGATGCATTTTCCAAATTTTGGAGGTGTCACCTAGCAACTTTGTACCAGCTGCAGGAGCTGAATCAACCATGATAATTCAAGGGTAGTGCCGGATTAGCTTGGCGCCTGATGGCCCCAAGCTGATCTGGCTCTACCCTTGAATTATCATGGTCAATCCATCTCCTGCTGTCAGGAGTTGGGGTTAAAAGCTAGAAGGCTAACTACCTGAGCAACAATGGAACTGTAGCTGTGAAGGATATCCAGTGTAGAGTGCAGCAGGGCCCGACGCTGTTTCATCTGCGCAATCATCTCCCCTTCCAGCTGGTCACACTGTGCACAACCACAAACAAATGCACATTTCAACAAATCTCTTCCTTGCTGCCAGCATGAAGTGTAACTAATGATCAGTCTTTTCAGTATACATATACACACATCGTGCTTGATTTGCTTGGGCCTAGGAAAGGCATCAAACCAATCATGCACTGCCTGTTCAAGTGCCTGCCAAGCACTGATTGTATGACATTATAACCTTTTTTTCACATTTGCCAACAACCAGCATACCCGACTGTAAGAGTACAAGGTTGGAAACTGTCAAAAAGTGACTTTTTTCTGGGGGATGAGGGGGGGGGGGGGGGGAAGGTGTGGTGATGCTTTGGACTGTTAGAACTGGAAGTGCCTTTTGTTGAGGTAATTCCTGCTGAAATCACTTCAACAAAACGTTTCACCAACAGGCGAAGGGTTAATGCATATGTACAAGGGGTTAACTACTGTTCAGCATGTACCTGTGCTATGGTCTGTGATTGGCCAGCACCCTGCAGAAAATCTGTGGCAGCAGCAAAACTGGAACTGCCAATCTCTAGTGGCTTGGTGATCTCTGCACACAGCTTCTGGAAGGCCAGACCCTGTACACTCTCTACTGCATTCTGTAACAAATTTACATTCAGTTTTAACCCTTTTTATCCTGATATACCCACTGCTTGACATAAATTTGACTACAAGGGTGGTGCCAGAATAGCTTTGCGCCTGAGGCCAATTCTGGGACCACCCTTGAACTAAAATGGTTGATCTATCTCCTAATCTGTAATGTAGTTTTCACAGGACAAAAAGCAATTAAAAAAAAACAACAAGATGGGATGAATCATAACCCACAAAGTCCCTTCTATATGAGAGCTGTCCTTGCTGTCAATGGTCTCTACCTTTTGTCTTTGACCTGATTCTGATGTTGAATTATCTCCTATTGAAAAAGTCTCGCAGATCTGCCAATGTATCAGTGAGTTCTAGAAGGGGTGCAGGACATACACGTCATTGATTTGTCAAACGTCATTTGTCATGACGTAAGTTTTAGTTTTTACGTAAGTTTATATTTTACGTGATATGAGTTCCAATTTCACTTCATAGGCTTGAGAAAATGGTGACAAAACTAGAACTTCACAGTACAATTTCAGTCTTGCTATAATTTGTGTGAAAGCAGGTTGACTTTACTTAGCTACATCATATACTAAGTACACGGGTCACCTGCATGCTCTTCTGAAAGCACGTTGATGTGTGTGTGCGTGTTAGTGCATGCGTGCGCTCCAAACATCTCCAAAACACATAGATCTTCATGCACCTGGAGGGCACATGAGGATCTATTCCTCCTGGAGATGTGCGCATGTTTGTGTGTGTGTGTGTGAGAGAGAGAGAGAGAGAGAGAGAGAGAGAGAGAGAGAGACGCACGAGAGAGAATGACGTCATATTTAGAGTATTATGTCAATGTCTGCGTGGTGATGAAGTTGCCTCTTTTACGCCACTGCCACTGTCTTTACTTATTTACTTACTTACGCCTGTCACCCCTACCCGGGTATAGGCCGTCGACGAGAGACCTCCAGCAACTCCTGTCCTGTGCTTCTCCTTCGATTCTACTCCAGGTGGTTCCCAGTCTCTTGATGTCTGCTTGGAGGTCTCGACGCCAGGAGTTTCTCGGCCTACCTCTTTTCCTCTTTCCCTGGGGGTTCCATGACAATGCCTGCCTAGTGATACTGGAAGCTGGCTTTCTCAGACTGTGACCGATCCATCCCCATCTTCTTCGTCCAATTTCATTCTCTGCTGTTATCTGCTCTGTTCTCTCCCAGAGTCTGACGTTGCTGATCTTCTCTGGCCAGTGGATTTTCAAAATTCTTCTAAGGCAACTGTTCATGAAGGTCTGTACTCTGTTGACTGTGGTTTTTGTCAATCTCCATGTCTCTGCTCCATATAGGAGAACTGCTTTTACATTGGAGTTGAAAATCCGGACTTTGGTGTGTTGTGACAGCTCTCTGGAACTCCACACTTTTTTCAACTGGAGAAAGGCTGCTCTGGCTTTACCGATTCGTGCTCTGACATCTGCATCAGTGCCGCCTTTTTTGTCTATGATGCTCCCGAGATAGGTGAAGGACTCCACCTCCTCCAACGGGGTGCCAGCAAGCAAGACTGGTTCTTCCCTGGTTGCGTTCAGCCTCATTGTCTTTGTTTTCTGTTTGTGAATGGTGAGGCCCACTTGGGACGAGATGTCAGCAAGGCCACTGTCTTTCTCTAGAAGTAAAGGTTTTTTAGTGTTTTAACTATTTTCTGGAAAGAATTACTTTTTACTAAAGAAGTTGAAAGGATACAAAGCTTGCTAACGAACTCATCCAATGTCTTTCTCCAAACTAGCTATGTGTAAAAGTTCAAGTAAATATGACAAAAATTACGGACCCTAATCTGGGTCAACCGACTTCCTATAAACGGTTGTTTATGTCTTCAATGAGACTTTCAATTACAATATGCTCGAAGGCTCTCTTAGCCACCCACTTAAGAAAGTATTTCGCCAAGTTTCAAGCTTGTATGTACAGAAATATCGGAGATTCTCTTGTTTACATACATACACACACACATACATACATTAATTAATGGGTAGACCATTGAAACCGATGATGTCGTCATTGTGCATGACTTCTATTTGTGGGTGCGAGTGTGGCTGGCCAAGCCAATCCTGGAGCCACACCTGCGAGGGCAATGGGGGCACTGGAACGTAGCTGTGGGGAGAGTCGACTCTGTCTTTCTGCGAGCACTGGCACTGGTGATCCGTTCATGCCGATTGTGTTCAAAGAGCGTGCAGGCTTTCCTGGTGGTGGCACGCCAGCCGGATCTGTCTTGTGCTTCAAGTTCCTTTACCGGGAAGACGTAGTGCTTGAGGCTGTCTCTTATGCAGTCTTTGAAGCGTTTCTTTGGCCATCCTTGCTTCCTGTGGCCTTTTGAGAGTGCACCATACAGGAGTTGGCGTGGCATGCGAGAATCATCCATGCGTATGACATGACCTGTCCCGCGGAGTTGTGTCTTTAAGATCAAGGCTTCAACACTCACTAAGCCAGCATTGTCCAGGACTTCCAGGTTTGTCACCTTGTCTTGCCATTTGATGCCCATGAGTGAGCGCAGGGATCTCATGTGGAAATGTTCAAGCAGCTTGAGGTGCTTTCTGTACAGCGTCCATGACTCACAGCCGTAGAGGAGGCTGGGGAGAACTACTGCCTTGTAGACTTTGATCTTGGTGGAAAGCTTGACGTTGTTGTTATTCAACACACGAGTGCGCAGGCGACCCAGGGCTTGGCTGGCTTTGCTGATGCGAGCTGCGATTTCCTTGTCGATAGTACCGTCAGAAGAGATGATGCTCCCAAGGTACCTGAACTGGTCGACAGTCTTCAGCTCGGTGCCTTCGATGTACACTTTGGGTGGGGGGGGGAGGGGGGGCTCTTATGCCTGAGGCCGGTTGGTGCAGGACCTCGGTCTTGCTGAGACTGATGGTGAGGCCAAACAGTCGAGAGGCTTCCGAGAACCTGTTGACGATGGTCTGGAGGTCAGACTCCGTGTTTGCCATCAGCGCACAGTCATCGGCAAACAGCGCCTCAAGTATCAGTCTCTCGATGGTCTTGGTCCTGGCATTCAGTCAACAGAGGTCAAAGAGAGAGCCGTCTAGTCTGTACTTCAGGTACACTCCCCTCTCAAGGTCGCGTACTGCATGGGTCAGGACACACGTGAAGAACAGGTTGAACATCACGGAGGCAAGAACACAACCTTGTTTCACACCGTTGGAAATGTCAAAGGGTGCAGATGTGTCGCCGTTTGACTGGACAACTCCTACCATTCCATCATGGAAGAGGCGGATGATGTGGGTGAACTTCCTGGGGCAGCCGAGCTTTGCGAGAATGACCCAAAGCGCTTCTCTGTTTACGGTGTCGAATGCTTTGGTCAGATCTATGAAGACAGCGTAGAGGTCCATGTGCTGCTCAATGCATTTCTCCTGGACCTGTCTCACAGAGAAGACCATGTCGACTATGCTGCGGCCGGGTCTGAAGCCGCATTGAGCCTCTAGGAGTGCTTCCTCAGATACAGAGCTGATCAGGCGGTTGAGGACGACTCTCGCAAGGATCTTGCCAGCAATGGACAAGAGTGAGATCCCTCGGTAATTGGCACAGTCTGCTTTGCTGCCCTTGTTCTTGAACAGGGAGACAATTGTAGCATCTCTAAATTCCTGTGGCATGTTCTCCTCTGCCCAGATGCATGTCAGAATGTTGAAGGCATCAAGGGTCTCAGGTCCAGCTGCCTTGAAGAGCTCTGCGGGGATGACGTCCATGCCTGCAGCCTTGCCGGAGCTAGTCTGGTTGATCGCTTTCTTGACCTCATCCAGGGTTGGCGGGAGGTCAAGGTCATCCAGTGTCAGCTTCTGGGGAATCATGTCCAGGGCTGCGGGATCGACAGTGGAAGGCAGGTTCAGCAGATTTGAGAAGTGTTCTCTCCAGCGCTCTGTGATGCTGCCTTTGTCCTTTAGCAAGATGAAGCCGTCGGCGGAAAAGAGAGGGGTTGTGCTGGGTCTGGCAGGGCCATAGACAGCTTTCATTGCGCTGAAAAACTCCTTGGAGTTGCTGGATTCAGCGAAGTGTTCAAGTTCTTTTGCTTTGCCGTCCCACCAGGTGTCCTGCATGTTGCGGAGCTCTCTCTCTGGGCTTTTCTCTGAAGGTGTTTGAAGCGGTCTTTCTTGGACAAGGAGTTGATGTCGTTCTGCCACTCGATGAAGGCACTGCGCTTTTGCTCCAGTAGCTTGTTGATCTCTTCATTGTTCTCATCAAACCAATCCTGGTGTACTCTCTGCTTGGGTCCAAGCACGTCTTTGGCAGACTCCGTCACCATCCCCTTGAACTGGTTCCACATTTCAGTTGGGTTGCCAGTCAACGGTCCATGGGCAGTTAGCAGGTCATCAAGGTGGGACTGGAAGTTTTCCTTGACGTCCGGGCACTTCAGCTTGGCCAGGTTGAATGAAGGTCGGGTGAGCTTCGGCCTCTCCCTGCGTGCTGGTGCAATGTGCAGGTTGAGGACAGACCGCACCAGCCAATGGTCGGTCTAGCACTCGGCTCTGCTGATTCTGACATCACGAGTATCCCGCTGGCGGACAATGACATAGCCTATGAGATGCCACTGCTTGGACCTGGGATGCATCCATGTTGTCTTATACTTACTAGCCAGCCTGAAGAGGGTGTTGGTGATGGCACATACGCACATACATACATACGCACATACGGCGCTTCGCACCAAATGTATGTTCAGCAGCGAGGTTAGTGTAACTAGACATGACATAATTTTTATCTTGTTCCTTCAATTGTTAGAGGTTTAGCCTGCCCGCCTTTGACATCATGGACATGCTATTAAATTTGCCCCACTGTGACCCATCCTAATAAGTCCCTTCTAGCCTCAGGATGTAATGGTTTAATGAACCCTGGTGACATGTTCACTTAAACAATGTTTAGGTTTGAAAAATGAATTTTTCTCTAAAATGTATTTTTTCGAAAAATGCTTACCGATGAATATTTTGAGAAAACAAATACTGAACTGAATAGCATGCTGATGGGAAAAGAAAAGAAATGACACTTCTGTGGCTATAAGTTTGCACTCATGAATCTTCTGGTACTGGAAGGGGTCTTTCTCCGCGCAGTTCAGCTCTTCATCCCGCTTTTCTCTGCTACCAGTTTCATCCCACTTAAAATACTGATAGTCACTCACTTAATCCATTTAACCCCAAGGCCTCATTTTCCAAATTTTGGAGTGTCAACTAATGAATATGTACCATGTGCAGGAGATGGATCAACCATGATAATTCAAGGGTAGTGAAGGATTAGCCTTGCCGTCAGGTGCCAAGCTAATCTAGCACTACCCTTGAATTATCATCTGCTGAAGCATGTTGGGGCTAAATTGGTTAAGCTTGCATTGAGCACCAAGTGAATCTGCTATATTTGAACTCAGTGTGTGAGTGAATGTGAGCGTTTTAAATGAGTGCACTTGTTGGGTCAGCTCACAGCAGCCGTCTGAGCTGATTTGCAATAGGGACAAAGCATCTACACAGTGCACAATGTTATTACAACAATGTTGCAAACAAAGAGTGGCTACATGCACACAGGAGTTATTGATAACTTCTAACCCTCTGCCTGTCGGTCGCGCTATTTGTCGAACAATTATTGATACCGACAGCCACAGGGCTAAAAGTGTTGGCCGTGGAGTTTGTATCATTGCATGAGCTGCGGGTGGGAGTGGTATAAGTAAAGGAGAGTAATGGCCAGCTCATGAAGCAATAAACACCTTGTGAATCTGCTGCCAGTGGGCGAACTCTGTGATCTTCTCCTGCACAGCCAGCATCACCTCATCTTTTGTTCCCTTCACCACCGCATAGTCCGCATACCTGCACACACACACATGTATGACCATGACTAAAAATACCTGAGGTTGAATAGAGCTACATGTAAATGAACTGACAAGATTTTGCCACAGTGTTGAGACACACAGACAATCTTTAATAGAATCTGTTAATCCAACAGACCAATGTTTTGCTCTGGACACCAAAAGACAGGCACATAAAATTGATTAGCAATGAAATCAGGAAATTTTCAATAAATTTTGGGCAAGCTGTACTAATGAAATGAATTTAAATGACTTAGTGATTACAGTACTTCCAGTCTTGTCAAACCTCGCGCTGGGACGATATGGTGTTGAGGCGTCCCCTGGGTGGTGGATAGGGGGTCCCTCGTGAGAGGGGTGCACCGAATGAAATAAGGTGCCGTGAACCAACATGGTCTAAGGGTAGGTGACCCTGACAGAAAACCCTGGTCCTCCTAGTAAGGGGGTTGGGCGTGGGGGGTAGCTTCCCCACCCTGCAAATAAGGAAATAGCTACAAAAACGCCGACGAAAAGACAAACAGCAATTCCTTTCCTGGAGGAGGAAGGTTCTTCTACCAGAAGATTTATGACGTCCTGTTAGGAAAGCCGGAAGTCTTCGGAAGCCACAGGACCGAGCCGCCTCTCTCTATCCAGGGACACAACCATGGGCACATGGAATGTCAAGACCATGTACCAGAGCGGCAAGGCCACCCAGATAGCAGCGGAAATGCAAAAGTACAACCTTTCCCTGTCGTGAAGCCAGATGGGGGGGATGATTCTGTATTCAGGTCATGATTGATTGTACATTGCTTAACGTCCCGACAGCAACAAGGCTTTCTCAGGACGTGCCTGCACTGCTTGTGAAAAAAATAAATAAACAGAACATTGAATGTATGTCGCCAGCCGGTCAAACACGTTAAATAAACCTAACACATGGGGCCTAAATAAAGCTAAGACCATTTAGCAACACACATCCAATGTCAAGAGCTACAGGCAGTGCAGACAGTAGGGAGAGTTTTAAAAAGGCAAAGGTTCTTTCTCCGGGTACTCCGGTTCTTCCACCCCCCACACTTTGGTACCGGTCTCAGGCCACTTTACAAATTTCAAAATACAAGCGATCAAAAATCTCTGTAACTTCAGTAGCTGACTGGCCCTTCGTTTGTCTTGTACTGTGTTTGTCTTAAATGGCGTAAATCCGTGTCTGTTTCGTAAGTGTGTAGGGTTTCAGGCGCGGCGCTTTGAGTCGATTTCCCCAAAATTGAGAAAAAGCGCCTATATAATAACGGCATTATTATTATTATTATTAAATACAGGTGAATGGACAAAGGGTAGACAGAAACACATGCCCCAGAATAGAGAGAAAAACCCACCCTGTGGGGCTGACCAGGGTGACCCTGGGAACTAAAAAATACCTAACCCCACCCAAGTCCCCCAGGGCAGACCCGGGTGGGGCCTATTCAGGTCATGAAGGGGAGAATGCCCCCCATACAGAAGGAGTAGCATTCATGCTGTCACCAGTGGCACAGAGAGTTAGTTAGTTATTTAGGTTTAACGCCGAGCAGGCAACTAAGGCCATCTCACGGCGGGAAGGGTAAAAATCTGGTCAGCCAGACTAAAAGAAAGGTCTTAAGACATGATGTAAATATACCTTAAAAATATGTCAGGCTAAAATGTCGCACAGGTCTTTAAAGAAAACGTCGGAAGACTCTCAAAAAGGTCAAAATAATAGAAACATCATAATCTATAAACGCTCAAATCTTATTAAAAATATGGCACTCTCTCAGAAAACTGAAGATCTTGTCCAGGGGCACATCCCGGAACAAAACCTTCAAGGAGTCTGCTGTGAAATGTTTATACCTTGTGTCGATTAGATCAGCACAAGACAACAAAAAGTGTTGAACAGAGTACTGCTCGTCGCAGGCATAACACCATGGACGCTCCTCCTGTTTAAGTAAATAAGAGTGCGTAACATACGTGTGGCCGATGTGGAGCCGAGCCAGGACAGTCTCCTCACGGCGGCTGCCGCAGCGATAAGGTAGACCGTCGGACAACTTAGGAAGGGCTTCATGCAGCTTGTTAGCTTCCTCTTTGTCCCACTCGGACTGCCACTCACGGGCTATGTACGCACTAGCCACATGTCTAAAATCACTATAAACAGTCTGTGTGTCAGGGACAGGGTCATTGTGGGCATCGTTGGCAGCAGAATCTGCGATCCTGTTGCCTTCGATGCCCACATGCCCTGGCACCCAAATAAAAATGATATCATAATATTCCTTCATCAAGTCCGCGTGGAGCTCTCTGATCTGCACCAGCAGTGGGTGGTCATTTCCCGTGCCCTGAAGGGCCTGCAGGGCAGAAAGAGAGTCAGACAGAATCAGGAAGTTCCTTTCTCTAGATCGATAAGCATGCTTGAGTGCCAGCAGAACCGCCTGCAGTTCCGCACTAAATACAGATGAGTGGTCTGGGAGGCGGTGCTTAAATGGGCGTCTAGGATGGCGAGAGGATACTGCGGCCGCAGCCACTCTCCCATCCTCAGACTTTGACCCATCGGTATAGATGCGACAATAGCCAGGAAAAATTGAAAGCAGTTCATTGAGGCTCTGTTGGTATATGGCTGGTGGAGTAGAGTCTTTCTTGTGGGCAGTCAAGTCCAGCAAGATGTCAGGAACTGGTAAGAGCCAAGGTGGAGTGATGTGTTGCAGGGATTCCGAAACTCTGTCCAGGTCCAATCCGGCCGCCTGCAGATGAGGTCGGACACGGAAAGAAAGTGGACGGACAGCTCCCGGATGGGTATCGTAAATCTCTGCAAACGATTGTTTAAAAACACAATCATAGGCAGGATTGTCTGGATGGGCCTTCAGTTTCAGAACGTAGCTGAGCATGAGGCGGATGCGGCGGAGCTTGAGAGAAGGCTCCCCTGCCTCGGCATACAGACTAGGAACTGGAGACGTCCTGAAGGCCCCAAGACATATCCGCAGACCCTGATGGTGAATTGTGTTCAGACGCTGTAGCACAGACTTGGAAGCTGAGCCATACACCACAGAGCCGTAATCCAGTTTGGACCGAACAAGGGCCCGGTACAGACGAAGTAAGACAGTACGGTCCGCACCCCAGTCAGTACGACCGACGACACGAAGAATGTCGAGAGCCTTCTGACAAGAGGTTCTAAGGTAATTAATATGGTTGCGGAAGGTAAGTCTTTTGTCAAAAATGACCCCCAGAAACTTTGCCTCCTCGGCCACCTTAATTGGCACTCCAGCAATGCTCAGGCTAGGTTCTGGAAAAAATTTCGTCTGGTTAGTAAAATGCACACAAACAGTCTTGGAGGGTGAGAACTTGAATCCATTGAGAGACACCCACCGCTGGATGCGATCAACGCACAGCTGCAAGCGCCTCTCAAGGGACGCAAGTCCTCGACCACGTGCGCACAAAGCAAAGTCGTCAACAAACAAAGAGCATTCAGAATCATCCTTGACGGCCTTTACAATGTTATTAATTTTAATACTAAATAAAACAGGAGATAGAATGCTGCCCTGTGGGACACCCATCTCCTGTTCAAAGGAGTCGGAGAGGGTGGAGCCCACACGGACATGGAACGACCGGTTAGTCAAAAAATTGTGAATAAAAACGGGCAGGTGCCCTTTAAAACCCATGTCCAACAAGTCAGACATTATGCCATACTTCCAGGTAGTGTCATACGCCTTCTCAAGATCGAAAAAAATTGCATAGACATGCTGCTTGTTGACAAAAGAATCTCGAATAAATGATTCAAAGCGGACTAAATGGTCAGTTGTACTACGGAAGCGCCGGAAACCGCACTGGAGGTCTGTGAGGAGACCGTGTGACTCAAGATGCCACACCAGGCGGGCGTTGACCAGGCGCTCCATAGTTTTACATAAACATGATGTCAAAGCGATAGGCCGGTAGTTGCCCGGGTCGGAAGGATCCTTACCCGGCTTGGGGATCGGTACAACCACAGCCTGGCGCCAAGACGGCGGAAAATGACCAGTTCTCCAGATATGGTTAAAGGCCTTGAGAAGTACAAGGAGTGACCTCTCAGGCAGATGTGTTAGGAATTGATAGTGGACGGTATCTAGGCCAGCAGCAGAGTCATTACATTTCTGCAAAGCTTGCTGCAATTCTGATAATGTAAACGGGACATTATAGTCTTCTGAGTTATCGGACTCAAAATCACAAATACGAGACTCTCGTTTCTCCTTCTCTCTCTGGAAGAAAGGTGAATAATGCTCCGTTGAAGAATTATGGGCAATGGTGGAGGCAAGCAAATTGGCCACAGCTTTTTATCTGTAACCAAACTGACACCATCTCTAAGATGGCCAACAGAAGCCGAGCCACCTCTGCCCCTAATTCTCCGAACAGCCTTCCATACTTTCTGGGACGGAGTCCGAGAAGTTAAAGATGAGACGAAGCGTCTCCAGGAAGCACGGCGTTCACGTTTAAAAATGTAACGGGCTTTCGCCCTCTGTCTTTTAAAGGTTAAAATATTTACTTGCGACGGATTACGGAAAGCACGTCGCTGAGCAGATTTGCGCGCTATTTGGGCCTTGCGGCACTCTTCGTTGAACCATGGTACTCTCGGCTTTCGAGGGACTGATGCGGAAGTTTTAGGGATGGTTTCACCCGCTACGTCCAACAAAATAGTAGTAAAAGAAGAAATAGGTTCTTCAGATGACATGACCACCTCCTCTGTAAGACGAGACTGACAGAGGGAGGCGAACAGAGGCCAGTTAGCTTTCTTAAGATTTCAGCGCCCCACCGGCGGATCCTCCCCACAGCTGACCGATGACAGGACTACTGGGAAGTGGTCACTACCACACAGGTCATTGTGAACCTTCCAGTCAAAGTCCAGCATGAGAGAAGGATCACACACAGTGAGGTCTAGAACAGAACTAGATCCTGAACCTGGGTTAGAGTATGTAGGTGAACCATCGTTAAAGACACATAGATTAAGTTGAGAAAAAACATCTTCTAACATCTGACCTCTGCCATCATAGTGGTCACTACCCCAAAGGTGAGCGTGACCGTTAAAATCCCCCATGAGAATAAAGGGAGGGGGCAGTTGATCAACTAAATTAAAAAAATCATTACTACAGACCCGCAGGGATGGTGGCAGGTAAATACTGCATATAGTTATGGTCTTCTTCAAGGTAACCCGAGCTGCGACAGCCTGAAGACAGGTGTCGATGCTAACGGGGCTACATAAAATTTGGCTACTAATGAGAAGAGCCACTCCACCCGAGCGCCTCTCCGAATCAGAGCCTTTATGTATAGCGTTAAAACCATTAAAGGACACAGGGTCAGAAGTCTTCAGGTAAGTCTCCTGAAGAGATATTACTGAGGGGTTATAGCACTTGACTAAAAGACGTAATTCCTCAAAGTTAGCTTGAAAACCACGACAATTCCACTGAAGCAGAGAGTCCATGATTATGTCTTATCTGGGGGTGCGGAGTTTTTCCCCCCTTTGTCCTTTGCCTT
Source organism: Semisulcospira habei (assembly GCA_036245525.1). NCBI lineage: Eukaryota > Metazoa > Mollusca > Gastropoda > Semisulcospiridae > Semisulcospira > Semisulcospira habei. The sequence goes on from BTPG01000008.1 coordinate 45,284,200, forward strand.
GGAAGGAGTCGGAGAAACAGAGGGGGGCCGGCTCCCGGGCCTCCTCTGGTTCCTAGGAGATGAAGGGGGTGGAGCTGCCGCAGCATCGACAACTTCCACTCCCTCCATCTGCTCCTCCAACGCAGCATATTTGTTTTGAAGGGGGACATCAATGTTCCCCTTCTGGGCCCGTGCGCACGGCGGTCCCATAGATTTCTTTGACTTCTGGTCCTGGGCAGCGTTCCTGCCGCTAGAGTTAGCGGCCTTAGAAGGCTGACCAGAGCCAGAAACCTTTGGTGTTGACAAACTAGCAGGTTTGGGTGGGGGCTGAGGCTTAGGGGCAGCAGAAGGCGGTGCCACCGGACCGGTAGCGTCCGCCCTCTGCGTTCCCTGGCTCCTCGTCACCACCGGAGGAGGATTACTCTCCAGGGGTGAGAGGATCCGAGGCTCCGCCCCCAACCAAGAAGTTGGGGTTTGACAAGAGAAGTCTTTGGTGGGGCGCTTGCCTGCCACCGCAGCACTGAAAGTATACACAAAGTTGTTATTTGAGTTTGGCGCCGCCTCAGCTGCACCAGGACCGTCAACCAGTTTTTTTGCGTCCGCAAAGGACAGCCCCTTCTCCACACGCACCTGCTGAATCCTGCACTCGGAGATCCAACGAGGGCACTTCTTGTCCGAAGCCATATGCGCCCCCTGGCAATTCACACACAGGAGGATGGCTGTGCAGGACTCAGCAGAGTGTCCGGGCTTAGTGCAACGGGCGCATAGGGCCTCTGCCTGGCGGCATGTCTTCTGCCCATGGCCATACTTTTGGCACTTAAAGCACCGAAGGGGGAGAGGGACGTACTTTTTCACTTTTAGGGAGTAGTAACCTCCCCAGATGGTAGTAGGAGCTGTGGGGGTGCCAAACGTCAGGATGATGGTAGGGAGACGGATCTCCCTACCACCTCGTTTGGAAATGAAGCGCCTGACGTAGGTCACCCCCTGTGACTTAAGGTTCCGTACAAGTTCATCTTCAGACAGTTCGGCCAATGCTTGATCTTTAATCACTCCTCTAGAGGAATTCATTGTTTTGTGGGGAGTGACCTCCATTGGAGTGTCTCCGATGGAGGAGAGCCTCAGTAGCCCATTGGAGTGTGCCCGGGTACGGCACTCTACCAACAAGTCACCAGACCTGAGGCGCTGGGCCTCAGGCCTGCCAACACGGCTCCTGAGGGTCTCCCCCACCAGGAAAGGGTGCAGCTTGGAAACAGGCTTCTCTTTAACTTTGCTGTGGATAATGAGAAAGCGAGGCCAGACGGCCGAAACCTGAGGCGTCGCTTCCCCACAATCAGAGTCGCTATCATTTTCAAGGTCAATGTCAGTGGCTATGTGCCGCTTTGGTGCCAGTTTTGGTTTTTTGATATTTTCCATATTATAGTATGATAGATATTCATCCCCCGGGGGTCCCCGCCCGCCACCGAGCCCAACAAGGGAAAGTGCAATTGTCGGCGGGTCTCCAGCCGACGCACAATGGAGACTGCCCGAAAGATATACTCAAGGGGGTAAGCCCGATTGAACCGTTTGAGCCACCGCCTTCTATCACACTGTTGAATACAGGGGAATACTGGCGTAAAGCACCCAATCAGCATCAGAGGCTATAGCATGGTGCTCCGTATAACAACCCGCATGGGATAGGGCTCGACGTGACAAGAGCCGATTGACTAGGCCGGTACGACTAGCCTCCCGTTTAGGCAGAAGTCAAGGCCAAAGTGGAGTGTTTCAGCCACCAGGATCCTCTTCTCCCCCGACACGGGTCTCCAAGCACGGCAAACACTTGGGATCCAAAGGACCAAAAGCTCACGCGTATTTTTAAGGACCAATCCAACATGGTAAGACCTGGGTAAGCACAGCTCCTTAAAAACCGGACCAGTGAAAAAGACTGAACAACATATCTGCTGACATCAAGTCCTAATCCTGGACAAAGATGGCACCCGTCTGCTAGCCCACTCAGTCAGGGACCGAGTGGACTACCCACCCACGCCACGTGGAGGCCGGTGCCGGGTAGGCAGTGGCACAGAGAGCGCTGATGGGCTGGGAACATTGGGCCAAGAATTATCACAGCAGCCTTTAGAACCAAGAAAAAGATCAAGCTGAACGTCATCCAGTGTTATGCGCCCACTAATGACAGTAACGAGGAAGAGAAACAAGAGTTCTATGACCGACTCCAGAGTGCTGTGGACAAATGTGCGGAGCGAGACATCACCATCGTCATGGGCGATTTTAATGCCAAAATAGGGGAGGACAACACCGGATACGAAGAGGTGATGGGGAGACAGGGACTAGGGGAGATGAGTGAGAACGGGGAGAGGTTTGTAGACTTTTGTGCTCTAAACAGACTTGTCACTGGAGGCAGCATCTTCCCACACAGAAGAATACACAAAGCAACTTGGGTCTCACCTGACCATACTACAGAGAACCAAATAGACCATATCTGCATTCGCAAGAAATTTAGAAGATCCCTTCAAGATGTTCGAGTGAGGAGGGGAGCAGATGTCGCCTCAGACCACCATCTGCTTACCTTAAGAATAAAGCTCAAGTTAAAGAAAAGCTGCACAGAGACAACAAGAAGACAGCGCTATAATGTAGGCCTCCTGAGAGAGACTGGAGTGAGAGAAGAGTTCAAACTGGTGCTGTCCAACCGGTTTCAAGCGCTACAGGAGCTAGTAAATGAAGAGGAGGCGGTCACCACAGAGCAGCAGTAGAAAGCAGTTAGAGAGGTGCTGAACTCAACCTGCAAAGACACTGTTGGGTTCAGGAAACACCATCACAAGGACTGGCTGTCGGCACAGACCTTGAAGAAGATAGAAGTGAGGAAGCAGAAGAAAGCAGTTGTCAACAACAGTCGCACGAGAGCAGCCAAAGCAAGGGCACAGGAGGAATACTCGGAAGCCAACCGCGAGGTGAAGAAGAGTATCAGGGCAGACAGCCTGGCAGCAGAAGCAGAAAAGGCAGCAGGCAGCGGCAACATTAAACAGCTCTACGACATTACCAGAAGATTGTCGGGCAAGTATGGCCACATAGAAAGACCAGTAAAGACAAAGACGGCAAGCCTATTGCAGACAGAGCAGAACAACTCGACAGATGGGCCGAGTATTTTGAAGAGTTACTGAACAGACCCAGCCCACCCGACCCCCCAGACATCCAGCCAGCAGAGACCGACCTACACATCAGCTGTGACAGACCCGGCCGGGAAGAGATCAGAAGAGCAGTGGTATTTTTGAAGAACGGCAAAGCAGCAGGGCCAGATGGCATCCCAGCGGAGTCTCTGAAAGCAGACCTAGAGACAACAGTAGAGATGCTGTACCCACTGGAAAGATCTGGGAAGAGGAGGTGATGCCGGCTGACTGGAAAAAGGGGTACCTAATCAAGTTCCCCAAGAAAGGCGACCTCAGCAACTACAGAGGAATCACCTTGCTATCATTACCAGGAAAGGTCTTCAACAGGATCATCCTGGTGAGAATGAAGAGCTCTGTTGACCCCCAGCTGAGAGACCAGCAAGCAGGATTCAGGAAAAACCGATCATGTACAGACCAGATCGCCACTCTCCGCATCATAGTGGAACAGTCTCTGGAGTGGAGCTCCCCGCTGTACGTCAACTTTGTGGATTAAGAGAAAGCATTTGACAGCGTGGACTGAGAGACTCTGTGGAAACTCCTATGACACTACGGTGAACCCACAAAGCTCGTCTGCCTGATCAAGAGCAGCTACGATGGCATGACATGTCGCGTGATCCACGAAGGGCAGTTCACCAGGGAGCTCCAGGTCAGAACCGGTGTCAGGCAGGGGTGTTTGCTGTCTCCGTTCCTCTTCCTACTGGCCATAGACTGGGTCATGAAGAGGACCACAGAGCACAGACGAAGTGGAATACAGTGGACACTGTGGACACAGCTTGACGACCTCGATTTTGCAGACGACTTGGCTTTACTGTCCCACACTCATCAACAAATGCAGGACAAGACCACGAGGCTTGCTGACATCTCGTCCCAAGTGGGCCTCACCATCCACAAACAGAAAACAAAGACAATGAGGCTGAACGCAACCAGGGAAGAACCAGTCTTGCTTGCTGGCACACTGTTGGAGGAGGTGGAGTCCTTCACCTATCTTGGGAGCATCATAGACAAAAAAGGCGGCACTGATGCAGATGTCAGAGCACGAATCGGTAAAGCCAGAGCAGCCTTTCTCCAGTTGAAAAAAGTGTGGAGTTCCAGAGAGCTGTCACAACACACCAAACTCCAACGTAAAAGCAGTTCTCCTATATGGAGCAGAGACTTGGAGATTGACAAAACCACAGAGTACAGATCTTCATAAACAGTTGCCTTAGAAGAATTTTCAAAATCCACTGGCCAGAGAAGATCAGCAACGTCAGACTCTGGGAGAAAACAGAGCAGATAACAGCAGAGAATGAAATTGGTCACAGTCTGAGTAAGCCAGCTTCCAGTATCACTAGGCAGGCATTGTCATGGAACCCCCAGGGAAAGGGGAAAAGAGGCAGGCCGAGAAACACCTGGCGTCGAGACCTCCAAGCAGACATCAAGAGACTGGAAACCACCTGGAGTAAAATCGAAGGAGAAGCACAGGACAGGAGTTACTGGAGGTCTCTCGTCAACGGCCTATACCCGGGGAGGGGTGACAGGCATAAGTAGTAAGTCAGTCTTGTCAAAGTCGATCTTGGTGCATGTACATGCACTTGCTTTTAACTCATCTGAGACATGCCGCCTCCAGATACGTGGCTTAAGCCTTATATCCAGAGGCGACATGTCTCGATTAAGTTAAATAATACAAAAATTTAACCTTCCGCTCCTGATTCTTACAGTAACCCGTTGACTGCCAGCCACCAGAAATTATGCAACAGAGACCATAGCATCTCACTGCCCAATAACTTCGTCAGCCTAAGGTGCAATGATATGAATAAAGCCAGCAAGAGGCATAGATCCTCATGAGCCCCCGCAAAAGCGGGGGCTCATGAGGATCTACACCTCTTGCAGATCTGGGTGTTGTTCACAGTGCTCTGGCAGTCAAGCAGACTTCAACAGCAACTTGCCTGTCGCTGAGTGTGTACAGGGAGTGGCTGGGGTCAGCAGCAGCTTCCGTAAGCACAGCATGAACACCCTGCAAGGAGTCCAGCGTGAGCTGTCCCCCCTCCACACTCTCCATTCCCGACATCCACGCTCCCACGCTGGTCTGAAGCTCTGGCAGGGTTCGCATGATCTCTTCCCTAAAACAAGGATACATATGTGTGCTGGTCTGTGAATTTGGACATTATGGCTCTTTGCTATATGGTCCAAAATCACAGACCAAAACGTGTGATATAAATAAAGAGAAACCTATGCACAAATGATCTACGTACTAAGATGTGAGAGGAGAACAGACGAGACGAGATGAAATATAAGATTAAACTGGCTAGATCAGACTAAGATTCAAACAACCAGACCAGATCTGATAACCTTATTAATCCTGCAAGATGAAACTGCTCAATTACAAAACAATACACTGCAGTATGTTCACCCATTTATCCCCTAATTCAAGGGTAGTGCAAGATTAGTTTTCTGCCTGATGATGCCAAGCTAATCTGGCACTACCCTTGAATTATCATGTTCAAACCATCTCCTGCAACTGGTACACAGTCGTCAGGTGGCACCTCCCAAATTTGTGAAATGTGGCTGTGGAGTTAAATGGGTTAACCCTTTGGCTGTCACAAGCGTGTTTGGCGAGGCGATTCCTGCAGGACAGTCAAGGGAACACGAGAAAGAACACAAAGAGAAAATATACACATGAACAAACAGATCTATAATTACCTGGTAATACATGTACTAAAGATGAGCTTTAAAAAAGAGGAAGATAAATGCACTAGAAAAAGGTAACAGCAACAAATAACAAATATCCTCACTTGTTTTTGACCCATGCAGACTTCATCTCTGCACAGCGGATTGCAAACATGCTGACCGTGATCTCCTTCTCCATCTCCTTCTTGCTCTTCCCACCTTCCCCACCTGCACCCAGCGCTCCTGTCTCTCCTCCGTAGAACGCGCCCGTGTAACCACCTTCATTGCCCGTTGTCCAGTCGACCAGGGGGTCATACACAAATGCCTCCAGCAGGGTCAAAAGTGTTTCCCGTCCCTTTCGCATGGTGCGTAAAACATGCTCGCTTGACAGTCGGAAAATCCCCTGCAACAGATATAACACAATTTTAATTGAAATTTGAGAGCAGGTACTAAATACAGGAGAGAATAAGTGTATGATGATGACTGTCAGCCCCAGAGCCTGACAACACGTCTCGCACATCATGGCCATGAATGTATTTGCTAATGAGCACACTACACCATGACCCATCTCATTAGTTTCTGTTATTATAAAATAGAAAAACTAACAAGAAAGGCAAAGCCATTATGGCTCACGTGTATGACCAATCCACATAATAAGTGTGACCTTGACCTTTCCAACAGGTCACCGAAATGAGCAAGTGTTCAAGTGTCTAAACATTAAGTAAAGGGTTGGCTTTTGTACCAGTAACAGAGTTATCTCAAAATGTATGCATTTTTCACAAATTTGTCGACCCTCTGTGACCTTTGCGATGGGTGGGGGGGTGGGGGGTGGGAGGTGTGGTTGAGGGGGGGGGGGGGGGGGGGTGAGAGGGCTAAATTAGCTTGCATAGAAAGGTGTTATCATCAGCTACCTTTATGCCAAGTTTAATTCAAAATGTTGCAAGAACTTTGATAAAAACTACAATTGTAGGAAAAACTGACAGTTTTCACACATTTGCCGATCTAAGGCCTTATCTATACCAAGTTTGGGCTTGAAGTTTAAAATAGTACTTGACAAAAACATTTTTCACATATTTGCCGACCTCCTGTGACCCTTGAACTTTCTGAGGGGTCATCCAAATTAGTATGCATAGAAAGGTTTTACCATCAGGTATCTCTGTACCAAGTATGGGTTTGAAGTTGAAAACAGTATTTGAGGAGAAACAATTTGTGTCAAAATATGGTTATTTTTTTTTTTACCCCTTTCTGGACCCCATGTGACCTTGACCTTTGAGAGAGGTCATTGAAATAGTATGTAAAGAAAGGTTTTACCACAAAGTACTCTTGGACCAAGTTTGAAATCTGAGGCTTGAATAGTCACCGAGAAATGCCAATGTTAAAGTTTAGCACAATGACAGCCACCGGATGCTGGACAGACGACGGATGACCCATTCATGGGTGGGACAGAAAAAAAAGTTGAATCCTAGGGTCTGGGGGGGCACTTTTTAAGTGAAAAAAGAAGTGAACAAACAAACAAACAAAAATTTTGTAGCCGGAAAAGTCCCACCCATGCCCGTTACATAGACTCACTTTTGCTATCGCAAGTGAGCCAAAAACCATAAGATAAGCATATTTTTGTGTGAGATATACGATTTATTGTAGAAACTGTGAGAATGATTTTCTATTAGCCCTTTGGGTGTCAGTAGCATGCTACCAACAACTAAAGGGTTAACATGCTGCAGACTGGCTGACCAAATGCATTTATATCATATGGTTTGTAAATACATGATTTTGATTTTAAAATAGCCATAGCTATTAAAAACTGTGTACATTTTGAAGTTTTAACATATAAAAAAAGGTTTCCTGCATAAGTGAAATTCCAAACAACAAAAATTCCAAACAGCAAAGTGTCAAATGTGGAGTTTTTCATTAACACTTTAGCTGTTTTGTCAAGGTGCAGCAGGAAAGACTTCAACGAGAAGGCAAAGCCATTATGGCTCACGTGTATGACCTATTTACATATGTGTGACCTTTGTGACAATAAGTAAAGGGCTGGCTTCTACACCAGCAAAATCCATGTTTTCTCAAAATGTAAGCATTTTTCACACGTCTGTCCACCCCCCCCCATGACCCTTGACCTTTGCGATGAGTCGACTAAATTAGTATGCATAGGAAGGTCTTAACATCAGCTACCTTTGTGCCAAATTAGATTGAAAAATTTGCAAAAATGTTGATAATACCTAGAATTTTATCAAACATTTTCTGGCCTCTTGACCCTTCTAGGGGGTCATCCAAATTAGTACGCATAGATAGGTCTTACCATCAGGTATCTCTGTACCAAATTTGGGTTTGAAGTTGTGAATAGTATTTGAGAAAAAAAAACATCTTTTGCCAAAATATGGCTATTTCGGGACTATTTCCAGAGCTCTTGTGACCTTGACTTTTCCGTGGGCTCATCCAAATTAGTATGCATAGATAGGTCTTACCATCAGGTATCTCTGTACCAAGTTTGGGCTTGAAGATGTGAATAGTATTTGAGAAAAAATAAATTATAACAAATATAGCTATTTTTGACCTATTTCCTGACCTTGACCTTTGCGAGAGGTAACTCAAATGTGACCTGCTCCCACAAAAGGGAACATAAGTCGGAAATTTTGAGTTTTGAGATATTTACATAATTACAATCTACAAGCAAAACAAATTAACTTGATGCAAAAACTATTGTTGTAGACCTGTTATTAAGCCAGAAATATGCATTTAAAGTTGGGGCGGTCCGTGGCGCAGTGGTTAAGGCGCCTGCCACCAATTCCAAAGGTGAGCGGTTTCGATACCGGGTTCCGGCGTTGGACTTTTCTCCTCTGGTAAGTGTCACCGTTAATTCGGGCGGACCGTCGGGGGTTCTTTCTCCGGGTACTCCGGTTCTTCCACCCCCCACACTTTGGTACCGGTCTCAGGCCACTTTACAAATTTCAAATACAAGCGATCAAAAATCTGTAACTTCAGTAGCTGACTGGCCCTTCGTTTGTCTTGTACTGTGTTTGTCTTAAATGGCGTAAATCCGTGCCTGTTTCGTGAGTGTGTGTGTGTTGGGTTTCAGGCGCGGCGCTTTGAGTCGATTTCCCCAAAATTGAGAAAAAGCGCCTATATAATAACGGTATTATTATTATTATTATCACTCGAACTGACCCAAGATGACCCCCTGCACACGTTTCGGCCTGTAGCTCCATTTGGCTGAAAGCGACTTAAGGTACCTTTTGTGGGAGCAGGTCACAAATGAGTATGTTTAGAAAGATCTTGCCACAAAGTATCCTTGGGCCAAGACTGTGGCATGAATAGTCTCCGAGAAAATGCCAACGTTAAAGTTTACCATGGACGATGGCGGACAGACGGCGGCAGACGGACTGACGACCACTGGCCCAAAACATACACTCACTTTTGCTTCGCACATGAGTCAACAAAAGCACTACTGACAGCAGCAATTTTTGTTGAGGTGATTCCTGCAATCACTTCCTGCATGAATCAATTGAAAAAAGCACTTCAAGCAGCCAAATGCTTAAATCAAGCACTAGCCTGGTAAAACGTTACAATGCACAATGTAATAAAGACACTGCACATGATCTCAAATCACGTTTCTCAATGAGAAAGTGAATTGTACTACTGAAATATTGTAGATCACTAAATGTCACTAAAAAAAAAAAAAATCAAGTTGAAGAAACTGACTTACAACATTCGAGTATATATCTCACGCTGGAGAATACTGAAGTACACACTCTCCCATGTGTTTTCACACCGATCAAAACATGAGTGATAATGTTTAACATTAACATGGCAGCCAAACAACATGGACAAAACAATAATAGACATTTCTGAAATACATGAAAACAAAACATCCCAACACATTTGAAACAAATGTCAAACTCATACCACTATGGTCAACAAATCCCCAGGACAATTGACATGTTACACAATCACCAGGAAAGTGATGTCAAACAATGCCAGTAAACTGATTTGCCCCTGACACAGATAGCACTTTAGTCTAACTGTGCTTACATCTCTGTTCTGACAGTACCCAGCAAATTTAGCCCCTTCCTGCCGAGAAAAAAATGAGCACGAACCAACTGCAAGAGACATAGATCCCAAACAGCCCAAACAGTTGCAGGGGCTCATGAAAATCTATGCCTCAAGCTGATCCCACTTTGAAACTGTGTTCCTGGACGGCTGGGGCTCTTTGGCATTAAATAAACGTATAAAGCACTGACATGTTATGAGTGTGGATCTACCATGACAGTTCAAGGGCAGTGTTGGAACAGCATGGCACCTACAGCTTGGCGCCTGTGGGCACCAAGCTATTCTGACACCACCATCGAACTATCATGATTGATCTGTGTCCAGGACTGTGAAGACTGTATTACAATTCAGGAGACAGACAGACAATGATAGTTCAAGGGTGATACTGCTATTCTGGCACAGCCCGTGAACTATCATGGTTGATCCATATCTGGCTGCGGTGTTGGGGCTAAATTAGACATTCAGACAAAAATGGACTACTAGTACTTTCTTTATCAGTGAGGCATAAAGTTAACTGCTTGCCTCACTGAAAATATAACATATGCTGCAACAGTTACATATGTGGGAACACAAAACCATTCCACACCACAACTGACCTATTGCGCAACAGAGAACCATCTTCAACAGCAAATAAGCGGACTCTCTCTTCTATTTACGCTAATACACCAGCAGCTGACTAGATGTCCTGTGCAAGGTTATCAGTACTCACATAATTATCACAGGCTCATAGAACAACACATACATTTTTTCAAAGCAACAGTTCTGCCGCAGCAACACATCGCTGCAAAGGTTGCTGCTATGATCGATTTTGTGCATGCACAGCGTGCTACTAAAAAAATTCAGGATGTGCGACCCAGCTGCGTTGTAAATCTCCAACTTGCGCCTATGGAGCCTAGAAACACTACTGAAAAGTCATACCACACCGTGCTAGCAGAGACCTCTACTCGAAAAAATTACTAGATCAGGCCAATGATATTCAAGACTGTGATCACATGGAACTCTACTGCGGAATATTACCAGTGAAACATGAATGGCAAAGCCCTTAAAGCTCACCTGCATGACTGATCCACAGAATAATCTAACCTTTGTGACCTGTCTGACAGGTCACTGAAATAAGCTAGTGTTCTAACATAAGTAAAGGGTTGGCTTTTATATCTGCGAAATCCATCTAAAAATGAACTTTCCACACTCTTATGACCTTTGACCTTTCCAAGGGGTTAACCAACTTAGCATGTCTTGTAAAGTCTTATCATCAGGCATATCTGTACCAGGTTTTGGATGGAAGCTGTAAACAGTATTTGAGAGAGAAAAAAATATCAAAAACTGGCCATTTGACTTATTTCCTGATCTCTTATTACTCTTGACCTTTTCAAGGGGTCATCCAAATTAGTATGCATAGAATGTCTTACCATCAAATTCTCTGTACCAAGTTTGAAGTTGTGAATAGTATTTGAGAAAGAACAAATTTAGTCAAAATATGGCTATTTTTTTACCTATTTCCAGAGAAAACATTATTTTTTGGTGAAAATATGGCTACTTTTGACCTATTTCTTGTGACCCTTAACCAAATTAATATGCATGGAAAGATATTACCATCAGGTACCTTTGTACCAAATTTGGGTTTGGAGTTGTGAATTGGTATTTGAGAAAGAACAAATTTAGTCAAAATATGGCTATTTTTTACCTATTTCCAGACCATGACCTTTGAGAAGGTCACTCAAATTGGTTAGTTTTGAAAAGTTTTGCCACAAAGTATCCTTGGCCCAAGTTTGAAGACTGTGGTTTGAATAGTTTCCGAGAATATGTCAAGATTAAAGTTTACCACGGATGATGGACGACAGATACTGGATGGACAACCACTGGTCCAGAACATACTCACTTTTGCTTCACACGTGAGCCAACAAAACTGTAAATTAAAAACAAAAGGTCCACCACAAAGCAACAGCCTTCAAGAAAGTACATTAACCAATATTTACTGCAGGAAATATGAATGAATAACTTTTTAAATAACAAGTGGTGATCATCAACAAGAATCAATTTATGTAACAAGAATCATTTCATGTTTTATGTTGGGCTCCCATTATCAACTTACCTCCAAGCTGAAGTTTGCCATGGTGACAAGCATACATAATACATAAACTGATATCTAGCTTAGCCCTTTGGCTTTTGGTTGTGGTTTTTGTCTGCAGGAATCATCACGACAAAAAACGCTACCGACAGTCACAGGGTTTAAAAAAAACAAAAACAAACACTAGATAGTAGGCAGCATGAAAGTCAATTAAAGCCACAATCTGCATACTTATGCACCGCAACACTGTTCAAAAGCATCAGATAATGAAATGTGCCTGGGTATGACAAAAGCAGGACATAGTGTATCTTTCGGCATATTATAAAGAAATCTTCAGAAATAAGCTTTGATATACGACCAAAGGTTGCATGCTAAAGTGTTCTAAAAGTTTTTCAGGCATCAGCAGGCTAGTTAGTTATTAAAATAACATTTTAAACATGTTAACAAACAAGAAAGGCAAAGCCCTTATGGCTCACGTGTATGGCCGATCTACATGTGTGACCATTGTGACAATAAGTAAAGGGATGGCTTAATCTGCACCAGCAAAATCTATGTTTTCTCAAAATCTTATTACTTTCACATAACTGTCAAACCCCTGTGACCCTTGACCTTTGTGGTGTGTTGACTAAATTAGTATACACAGGAAGGTCTTATAATCATCAGCTCCCTTTGTGCCAAATTTGATTGAAAAGTTTGCAAAACTGTTGACAATAACTATAATTCTATCGAAAATTGACATTTTACACATTTGCGAAACTCTTGTGACCCTTGACCTCGTCAAAATACATCTATTTTTTTTACCTATTTCATGAGCTCGTGACCCTTGACCTTTCTGAGTGGTCATCCAAATTAGTATGCATAGATAGGTCTTACTATCAGGTATCTCTGTAGCAAGTTTGGATTTGAAGTTGTGAACAGTATTTGAGGAAAAAAAACATCTTTTGTCAATATAGGGCAATTTTTGACCTACACATTTCTTGAGGTCTTGTGACCCCTTGACCTTTCCGAGGGATCAACCAAATTAGAATGCATAGAAAGGACTTCCCATCAGGTATCTTTGTACCAAGTTTGGGTTAGAAGTTGTTAATAGTATTTGAGAAAAAAATAAATGATGTCAAAATATAGCTATTTTGACTTATTTCCTGATCACCTGTGAGCTTGACCTTTGTGAGAGGTCACTGAAATTGGTATGTTTAGAAAGGTTGTGCCACAAAGTATCCTTGGGCCAAGTTTGAAGACTGTGGCTTGAACAGTCTCCGAGAAAATGCTAACGTTAAAGTTTACCACGGATAACAGACAGCGGCCGGACGACTGTGGCCGGACGAACGATGGCCGGACGACCACTGGCCCAGAACATACTCACTTTTGCTTCGCATGTGAGCCAACAAAATAGAGACAGATCCTGCATACAGCTTTTGACCTGCATAATTTGAAGACCACAGAACTAAGTCTACTTGTTATACACTTCATCTATAGGGTTCAATGCCTGAATTTCAATGCTGTTTGCAAAAGAAGAATATTTTTTTAGATGCCTTGCAGAAGGCCCAATGTGTTAATTTTAATGCTGCTTACAACAGCAGAAGATTTTCAGAAAGGCTTTGCGGAAGTCCTTCTTAAGCCAGCCGTAGATGAAGGGATTCATGAAGCTGTTGCTGATACCTATGAAGACCAGTATGTCCCCAACGAACGTCTTGGTGGGGTCCCAGGGGTAGAGAAAGTGCAGGAACTGCACAAAACTGTAGGGAATCCAGCAGATGGTAAAGAACAATGTCATGACAAAGGCCACTTTGAGGGAGTGAAGCGTGTGTTGGAATGTCAGTGATACCCCGGTGTTCACGAAGGTGGTTTCAGACCCAGGATTAAACTGGCTTTCAGACCCCTGCACGGCCACCTGTATGAGTTTGGCCTTCACCCTGTGCCACAGCAGGATGTAGATGGCCACAAAGAGTAAGGCAACGATCCAGTTGGTGATGGCCATCCACAGCATCTGCTCTCCACGCATCACCAAAGGGAACTTGCAGCGTGTCGCCCCATCCCACTTGTTGAAGCCCAACAGCGGGTACATGAAGATACACAGCACATATAGCCACAGTCCTGATAAAATTGCCAGCCACACCTTTCTTTTTGTGTACCGCATGTATAGGTTGGGCCAGTACAGCGCCAAAAACCTCTCAAAGGAAATGGCAAGAATAGCCATGAGAGACAAGAGTGTCATAAGGACAACCAGCTGAAAGCGCAGCATGCAGGCCCACTTGTTCCGGGACAGTTCAGGGTAAATGAAGAAGCACAACTGAAACACTATGGTCAGGCCAGTACTGAAGTCCACCACCGACAACGCAAGCAAGTACTTGCCATTAGCCCGCAGCAGGTGGCTTTCTTTTAGAAACACAAAGATGGTGAGAGCGTTCGTGCTAAGGATGAGACAAGCGAAGATGATCTGAAAGCCAATGATCACAAAAGTCACTAGAGGCAATGATGCAGAACTTGAGCTTGATGTGGCAGTGGGTGTGACATTCACATATACAGTGGTGACATTAGCTGTGCCATTTACATCAACAGCAACCATCAACCAGGATGAGTTTGTTGTGTCAGCCATTTCTAGCAGGGAAAAGTCAAACAGGAAACTTAACAACCAACCCACTAAACACACTTTTAATTTAAAAATGCTGAAGATTTTCTGGTGTTTTCTGTATCCTTGTCATGAAATAAACCAACAATTTTAAACAAACATGATTCGTCAGAACTGAACGTGTGGACCAATGTTTCAAAACAAAAAAAAAATCATATTTCCAGCATGTAGTACACTCATAAGAGATCACAAATTGCTCAATCTAACAAGTATACAGAAAACTCCTTCAACTTTTTGCCTCAGTAAACACATCATTCAAAAGAAGAGCATAATTGTGAGCCAAACCTAACGTAACAACTGCTACTGTATTGTCAGTAAAAATAATACACAACGCATACCATGTCAACTTCAAAATATAAAAAAATCAAGGCATTTAAAAGGCGTACATGTACTTACACATTATTTCTTCAAACCGCACAGGTCACAACTCAACAGCAATGTACAAGTTATAACAGGTTCACAAATTGCATGACATTGTGTCCATTTGACATGAAATGCATACAAACATAAAAAGAAGTTGGAACTATGCAAGCCAGTGTCAGGCAAGCTTGTTATGGCTTCTGGATGCACACTGTCATAACACCATCCAAGTACACACAGCAGAGGAACATTCACCTTTTTTTTTAAATCCAGAAAAGCTAAACATTCACCAAAAAGTTAGATGGTGAAATTGTGGTTAACGTTATATTCTTATAATGTAGCACATATACAATTTCATCTTATAATAATAAATTAAAGCTTACAAATTGCATCCTTACACACCAAAAATAACAAAAAGCAAGAATTCATTCCTGTATTTGTGCAGAAGCATTTGCAAACCCATAAACATCCAAGTTTCACATTCTGATTTTACAAAGTGAGACTAAGTCCTTCTGAAGTTGTCATCTAGCCTTTGACACATGAAAAATGAAAGAACCATACACTGAAATATAAAAACACAAATCCATTTTCCGCATATATTCAGTTTAAAAAATAAAAAATAAATAAACAAGCAAAAAATTTTAAAATAACATGTACAATATAAGCAAACAATCAAGACTTCAAAAATGAATCTGGTAAATTCCACTCTCTACAGAGCTAGAACGGTTTGTCAGAAGCATGAGTGAACTGTAAAAAATCCACATCATCATTTTATGTGAGGAAGAAACAGGAGGGTGGAGCCTAAATGGATAATGTAAATAACCTAGCCGACCAATCATAGCTAACAATCAACAGCTGTCTGTAAACTCCTTGCCTGCCAGAAGAAATCAATCACTCCGATGAAAGTGGCACAGAGCCGTATAAGCTCCCGCAGGCAATAAAGATCTACCGATGCCTCTTTTCACCCTTTGGCTGTCGGTAGCGCTTTTTGTCGGCGATGATTCCGGCTGGAATCATCGCGACAAAAAGCGCTACCGACAGCCAATCGGGTGATGCCCCCCCCCCCCCCACCCCCCACTAGCGGGCGCTCACGAAAATCCATGCCTCTTGTTCTCCCGATTAATATCCGCCAGCCTCAGACAGAGCAGTCCAACACTGAGTCTGTGCACCGGCCAACAGGTCGATCTGCACTCATAGTATCTTGGGTCATAGTACGAGTTGGAGAGCGCCGAGAGATTCGTTGCTCTGTGGTCTTTGATGGTTTCAGATACATATGTCATATCTCGCCGTGATACTGATAGTGTTAAAAAAACAAACCACTGATTGCCTATTCGATCTGAGGGCAACAGATGTACATGTACTGCGATATTAAGCCATTTACTTTCGACTCGTAAGACTTCTTATGAATCGCAAAGCCGCGAAACTGTGCATGCATTTAGGGCCTCTTGTTCTGAAATTTGGCACAGCGATAAAAAAATCCCCATGGTTAGTAACAGATTTCACAACTGAGGCATCACAAATTTTGCTTTGTTACCATGGCAATCTATACTGAAAAATAACCATTACTACATCCTGTGTATAATGAGTTATTTGGTGACGGAATGAATTGCGTATGTGACGGAATTAATATTCAATAAAGCTGCATACGATGTACCAGATTAAGACGACATCCATTTGCTATTGTTTTCAGTTTCAGTGGGCGTGTGCACGCCACAGTGCCAGCGTGTGTGTGTACTGTGACAGCAAAATATTATTTAACCGCTGTACAGTCGGGCAGCGGACGCAAATTATTTCTTGGAAACCATGGCTAGTTCAACGTCAAACAAAAAAAAAAAACATATGTAAATTTACTGCGGTTACTGCAGTGCAAGCGGCCAAAAAAATAATGAACCTTTCCACTGACAGGAAAATGCAAACACCGCTCAACTACTGTAAGAGGCAACGAATCTCATGAGCCGCCCCAACTGCGGAGGCTCATGAGATTCGTTGCCTCTTACACCCGGTGTAACTTACAGATGAGTGATTTTTGCATTTTCCATTTAGAGGGACAGGCGAACTTTTGTTGCTTCTTGCACTCAGACTAGAGTAGTGCTTGCATCTTCTTGGAAGTGGAGAGTTGAAGCGTATGTGAGTGTGTACCTGCATATATAGGTTGTTTGGGGCTAATCAGCCCAACTATGTACAGTTACACACTTTAAATATCTAAACCATTCATACATGTATAAATCTGCAAACCGAACTGAACTGAACTTTTCACGTGCAAGAATGTATAAAACATGAAAAGGCATCTGTCATAATGCAAATTTGGGGATTCACAGCAATCAGGGCCCAAATAAAATAGTCTCATTTTGCAATCTTCTATTTTCAGAAAACGGGCATGGGAATAAAGGAACTGGTCGATCTGAGATGAATGACCCTACCACTGCATCAATTTAGGCATTAATCCCTTCACTACTGCCGTGGAAAAGCAACACAACGCAACTGCAAGACACAGATTCTCATGAGCCCATTCTGTTGCGATATCCCACGAGGATCAATGCCTCTTGCTGAAAACAGTTTGTATCCATGTTCCTTTGACGGCTGGAGATGTTTGACATGGAGAGAACAATCAATTCAAAAACACAGCGTGCGTCCATAGTCAGTGAATGGGTTAACTCATTTAGCCCTGACGCACTACAGCAGGAGATAGGTCGACTATGATAATTCAAGGGTAGTGCCAGATTAGCTTGGCGCCGACAGGTCGATCCATCTCCTGCAACATTATCATGGTCGATCCATCTCCTGCAACAGGTGCATAGTCGTTAGATGACGCCTCCAAAATTTGGCAAATACGTGCGTCGGGCTGAATGAGTTAAAGTGCGGTTGGCTTCGGGGCCTCGGTTCATAGGGACCCGATGACAGTAGCTTCGACTAATGCAAATCCACTGCGCCACCGCCTACTAAGCTCAAGACAAAATACATGGGAAGAAACAAGCAACACCCGCGAAATTCTAGATGTGGCTGGAAGTATCCCGGACCTCTTTCTCAACATACAGAGTTGAACGTTAAACCCTTTAGTAGAGTGCCGTGAAAGAGGCCACTATGCGCTGCAGTGCCAACATTGTTTTCTGCCGTGTTTCTCTAAAGTCGAAGAGAATTACTCGAAAAGCTATTGACAACTGAGCAGTGCTTTAAACCAAACGCCATTTAAAGTAGACCTTTTCGGGCTGGGGAAATAATACGCCCAAGCCAGTCCTGGCTACCGTGCACCCCCTCCCCCACCCCCCTCCCCTCCAGTACTCAATAACATGGGTTTCAAAGTGTACCTTAGTATGTCCTGAGATGTTAAGCCATGTTCCCCTAAAATCTTTAGGAACACACCAGAGATATAGCTGATGGCGCAAGGGTACTCCCATTCTTATTATTATTATTCACGCTCTTCGCGGATGCTAAAATGAGGTTGAGAAACATTTTCCTCTAAATAAATCAGAATTCATTCCAGAAGCCCAAATCAGGCAATATTACGTTAAGGCACACCATCTGCGTCCTCTTCAACAACAACAACAAAAACAACAACAAAAAAACAACAACACAAACCAGAATGAAAAAATACTGAATCACACAAATTATAGCAAGACTGAACTTGTACCGTGAAGTTCTAGTTTTGTCACCATTTCCTCAAGCCTATGAAGCGAAAGTGAAACTCGTATCACGTAAAATATAAAATTACGTAAAAACTAAAACTTACATCGTGACAAATGACGTTTGCCAAATCAATGACGTGTATGTCCTGCGCTCCTTATAGAGCTCACTGACGCATTGGCAGATCTGCGAGACTTTTTCAATAGGAGATATATTTTCAACATCAGAATCAGGTCAAAGACAAAAGGTAGAGACCATTGACAGCGAGGACAGCTCTCATATAGAAGGGACTTTGTGGGTTATGGTTCATGCCGTCTTGTTCTTTTTCTTCCTGTAAAGAGCCCTCCCAAGGAGTACAGTGTTTTCATATGAACCGATGAGAGGATTAGTATAATTTGTTCAACATCGATTCAGGTTCAACGACAAGAGGTAGAGACCACTTGACAGCGAGGACAGCTCCCAATTATAGAACGGACTTTTCGCCGAGCGTAATGGTTCATGCCTTCGTCTGTGATCTTTTTCTTCCTGTCAAAGCGGAGCACTTCCCAAGGAACGTGTTTTCATATGAACTGCAAGAATGAGGGGTCAAAGGAATTATGAACAAGAATATGATGTCATCTTACTGTCCAGTGACGTAAATGTTTTCTTGTTACCATCATATATTATATGCTAATGAGGTGGAATCTACTTAATTATCCGCCCAAATTCTTCAATTTCTTGTGGACAAAATTGCAGGAGGTCGCTGTTGCTGACAGCAGCTTGCGCATTTAATAAACCCTTCTACATGAGTTTATGGTGACACAGGAGCTCCAGGTAGGTTGCTTCTCTGGTTTCTTCCTTTCTTTTTTGTCTACCGTATTGAAAATACGGTTGACTTTGAAATGGGGCTGGTCGGAGCGCATTCCGGAGCATGCACATGACGTTTTTGGCGCATGGGGCATTGCTGATCACGGGCCGCAAATTTCTGTCTTCCGTCTGGGACTTAAAAATACTTATAATTTTCCTGTTTCTAAAAAAAAGCCAAATGGCATATGATCATGTGACGTATTGGATTAAGACATGTAAATGTAATCCACAACATATAGTATCGACCTCATTACAGAAAACAGGAGCTGGAAACGATGCTATTTTGGTTGTACGGAGGGATTAAGTGGATACAAAGTGGCTATGTGGATTACAACTTATTGTCGGTCTCGTATGAAGAAGAACACAGTCCTGTGGTTACAATACATATTACCTGTTAGGTCAACGGTTGCACACTAACCCCCCCCCCCCTTCCCCGCCACCACACACACACGATCTGTACAGACTACAGCATCCTTGACTGCATGCACGCTGAGATCAACACCTTCACCTCCGAGAAAGTGAACACACATGCAAGAGATATAGATCCTCATGAACCCTGCAGTTGTGGGGGCTCATGAGGATCTATGTCCCTTGCTGGCACCACTTTGTATCTGTGTTCCATAAAAGGCTTGGGGCTCTTTGACGTTGATTTAACAAAGATTTCTGAAACATAATCTGTGACCGCTGGCGAGGGGGGGGGGGGGGGGGGTAATATCATGTGTTAAAAGGTAAGTTCACATATCACATTCTGTTCAAAGGTAGCTCGGGGGGCATTAGCCAGAAATACAGGTATCACTATCAAGAAAAACAACAACAAAAACAGAAGGAAAATGCTTTTCACAGTCACCAGAACTAACCCTTGAAACCCTCACATACTACAAGATATGCACTGACCAGCATAGTTCAAGGGTGGTGACAGGACATCTTGGTACCTAGAGGCACTATGCTACTCCGGTACTACCCCTAAACTACCATGATCAATCTGCCTCCGGAAATTAAATAAATATAACCTACATAAGACAACTCAACCCCAGGCTTCACTGAGTTAAAGGAAGTGCATTAGCGGTACCAACAGGAAGAGAGCTAAAAGCTTCGTTGAAACTGACAGATCACATTTCACTGCTACAGGAAACGTCGCGCTTATACACTAAGCAGATAGCACAGCCACGCAGCACTACAATGGATAATAGTTCGAACCAAAAACTATTTGTAATCTACTGAGCTCTGAAACAGCATACATGATAAGAAGGATCAACCATGACAGTCGCCAAGCTATTCTGGCATGACCCTTAAACTATCAAGGTCAATCTATCTTCTAAACTGTAATGCAGTCTTCAGAAAACAATCCCCAAATCAAAATTTCAACCTAAAAGCTCATTGTGTTAAAGTGCAACCTGTGCATGTATTGAATGCTTCTCACAGATGATATCTTGGTGTGAAATATAAGCATTCTAAACCCTTCACTGTCGAGAAAAAGTGATCATCATCCAACTGCAAGAGACAGATCCTCATGAGCCCCCGCGAATGCGGGGGCTCATGAGAATCTATGCCTCTTGCTGAGACGGTTTTGGCTTTTGGTGGTTGAATGAACAAAGATTTCAGTAACAAACATGTACTACAGTGGCAGGGAAGGGTTAACTCTTAAACTCTCATATGACTTCCATTCTATACGACGGAAGCCATTTAATTCTTGGAGTTTTGAGGTAATACGTAGAATTTGTACTGAATGACGCAGGAAAAGATGCCATAAATATATATCAGCATTTTCATGCAGCAATCAAAACCTCTTTAAACGCACAAAACATCTACCAGACAATCTTTTTGCAGAAGAATGCTGCATGTATTTCTAGCTATGGTTCATTCAGGCATGAGAACCTAGCCCAGCATGCCTTATATTAACCCTTTGCATGTCAGTAGCGGTTTTAGTTGCGATGATTCCTCATCATGACTAAAACTGCTACTGACACGCAAAGGGTTAACATCGCGTTAAATGACGGGGTCAATGACTTTGGTCCCTTCTATAATTAGGAGGGCAATGCACAGGCCCTGCAATGTTCAATGTACAATGTACTTGTGC
Source organism: Semisulcospira habei (assembly GCA_036245525.1). Classification (NCBI taxonomy): domain Eukaryota; kingdom Metazoa; phylum Mollusca; class Gastropoda; family Semisulcospiridae; genus Semisulcospira; species Semisulcospira habei. The sequence goes on from BTPG01000008.1 coordinate 45,305,631, forward strand.
CTGGAAGAAACGGAAAACGTGGTAATATTAAACTAGTATTGTATTACTTCAACCTGATAGGAGCCTGCTGTCACTCTGCATGGGTTATGGCAACTACAACAGTCTGAGATACTGTTGTACTGATCAAGTCAGACTGGGCCCAAAAAACGGCAGTAATGATGCTGAGTACAGATCAAATATGTCCTATGGCAGTGTATTTCTCGGGTGACAGGTTTGGTCTATTATCAAAAGTCGTCAGCACAAGACTTGAGGACAAGGACAAAAAGACAAGGAAAGATATATAATTAATATACTTGAGGATTTCTTTGTCAACCTTTTGGTCCTACACTTATGACTACTTCATATCTCAACAAGCATACCCCTGTCAGCCCTGTCGCACTACAACAGGAGATGGGTCGAACAGGAGATGGGTCGACCATGATAATTCAAGGGTAGTGCCAGATTAGCTTGGCGCCTGTCAGCGCCAAGCTAATCTGGCACTGCCCTTGAATTATCATGGTCGAACCATCTCCTGCAATTGGTGCATAGTCATTAGATGACGCCTCCAGCCTCCAAAATTTGGGAAATACGGCCATCGGGCTGAATGAGACACATCATCACCACATATTATAGGATTTATTAGTGGCTGTGCACACCTCAGTATTGCCAATATCCATAGCAAATGTTGAACTTGAAGGGTATATCTAGAGATCAGACCTTCCACAGGGGTGAGAGGGGGAAAAAAAAAGGGAAAATGGTGGAGGTGCTTGTAGGGCAAGAAATAATAATGAAACAAAGCAAGTAAGACCTTGTGATTCATGTCTCACCTGTTTAAAACATATAAAACGTATAGAGAGGGTGCATGGGTGAGAACTTGGTGCACGGAACTTGGTGCTATGTTGTCGATGGCTTGCGGGTTGCCTTGGCTTGTGATTAAAGTCTCACCCCCCCACCCTTTTGTTTCTCCCCCGGATTTAGGTGTTTCACAGAAATTACCCTTTGTGAGCAGGAAAAAAAAAGAGGAATTCTATTAAAAAAAACGGGAAAATGGAAGCTCTGAGAGATGTGCTCTCACTAGCACTTTCAAATTCAACGTTTTAGAACCCTAGTGCCAGATACAAGCTGAGGCACAATGAATTTTCTAATTTCAGCATGAAAATACACATGCTAATCAACATGAAGAAACAAGAAAGGTATATCCCTTATGGCTCATGTGTGTGACCAATCCACATATGTGTGACCACTGTGACCTTGATCTTTCCAACGGGTCACTGAAATGAGCTTGTGTTCTAATCATAAGGGTAGGCGTTTGTACCGGCAAAATCCAGGTTTTCTCAAAATGTATTTTTTCACAAATTTGTCAACCCACAAGTGACCCTTGACCTTTATGAGGGGTCAACTAAATTAGTATGCACAGAAAGGTGTTATGTTACCTTTATGCCAAATCTGATTGCAACGTTTGCAAAAACTTTGAAAAAACTACAATAACTGGCTTTTTCACACTTGCTGACCTCCTGTGACCCTTGACCTTTCTGAGGGGTCATCCAAATTAGTATGCATAGAAAGGCCTTACCGTTAGGTATCTCAACTATGGGTTTCAAGTTGAAAATAGTATTTGAGAAAAATATCAGTTTTTATCAAAATATGACTATTTCTTTTAACTATATCTGGTGCCCACAGAGCGTGCTAGTGGACGGAAGCATCATGTATATGCGGCCTTTATTTGTGTGCACCGGTGTTTGTTGATCAGAGGTTGGGTTACAGAGGAGGGAAATGGATCAGAAGGATAAGCTGAAAAATATGAACAACTCTGAATGTTCCTAAAAGAAAATGCATGTGAGCTCCAAACAATCAAACAATACAGTAGACTTTGGGATGAAATCCTCATCTTGCTCTTATGATGTAGACCCATGGGTGTATTGTGCAAAAAGTAGTTAAATACATGCACGCTCATTTAGAAGAGACTTTGTGAGCTGGTTCATCCCATCTTGTTTTCTTCTTCCCAAGCTTAGCTTTAAGAAATGACTTACTGAAAGCACTTAAAACACTTGCTCAACTCGCGGAATCACCATTTTCCAGTGTCAGCTACTCCCAAAAACAACTTCTTTGGAGAATTTCTGCAATGAGTAGAACGACTAAACAAGAGTGTGGTGATAGAGGGGAAGTGGTTCTATCAGCTCTACTAGAACATATGTCTCAGTTGTGCGAATAATGTCAAAAATGTATTAGGTATCAAAATATCTGAAAACACCCTCACACTTCAGATATCACAAGAGAACTGCAAAGTGCAATCAAATCTTTGCGCACAAAAAAGTACTAGACAAGAGCTGTGAACTCACTGTCTCAGATCCCCATAAAGTGCAATTTCAAATTTAAATTTATTACACCTTTCACTGCTGTTGGAGCTATGGAGGTTACAAACAAAAACAAAATAAAAATATTAACGGAACACAAACAGCTTTGTCAATAAAAATCTCCAAGTGTTACTATAAACAGCCATATCTACATTCCTGAAGAATATATGCATGTGCACCAAAAAAGAGTGACACAAAGATACTATTGCGTGGTCCTTCAGCCATTCTATTTATAAATACATGTATTCACAAAGACCTTTCCCTCCAGGACGAACGGCCTTTGTCATTAGAAACACAAGCAGACCCATAAGATTAATTAGTCCCAGAACTGTTTAGCACATAACTCAGATATATCAGTTTAATTTAACCCATTTAACCACTCCAAACTACAGCAGGAGATTGATTGACTATGATAATTCAAGGGTAGTGCCAGATAAGCTTCAGACGCCAAGCTAATCTGGCATTACCCTTAATTATCATGGTTAATCCATCTCCTAAAACTTGTGCATATTTGTTAAATGACATCTCTAAATGCAATCTTTGGGTTAAATGGGTTTATCTGAGCACGGCAAACAACATGCAAATGCAAGCATTGATCCTCATGGGCCCCTGGCAGATGTGGGGGCTCACGAGGATCCATGACCCTTGCTGGCTTTATTTGACTGCCAAAGCATACACTGAGCCAGACCCAAGTGAAGGAGGCACGGATTCTCATGAGCCCCCACAGATGCGAAGGCTCATGAAGATATATGCCTCTTGCTTCATTGATATTGATTATTGTGTCTCCGGTAGGCACGGTCAGCCAGGAGCGAGTCAGTATTTATGCTTTTGCTTGCTTCATCCATGTCACTGTGACTCTGGAAAGTAGCATGTTTAGCAGATAATCTGCGATGGTTTCAGACACATAATTTCTGGAAACTGGTAGTGAAAGGAATATTACCAGGAAGGGATTAATCTGTTCACATGAACTGTTGTGGAAACAAACCAATGAAATACTAGCAGGTGTCGCTGAGACATTAATTTAAAGTTACAGAGATGATTAGTTTTTTTAAACTCAAGGCTGGAAAAAACTAATAAAAATTGGTCTGGATTAGTGTTATTGAAAAGTTGGACATGCCCATCACCATTTTCACCAAATACAAAATACCCGGTTACACCCAGTGCTATGAAATATAAAATCATTCTCAAACAGTGATTCATCAGTAGTTTTAACTATTTTTAAACAACAGATAGCATGTTGATCTTTAACCGATTCAGCCCTGACGCACTACAGCAGGAGATGGGTCGACCACGATAATACAAGGGTAGTGCCAGATTAGCTTGGTGCCTGTTGGCGCCAAGCTAATCTGGCACTACCCTTGAATTATCAAGGTTGATCCATCTCCTGCAACTAGTGCATAGTCGTTAGATGATGCCTCCAAAATTTGGGAAATACGTGCTCTGGGCTGAATGAGTTAAACAAATCTGCGACATACTGTGTATCCCCTACTTCATATTGCAACTGGAGGTTCCACATATAGAACGTTGTGCTTAACCCATAGACTCATTAGTTTTCCCTCCAAACACAGGGACAAGATTGGCTCGAGCCTTTCCTCATCGGGTTTAACTCATTTTACCCCAGCCACACCACAGCAAGATATGGATCGACCATGACAGTTTAAGGGCGATGCCAGAATAGCTTGGCGCCTATGGGCACCAAGCTATTCTGGCATCACCCTTAAACTGTCATGGTTTCTGCTATGCAATGGAGTCTTCAGAAGACAACGGGAAAATTTGGGGATTTTGGTCTTGGGGTACAATGAGTTAAAGTACGTTAATCAATCCATCCATCTGCAAAAGGTTTAGACTCTCTGGAGCCCTCCCAGCTCACTAACTGCACAGATGCAGGGTCCTAGGTAATCTGAGTTAAATTGTAATTACTACAGAGGAAACCCTGCTCACAGTGGCAGGCAAGGTATGTGGCAGATCCTGGAGCGACTAGGCTGTCCCCCAAAGTTCCTCAACATGATCGTCCAGCTCCACGAGGACCAGCAAGGCCAGGTCAGACTAAACAGTGACCTCTCAGAACCATTCCCCATTCGCAACGGCGTGAAGCAAGGCTGCGTGCTGGCACCGACCCTCTTCACCATCTTCTTCAGCATGATGTTGAAGCAGGCCACAGTGGACCTCGACGACGACGACGCAGTGTACATCAGGTATCGTCTCGATGGCAGCCTGTTCAACCTCAGACGACTGCAGGCCCACACGAAAACCCTAGACCAACTGATTCGTGAGCTGCTCTTTGCTGATGACGCTGCCCTCGTTGCACACACAGAGAGAGCCTTGCAGCGCATTACGTCCTGCTTCGCAGATGCCGCCCAGCTCTTTGGACTTGAGGTCAGTCTAAAAAAGACAGAGGTCCTTCATCAGCCGGCACCCAAGGAAGAGCATCGCCCTCCCCACATCACCATCGGCGAGTCCGAACTGAAGTCTGTACACCAGTTTACCTACCTTGGCTGCATCATCACGTCAGACGCCAAGCTGGACAAGGAGCTGGACAACAGGCTGGCAAAAGCGAACAGTGCTTTCGGGCGACTATTCAAGCGGGTGTGGCACAATCAACAGCTGAAAAAAGGCACCAAGATCAGCGTGTACAGAGCTGTCGTCCTCACCACCCTGCTGTACGGTTCCGAGTCCTGGGCCCTCTACCGCAGCCAACTACGACTCCTCGAACATTTTCACCAGCGCTGCCTGCGTACCATCCTCAGCATTCACTGGAGTGACTATGTCACCAACGTCGAGGTCCTTGAACAGGCGGAAACTGTGAGCATCGAGGCTTTGCTGCTGCGGACACAGCTTCGCTGGGCGGGGCACGTCTCCAGGATGGAGGATCATCGCCTACCCAAGATCACTCTGTTCGGCGAGCTCGCCACTGGACACCGAGACAGAGGGGCACCAAAGAAGAGATACAAAGACGGTCTCAAGAAGTCACTTAGTGCCTGCCAAATCGACCACCGCCAGTGGTCTTCGCTTGCTGCGGACCGTGACACCTGGCGCTCCACCATTCACAAGGCAGCCGTCTCCTTTGAGGACTCTCGCAGAGCTAACCTTAAGGACAAGCGGCTCAGAAGAAAAAACAGAGCTGTCGTAACTCAGAACCCTGAACAGACCTTCCCCTGCAGCCACTGCGGTCGTACCTGCCTGTCCCGGATTGGCCTCCGCAGCCACGAAAATGCCTGCAGACGACGTGGGCAAGCCCTATAGAATCTTCGTTCGCGAAGTCAAGCCAAGAAGAGACAGAGGAAACCACTGCACTTTTCATCCCTAGGCAGGCAGTCATTGCAGATTATCAAATTTCCTATACTGATGAGCAAAAGAAATGCGACATTTTTGGAATCATCAGAAACACTAAAGTGTTTCCGATGATTCCAAAAATGTTGCATTTCTTTTGCTTGTCAGTATATGTTCGTAGGCGACATGATGTAAATAAAGACTATCAACAAAACTGAAATACAAAGCTGCGGATGCATATGAGAATCTATGCTCCAGGCAGATGAATGGGACAATCAACAAAACCGAAATACAAAGCTGCGGATGCATATGAGAATCTATGCTCCAGGCAGATGAATGGGACTTACAGAGAATGGATATATTCAAGCTGGTAAAACTCTCTCATCTATGTTCCAACAGACAAGGATCTCCGAGTCAATTAAAACCCAGTAACCAAGCAACAAACACAACAAAACACCAGCGCTCATTCATTCCCCCTTCTACAACACTAAACACATTTACTCACACTACCACATAATCAACATGCATTAAAAAGAAAAAGAAAAAAAAAAAGAAGAAATTACGAACACATCATATACACAATAAACTTCAAAATAGCAAATAGACAAATTTTCTTGTTGCCTATTTTTGTTATAAGCAAAATAATCTGCAAAGTAATTTCACAGAAAGAGTGCTGCTGGGATTGTATTCATGCTTTTTGTGTGACCAAACAGAAAACAAGAAAAGCAAAGCCCTTATGGCTCATGTGTATGACCACACATGTGTGACAATAAGTAAAGGGATGGCTTCCTCATCAACAAAATCCATGTTTTCTGAAAATTTAATCAATTTCACACATCTGTGAAACCCCTGTGACCACTGACCTTTGCGATCAGTCAACTAAATTATTATACATTGGAATTAGTATACATAGGAAGGTCTTATCATCAGCTACCTTTGTGCCAAATTTTATTGAAAAGTTTGCAAAAATGTTGATAAGATTCAAGATTCAAAGATTCAAAAACTGTATTGTCCAGATAAAAAAGATTTTATATGGAAATTTTTCTTTGCAGCACTGGTGTAGGATAATTAAATAAAACAAGGAACCAAGTGACATAAATAATGATAATAAAATAATTATGTGCAACATATATGCAACAAAAATACAAGCATCACAATATCAAACATACACACACACCCTTTCAGCATACACACATGCTAAAAGAAGTGGGGGGGGGGGGGGGTGGAGGGGATTAAAACGAGGGGAGGAAATGGTATGGTGAGTTAGGCTTAGGCAGGATGAAGAGGAGAATGGGCCATCATCACAGTTGTTTTGAGTTTAGGATACTGATGGCGGTAGGAATGAAGGAGCGCTTGTACACGCTACGTTTTGCCAAAGGAGCACGCAGTCGTCTACCGGATGGCAACATTTTGAATGCGTCATGAAGGGGGTGGGTGGGGTCACGGATAATTTTGCCTGCTTTTCTCTTACAAAACAACTGGTAGAGTCCAGAAAGAGATCTTTGCTCATGGCCAACGATTTTGCCTGCCAGTTTGACGACACGTGTCAACTTTGCCTTATCTCTTAAAGTCAGGTTTCCAAACCATGCTATGACATTAAAAGTGAGAATGCTTTCAATTAAAGATCTATACACTGTTTCTAAAATAACTGAATCAAAGTCAAAGGACTTCAATTTCCTCAAAAGATACAATCTCTGATTTGCCTTTCTGCAAACACTGTCAACAGGAAGACTAATAAAACTAACTTTTTTGTCCAGAACAGTGCCAAGGTACTTAAAAGAATCAACCTGTTCCACAGCTTCATGGTTTATCATAACTGGCCGCACCAGGGATGTGTCCCGCGCCCGACTCTCCTCAAAACAGATTTCCTTTGTTTTTTGAACATTTAATTCCAGAAAGCCTGAGCCAAACCAAAAAGTGAGAAATTTTATAAATTCAAAGTACTGAGAGAGTGAATGCTCGTCTTTGAGGCGTGCAACCAAAGCCATGTCGTCTGCAAATTTGATAAGGGTGAGAATATGAGTATTACACGTTAATTCATTGATGTAAATCGAGAAGAGTACAGGAGACAGGACACACCCCTGAGGCGCCCCAGTGTTCAAAACCCGCTCACTAGACATACATCTACCCACGCTGACCCTCTGTGGCCGATCGCACAAAAAAGCCCTTATCCAAAGAACGAGTTCAGAGTTAACTTGAAGATCAAAAAGACGAGAAAGAAGCAAGTGCGGCTGTAACGTATGAAAGGCTGAAGAAAAATCCATGAAAAGTACTCTAGTGAATGTTCTAGCTTTATCGAGATGACTTAAGACAAGATCAAGAAGAAGAACAGAGGCATCCTCCACCCCTCTTCTAGCCCTGTAAGCAAACTGAAAGGGATCCATGCGATCGGCCACAGAAGCAGTCAGCTGATTGCACACCACTCTCTCCATGCATTTACACAGTATAGAGGTCAAGGCCACAGGCCGAAGATCATTATGAGTCTTAGCATTGGGTTTCTTAGGAACAGGTATGATCACAGAAGTTCTCCAGACACGTGGAACAAAATGAACATAATTACAATTCTATCAAAATTTGGCATTTTATACACATTTGTCAACCTCTTGTGACTCTTGACCTTTTCTGAGGGGTCATCCAAATTAGTATGCATAGATAGGTCTTACCATCAGGCATCTCTGTACCAAGTTTGGGTGTGAATAGTACTTACTTACGCCTGTCACCCCTACCCGGGTATAGGCCGTCGACGAGAGACCTCCAGCAACTCCTGTCCTGTGCTTCTCCTTCGATTCTACTCCAGGTGGTTCCCAGTCTCTTGATGTCTGCTTGGAGGTCTCGACGCCAGGAGTTTCTTGGACTACCTCTTTTCCTCTTTCCCTGGGGGTTCCATGACAATGCCTGCCTAGTGATACTGGAAGCTGGCTTTCTCAGACTGTGACCGATCCATCCCCATCTTCTTCGCCCAATTTCATTCTCTGCTGTTATCTGCTCTGTTCTCTCCCAGAGTCTGACGTTGCTGATCTTCTCTGGCCAGTGGATTTTCAAAATTCTTCTAAGGCAACTGTTCATGAAGGTCTGTACTCTGTTGACTGTGGTTTTTGTCAATCTCCAAGTCTCTGCTCCATATAGGAGAACTGCTTTTACATTGGAGTTGAAAATCCGGACTTTGGTCTGTTGTGACAGCTCTCTGGAACTCCACACTTTTTTCAAATGGAGAGAAAGGCTGCTCTGGCTTTACCGATTCGTGCTCTGACATCTGCATCAGTGCCGCCTTTTTTGTCTATGATGCTCCCGAGATAGGTGAAGGACTCCACCTCCTCCAACGGGGTGCCAGCAAGCAAGACTGGTTCTTCCCTGGTTGTGTTCAGCCTCATTGTCTTTGTTTTCTGTTTGTGAATGGTGAGGCCCACTTGGGACGAGATGTCATCAAGCCTCGTGGTCTTGTCCTGTATTTGTTGATGAGTGTGGGACAGTAATGCCAAGTCGTCTGCAAAATCGAGTTAGTTAGTTATTTGGGTTTAACGCCGAGCAGGCGACTAAGGCCATCTCACGGCGGGATAGGTAAAAATCTGGTCAGCCAGACTAAAAGCAAGGTCTTAAGACAAGATGTAAATATAGATTAAAAATCTCAGGCTAAAATGTCGCACATGTCTTGAAAAGAAATGTCTACAGACTCTCAAAAAGGGCAAAATAAAAAAGATTCACATAGTCTATGAATGCTCAAATCTTGTTAAAAATATTGCATGCTCGCAAGAAATTGAAGATTTTGTCCGGGGGAACATCCCGGAACAAAACCTTCAAGGAGTCTGCTGTAAAGTGTTTATATCTGGTGTCAATTAGCTCAGCACAATACAGCAAAAAGTGTCGAACAGAAAACTGCTCATCACAGGCAAAACACCATGGACGCTCATCCTGTTTAAGTAAGTAAGAGTGCGTAACATACGTGTGCCCGATGTGGAGCCGAGCAAGGACAGTCTCCTCACGGCGGCTGCCGCAGCGGAAAGGTAGACTGTCAGACAACTTAGGAAGAGCTTCATGAATCTTGTTCCCTTCCTCTTTGTCCCACTCGGACTGCCACTCGCGGGCTATGTACGCACTAATCACAGGTTTAAAATCACTATAGACAGTCTGTGTGTCAGGGACAGGGTCACTGCGGGCACTGTTGGCAGCAGAATCTGCGATTCTGTTGCCTTCGATGCCCACATGGCCTGGGACCCAAATAAAAATGATGTCATAATATTCCTTCATCAAGTCTGCGTATAGCTCTCTAATCTGCACCAGCAGTGGATGGTCTGTTCCCGCGCCCTGAAGGGCCTGCAGGGCAGAAAGAGAGTCAGACAGAATCAGGAAGTTCCTTTCCCGAGACTGATAGGCATGCTTGAGTGCCAGCAGAATTGCCTGCAGTTCTGCACTAAATACAGAGGAATGGTCAGGGAGACGGAGCTTAAATGGGCGTTTAGGATGGCGAGAGGACACTGCAGCCGCAGCCACCCTCCCATCCTCAGACTTGGACCCATCCGTATAAAGACGACAATAGCCAGGAAAAATTGAAAGGAGTTCATTGAGGCTCTGTTGGTATATGGCTGGTGGAGTACAATCCTTCTTGTGGGCAGTCAAGTCCAGCAAGATGTCAGGAACTGGTAGTAGCCAGGGTGGAGTGATGTGTTGCAGAGATTCCGAAACTTTGTCCAGGTCCACTCCGGCCGCCTGCAGATGAGGTCGGACACGGAAGGAAAGTGGACGGACAGCTCCCGGATGGGCATCGTAAATCTCTGCAAACGACGGGTTAAAAACACAATCATAGGCAGGATTTTCTGGATGGGCCTTCAGCTTCAGAACGTAGCTGAGCATAAGGCGGATGCGGCGGAGCCTGAGAGAAGGCTCCCCTGCCTCTGCATACAGACTAGGAACTGGAGATGTCCTGAAGGCTCCCAGACATATGCGCAGACCTTGATGGTGAATTGTGTTCAGACGCTGCAGAACAGACTTGGAAGCCGAGCCATATACCACAGAGCCGTAATCCAGTTTGGACCGAACAAGGGCCCGGTACAGTCGAAGTAAGACGATGCGGTCTGCACCCCAGTCAGTACGACCAACGACACGAAGAATGTCGAGGGCCTTCCGACAAGAGGTTCTAAGGTAGTTAACATGGTTGCAGAAGGTCAATCTTTTGTCAAAGATGACCCCCAAAAACTTTGCCTCTTCGGCCACCTTAATTGGCACTCCAGCAATGCTCAGGTTAGGTTCTGGAAAAAATTTTGTCTGGTTAGTAAAATGCACACAGACTGTCTTGGAGGGCGAGAATCTGAATCCATTGAGAGACACCCACCCCTGGATTCGATCAACGCACAGCTGCAAGCGCCTCTCAAGGGACGCAAGTCCTCGACCTCGTGCACACAAAGCAAAGTCGTCCACAAACAAAGAGCATTCAGAATCATCCTTGACGGCCTTTACAATGTTATTTATTTTAATGTTAAATAAAACAGGAGATAGAATACTGCCCTGTGGGACACCCATCTCCTGTTCAAAGGAGTCGGAGAGGGTGGAGCCCACACGGACATGGAACGACCTGTTGGACAAAAAATTCTGAATAAAAACGGGCAGATGCCCTTTAAAACCCATGTCCGACAAATCAGACATTATACCATGCTTCCAGGTAGTGTCATATGCCTTTTCAAGATCAAAGAAAATTGCATAGACATGCTGCTTGTTGACAAAAGCATCTCGGATAAAAGACTCAAAGCGGACTAGATGGTCAGTTGTACTACGGAAGCGCCGGAAACCGCACTGGAGGTCTGTGATGAGACCCTGTGACTCAAGATGCCACACCAGTCGGGCGTTGACCAAGCGTTCCATAGTTTTACATAAACATGATGTCAAAGCTATTGGCCGGTAGTTGCCCGGGTCGGAAGGATCCTTACCCGGCTTGGGAATTGGCACAACCACAGCCTGGCGCCAAGATGGCGGAAAATGACCGGTTATCCAGATATGGTTAAAGGCCTTGAGAAGTACAAGGAGTGAATCCTCAGGCACATGTGTTATGAGCTGATAATGGATGGTATCTAATCCAGCAGCAGAGTCAGTACATTTCTGCATGGCTTGCTGCAATTCTAAAAACGTAAAAGGGGCATTATAGTCTTCCAAGTTATCCGATATAAAATCACAAGCACAAGATTCTCGCTTCTCCTTCTCTCTCTGGAAGAAAGGTGAATAATGCTCTGTTGAAGAATTATGGGCAATGGTGGAGGCAAGCAAATTGGCCACAGCCTTTTTATCTGTGACCAAACTGGCACCATCTCTAAGATGGCCGACAGAAGCCGAGCCACCCCTGCCCCTAATTCTTCGAACAGCCTTCCAGACTTTTTGGGACGGAGTCCTAGAAGATAAAGATGAGACGAAGCGTCTCCAGGAAGCACGGCGTTCACGTTTAAAAATGTAACGGGCTTTCGCCCGCTGTCTTTTAAAGGTTAAAATATTTGCTTGCGACAGATTACGAAAAGCACGTCGCTGAGCAGATTTGCGCATTGTTTGGGCCTTGCGGCACTCTTCATTGAACCATGGTACTCTCGGCTTCCGAGGGAGTGATGTGGAAGTTCTAGGGATGGTTTCACCTGCAACCTCCAACAAAATAGAAGTAAAACAAGAAACAGGTTCTTCAGCTGACATGACCACCTCCTCTGTAAGACGAGACTGACAGAGAGAGGCAAACAGAGACCAGTTAGCTTTCTTGAGATTCCAGCGCCCCACCGGCGAATCCTCCTCACAGCTGACCGATGACAGGACTACTGGGAAGTGGTCACTACCACACAGGTCGTCGTGAACCTTCCAGTCAAAGTCCAGCATGAGAGAAGGATCACACACAGTGAGGTCTAGAACAGAACTAGATCCGGAACCTGAGTTAGAGTATGTAGGTGAGCCATCGTTAAAGACACATAGGTTAAGTTGAGAAAAAACATCTTCTAACATCTGACCTCTGCCATCATAGTGGTCACTACCCCAAAGGTGAGCATGACCGTTAAAATCCCCCATGAGAATAAAGGGAGGGGGCAGTTGATCTACTAAGTTAAAAATATCATTGCTACAGACCCGCAGTGATGGTGGCAGGTAAATACTACATATGGTTATGGTCTTTTTTAAGGTAACCCGAGCAGCGACAGCCTGAAGACAGGTGTCGATGCTAACGGGGCTACATAAAATTTGGCTACTAATGAGAAGAGCCGCTCCACCCGAGCGCCTCTCTGAATCAGAGCCTTTATGTATAACATTAAAACCATTAAAAGACACAGGGTCAGAAGTCTTCAGGTAAGTCTCCTGAAGAGATATTACTGAGGGGTTATAGAACTTGACTAAAAGACGTAATTCCTCAAAGTTAGCTCGAAAACCACGACAATTCCACTGAAGCAAAGAGTCCATGATTAAGTCTTATCTGGGGGTAAGGAGTTTTTCCCCCCTTTTTCCTTTACCTTGTAAGGAGTTGAAGAAACAGAGGGGGGCCGGCTCCCGGGCCTCCTCTGGTTCTTCGGAGAGGAAGGGGGTGGAGCTGCCGCAGCATCAGCAACAACAACTTCCACTCCCTCCATCCGCTCCTCCAGTGCAGCATATTTGTTTTGAAGGGGGACATCTGTGTTCCCCTTCTGGGCCCGTGCACACAGCGGTCCCATAGATTTCTTAGACTTCTGGTCCTGGGCAGCGTTCCTGCCGCTAGAGTTAGCGGCCTTAGAAGGCTGACCAGAGCCAGAAGCCTTTGGAGTTGACTGACTAACAGGTTTAGGTGGGGGCTGAGGCTTAGGGGCAACAGAAGGCGGCACAACCGGACCGGCAGTGTCCGCCTTCTGCGTTCCCTGGCTCCTTGTCACCACCGGAGGAGGGTTACTCTCCAGGGGCGAGATGAGCCGAGGCTCCGCCCCCAACCAAGAAGTTGGGGTCTGACATGAAAAGTCTTTGGTGGGGCGCTTGCCTGCCACCGCTGCACTAAAAGTATACACTGAGGTGTTAGAGGTTGGGGCAGCCGCAGCTGCACCAGGGCCTTCAACCAGTTTTTTGGCATCCAGAAAGGACAGCCCCTTCTCCACACGCACCTGCTGAATCTTGCACTCGGATATCCAACGAGGGCATTTCTTATCCGAAGCCATATGAGCCCCCTGGCAATTCACACACAGGGGGGTGGCTGTGCAGGACTCAGCAGAGTGTCCGGGCCTAGTGCAACGGGCGCATGAAGCCTCTGCCTTACGGCATGTCTTCTGCCCATAGCCATACTTTTGGCACTTAAAGCACCGGAGGGGAAGAGGGACGTACTTTTTCACTCTCAGGGAGTAGTAACCTCCCCAGATGGTAGTAGGAGGGGTGGGGGTGCCAAACGTCAGGATGATGGTAGGGAGACGGATCTCCCCACCACCTCGCTTGGAAGCGAAGCGCCTGACGTAAGTCACCCCCTGAGACTTAAGGTTCCTTACAAGTTCATCTTCTGACAGTTCTGCCAAAGCTTGATCTTTGATTACGCCTCTTGACGAATTCATAGTTTTGTGGGGTGTGACTTCCACAGGAGTGTCTCCGATGGAAGAGAGCCCCAGTAGCCCGCTGGAGTGTGCCCAAGTACGGCACTCCACCAGCAAGTCACCAGACCTGAGGCGCTGGGCGTCAGTCCTGCCAACACGGCTCCTGAGGGTCTCCCCCACCAGAAAAGGATGCAGCTTGGTAACTGGTTTCTCCTTCACCTTGCTATGGACAATGAGGAAGCGAGGCCATACGGCCGACGCCTGAGGCATCGCTTCCTCACAGTCTGAATCACTGTCATGTGCAATGTCGGTGTCTATGTGCCGTTTCTGTGCTAGTTTTGGTTTTTTGGTTTTATCCATATTATATTAGTAGAGATATTCATCCCCCGGGGGTCCCCGCCCGCCACCGAGCCCAACAAGGGAAAGTGCAACTGTCGGCGGGTCTCCAGCCGACGCACAATGGAGACTGCCCGAAAGATATACTCAAGGGGGTAAGCCCGATTGAACCGTTTGAGCCACCGCCTTCTATCACACCGTTGAATGCAGGGGAATACTGGCGTAAAGCACCTAATCAGCAGCAGAAGCTATAGCATGATGCTCCGTATAGCAACCCGCATGTCAACAGTGGGATAGGGCTCAACGTGACAAGAGCCGATTGACTAGGCCGGTACGACTAGCCTCCCGTTTAGGTAGAAGTCAAGGCTGAAGTGGAGTGTTGGCACCAGTGAGCCGCAGCCCAAAGGGAACCTCAGCCACCAGGATCCTCTTCTCCCCCGACACGGGTCTCCAAGCACGGCAAACACTTGGGATACGAAGGATCAAAAAGTCACGAGTATTTTTAAGGACCAATCCAACATGGTACGACCTAGGTTAGCACAGCTCCTTAAAAACCGGACCAGTGAAAAGGCTGAACAACATATCTGCTGACATCAAGTCCTAATCCTGGACAAAGATGGCACCCGTCCGCTAGCCCACTCAGTCAGGGACTGAGCGGACTACCCACCTACGCCACGTGGAGGCCGGTGCCGGGTAGGCTGCAAAATCGAGGTCGTCAAGCTGTGTCCACAGTGTCCACTGTATTCCACTTCATCTGTGCTCTGTGGTCATCTTCATGACCCAGTCTATGGCCAGTAGGAAGAGGAACGGAGACAGCAGACACCCCTGCCTGACACAAGTTCTGACCTGGAGCTCCCTGGTGAACTTCCCTTCGTGGATCATGTGACATGTCATGCCATCGTAGCTGCTCTTGATCAGGCGGACGAGCTTTGTGGGTACACCGTAGTGTCGTAGGAGTTTCCACAGAGTCTCTCGGTCCACACTGTCAAATGCTTTCTCATAATCCACAAAGTTGACGTACAGCGGGGAGCTCCACTCCAGAGACTGTTCCACGATGATGCGGAGAGTGGCGATCTGGTCTGTACATGATCGGTTCTTCCTGAATCCTGCTTGCTGGTCTCTCAGCTGGGGGTCAACGGAGCTCTTCATTCTCTCCAGGATGATCCTGTTGAAGACCTTTCCTGGTACTGACAGCAAGGTGATTCCTCTGTAGTTGGAACACTTGCTGAGGTCGCCTTTCTTGGGAAGCTTGATTAGGTACCCCTCCTTCCAGTCAGTCGGCATCACCTCCTCTTCCCAGATCTTTCCAAACAATGGGTACAGCATCTCCACTGTGTCTCTAGGTCTGCTTTCAGAGACTCCACTGGGATGCCATCTGGGCCTGCTGCTTTGCCGTTCTTCAAAAATGCCACTGCTCTTCTGATCTCTTCCCGGCTGGGTCTGTCACAGCTGATGGGTAGGTCGGTCTCTGCCGGCTGGATGTCTGGGGGGTCGGGTGGGCTAGGTCTGTTCAGTAACTCTTCAAAATACTCGGCCCATTTGTCGAGTTGGTCTGCTCTGTCTGCAATAGGCTTGCCTTCTTTGTCTTTTACTGGTCTTTCTGTATGGCCATACTTGCCTGACAATCTTCTGGTAATGTCGTAGAGCTGTTTCATGTTGCCGCTGCCTGCTGCCTTTGCTGCCAGGCTGTCTGTGTAGGCCCTCTTGTCTGCCCTGATACTCCTCTTCACCTCGCGGTTGGCTTCCCAGTATTCCCCCTGTGCCCTTACTTTGGCTGCTCTCGTGCGACTGTTGTTGACAACTGCTTTCTTCTGCTTCCTCACTTCTATCTTCTTCAAGGTCTGTGCCGACAGCCAATCCTTGTGATGGTGTTTCCTGAACCCTACAGTGTCTTTGCAGGTTGAGTTCAGCGCCTCTCTAACTGCCTTCCACTGCTGCTCTGTGGTGACCGCCTCCTCTTCATTTACTAGCTCCTGTAGCGCTTGAAACCAGTTGGACAGCACCAGTTTGAACTCTTCTCTAACTCCAGTTTCTCTCATGAGGCCTACATTATAGCGCTGTCTTCTTGTTGTCTCTGTGCGGCTTTTCTTTAGCTTGAGCTTCATTCTTAAGGTAAGCAGATGGTGGTCGGAGGCGACATCTGCTCCCCTCCTCACTCAAACATCTTGAAGGGATCTTCTAAATTTCTTGCTAATGCAGATATGGTCTATTTGGTTCTCTGTTGTATGGTCAGGTGAGACCCAAGTTGCTTTGTGTATTCTTCTGTGTGGGAAGATGCTGCCTCCAATGACAAGTCGGTTTAGAGCACAAAAGTCTACAAACCTCTCCCCGTTCTCACTCATCTCCGAGCCTAGTCCCTGTCTCCCCATCACCTCTTCGTATCCGGTGTTGTCCTCCCCTATTTTGGCATTAAAATCGCCTGTGACGATGGTGATGTCTCGCTCCGCACATTTGTCCAAGGCACTCTGGAGTCGGTCGTAGAACTCTTGTTTCTCTTCCTCGTCACTGTCATTAGTGGGCGCATAACACTGGATGACGTTCAGCTTGAGCTTTTTCTTGGTTCTAAAGGCTGCTGTGATAATTCTTGGCCCAAGAGATTCCCAGCCCATCAGCGCTCTCTGTGCCACTGGTGACAGCATGAATGCTACACCTTCTGTATGGGGGGGCATTCTCCTCTTCATGACCTGAATACAGAATCATCTCCCCACTTAACAGCCTTTTCTGGCCAGACTGCGTCCATCTGGCTTCACTGATACCTAGCAGGGAAAGGTTGTACTTTTGCATTTCCGCGACTATCTGGGCGGCCTTGCCGCTCTGGTACATGGTCTTGACGTTCCATGTGCCCATGATTGTGTCCCTGGATAGAGAGAGGCGGCTCGGTCCTGTGGCTTCTGAAGACTTCCGGCTTTCACCACAGGACGTCATAAGTCTTCTGGTAGAAGAACCTTCCTCCTCCAGGAAAGGAATTACTGTTAGTCTTTTCGTCGGCGTTTTTGTAGCTATTTCCTTTTTTGCAGGGTGGGGAAGCTACCCCCACGCCCAACCCCCTTACTAGGAGGACCAGGGGTTTTCTGTCGGGGTCACCTTCCCTTAGACCATGTTGGTTCACGGCACCTTATTTCATTCGGAGCACCCCTCTCACGAGGGACCCCCTATCCACCACCCAGGGGACGCGCCTCAACGCCATATGGTCCCAGCGCGAGGGGTGTGAATAGTAATTGAGAAAAAAATATTTCTTGTCAAAATATGAAAAATATGTGTGCCTCCCTGGTTGTGTGGGTACACAACAGGTTCTTAGGCTAAAATTACATAAGCTAGTAGACACTTCCATAAAGTAATGTCATTGGTAATGTTTTTGAAGAAACAAATACAGCAGCCACAACCAATTTCATCAGACTTTAATAAGAGAGAGAGAAGGAGAAAGAGAGAGAGAGAGAGAGAATGGCAAAGCCCTTGTTTTTCACGTGCACAATGAATCCAAATCAAGGCAGATGATACACTCAAAAACAGGATGCACAGCGAGACAGACAAACAGGATAAATTCAGTATACCCCCCAATAATTAGTAAGCACAAAAAAAAATTACTAACCTCAACGCCTGTGACACCCAGAGCTGTTTCAATGTTTTGGGTCATTCGGAACGGAACTCGTTCAGGAACACGCAGGTTCTTGCCTTTCTCGAAGCAGACGTTGTAATCAATATGCACAACCTGAGATAGAGTGATAAACATACAGATCATCCCAAAAAAACAGTGGAAATTTGTGCTGCAAGTTAAAATATAGGAAAATAATATATAGCTGTTAGAAAAAGTACTAAATATGTAAAACATTCATCAATAAAACTTTTCCAGCATACCGCAAGCATACGAAACACACTCACAGACACACATACACATTAACTCTCTGTATCTTATGCCATGGTAGATCACTTAACAACATTTGTGCAATGGGCTGACCAAAGCATAGTCACTGAAAGATCTTACAGTAACTATTTCTCTGCCTGATGTGACTGAAAGGTTGTTAGCAGCTATTACCAACGTACCAGTAACATTTAACATAAAATATCACAAAACAATCATTTTCATACAAATTTTATGACCATAATCCCTTTGAGTTTGACCCTGACACACTACATGAATCGACCATGATAGTTCAAGGGTGGTGCCAAAATAGCTTGGTGCCTTTGACACCAAGCTATTTTGGCACCACCCTTGATCTATCATGGTTGATCTGTCACCTGTGTGAATTTCGACACTAGGTCCAAGTGAGTTAACCGTTATGTTGGAACAACCAATTAAGCGTGCACAGTCCACTGACCTCTCCCGTAGCCAAGTCAACAAGGACGTTGTCAAGGTGACGGTCACCAAGGCCGATGATGTAGCCAATCATGGATATCACTGCGGTGGAGCGAGAGTAGGTTTGAACCATTTGCCACCACTCCCTGGGTCCAGCACTTGCACACCACAACTCCCTGTAACAGGTACACACAGAAAATGTAAATAAGACATAAGCTGAGGCTGCGAACAATTATGAAAATATGTATTTTTCTTTAAAATATTTTTTTTTCGAAAAATACTTACCGATGGCATTACTGATAGGAAGATATACTTAGCTTATCAATTTCAGCCTCCAAATTTGTTATGCGTTGCTACACAACCAGGGACGTAACTCTAGCAAGCAGCTACCTAGTCCCCTGAGTGGCCTCCCTATCCTCTGAGTAGCCTCCCTTCCTAATCTCGCGAGAGTCTTTTAGTGCCAGTTCTATCTTAGCGTACTGGCGGCAAGCGGGGAAGGTGGGAGGGAAGTTTGAGTAATGCCATCAGTAAGTACTTTTCAAAAAAAATTATTTTAAAGAAAAATACATATATTTCTTCAAAAACGTTACCGATGGCATTACTGATAGGAAGAATTGCGAAGAGGAGGAGGATGCCACCCAAAGCTCTACCCCTGTGTAACTGCTTAGCTAGGCACCCTGTAGGTGCACACTCCCGACAATTTCAGCTAAGTGTTACCTACGGCGCATCCAGCGCCGGGAGGGAGTGTTGCGCCGCAGCAATGTCCCCCACTAGGGCCAGGTTTTGTCGCTGGCCTGAGAGGTCTCTAAAGTAGAAACGGGCGAAAGTAGATTCGGCCCGCCAGCCCACAGCCACCACAATGTCCCTCATGGCGCAGTTGCGGTTAAACACGATGCTTGTGGAGACAGCCTGGACCTCGCGCGCCCGAATCCACAACCTCTTCGCTCCCTCTGTCGAGAGGTCTTCGTATGCGGATTGTATGACTCCGCGCAGCCAAGGGGAGATCGTCTGGGCGGATATATCGTTCCTGCCCGGAGCCAAGGGCAGGAAGAGGCGCGAATGTCCCCGCCATAGGGGCTTTGACCGGCGGAGGTAGATTTTTAACGCCCTGACTGGATCCTGCTGTCGCACTTCCCGGGACTGGTCACGGAGTCCCGCACCATGACTGTAAGACCCGCCATTTGCCCTCATAGACTTTCCGGGTTGAAGGTCATCGTGCTGAAGTGATAGCTGCCACTGCCGCATCTGAGAAACCTTGAGCGGTGAGGGCATGCCGCACAATCTCCAGGCGTGTAAGAGGAGACTCTCCGAGCAAGGGTGAAAGAGATCCTGCCGTGGCTGCTTCAGCATCGTGCGTGGCGTGGGAAGCCGCAGAGGGGGATCCGTGCGAGACATGAGATCTGTGGTCCAGCTCTTGGCCCAAGTGAACAGGGCTACCAGAAACAGCACCGCATTGCAACCCCTGAGCTTCAGGAGTATCTTGGGCACCAGCATGGAGGGAGGGTACGTGTATGCTAGTAGACCTTCCCAGGGAATGGAGAGAGCGTCTACCAGCCACGCGAGGGTGTCCGGAATGGGTGAGACAAAGAGGGGCAGTTGTGTGTTCCACCTCGTCGCGAACAGGTCGATCATGGGCGTCTCCCAGTGCTCGCAAATCAGCCGAAAGAGGTCGGGGCGAGGAGCCCACTCGGTATGGAGGAGCTGGCCCTGACGGGACAGAGAATCCGCTAGCACATTTAGCCATCCCGGGATGTGATGTGCCCGCAGCGAGATGCCCCGATCCCGGCACCACACTAGTAGCTGGAACAGAAAGATGCACAGCGAAGGAGAACGTGTCCCGCCCTGTTTTTGAATATATGCCACAACCGTCGTGTTGTCAGAGAGGACCAAGACCTCCTGGTGTGTCATGCGTGCCTCCCAGGCGATGAGGGCGAGCCAAACTGCCTTTAACTCCAACCAGTTGATGCGCTTGCCCACAAGATCCGGCGGCCAAAGGCCAGCTGTCTCGCTGTGAGCGCCCCAACCGGAGAGACTTGCATCCGTGCAGATCGACAGCTAGGGTAGCGGGGAGGCTAGGGGAACTCCCGAGGCTAACCAAGAGGGGTCTGTCCGCCGGAGAAGATGTGGCCGAACCAGCGGAGACACAGGCACGCGGGCTTCCAAATACCCCATGCCGAGCGGAAGCAAGTCCGCCGCTGCGCTCATGAGTCCTAACAGCTGCAACCACATCCTGACCGGAGCCTCCGTGGTTTGATATACTTGCAGGGCCAAAGCCGCTAACTTCTCAATCCGAGCCTGGGGGAGTCGCACCAAGTTCAAGTCGGTCTGAAAATCCATACCAAGGTGGATAAATCTGCGGGACGGCGAGAGGTCCGACTTTATGAAGTTGACCAGGAAACCGAGCTGTCATAGAAGGGATAGCAGTGAGTTCCTGCAGGTCTCGTCCGGATTCTGGAGGAGCAAGTCGTCAAGGTAGTTGGAGGTCGGACTGAGAGACGACCGCCGAGCGTGTGCAACCACCGCGTCCATGATCCAGGTGAAGACCCAGGGACTGAGGTTGAGACTGAAGGGCATGGCTTGGAACTGATAAACCACCCCGCGGAAGGTGAAGAGTAGGTAATGGCGAGCCGAAGGGTGCATGGGCACATGAAGGTATGCATCGGCCAGATCGAGACTGACAGCGAAATCCATGGGCTGGACCGTGGCACGGAGGGCTCGGGCTGTTTCCATATGGAAGGAAGGGGCAGCAATTAACTTGTTTAAAGCTAAGAGATCGATAACCGGGTGCCAACTTCCGTCCGACTTTGGTACAACGAAGAGACGACTGTAGAAGGCCGGAGAGTCATGCCTCAATACGACCTCTGTGGCGGATTTCTGAAGCAACGCATACACCTCTCCCCACAACGCCTCTGCTTTGATCTGATCGTTCGGCACCCGAGTCCAAAGCGGGGAACGCCGAAGCGGCGGAGGACGTAGAAAAAGGAGTTGGAGACCCGCCGAGGTGGTAGAGAGGATCCAAGGGTCGTCCGGCAACAGTGACCGCCAAGCGGCACTGTCCTGGGAGAGCCACCCGCCGACCAGTGACCCGAGAGATGTCAGTGGGGGCAGTCCGGGAGGAGAGTCATCGGGCCCTCCCCCGCCCGAGCAATGGCCCCGACCAGGCCAGGTGGAGGCCGGGGTAGGGAGGGCGCGAGAGCGGCCAAAATGGGGGGGACGGGCGGGGCCAAGGGGCACACTGGAAGCTGGGCGGGAGGTGGGTCTGAAGGACCACAGGGCGCAACTCATGGCCTTGCGGGCTGCACGAAAGCGAGAGGTTGGTCGAGATGCAGGCCAGGTGTCCTTGTTGGTCTCCTTAACTGTCTGCCAGGTGGAGCCAAACAGCAAGGGACCGCCGATGGGAGCCTGGTGGAGCTGTGACTTGACCGACGAAGGCAACCCCGAACAAGCAGCTAGCACCGCATCCCGTCGGATCAAATCAAAGTTGATTGCGGCAGCCAACGCGTTGGTAGAGGCGTGGTAAGAAGCCCGGTTCGCCACAACCACCAGAGAATGCACCTCACGTAGCGGAGCGATAGACTGCAAGTCCCAATAGTCCTCGAGAGTTCTGACAATCGCCTGGGTCGCGAGGTCCAGGAAACCCGAGCAGGACAGGGTGTTGTGGATCAGGCTAGCCGTCTTGTCTAATCCCCGAGGAACCCAGGAAAAGGCGGCTCGGCGACCACCAGCCTGAAAATCCACGGCGGCGTCCAGCGAAGGCAAAGGGCACGAAAACGCCTGAGAGTGACCCGCGTACCAGCTCTGATGAAACCGGATGTCGATGCCTTCTGGCCACCTGGCATCAGAAAAGAAGACAGGGTCCTCACGCCTTTACCATAGCTGACACTTGGTTCACTTCCAGCTGCCAGAGAGATAAGGCTGCCACGAGGTCAAATTCCACTCTCGCGCGCTCATTCTATTTATATCGCACCTGCTACTGCGCGGTACACGGCATGACCGGCGCTCTGCTGCTATAACAACTACCTACTGGTTTGTATTCATAAACATCTCTGCCTAAAGTGACTGTTGTGGAAGCTACATCGTTCAAAAGTTGAAATTCTCACCTACACACTGATACCAAACATGACAACATTATGACTTGCACTTGTGTAGCAGGTTATGGTGAAAATAAAGAGAACGAGAATTTGTTGATGTACGAGAATGAGAATTTATTGTGAAATTAACAAAGTTCTCACAGCCATAACACAAAGACACCACTTTTCCCAATGAAACACACTTGCATGCATAAGGGTTAGCATGCCTACAGTAAGTATCACTTACCGGATTTTGGTTCCATGGTGGGGGACGAAGCAGGAGGGTAATTAATGAGGTCACCGACAGGTGTTGACAGACAAGTTCCAGACATCCGCCTTGGTGTACACTCCCGGAATTGGGGAAAGAGAGGGCTTAGTTACACGGATACTATTGAGGAGATAGCCATGTTTCTTTCTTGGGAAATAGTGTAACACTAACAGTCAACCTTGTAAATGTACTGATTTAACTTTTGCTCATGATGGAGTCTGATGAAACGCATAAAGTCTGTGTACACACAGGTGTGTTCCATGCACTGAGAGTAAATGCATTGTGCAGAATATGTGGCGAGAGATCACAAAAGAAATACACGGATAAAAAGTCATTTCTTTGTATCAATTATGAACATTTAATCCACAAGTGTTATGAAATTAATATCTAGGAAGACAAAGACATCTTGCACTCCAAAACAATGTGTAGGAGTTGCTATAGTCGGATGAAACGGATAGATTCGACTGAAACACATGTGTCTGAGGAGACCATGCGAAATGCGACATCTGATATTGCCTCATCACAACACATTTGGACCATGTTCAATCCAAATACGAGTGTTGAAGAATGTGTCGCGTGTGTTCACTTCATGCAACGAGGTAGAGGAGGATGACCAGCGAAGCGGGGTTCGCATGGGAAGAAACGATCGTTTCGATCCGCGGAATGTGACACTCATAACACCGACACTAATAACAGCACTAATGAAGGTGATAGTGGTATACAAGTTTTCATTCCGCCTACGTCTACTCCCCGTAAAACGCCATGCACAGTCGATGCTCAAACGTCACCGTTACAAAGAGTGTGGACCCCATCCCCACCAGCAAAGCGGACGCATGAAATAGCCATTTCACCCATTGAAAAAACGGGTGTCGATATAGCCACATCTCCACATATAAAACGACCCAGCCTTCGACCTATCCAGGAACTGTAGATGCCACTGACAAAGGAGGAAGAAAAATATCAGACGGCACTAAACCGCACAATGCTTAATGAATCGGCTGATGCCACAATTCGTTGCAAGACTGGAGGACAGCCTTTGTATTTTATGCACATACCCAAACCAAGAAAACCAACAACAGTGGCATCATCAGACGTAATACAAAGGTCGAAGGTGCTAGCCCATGCTAGAGCGAATATGTCTGGCAGATCAGAAGCTGAACAAATAGCTGACGAGTTAAGACGAGAAAGAAATGAAAAAAGTGACTGCAATATTAGACAGAGCAGGCCATAGGCAATCCGTGTAGAAAACAGGGTATTGTGCTGAGAACCAATCTAGGATTAAGCTGGTCCAAGTACAGAACATATAAACGCTTCATGAGAAGTATTGGTGTTAACCTTGAAAATGAAAGAAAAGAAAGGCAGGCCCAGAAGGAAGCGCTCTGTGGCAGAGTGACCATTGAACAAAGGAATCTGACCTTTGAAAACGAAGTCACAAACAAGAAAGAAAGCCAGAAAACGCCTGTCGCATACATAGAAGATCTCACACATTTTGTTCCTGAACTGCTTGACATGTATGAAGCTGCAAATCTTCTTGAATGGCATGAACAAATACCAAATGATGAAATTTGGATAAAACTAGGAGGAGATCATGGCGGTAACAGTTATAAAACAATGCTTCAAGTTGCTAATCTCCAAAACCCTAACTCTAAACACAATACGTTTTTGGTGTGTATGGCTAACTGTAAAGACAGTCATGAAAATCTTCAAACAAGTTTGCATCAAACAAGTTTGCAGCCGTTTAAAGAGCAGGTGTCAGTTCCCCAAACCATGAAATGGAAAGGAAAACAGATACGTGTATTTCTGTTTGGAGATTATGATTTTCTCATCAAAATTTTTGGTCTCTCAGGAGCACAAGGGGTTCACCCTTGTCTCTGGTGCACAGCTTCGAAAAGTCAGATCCACATGAGCGAGTACAAGTGAAACAGAGAACTCTTAACAACATCAAGAGGGATTGCAGGCGATACATTCGTGCATGAGACAAAAAGAATGCAAAAGGGTTAAAACAATGTTGTACATGAACCAATCTTTGATGTTGAGATTTCGCAAACGGCACCACCATACCTCCATCTTCTGTTAGGTATAGTAAAAAAAACATCATTCCCTCCTTGAGCAAAAATGCCACGAACTTGATAAAGCCATTGCTGAAAAACTGGCCGAGGGAAAGGAGGCACATGATGGAAACACACCTTTTGAAAAGTACATTTCAGAAGTAAGAGTCATCAAAGAACTGGAAAAAAGAATTAGTTAGTTATTTGGGTTTAATGCCAAGCAGGCAACTAAAGCCATCTCACGGCGGGAAGGGTAAAAATTTGGTCAGCCAGACTAAAAGAAAGGTCTTAAGACATGATGTAAATATACCTTAAAAATATGTCAGGCTAAAATGTCGCACAGGTCTTTAAAGAAGACTCTCAAAAAGGTCAAAATAATAGAAACATCATAATCCATAAATGCTCAAATCTTATTAAAAATATGGCACTCCCTCAGAAAACTGAAGATCTTGTCCGGAGGCACATCCCGGAACAAAACCTTCAAGGAGTCTGCCGTGAAATGTTTATACCTTGTGTCGATTAGATCAGCACAAGACAACAAAAAGTGTTGAACAGAGTACTGCTCGTCGCAGGCATAACACCATGGACGCTCCTCCTGTTTAAGTAAATAAGAGTGCGTAACATACGTGTGGCCAATGTGGAGCCGAGCCAGGACAGTCTCCTCACGGCGGCTGCCACAGCGATAAGGTAGACCGTCGGACAACTTAGGAAGGGCTTCATGCAGCTTGTTAGCTTCCTCTTTGTCCCACTCGGACTGCCACTCACGGGCTATGTATGCACTAGCCACATGTCTAACATCACTATAAACAGTCTGTGTCAGGGACAGGGTCATTGCGGGCATCGTTGGCAGCAGAATCTGCGATCCTGTTGCCTTCGATCCCCACATGTCCTGGCACCCAAATAAAAATGATGTCATAATATTCCTTCATCAAGTCCGCGTGGAGCTCTCTGATCTGCACCAGCAGTGGGTGGTCATTTCCCGTGCCCTGAAGGGCCTGCAGGGCAGAAAGAGATTCAGACAGAATCAGGAAGTTCCTTTCTCTAGATCGATAAGCATGCCTGAGTGCCAGCAGAACCGCCTGCAGTTCCGCACTAAATACAGATGAGTGGTCTGGGAGGCGGTGCTTAAATGGGCGTCTAGGATGGCGAGAGGACACTGCGGCCGCAGCCACTCTCCCATCCTCAGACTTTGACCCATCGGTATAGATATGACAATAGCCAGGAAAAATTGAAAGCAGTTCATTGAGGCTCTGTTAGTATATGGCTGGTGGAGTAGAGTCTTTCTTGTGGGCAGTCAGTTCCAGCAAGATGTCAGGAACTGGTAAGAGCCAAGGTGGAGTGATGTGTTGCAGGGATTCCAAAACTCTGTCCAGGTCCAATCCGGCCGCCTGCAGATGAGGTCGGACACGGAAAGAAAGTGGACGGACAGCTCCCGGATGAGTATCGTAAATCTCTGCAAACGATGGTTTAAAAACACAATCATAGGCAGGATTGTCTGGATGGGCCTTCAGTTTCAGAACGTAGCTGAGAACGAGGCGGATGCGGCGGAGCTTGAGAGAAGGCTCCCCTGCCTCGGCATACAGACTAGAAACTGGCGACGTCCTGAAGGCCCCAAAACATATCCACAGACCCTGATGGTGAATTGTGTTCAGACGCTGTAGCACAGACTTGGAAGCTGAGCCATACACCACAGAGCCGTAATCCAGTTTGGACCGAACAAGGGCCCGGTACAGACGAAGTAAGACAGTACGGTCCGCACCCCAGTCAGTTCGACCGACGACACGAAGAATGTCGAGAGCCTTCTGACAAGAGGTTCTAAGGTAATTAATATGGTTGCGGAAGGTAAGTCTTTTGTCAAAAATGACCCCCAGAAACTTTGCTTCCTCGGCCACCTTAATTGGCACTCCAGCAATGCTCAGGCTAGGTTCTGGAAAAAATTTCGTCTGGTTAGTAAAATGCACACAGACAGTCTTGGAGGGCGAGAACCTGAATCCATTGAGAGACACCCACCGCTGGATGCGATCAACGCACAGCTGCAAGCGCCTCTCAAGGGACGCAAGTCCTCGACCACCTGCGCACAAAGCAAAGTCGTCAACAAACAAAGAGCATTCAGAATCATCTTTGACGGCCTTTACAATGTTATTAATTTTAATACTAAATAAAACAGGAGATAGAATGCTGCCCTGTGGGACACCCATCTCCTGTTCAAAGGAGTCGGAGAGGGTGGAGCCCACACAGACATGAAACGACCGGTGAGTCAAAAAATTGTGAATAAAAACGGGCAGGTGCCCTTTAAAACCTATGTCCAACAAGTCAGACATTATGCCATACTTCCAGGTAGTGTCATATGCCTTCTCAAGATCGAAGAAAATTGCATAGACATGCTGCTTGTTGACAAAAGCATCTCGAATAAATGATTCAAAGCGGACTAAATGGTCAGTTGTACTACGGAAGCGCCGGAAACCGCACTGGACGTCTGTGAGGAGACCCTGTGACTCAAGATGCCACACCAGGCGGGCGTTGACCAGGCGCTCCATAGTTTTACATAAACATGTCAAAGCGATAGACCGGTAGTTGCCCGGGACGGAAGGATCCTTACCCGGCTTGGGGATCGGTACAACCACAGCCTGGCATAAAGACAGCGGAAAATGACCAGTTCAACAGATATGGTTAAAGGCCTTGAGAAGTACAAGGAGTGACCTCTCAGGCAGATGCGTTAGGATTTATAGTGGATGGTATCTAGGCCAGCAGCAGAGTCATTACATTTCTGCAAGGCTTGCTGCTCCTCGCGCTGGGACCATATGGCGTTGAGGCGCGTCCCCTGGTTGGTGGATAGGGGGTCCCTCGTGAGAGGGGTGCACTGAATGAAATAAGGTGCCGTGAACCAACATGGTCTAAGGGAAGGTGACCCCGACAGAAAACCCCTGGTCCTCCTAGTAAGGGGGTTGGGCGTGGGGGTAGCTTCCCCACCCTGCAAAAAAGGAAATAGCTACAAAAACGCCGACGAAAAGACTAACAGTAATTCCTTTCCTGGAGGAGGAAGGTTCTTCTACCAGAAGACTTATGACGTCCTGTGGTGAAAGCCGGAAGTCTTCGGAAGCCACAGGACCGAGCCGCCTCTCTCTATCCAGGGATACAACCATGGGGACATGGAACGTCAAGACCATGTACCAGAGTGGCAAGGCCGCCCAGATAGCAGCGGAAATGCAAAAGTACAACCTTTCCCTGCTAGGTATCAGTGAAGCCAGATGGACGCAGTCTGGCCAGAAAAGGCTGTTAAGTGGGGAGATGATTCTGTATTCAGGTCATGAAGAGGAGAATGTCCCCCATACAGAAGGTGTCGCATTCATGCTGTCACCAGTGGCACAGAGAGCGCTGATGGGCTGGGAACCTCTTGGGCCAAGAATTATCACAGCAGCCTTTAGAACCAAGAAAAAGCTCAAGCTGAACGTCATCCAGTGTTATGCGCCCACTAATGACAGTGACGAGGAAGAGAAACAAGAGTTCTACGACCGACTCCAGAGTGCCTTGGACAAATGTGCGGAGCGAGACATCACCATCGTCATGGGTGATTTTAATGCCAAAATAGGGAAGGACAACACCGGATACGAAGAGGTGATGGGGAGACAGGGACTAGGCTCGGAGATGAGTGAGAACGGGGAGAGGTTTGTAGACTTTTGTGCTCTAAACCGACTTGTCATTGGAGGCAGCATCTTCCCACACAGAAGAATACACAAAGCAACTTGGGTCTCACCTGACCATACAACAGAGAACCAAATAGACCATATCTGCATTAGCAAGAAATTTAGAAGATCCCTTCAAGATGTTCGAGTGAGGAGGGGAGCAGATGTCGCCTCCGACCACTATCTGCTTACCTTAAGAATGAAGCTCAAGCTAAAGAAAAGCCGCACAGAGACAACAAGAAGACAGCGCTATAATGTAGGCCTCCTGAGAGAAACTGGAGTTAGAGAAGAGTTCAAACTGGTGCTGTCCAACCGGTTTCAAGCGCTACAGGAGCTAGTAAATGAAGAGGAGGCGGTCACCACAGAGCAGCAGTGGAAGGCAGTTAGAGAGGCGCTGAACTCAACCTGCAAAGACACTGTAGGGTTCAGAAAACACCATCACAAGGACTGGCTGTCGGCACAGACCTTGAAGAAGATAGAAGTGAGGAAGCAGAAGAAAGCAGTTGTCAACAACAGTCGCACGAGAGCAGCCAAAGTAAGGGCACAGGGGGAATACTGGGAAGCCAACCGTGAGGTGAAGAGGAGTATCAGGGCAGACAAGAGGGCCTACACAGACAGCCTGGCAGCAGAGGCAGAAAAGGCAGCAGGCAGCGGCAACATGAAACAGCTCTACGACATTACCAGAAGATTGTCAGGCAAGTATGGCCATACAGAAAGACCAGTAAAAGACAAAGAAGGCAAGCCTATTGCAGACAGAGCAGACCAACTCGACAGATGGGCTGAGTATTTTGAAGAGTTACTGAACAGAAGTAAGCCCACCCGACCCCCCAGACATCCAGCCGGCAGAGACCGACCTACCCATCAGCTGTGACAGACCCAGCCCGGAAGAGATCAAAAGAGCAGTGGCATTTTTGAAGAACGGCAAAGCAGCAGGCCCAGATGGCATCCCAGTGGAGTCTCTCAAAGCAGACCTAGAGACAACAGTGGAGATGCTGTACCCACTGTTTGGAAAGATCTGGGAAGAGGAGGTGATGCCGGCTGACTGGAAGGAGGGGTACCTAATATAGCTTCCCAAGAAAGGCGACCTCAGCAAGTGTTCCAACTACAGAGGAATCACCTTGCTGTCAGTACCAGGAAAGGTCTTCAACAGGATCATCCTGTAGAGAATGAAGAGCTCCGTTGACCCCCAGCTGAGAGACCAGCAAGCAGGATTCAGGAAGAACCGATCATGTACAGACCAGATCGCCACTCTCCGCATCATCGTGGAACAGTCTCTGGAGTGGAGCTCCCCGCTGTATGTTAACTTTGTGGATTACGAGAAAGCATTTGACAGTGTGGACCGAGAGACTCTGTGGAAACTCCTACGACACTACGGTGTACCCACAAAGCTCGTCCGCCTGATCAAGAGCAGCTACGATGGCATGACATGTCGCGTGATCCACGAAGGGCAGTTCACCAGGGAGCTCCAGGTCAGAACTGGTGTCAGGCAGGGGTGTCTGCTGTCTCCGTTCCTCTTCCTACTGGCCATAGACTGGGTCATGAAGATGACCACAGAGCACAGAAGAAGTGGAATACAGTGGACACTGTGGACACAGCTTGACGACCTCGATTTTGCAGACGACTTGGCATTACTGTCCCACACTCATCAACAAATGCAGGACAAGACCACGAGGCTTGCTGACATCTCGTCCCAAGTGGGCCTCACCATTCACAAACAGAAAACAAAGACAATGAGGCTGAACGCAACCAGGGAAGAACCAGTCTTGCTTGCTGGCACCCCGTTGGAGGAGGTGGAGTCCTTCACCTATCTCGGGAGCATCATAGACAAAAAAGGCGGCACGGATGCAGATGTCAGAGCACGAATCGGTAAAGCCAGAGCAGCCTTTCTCCAGTTGAAAAAAGTGTGGAGTTCCAGAGAACTGTCACAACACACCAAAGTCCGGATTTTCAACTCCAATGTAAAAGCAGTTCTCCTATATGGAGCAGAGACTTGGAGATTGACAAAAACCACAGTCAACAGAGTACAGACCTCCTGGCGTCGAGACCTCCAAACAGACATCAAGAGACTGGGAACCACCTGGAGTAGAATCGAAGGAGAAGCACAGGACAGGAGTTGCTGGAGGTCTCTCGTCGACGGCCTATACCCGGATAGGGGTGACAGGCGTAAGTAAGTAAGTAAGGCTTGCTGCAATTCTGCTAATGTAAAAGGGTCATTATAGTCTTCTGAGTTATCGGACTTAAAATCACAAATACGAGACTCTCGCTTCTCCTTCTCTCTCTGGAAGAAGGGTGAATAATGCTCTGTTGAAGAATTATGGGCAATGGTGGAGGCAAGCAAATTGGCCACAGCTTTTTTATCTGTGACCAAGCTGGCACCATCTCTAAGATGGCCGACAGAAGCTGAGCCACCCTTGCCCCTAATTCCTCGAACAGCCCTCCATACTTTCTAGGACGGAGTCCGAGAAGTTAAAGATGAGACAAAGCGTCTCCAGGAAGCACGGCGTTCACGTTTAAAAATGTAACGGGCTTTCGCCCTCTGTCTTTTAAAGGTTAAAATATTCACTTGCGACGGAGTACGGAAAGCACGTCGCTGAGCAGATTTGCGTGCTTTTTGGGCCTTGCGGCACTCCTCATTGAACCATGGTACTCTCAGCTTCCGAGGGACTGATGCGGAAGTTTTAGGGATGGTTTCACCCGCTACGTCCAACAAAATAGTAGTAAAAGAAGAAACACGTTCTTCAGCTGACATGACCACCTCCTCTGTAATACGAGACTGACAGAGGGAGGCGAACACAGGCCAGTTAGCTTTCTTGAGATTCCAGCGCCCCACCGGCGGATCCTCCTCACAGCTGACCGATGACAGGACTACTGGGAAGTGGTCACTACCACACAGGTCGTCATGAACCTTCCAGTCAAAGTCCAGCATGAGAGAAGGATCACACACAGTGAGGTCTAGAACAGAACTAGATCCTGAACCTGAGTTAAGAGTACGTAGGTGAGCCATCGTTAAAGACACATAGGTTAAGTTGAGAAAAAACATCTTCTAACATCTGACCTCTGCCATCATAGTGGTCACTACCCCAAAGGTGAGCGTGACCGTTAAAATCCCCCATGAGAATAAAGAGAGGGGGCAGTTGACCTACTAAATTAAAAAAATCATTACTACAGACCCGCAGGGATGATTGATTGTACATTGCTTAACGTCCCGACAGCAACAAGGCTTTCTCAGGACGTGCCTGCACTGCTTGTGAAAAAAAACAACCAACTAAACAGAACATTGAATGTATGTCGCCAGCCGGTCAAACACATTAAATAAACCTAACACATGGGGCCTAAATAAAGCTAAGACCATTTAGGAACACACATCCAATATCAAGAGCTACAGGCAGTGCAGACAGTAGGGAGAGTTTAAAAAAGGCAAATACAGGTGAATGGACCTCGGGTAGACAGAAACACATGCCCCAGAATAGAGAGAAAACCCCACCCTGTGGGGCTGACCAGGGTGACCCTGGGAACTAAAAAATACCTAACCCCACCCAAGTCCCCCAGGGCAGACCCGGGTGGGGTCCGCAGGGATGGTGGCAGGTAAATACTGCATATGGTTATGGTCTTCTTCAAGGTAACCCAAGCTGCGACAGCCTGAAGACAGGTGTCGATGCTAACAGGGCTACATAAAATTTGGCTACTAATGAGAAGAGCCACTCCACCCGAGCACCTCTCCGAATCAGAACCTTTATGTATAACGTTAAAACCATTAAAGGACACAGGATCAGAAGTCTTTAGGTAAGTCGCCTGAAGAGATATTACTGAGGGGTTATAGCACTTGACTACCTAGAGACAACAGTTGAGATGCTGTACCCACTGTTTGGAAAGATCTGGGAAGAGGAGGTGATGCCAGCTGACTGGAAGGAGGGGTACCTAATCAAGCTTCCCAAGAAAGGCGACCTCAGCAAGTGTTCCAACTACAGAGGAATCACCTTGCTGTCAGTACCAGGAAAGGTCTTCAACAGGATCATCCTGTAGAGAATGAAGAGCTCCGTTGACCCCCAGCTGAGAGACCAGCAAGCAGGATTCAGGAAGAACCGATCATGTACAGACCAGATCGCCACTCTCCGCATCATCGTGGAACAGTCTCTGGAGTGGAGCTCCCCGCTGTATGTTAACTTTGTGGATTACGAGAAAGCATTTGACAGTGTGGACCGAGAGACTCTGTGGAAACTCCTACGACACTACGGTGTACCCACAAAGCTCGTCCGCCTGATCAAGAGCAGCTACGATGGCATGACATGTCGCGTGATCCACGAAGGGCAGTTCACCAGGGAGCTCCAGGTCAGAACTGGTGTCAGGCAGGGGTGTCTGCTGTCTCCGTTCCTCTTCCTACTGGCCATAGACTGGGTCATGAAGATGACCACAGAGCACAGAAGAAGTGGAATACAGTGGACACTGTGGACACAGCTTGACGACCTCGATTTTGCAGACGACTTGGCATTACTGTCCCACACTCATCAACAAATGCAGGACAAGACCACGAGGCTTGCTGACATCTCGTCCCAAGTGGGCCTCACCATTCACAAACAGAAAACAAAGACAATGAGGCTGAACGCAACCAGGGAAGAACCAGTCTTGCTTGCTGGCACCCCGTTGGAGGAGGTGGAGTCCTTCACCTATCTCGGGAGCATCATAGACAAAAAAGGCGGCACGGATGCAGATGTCAGAGCACGAATCGGTAAAGCCAGAGCAGCCTTTCTCCAGTTGAAAAAAGTGTGGAGTTCCAGAGAACTGTCACAACACACCAAAGTCCGGATTTTCAACTCCAATGTAAAAGCAGTTCTCCTATATGGAGCAGAGACTTGGAGATTGACAAAAACCACAGTCAACAGAGTACAGACCTCCTGGCGTCGAGACCTCCAAACAGACATCAAGAGACTGGGAACCACCTGGAGTAGAATCGAAGGAGAAGCACAGGACAGGAGTTGCTGGAGGTCTCTCGTCGACGGCCTATACCCGGATAGGGGTGACAGGCGTAAGTAAGTAAGTAAGGCTTGCTGCAATTCTGCTAATGTAAAAGGGTCATTATAGTCTTCTGAGTTATCGGACTTAAAATCACAAATACGAGACTCTCGCTTCTCCTTCTCTCTCTGGAAGAAGGGTGAATAATGCTCTGTTGAAGAATTATGGGCAATGGTGGAGGCAAGCAAATTGGCCACAGCTTTTTTATCTGTGACCAAGCTGGCACCATCTCTAAGATGGCCGACAGAAGCTGAGCCACCCTTGCCCCTAATTCCTCGAACAGCCCTCCATACTTTCTAGGACGGAGTCCGAGAAGTTAAAGATGAGACAAAGCGTCTCCAGGAAGCACGGCGTTCACGTTTAAAAATGTAACGGGCTTTCGCCCTCTGTCTTTTAAAGGTTAAAATATTCACTTGCGACGGAGTACGGAAAGCACGTCGCTGAGCAGATTTGCGTGCTTTTTGGGCCTTGCGGCACTCCTCATTGAACCATGGTACTCTCAGCTTCCGAGGGACTGATGCGGAAGTTTTAGGGATGGTTTCACCCGCTACGTCCAACAAAATAGTAGTAAAAGAAGAAACACGTTCTTCAGCTGACATGACCACCTCCTCTGTAATACGAGACTGACAGAGGGAGGCGAACACAGGCCAGTTAGCTTTCTTGAGATTCCAGCGCCCCACCGGCGGATCCTCCTCACAGCTGACCGATGACAGGACTACTGGGAAGTGGTCACTACCACACAGGTCGTCATGAACCTTCCAGTCAAAGTCCAGCATGAGAGAAGGATCACACACAGTGAGGTCTAGAACAGAACTAGATCCTGAACCTGAGTTAAGAGTACGTAGGTGAGCCATCGTTAAAGACACATAGGTTAAGTTGAGAAAAAACATCTTCTAACATCTGACCTCTGCCATCATAGTGGTCACTACCCCAAAGGTGAGCGTGACCGTTAAAATCCCCCATGAGAATAAAGAGAGGGGGCAGTTGACCTACTAAATTAAAAAAATCATTACTACAGACCCGCAGGGATGATTGATTGTACATTGCTTAACGTCCCGACAGCAACAAGGCTTTCTCAGGACGTGCCTGCACTGCTTGTGAAAAAAAACAACCAACTAAACAGAACATTGAATGTATGTCGCCAGCCGGTCAAACACATTAAATAAACCTAACACATGGGGCCTAAATAAAGCTAAGACCATTTAGGAACACACATCCAATATCAAGAGCTACAGGCAGTGCAGACAGTAGGGAGAGTTTAAAAAAGGCAAATACAGGTGAATGGACCTCGGGTAGACAGAAACACATGCCCCAGAATAGAGAGAAAACCCCACCCTGTGGGGCTGACCAGGGTGACCCTGGGAACTAAAAAATACCTAACCCCACCCAAGTCCCCCAGGGCAGACCCGGGTGGGGTCCGCAGGGATGGTGGCAGGTAAATACTGCATATGGTTATGGTCTTCTTCAAGGTAACCCAAGCTGCGACAGCCTGAAGACAGGTGTCGATGCTAACAGGGCTACATAAAATTTGGCTACTAATGAGAAGAGCCACTCCACCCGAGCACCTCTCCGAATCAGAACCTTTATGTATAACGTTAAAACCATTAAAGGACACAGGATCAGAAGTCTTTAGGTAAGTCGCCTGAAGAGATATTACTGAGGGGTTATAGCACTTGACTACCTAGAGACAACAGTTGAGATGCTGTACCCACTGTTTGGAAAGATCTGGGAAGAGGAGGTGATGCCAGCTGACTGGAAGGAGGGGTACCTAATCAAGCTTCCCAAGAAAGGCGACCTCAGCAAGTGTTCCAACTACAGAGGAATCACCTTGCTGTCAGTACCAGGAAAGGTCTTCAACAGGATCATCCTAGAGAGAATGAAGAGCTCCGTTGACCCCCAGCTGAGAGACCAGCAAGCAGGATTCAGGAAGAACCGATCATGTACAAACCAGATCGCCACTCTCCGCATCATCGTGGAACAGTCTCTGGAGTGGAGCTCCCCGCTGTACGTCAACTTTGTGGATTATGAGAAAGCATTTGACAGCGTGGACCGAGAGACTCTGTGGAAACTCCTACGACACTACGGTGTACCCACAAAGCTCGTCCGCCTGATCAAGAGCAGCTATGATGGCATGACATGTCGCGTGATCCACGAAGGGCAGTTCACCAGAGAGCTCCAGGTCAGAACTGGTGTCAGGCAGGGGTGTCTGCTGTCTCCGTTCCTCTTCCTACTGGCCATAGACTGGGTCATGAAGATGACCACAGAGCACAGACGAAGTGGAATACAGTGGACACCGTGGACACAGCTTGACGACCTCGATTTTGCAGACGACTTGGCATTACTGTCCCACACTCATCAACAAATGCAGGACAAGACCACGAGGCTTGCTGACATCTCGTCCCAAGTGGGCCTCACCATTCACAAACAGAAAACAAAGACAATGAGGCTGAACGCAACCAGGGAAGAACCAGTCTTGCTTGCTGGCACCCCGTTGGAGGAGGTGGAGTCCTTCACCTATCTTGGGAGCATCATAGACAAAAAAGGCGGCACTGATGCAGATGTCAGAGCACGAATCGGTAAAGCCAGAGCAGCCTTTCTCCAGTTGAAAAAAGTGTGGAGTTCCAGAGAGCTGTCACAACACACCAAAGTCCGGATTTTCAACTCCAATGTAAAAGCAGTTCTCCTATATGGAGCAGAGACATGGAGATTGACAAAAACCACAGTCAACAGAGTACAGACCTTCATGAACAGTTGCCTTAGAAGAATTTTGAAAATCCACTGGCCAGAGAAGATCAGCAACATCAGACTCTGGGAGAGAACAGAGCAGATAACAGCAGAGAATGAAATTGGGCGAAGAAGATGGGGATGGATCGGTCACAGTCTGAGAAAGCCAGCTTCCAGTATCACTAGGCAGCCATTGTCATGGAACCCCCAGGGAAAGAGGAAAAGAGGTAGGCCGAGAAACTCCTGGCGTCGAGACCTCCAAGCAGACATCAAGAGACTGGGAATCACCTGGAGTAGAATCGAAGGAGAAGCACAGGACAGGAGTTGCTGGAGGTCTCTCGTCGACGGCCTATACCCGGGTAGGGGTGACAGGCGTAAGTAAGTAAGTAATAGCACTTGACTAAAAGACGTAATTCCTAAAAGTTAGCTTGAAAACCACGACAATTCCACTGAAGCAGAGAGTCCATGATTATGTCTTATCTGGGGGTGCGGAGTTTTTCCCCCCTTTTTCCTTTGCCTTGGAAGGAGTTGGAGAAACAGAGGGGGGCTGGCTCCCGGGCCTCCTCTGGTTCTTAGGAAATGAAGGGGGTGGAGCTGCCGCAGCATCGGCAACGACAACTTCCACTCCCTCCATCTGCTCCTCCAATGCAGCATATTTGTTTTGATGGGGGACATCAGTGTTCCCCTTCTGGGCCCGTGCGCACGGCGGTCCCATAGATTTCTTAGACTTCTGGTCCTGGGCAGAAGTCCTGCCGCTAGAGTTAGCGGCCTTAGAAGGCTGACCAGAGCCAGAAACCTTTGGCGTTGACAAACTAGCAGGTTTGGGTGGGGGCTGAGGCTTAGGGGTGGCAGAAGGCGGTGCCACCGGACCGGTAGCGTCCGCCTTCTGCGTTCCCTGGTTCCTCGTCACCACCGGAGGAGGGTTACTTTCCAGGGGCGAGAGGATCCGAGGCTCCACCCCCAACCAAGAAGTTGGGGTTTGACAAGAGAAGTCTTTGGTGGGGCGCTTGCTTGCCACCGCAGCACTGAAAGTATACACAAAGTTGTTATTTGAGTTTGGCGCAGCCTCATCTGCACCAGGGCCATCAACCAGTTTTTTGGCGTCCGCAAAGGACAGCCCCTTCTCCACACGCACCTGCTGAATCCTGCACTCGGAGATCCAGCGAGGACACTTCTTGTCCGAAGCCATATGCGCCCCCTGGCAATTCACACACAGGGGGATGGCTGTGCAGGACTCAGCAGAGTGTCCAGGCTTAGTGCAACGGGCGCATAGAGCCTCTGCCTGGCGGCATGTCTTCTGCCCATGGCCATACTTTTGGCACTTAAAGCACCGGAGGGGGAGAGGGACGTACTTTTTCACTTTTAGGGAGTAGTAACCTCCCCAGATGGTAGTAGGAGCTGTGGGGGTGCCAAACGTCAGGATGATGGTAGGGAGACGGATCTCTGTGACTTAAGGTTCCGTACAAGTTCATCTTCAGACAGTTCGGCCAGTGCTTGATCTTTAATCACTCCTCTAGAGGAATTCATTGTTTTGTGGGGAGTGACCTCCACTGGAGTGTCTCTGATGGAGGAGAGCCTCAGTAGCCCATTGGAGTGTGCCCGGGTACGGCACTCTACCAGCAAGTCACCAGACCTGAGGCGCTGGGCTCAGGCCTGCCAACACGGCTCCTGAGGGTCTCCCCTACCAGGAAAGGGTGCAGCTTGGAAACAGGCTTCTCCTCTGTCCAGGTCCAATCCGGCCGCCTGCAGATGAGGTCGGACACGGAAAGAAAGTGGACGGACAGCTCCTGGATGGGTATCGTAAATCTCTGCAAACGATGGTTTAAAAACACAATCATAGGCAGGATTGTCTGGATGGGCCTTCAGTTTCAGAACGTAGCTGATCATGAGGCGGATGTGGCAGAGCTTGAGAGAAGGCTCCCCTGCCTCGGCATACAGACTAGGAACTGGAGACGTCCTGATGGCCCCAACACCTATCTGCAGACCCTGATGGTGAATTGTGTTCAGACGCTGTAGCACAGACTTGGAAGCTGAGCCATACATCACAGAGCCGTAATCCAGTTTGGACCGAACAAGGGCCCGGTACAGACGAAGTAAGACAGTACGGTCCGCACCCCAGTCATTACGACCGACGACACGAAGAATGTCAAGAGCCTTCTGACAAGAGGTTCTAAGGTAATTAATATGGTTGCGGAAGGTAAGTCTTTTGTTAAAAATGACCCCCAGAAACTTTGCCTCCTCGGCCACCTTAATTGGCACTCCAGCAATGCTCAGGCTAGGTTCTGGAAAAAATTTCGTCTGGTTAGTAAAATGCACACAGGCAGTCTTGGAGGGCGAGAACTTGAATCCATTGAAAGACACCCACCGCTGGATGTGATCAATGCACAGCTGCAAGCGCCTCTCAAGGGACGCAAGTCCTCGACCACGTGCGCACAAAGCAAAGTCGTCAACAAACAAAGAGCATTCAGAATCATCCTTGACGGCCTTTACAATGTTATTAATTTTAATACTAAATAGAACAGGAGATAGAATGCTGCCCTGTGGGACGCCCATCTCCTGGAACAGGGAACGGAAAAAGTAAGAGAATCGTGAGTGGCCGAGGCCACGTCCCGAGCACATGACCGGTGTAACCAACAGTCGAAGTCGAAACGAACGGCAAAACGCCGTAATTCCACGGAAATTGCCCCAGTCAGCCACAATCGCCGGGTGAGGCAATGTCCGAGGCTTTACCTTGCCATGTCTATCAGAGAGAAACCAAAGGAAGAAGAAGGAAAGAGATGAAGAAAATGCGGAGACCAAAAACCAGTAACTGAACAAGATGGAAGCTAAGCATAGAACTGGCACTAACGGACTCTCGCGAGATTAGGAAGGGAGGCTACTCGGAGGATAGGGAGGCCACTCAGGGGACTAGGTAACTGCTTGCTGGAGTTACGTCCCTGGTTGTGTAGCAACACACAACAAATCTGGAGGCTGAAATTGATAAGCTAAGTATATCTTCCTATCAGTAATGCCATCGGTAACGTTTCTGAAGAAATAAACAGACAAGCAGACCAGGGTTCATGAGCCGGCCGAGGGCATGAGGGGTGCCCCACCCCCCCCCCCCCCAAAAAAAAAAAATCACCTGTGATCACGGCATTTCTATATTTGTTATTAGGGTATGAAAAGGTCCAATTTTTTTAAAAAGTTAAAATTTCTCTCAGTAAGGTTTTGAATTTATGCCAACTTTTACCAAAATATGCCATTTACCAACATGTAACACAAGAACACTGACTCACGTGACCACACAGTGTATGCGCTTTTAATGGCAGTCGTAATGAACTATATCTGGAATCAGCACACCTCTCTCTCTTGGCTTGACTTCGCGAACGAAGATTCTATAGGGCTTGCCCACGTCGTCTGCAGGCATTTTCGTGGCTGCGGAGGCCAATCCGGGACAGGCAGGTTCGACCGCAGTGGCTGCAGGGGAAGGTCTGGTCAGGGTTCTGAGTTACGACAACTCTGTTTTATCTTCTGAGCCGCTTGTCCTTAAGGTTAGCTCTGCGAGAGTCCTCAAAGGAGACGGCTGCCTTGTGAATGGTGGAGCGCCAGGTGTCACGGTCCGCAGCAAGCAAAGACCACTGGCGGTGGTCGATTTGGCAGGCACTAAGTGACTTCTTGAGACCGTCTTTGTATCTCTTCTTTGGTGCCCCTCTGTCTCGGTGTCCAGTGGCGAGCTCGCCGAACAGAGTGATCTTGGGTAGGCGATGATCCTCCATCCTGGAGACGTGCCCCGCCCAGCGAAGCTGTGTCCGCAGCAGCAAAGCCTCGATGCCCACAGTTTCTGCCTGTTCAAGGACCTCGACGTTGGTGACATAGTCACTCCAGTGAATGCTGAGGATGGTACGCAGGCAGCGCTAATAAAAGCGTTCGAGGAGTCGTAGTTGGCTGCGGTAGAGGGCCCAGGACTCGGAACCGTACAGCAGGGTTGTGAGGACGACAGCTCTGTACACGCTGATCTTGGTGCCTTTTTTCAGCTGTTGATTGTTCCACACCCGCTTGAATAGTCGCCTGAAAGCACTGTTCGCTTTTGCCCGCGTTGTCCAGCTCCTTGTCCAGCTTGGCGTCTGACGTGATGATGCAGCCAAGGTAGGTAAACTGGTGTACAGACTTCAGTTTGGAATCGCCGATGGTGATGTGGGGAGGGCGATGCTCTTTCTTGGGTGCCGGCTGATGAAGGACCTCTGTCTTTTTCAGACTGACCTTAAGTCCAAAGAGCTGGGGGGCATCTGCGAAGCAGGACGTAATGCGCTGCAAGGCTCTCTCTGTGTGTGCAACGAGGGCAGCGTCATCAGCAAAGAGCAGCTCACGAATCAGTTGGTCTAGGGTTTTCGTGTGGGCCTGCAGTCATCTGAGGTTGAACAAGCTGCCATCGAGACGATACCTGATGTACACTGCGTCGTCATCGTCGAGGTCCACTGTGGCCTGCTTCAACATCATGCTGAAGAAGATGGTGAAGAGGGTCGGTGCCAGCACGCAGCCTTGCTTCACGCCGTTGCGAATGGGGAATGGTTCTGAGAGGTCACTGTTTAGTTTGACCTGGCCTTGCTGGTCCTCGTGGAGCTGGACGATCATGTTGAGGAACTTTGGGGGACAACCTAGTCGCTCCAGGATCTGCCACATACCTTGCCTGCTCACAGTGTCGAACGCTTTTGTTAGGTCGACAAACGTTACGTACAGCCCTTTGTTCTGCTCGCGGCACTTCTCCTGAAGCTGTCTCAGCACAAAGACCATGTCGGTGGTACTCCTGTTGGCTCTGAAGCCACACTGGCTCTCTGGGAGGTGGTCTTCAGCGATGGCAGGTACCAGCCGATTCAGGAGCAACCTTGCGAGAATTTTCCTGGCAATGGACAGCAGGGTAATTCCACGATAATTAGAGCAGGCAGACTTCTCTCCTTTGTTCTTGTACAGGGTGATGATGACTGCATCACGGAGATCCTTTGGTAGTGTTCCTTTTTCCCAGCAGCAGAGAAAGAGGTCATGGAGCTTGTTGTGCAGTGCTGGGCCTCCATGTTTCCAGATCTCTGCCGGGATTCCGTCAATGCCTGCTGCTTTGCCACTCTTGAGCTGGTAGATGGCTGTGAGGGTCTCTTCGGCGGTGGGCGGTTCATCCAATTCAACCTTTAGTGGAAGGTGTGGGATTTGGAGGATGACTGTTTCTTGAACAGTGCGCTCAGCGCCGAAGAGGTCCTGAAAGTATTCCGACCAGCGGTTCAAGATGGAGGTATTATCTGTGAGGAGTGCCTGTCCATCAGCGCTTCGCAGGGGACTTTGTACCAGGTGCCTAGGGCCATACACTGCTTTCAGTGCTTCGTAGAAGCCCCTGTAGTCACCGTTGTCAGCGCAGAGCTGGGTCCTCTGTGCGAGTCTGGACCACCACTCGTTCTGGAGCTCTCTAAGCTTGAGCTGGAGACTGCTGCAGATGAGGCGGAAGGCAGACTTCTTCACAGGGCAGGAAGGCTGGGCTAGGTGGGCCTGGTGGGCAGCTCTTTTTTTTGCTAGAAGTGCCTGGATCTCTACGTCGTTTACGTCAAACCAGTCTTTGTTCCTCTTTCTAGCAAAGCCCAAGACTTCCACAGAGGATTTTACAATAGCAGTTTTCAGTTGTTCCCAGAGTGTTTCAGGGGAGGAGTCTGCTGGATCAACTGTGTCTTTGAGCATGCGCTGTAAATTGGCCTGAAGGGCAGCTTT
Source organism: Semisulcospira habei (assembly GCA_036245525.1). Taxonomy (NCBI): domain Eukaryota; kingdom Metazoa; phylum Mollusca; class Gastropoda; family Semisulcospiridae; genus Semisulcospira; species Semisulcospira habei. Next base: position 45,347,886 of record BTPG01000008.1, read on the forward strand.
CTTGTTGTCATGCTGAAGGCTGGCAACATCAAGCTTTTTCTTGGGGGGGCCCCCTTTCTTGGGTTTCAGCTTGAGGCGGAGCCTGAGTTTGCAGCGAACAAGGCGGTGGTCAGTGTGGCACTCTGCACTGGGCATCACTCTGGTGAGGAGGACGTCACTGCGGTCCCTCTGACGCACTAGGACATAGTCGATAAGGTGCCAGTGCTTGGAGCGAGGATGCATCCAGGTGGTCTTTCGACTGTCCTTTTGCTGGAAAGTAGTGTTGGTGATGACAAGTTGCTGCTCTGCACAGAGCTCCAACAGTAGGCGACCATTGTCATTGCAGTTCCCAACGCCATGCTTGCCGAGGACTCCTTTCCAGGCTTCAGAGTCTTGGCCCACTCTGGCGTTGAAGTCGCCAAGGATGATGACTTTGTCGTCTGCAGGGGTGCTCTGCAGGAGGCTGCGCAGGTCAGAGTAGAACTTGTCTTTTTCTGCAGGCTCTGCCAGGAGGGTTGGGGAGTACACACTGAGAAGGGTGACGTATTGCTGGTGTCTCAGTGGGAGGCGCATGGACATGATGCGGTCGGAGTGGCCCGTTTGTAGGTTTTCCAACTTAGTCGCAATGGGGGTCTTCACCATGAAGCCCACGCCTGAGAGCCGTCTTTCTGATGCAGGCCTGCCTGACCAGTAGAGGGTGTAGCCAGTGCCAAGTTCTTGGAGGCTGCCTTCCTCCAGGAGGCGTACTTCGCTGAGCGCGGCGATGTCGATGTTTAACCTCCGCAATTCATGGGCAATGAGGGCGGAGCGACTTTCAGGGCGTCCGCTGTCTGCTGTGTCGAGCATGGTTCGGATGTTCCAGCATGCTACGTTGAGTCCGGTCGTGGTCGTCATGAGAGTGGATCCATTGTTTTTTCTTGTTTTCTGACCGCATGAGAAGATGCCCGTTGACCGCGGCTAGCCAACTGGGGTTACGAGGGGATGAGCTTTGGTTAGGCCACCTTTTCTAGGCCCCTCTCCGTGTGGAGCAAGCAGTGCTGTCCCTAGAGAAGGCTGCTTGGTCGTTCAGGGTGTGCCGAGTGACGTCATCCCCAGGTCAACATCAGGCGACCAATATCCTGAACCGCCTGCATGCAGGTTTGAGACTGCGGCTTCCAGTGACATCTTTCACCTGCCGTTTTGCCCCTTGCCCATCGCTACAGGACTTGGAAAGTTCAGTGTCATAGTCTGTGGGCGTTTCCTAAAGCCTGCGCGGTGGAGCTTTTTGGTGGAGTGCAGTGTGTGCAGTACTGGCCCCACCCTTTAAACCATTGGTTCGTTTGCCATGGCCTAGCAAGCTGGGACGGTGGCATCGAGGTCCTCGGGTCGTAGGTTTTATATCAGACTGTCCTTGTCTTAGTCTCTGGCTCAAAAGCCTTCCCCGGAGACACAGGGGCTTTGATGTCAGGGGTTTCCTCCCTTAGCCTTTCCGCAGCCAAGCGGCCAGGCCTGCAAGGCAGCAGGGGAATCGTGGTGGCCGGGGTCGTCTATGTCCCGTGCAGATGTGAACATCTGCCCACTGCCCAGGAATCAGCACAAACAGAACACCAAATAACCTAGCTCATCTAAGAGACACTTATATTAATGAAACCAGCAAGAGGCATTGATCATCAAGAGCCCCTGCAATTGCAGGGGCTCTTGAGGATCTATGTCTCTTCCAGCTGTGCAGTGTTGCCTTTTCCCAACATTGAAGGGGCTGAATTCATAACAAGGATCAGATTTAAATTTCAGAGCATGGAATTACCCGCACAAAAAAAAGAAAAGAGGAAAACCCCTTTTCACTAAGGGAGTCCGGGGGCAGGCTCCCCCGAATAATTTTGAAAATTTACATTAAAATTTGGTGCATTTTAGAGAGAAACTGAGCAGTTTAACTAGCTAAAAATCTTGCCTTTTTTCTTATTTTTTGGGTGCACTTTTCATTTTTTTTTGTGTCAAAGGTTTAAAAGTATACTAAAAGTATTCAACAGAATATATCCAAATGTTTATTCAAAATACATCTGAATGTCTTTCCATTTTTTATTTTGAGTTTTCTTATAAGTTATATATATATATTTTTCTCTAATAATCTCTGATTAATCAGGTGTAAACATGGATTCCTTTTCTCTCTTATTTAATACTATGTACCATGGTCACTGAACTGGAGAAAGGTTATACGGTTTTCTCAAGCCAAGTCCATCTCCAAATACTCTTGGCTCCAGAATAGACTATTTTGTCTCCGCGTTTAAGTATTTTTCTCTCCACCATATTTTGACCAGACTACTACCATTAACGACCGGAAGCGACCTGTGCGAGCTAAAGCTAACGCCTCGCTCAATTTTGAATATGTGGTATATATATCCGCCACGTAAAGATCACAAAATACGGTATTGGAATAGTGACTTTACGATTTTTTTCTTAGGGCGGATTGGCAGCTTCATTTAAGCCCAAATTAGGAAAATTCCATGCTCTGAAATTTATCTCCTGATGGGAGATGTATGTCCTTACTTAGCCAGCAGGTCATCAGGAGTGTCATCCATGAGGTCCTCCAAAACTTTGCGCAGTACAGTTAGCGGCCATTCTTTGCGGTTTTCTGTCGTCTCTATGCCCTGTGATGGAACCAACGCAATCATGTGTGAGGTCCATGCAAAAACAACCAACCAAACTTTTGCAGATGGGACATTCCCCCACTCCCATCCCTGTTCTTTGATTTTTCAAGGCCTGACAAGAATGTCTGCCATTCTTGTACCACCAATCCCTCCACACATGCCTTTGCTTGATTTTGCAAGGCCTGATTAGAATCAATTATAATTCATTAGCACTACTTTTTTTATGAATTACATTTTGGTCAGGTAAATAAGAAATATCAGTTATAAACAAGATGAAGATTTCATCCTAAAGTCTACCCTATTGTTTGAGTTCACATGCTTTTTTCTTTTAGAAACATTCAGAGATGTTCCTGTTTTTAAGCTTCATCTTGATTCATCTCTCTCCACCTGAACCTACCCTATCCCCTGATCCACACAAAGGCACACACAAACACTGACAGACACATGGTGCTTCCTATCAGTTATATGTTCTGTGGGCTGGTGTAGCCACAGCCATTTTGAAGAAGAACAAGATGGGATAACCCATGCCACAAAGCCTCTTCTATATGAGCTTGCATGCATTTTCCACTTTTTCACCATACATTCACAGACATCATAACAAACATAGAGAGACTGTCTTCCTAAACCAAATCAGAGAGGGAGAGAGTTGTCAGCTCATACATATGACATGCGGATGCTTTGCGTCAATTAGGAACATTGTATTTAACGCTGACGCGTTTGGTGCTTTTACGTCACCGTCATTGTCTGATTTTTCTCAATTCTTACTTTTATCATTCTTTTCTGCAACAAATTTTGATGTTAAAAAAAGTTGAAGAGGTACGAGCTCATCCAATGTCTTTCTACAAACTAGCTATATCCAAAATTTCAAGTGCATATAATCAAAATTACGGACTCAAAATGTGGCACAACCGACTTTCTATAAACGGTCATTTAACTCTCCAATGAAACATCCAATTTCAGAATGCTTGGAGGCTTACCTAGACACCCCTTGAATGATGCATCTCCTACGTTTTCAAGCTTGTACATACGCAAACTTTGGAGATTTTTTGTGTTTACATATATACATATAAACGCAGAGACAGACATACGGCGCTTTATGCCAATAAATGGGAGAAAAACGTTGATTGTTTAGTGAAAAAATCACAGCAACGACTGTATTTTCTCAGACGTCTTAAGGGGAGACATGGTAGTCAAATAATGATTTTTTTTGTTTCAGAAACTGTTGGTTGTTTGTTGTCATTTTATGATGTAAAATAACTGCTGGATTATATATAGACTTTGAAAAATGTCAAAAAAAATATTTTTGTGACTTTAATGCATCAAAAACTGGGAAAAACCTTGCAAAATTAGCTAATTTCAAAATGTTCTTGTGTCTGAACTAATGCTTATATTCTCTCACTTCTTTTTGTTTTTTAAATCTATGTATGTGCTAAATAGACCTGTGCATGGAAATTGCATTCAGTACATCAGTAATTTTATAATGAGCACTAGAAATAATCATTATAAATTGCGGTCATCAAGAGACCGAAAACAGCAATTCACATGGTCACCAAACACAAACTAATACACTAAACTCATATTCCATGCATAGAAATATTGCAACATATGTTACAAATATCATATCCAAATATGAAATGGATCGGTCAAGCCATTCAAAAGATACAACCTTTTATTTGGTCGAAAAATCACATTTTGAGAAAACGGTCCCCAAAGATTGGACAAGCAAAACGGAGTACTGTGCCATAACAAACACCTATGGGATAAAAAAACAAAAGAAAAAAACAAAAAAAAAATGAATAGCCACATATAGAAACATATTTCTCATGAGAAAATGAAAAGCAAAAGGTTTCTCAGTCTTGGATATATGCACACGTTGAAAATGCGTGATCTGAATGAGCGATTCTCGTATTTTGATCGAGTTGTACGCCATGCGTAATGGTGCATTGTGGGACGGTCGGACAGACCCGAAGCCGTTCAGAGCCTGGTCGGAAAAACCCGAAGTCATCCAGAACACTCGGCGCGCTCTGCTCATTGGTCGGTTTCCAAAAATAGTATTATCTCATTAGCATAACGTTCGTATAAGGAAATCTCCGGTCGTTCGTGACGTCGGTTTTGCGCCAATAGCTATTTATAGAGCCTTTGTAACCTTTAGTTGGTTGGTGAATGGGAAAGTAGAGACGGAACCAGTTCGAATGGACCCAAACATGGCGGCATTCGTCGCTCGCAAAGCGGTGTTGTCAGGGTCCAAACATTGGATGTTTTCGAGCAAAAGACGTCGCAAATGCTTGAAACATTGAGCAGGTGCTTCACTTTATTTATTTTTTTACAGTAAATAAAAGGTATTTTGTGATATTTTATGGTTGTGGCCGGGTTCTAGGGGGTTCAAACAACCCAAAAATCCAGTCAACCCAAAAACACTTCGGACACCAAAATTGACGTTTTTGCGGTACCGTGTCTCCCCTTAAAACGTTTGGCGTCAGCAGACAAATTTTGACCAACTTCTACCGGGCAGTTATTGAAAGTATTTTGACCTTCTCCCTGACCGTCTGGTTTGGCAGTACCACACGGAAAGAGTGATCCAAATTAAACAGAGTAGTAAACACTGCATCGAAAATTATAGGTATCGATTTGCCTTCGTTAGAGTCCCTCTTCCATGAAAGAATGCTAAAAAAGGCTAGATCCATCCTCCGAGATGGTTCCCACCCAGCCCATGAGTTGTTTGAGATGTTGCCATCAGGGTGCCGTTATAGAGCGATCGGAACACGCATGAGTCGTTTTAAAAACAGTTTTTACCCAACTGCTGTCCAGGCTTTTAATGATGCAAACGCCAAACCTGACCCATCCGTCCCACTGTTTAATGTCTCTCTCTTGGCTTGACTTCGCGAACGAAGATTCTATAGGGCTTGCCCACGTCGTCTACTGTTTAATGTAATGTATACATATATACAGTACTGCCCAGCTATCAGCACAATACTTCATCTACAAGGCTGTGTGGAACACACTTTTACATGTTTAGTTACGGTACGTTCGGGTGTAACCGACTCGAGTGCACGATAAGCCATCGGTGGCAATAAATCATTAGCGTGCGCTAGTCATACTGACTGGAAGGACCGTTTATAATACTGGAAGAGAATGCTATTCCAGTATCCTACTACTAAGTGTATCTGCTGTCAAACATCCCGCAGGGTATGTAGAAAACTGAGGAAGCAGAGTTAGAGAACATTACACATGGGCACAACACCACACATCATTAGTCCCGCCGCAACCGTGACATAGATTATAGAAGGAATAGTTGATGCCGACAGTGACCTAAATAGCCTGCTGGCAGGGGGGGGGGGGGGGGGGGGGGGGGGGGGGGGGGGAGTGCCTGCATTCCACAGCAGCAGGTGGCTGGCCAAACTAACGTGCGGGCCTGGAAATAGGGCTAACTACACTGCTGTGTCTATGATGCTAGTGACGTGTTCAGTTTTATATTACGATATGTCCTATTAATTTGTGTTACTGTGAAATCGTGTTTATTGTCTTTATGCTTAGACCACAATAGTTCAGTACTAAGGCATATGGTGTGTGTGTGTGTGTGTGTGTGTGTGTGTGTGTGTGTGTGTGTGTGTGTGTGTGTGTGTGTGTGTGTGTGTGTGTGTACACGAAATAGCTCAAATGGGTGACTGTCTTTACCATCCTTATGGACAATGGGTGTGTGTAAAATTCTGGGTGACCAAGTCAGACACCCATTTTTTCTGAGGGTTGTTTCTGCATTGTCATGCTTTAAGAAGTTATAAAAGATTTTTTTAAAAATCAGTTTTTCCCACTTTGAGGTTATTACACACACTTTTGTGCTTAAAATACACTGTGGTAGTGTGGTTGAACTTGCCAAGCAGTGTGTGTGTGTTTGCACAAACCGGTAAAATGGACGAGTATGTGTGACATCACCCTTCTCAGCTATAAATAACTTAATACCTGATCGGTGGTTGACTGCGTCGGTGAGCCAAAGTGAAACGGAGAGATACGAAAGATAGTGGGGCGGGGCGGGGCGGGGCGGGGGGGGGGGGGGGGGGGGGGGGGGGGAGGGAGGGGTGGTATTGTATTTGTGTGAGGGAGGAAATTGTTCATGTTGCTGCAAAATGAAGTTTGTTATTTGAGGGTGTAGTTGTTTTGTAAAACAAAACAAAAAATTAAAGTGTGTTATGCTTCCGGGGTGATGTTGTCGGAGGTCATGTCTAGTGAAAAATTTCATATGTATTCTCATGCGCCGGTTGCTATGAAGTGAAGTGATTGTATGAGTGCGCATTGTAAGAGAGGACGTATAGACTTTGGGTGAGGCTGCTGTTGTCTTTTGTCCTGCCCGACCTTTTGGTTCAACCTGTTGCTTTATTTTGTAGGTTTGTCGATGTTATCAATGCCGCATCTCCTTTTGGATTGTATGCACAAATTGATTGAATGCAAATGACGTCACAGAGTCAGCGTCGTTACATGCGTCGTCTGCTACAGTCAGTCGTTTAGTGCATTTAAAAGAGTGCAGGCTTGGATGGGCCATTTTCGGATGTAATAGTAAAGTATTATTTGTGTGAATGCTGTCCGTTTGAAGGAAGGTTGATTGATTGTACATTGCTTAACGTCCCGACAGCAACAAGACTTTCTCAGGACGTGCCTGCACTGCTAGTGACAAAAACTAAACAGAATATTGAATGTATGTCGCCAGCCGGTCCAATACGTTAAATAAAACCTACGACATGGGGCCTAAATAAAGCTAAGACCATTTAGCAACACACATCCAATATCAAGAGCCACAGGCAGCGCAGACAGTAGGGAGAGTTTAAAAAAAGAAAATGCAGGTGAATGGACCAAGGGTAGACAGAAACACATGCCCCCGGAATATAGAGAAAAACCCACCCTGTGGGGCTGACCAGGGTGCCCCTGGGAACTAAAAAGTAGCCAACCCCACCCAAGTCCCCCAGGGCAGACCTGGTTGGGGGTGTTTGAAGGAAGGACTGGAAAGTCGAGTGTTGAGGGCAGACCGGTTGGGGGTGTTTGAGGGAAGGACTGGAAAGTCGAGTGTTGAGCGAAGAGAGAAGGCGAGGATGGGAAAAAATATCCAGCACTATACGTTGGAATAGATGCATAACAGTTACGACACGCTTGTAAATTAAAACACTTTTAACCCCACCCGGGTCTGCCCTGGGGGACTTGGGTGGGGTTAACTACTTTTTATTTCCCAGGGGCACCCTGGTCAGCCCCACAGGGTGGGTTTTTCTCTCTATTCTGGGGCATGTGTCTCCGTCGGCCCTTTGTCCATTCACCTGTATTTGCCTTTTTAAAACTCTCCCTACTGTCTGCACTGCCTGTAGCTCTTGATATTGGATGTGTGTTGCTAAATGGTCTTAGCTTTATTTAGGCCCCATGTGTTAAGTTTATTTAATGTATTTGACCGGCTGGCGACATACATTCAATGTTCTGTTTAGTTGTTGTTTTTTTCACAAGCAGTGCAGGCACGTCCTGAGAAAGCCTTGTTGCTGTCGGGACATTAAGCAATGTACAATAAAACACTTTTAACATTAAGAAAAGTTGAGTTAAAAGAGGTTTTAAAACAGTTTTGATAAAATCTTTTGCCCGACACGCTTCTAAAAACAACATTTTCTTAGTTTTAAACCTTGTACCGCGCCATAAACGCCGCGATTGCTTTTCAGTCTTAGCTGTCCTATAGTGTGGAATGTGGGACTTTGCCAACTGGATCCATCTGGTGCACTCCAAATGAGTATTTGTGAGTGGTTCGACGTGCAACTCAGTGCGCGCCTCTGAAATGACCTACTGATTCCACTGATAATGAAAATCTTTCATTCATAAGAGCGCATTGAGCAGCTCTATAAACCAAAAGTGATGACCCCCCTCCCCCCCCACCTCTCCCCCGCCCCCCCCCCCCAATCCCCTCACAACCCCACCCAAACAATCATAATAATAAAATCAACCAAAGGTATCTTTAGTGAGGTATTTTCACTGTAATGCCAGTTTTGTGTGAGACTGAGAGGCACCCACTTTTTGGGTAGAAACCCATTTTTTTTTTCTCCATCCAGTAGCTCTGTTTCTAGAAAATGTCTATTTTATTTTAAGTTGTAGAGCTTAGTTATAAGGTGAGTTCTAAACATTCGCATCAACTCCAGAGCCCTAGAATAAATAGAAATATGGAACCCATTTTCACATAAAATGGTAGGTAACCCACTCTGAGGGTTTTGTGTCCATGTGTGTGTGTGTGTGTGTGTGCGTGTGTGTATGTGTGTGTGTGCACCTTAGTAGCTTAATTATATTTTGATTTTGATGTGTTTAATGTTCTTCAGTCCTTTTATGTTGCACGGCACCGCAACGATTTCCTAATGTATTGTTACATATGGCAATAAAGTTCTATCATCATCATCATCATAGTACGTTCAACAGCAAGGCTAGCATCATTATTATCTTGTGCCTTCTTTCCAACTATCTCAGGGTCGCCTGGCTGTTATGTTATTTGCATGCTACTGAACGAGTTCTGAACAACCCCATCTCAAAGTCTACCATATTTTCAATATGGTAGACAAAACCCCAAGCACCAACACTGACTTCACAAAACAAAACACACAAAAAAAGAATAAAACGGATAAACAATCCCTGACAATGACATGCAAGTGACTTGTAAAGTAAACAAACCCAGCAGGGAAAATATACTTGTAGTTGTACACACCTTTTCTTTGAGAGCAGGGGTGAGCTTGCTGTAGTAGACTTCACTTGGTCTGGGTATGGTAGGGGGGTTAGTTGAAGTGGTTTGGCTGGCAGCTGTCCCTTGCTGAAACATAAGATAAACATTTACAGGTCAGCCTCAGTATTATGAACACCAGTATGCTGCACTCAGCATAACAGGCCTGTAGCTTAAAAAATGGACGGTGAGCAAAACCTCCTGAGTCTGACATCAGCCTCAACCAACCCTTGCAAACCTATGTAAGCACGAAAGTGAATATTGTCTTACTTTCTGGTTCATTTGTACACCATCATACAGAGGTTTACCTGTATTTTGCACATAGGCTTCCTACATCTCTGAATCGATTTCTGTAGTTACATTTTCAATCCACATCTACACCCTACAGACCATGACAGTTCAAGGGTGGTGCCAGAAAAGCTTGGCTCCTCCAGTTGCCATCCATGTCTACAACCTACAAGTGATGGAGTGACCATGACAGGTCAAAGTGGTGCCAAAACACAACTGATGGAATGACCATGACTGTTCACAGGTGGTGCCAGAATAGTTTGGCTCCTAAAGTTCCCATCCTTGTCTAAAGCTTACAAGTGATGGAGTGACCATAACAGCTCAAGGGTGGTGCCAGAATAATTTTAAATGACAAGTTATTCTGGCATCACCCTTGAATTGTCATGATCAATGCGTCTGCTGTGCTGTATCAGAGCTAAATGGTTTAACCCACAGTACTATCCATGACATGCATTAGACTTTAGAGGATTAGCCCATTTAACCCCATGGCCGCAATTTGAGGTGTCACCTAACAACTATGTACATCTTGCAGGAGATGGATCAACCATGATAATTCAAGGGTAGTGCTAGATTAGCTTGGTGCCTGAAGGCACCAAGCTAATCTGGCACTACCCTTGAATTATTATGGTCGATCCATCTAATGCTGAAGTGTGTTTAAGCTAAATGGGTTAAAGAAAGTTCCAATCTTTGTTTTAATGCTCACCTTGAGAGTCTGTGCATAGGCCTCTCGCTGCTGCCACTTCTTGTACAGGCCAAACAGGGGCGTGGCCCCCTCCACCCATTGAATCAGGCCTGACCGAGGGCCCAAGGGGGTTACAGAGTAGTGCCGGGCACGGTACTGAATCCTGCTGCCCTGACCCCTGTAAAGTAATTTTGCGTGATAAGCAATCACACACTAAAAAGCTATACTAAATTGAGTGAGGTGAACAGACACAATACATGCACCATTGGCAATTGCGAACATACAACAGAACCTGTTTTGAGTGACCAACCACATAAGAGATCCCTTGTCATTAAACTCTACAGACCATCATTTACTACGCACATATATGTAAAATGTGACACAATTTGCTCTTCAAGACTTCTCAAGAGAGCATCTGTCTTACAAGGGTAAAAAAAAAAAAGCATTAAAAAAAAAACTTTGTGATAGAGAGACTTGCTTGCTGGCACTGGTGAACATGTTGTTGACTATAGAGAGGAACTGCATGATGCGTTCATCCAGGTGCAAGTCCTCCAGCCCTTTGAACAGGTATGGGTGCCTGAAGACATATTTATAATACATAATTTGAACATCTCCCAATAGAGGCAATGTTTGCATTAACAAGTCATTTTTCGTTTTTTTTTTTTTTTTTAAAGGAGCCAGTAGACAATACCGGTTGGCATTGAGAAATCAAAATTGAATACTCATACTCAGGTTCATTGAAAATGTAATGAAATATTAATTTTTCTTTAAAATATAATTTTTCGAAAAATACTTACTGATGACATTACTGTCTGGAAGTGTCAACTACTTACCCAATTTTAGCCTAAGAACTTGTTGTGTTCCTACACAACCCAGGAAGAACTCGGGGAACCCTAACTAGGGCCGAGAGTAGCCTCCCGTCCCAGCCCATCCGGGCACTCACCACGTGGCCCAATCACAATCAGTCGTGATACTTAGCTTACCAGCGGCAAGCGGGGCAGGTGGGAGGGTCCTCCGAGTAAGTATTTTTCGAAAAAATATATTTTAAAGAATAATTAATTTGTTTCTTCAAAAACATTACCGATGACATTACTGTCTGGAAGAATGGCGAAAAGGTGGAGGGTGCCGCGCCCAAGTTACCACCATAAAGGGCATACGACAGAGCCACACACCCAGTCGCCAAACTCCCGACAATTTTAGCTAAGTGCGTACCTATGGCGCTTCCGGCGCTGGGAGGGAGTGTTGCGCTGCGGCGATGTCCCCCACCAGGGCGAGATTGTCTTGCTGGCCCAACAGATCCCTGAGGTAGAAGCGGGTGAAGGTTGATTCTGCCCGCCAGCCCACTGCGGCCACTGTCTTGAACAGCACAGTTGCGATCGAAGGCGACGCTCGCGGCCATGGCTCGAACCTCATGTGCGCGGATCTTGAGCCTCTTTGCACCGTCTTGGGAAAGGTCCTGGTAGGCGGACCGCATGACCCAACGTAGCCAGGAAGATATCGTCTGAGCTGTTATGTCATTTTTGCCGGGGGCCAAAGGCAGAAAGAGGCATGACCGTCCGCGACGGACGGGCTTGGATCTGCGTAGGTAAACGCATAAGGCGCGCACAGGATCTTGTTGCCGGGTCTCCCTAGGAAAATTTGCGTGTTTCAACGGCCGAATAGTTATGACCGCTGGTGCAGTCAAGGGAGACCTGGTCTTGGCTAGGAAGGCAGGGTCGGTGAGCAATTGCACAGAGCCATCCGCCCGGAACTGGAGGCAGGCAGAACTCACTGACAGTGCGTGTAGTTCGCTGACTGGCCGCTGTGGCTAGAGCTAAAAGGAAACATGTCTTCCGGGTAACATCAGCAAAGCGAGCCAGGGAAAGGGGTTCGAACCTGTCCGAATTAAACCACATCAGGACCCAGGGCAGGTCCCAGCGAGGAATCAGGGAGCGGGGAACCGGGCACTGCAGGCCAAAATGTGCCATCAGGTCTGCGAGATCTTTACATGCGCCAGGGTCTGGGTGGCCGAGATGACGGTAAGTGTCAGCAATCATGGACAGGTATCCTCAGATCGTGATGGGGTGAGGCCTAGGTCTCCAAAGAGCCAGAGGAAGAAGTTTGTGAGCTGTGGAGTAGTCAATGTGAGGGGAGAGAGATGCCGGTCATCGCATCATGACTGGAGTACTCGCCACTTGTCCTCGTAAACGCGCCGAGTCTAAGGTCGATGGGCTGAAGCGATTGCTTCCACAGCAGCACCCGAGAAGCCTCTGGCGGTGAGGGCTTGTCGCACAATCTCCAGGCGTGAAGGAGGAGCCGCTCCGGGCACGGGTGGAAAAGCGGCTGGCGGAGCTGCTTGAGCATAGTCCTCGAGGTGGGGAGTCGAAGAGGGGGACCCGTGGCGAGACTGAGGAGGTCGGTGGTCCAAGACCTGGTATAGGAGAACGGGGCGACCAGGAACACTATCGCGTCGCAACCTCGGAGCTTGAGTAGGACTTTGGGAACGAGAACCATCGGGGGATAAGCATACGCAATGAGTCCGTCCCACAGAATGGAGAGCGCATCGACAGCCCAGGCTAGAGGGTCTGGAATCAGGGAGACGAAGAGGGGAAGCTGGTGATTCCTCCGCGTGGCAAATAAGTCGATCATGGGAGTCTCTCAGTGAGCGCAGATCATCTGAAAGATGTCCGGGTCTAGTGTCCATTCCGTGTGCAGTAGCTGGCCGCGCCGAGAGAGGGAGTCAGCCAACCCGTTCAAGTGTCCGGGGATATGTCGAGCTCTGAGGGAGATGCCGCGGTCCTCGCACCAGCGCATCAGGCGGTAGAGAAGAATGCACAGATCGGGAGAGTGTGTACCTCCCTGCTTCTGAAGGTAGGAGACTACAGTGGTTTTGTCCGACAGGACAAGAAGCGTCTGGTGGCGAAGGTGGACTTCCCACACGATGAGCGCTTGCCAAACCGCTTGCAGCTCGAGCCAGTTGATGTGTCTGTCCGCCAGGTCCGGCGTCCAGAGGCCGGACGTCGAGAGGAAGCTCGGGAGCAGGTGTGCACCCCATCCGGAGAGACCGGTGGTGCAGTCAAGGGAGCGAGAGCATAGCGAGAGCTGAGGGGGCGGTGAGGCGAGAGGAACTCCTGAAGCGAGCAAAGATGTGTCCATCCAGCGCTGTAGGTGTGGGCGAAGGATTGGAGGCACCGGCACCAGGGCATCGATGTCGCCGGAGGACGGACACCAATGAAGCAAGAGATGTAACTGAAGAAGGCGGGAGTGAAGACAACCTAGAGGCAGGAGATCCGCCGCTGCATTTATCAGGCAAAGAAGTTGCAGCCAGACTCTGGCGGAAACGGACTCTGCCCGGGCAACCTGAGCAGTGAGGGAGGCCAACTTCTGGATCCGAGGCTCCAGCAAACACACTCTGTTGATGTCGGTCGCAAATGCCATCCCAAGATGAATAAACCGGCGAGAAGGCGAGAGGTCCGACTTGTCCGCATGGATCAGGAACCCCAAGCGAAACAGCAACAGGAGTAGAGCGTCTCTGACGGATTCCGCAGGAGAAGGTCGTCTAAGTAGTTTGAGATCGGACTGGACGACGACTGCCGAACCTTGGTGACGACAGCGTCCATGATGCGAGTGAAAACCCATGGGCTGAGGTTGAGACCGAACGGAAGGGCTCGAAACTGGTAGATCACACCTTCGAAAGCGAAGTGGAGATACCTCCTGGAGGCCGGGTGCATGGGGACATGGAGATACGCATCGGAGAGGTCCAGGCTAAAAGCCATGGGCTGCACTGCAGCTCGGAGGGTCCGGGCGGTCTCCATGCGAAAAGTCGGAGCCACGATAAACTTGTTCAGGGCAGAGAGATCGATGATAGGACGCCACTTTCCGTCCGGCTTCGGGACCACGAAGATGCGGCTGTAAAATGCTGGGGAGTCGAGACGAGACACTATCTCCGTGGCGGCCTTCTGTAGAAGCGAGGCTACCTCTCCGCGCAAGGCGATGGCTTTGAACTCGTCGGACGGAATGTCTGTCCACAAGGGGGATCGTCTCAACGGCGGAGGCGAATGAAAGGAAATCGAGAGACCCTCAATGATGATGGCGAGGACCCAAGGGTCGTCCGGCAGCAGCGACCGCCATACGTCGCTGCAAAGGGCCAGCCTCCCACTGACTGGAGACCCCCGAGTCGTCGGCGGGGACTGGAGGGGTAAGGAGTCAGGGGATCCGCCCACGCCCACGACCAGGGCGGCGGCGGGCAGGCCTGGGCCAGGAGGGGGCAGAAGTCCTAACGGGTTTAGCGTGGCCGAAAGCGGGAGCCCTCCGGGGGGCCGTGGAATGAGCGAGAATGAAGGACGAAGAGGGTCTGGAGGTCCGCAGGGCGCGACCCACGGCCTTGCGGGCGGCGTGAAAGCGAGAGGTGGTAACGCGGCTGGGCCAGGGGTCTAAATTTCCATCCTTCACCTTCTGCCAAGTCTCACCAAAGAGAAGGTGGCCACCGAGAGGAGCGCGACGCAGCTGTGACTTCAGATCGGGGGGCAATCCACGACAGGCTTGCAGAACGGCATCACGACGCATGAGGTCACAGTTAGCAGCGGCCGCCATCACGGTGACCGAAGAGTGATAAGCTGCCCGGTTCGCCGCGACCGCTAGGGCGAGGAGATCACCAAGAAGGCGAAGCATGCCGGGAGTCTTCGATGCGACGAATAAAAGCTTGCGTGAGTAGCTCCAGAAAACCCCCACAGGCCAAGGTGTTCTGCACTAGGGACGCCGTCTTATCCAAACCACGAGGGAAGGTGTTTCTCAGCTGAGTGTTGCCGCCAAGCTGTGCTACAGCCTGAGGGTCCAACGTGGGAAGAGGACAGTGGAAAGATTGGGAATGTCCCGCATACCAGGATTGGCAGAACGCGATGTCGAGGTCAGCGGGCCACTTGCGATCCGCGAAAAAGGAATACTCCTGGGAATTGGATTGCAGATGAGCGGAGAAGGAATCCCTCAGATCCTGAAAGCCAGGGGGCTGAGGCAGCGACTTGAATCTCTTCTGCGGACGGCCCGAATCGACAAAGGTGGACACCTTCCGTTTGAGTCAATCCCAAGAAGCGTTTCCGCGTGCGACGACGAAGGGTTCCTAGGCGACGCAGGATCATCAGTCACATCAGAGCACGGCAAGAGGGAGCGGCCTCCAAAGTCGAGCAGGGCCGAAACCGAATCCTCCGGAAGTAAACTAAGAGTCTCCTCATCCCGCGGAGGGAGCGAGAGCCGGTGGAGGGTCCGTGAGGGAGAAAAAGCGCGGAGCCCATCCTGACGAGAAACCGTAACCACCGGCGAGTGTCGTGTCCGCTGGATAGGGCGAAGCGGGAGCAGGGACAATGGATGATTGGGAGGCGGGGACCTGGAGCGAGCCGTGTGTCGTGCACGGGGAGAGCGACTGCGATGACGGGAGCGACTGCGATGACGGGAGCGGCTGCGATGACGGGAGCGGCGGCCGCGGTGATCCCTGTCAGCGGAGGTCCGAATACAAGGCCGAGGTGGGGAAGGTAACGGGCGACGGAACCAGCGGGGGGAGGCATACCGAGACAAGCCAGAAGTAGAACGTGGGGCCGAAGCGCGTGAAGTAGATGAGTGGGCCGACGACGAGGAAGGCTGTGTCGCCCGGAACAGAGAGTAGGATGATGCTTCTGACATTCGTCATGGGATGCGCTAGAGAGTGGAGGGAAGGAGGCCGAGTGAGAAATTGCAAAATTGTCATCAATCCGTGGACGCCGGGAGATGGGTCTCTTGCCTGCCTCCGTAAGGCGGGCACGCTGCCCACTGAGCGACTCTACGTAAGAGTACGCGGGCTTTGTCAGGTGAGACCTCTCAAGACTCTTGTCGGACAAATGATTGCGCCAAGCACGTCTCTGCAGGCCTGCCTCTGTAAGGCAGGCGCTCTGCCCTAAAGCGGACTCCCCGTAAGAGTCAGCGGGCGTTGTCCGTGTAGAAGTCATGGAGGATGAGCGATGCTCAAGTGTCCGACGTGTCTGTTGATCACCACGGTCAGCGCAAGCTCGACTGGGGACAGCGCCAGGCATAGAGGGGGGCTCCATGAGGGACGCATGGTCACCAGTCGAAGGCGGACGCTCGCGCCTGTAGAATCGCCAAAGCTGCGACCAACGTTGCTCTGGCCAGGCGACACAAACGGCGCAAGTGTGGTATGAGTTGCAGCCCGCACAAGGGAGGCAGAATTCGTGATTATCACACGGCCACTGAAAAGCTCCACACTGTTGGCAGGTACGCACGGGGTTACTGCAACAGAAAGCTGAAATAGCAGACGACCGGGCGCAAGCACTGCGAGGCCACGAGAACGAGAACGATAGATGTGCGCGAAGCGGACCGATCGAAAACAAAGACCGCCAACCGAAGCAGGCACCTGGTCCGGGGCCGGCTGAGGGAGGGAGCCGAGACCTTACCTCTCCTGCGTCGCGGTGATGGGGTTAGTAACCTCCATAGTACCAACAGCAAACGGAGAGGAGAGCACGAAAACACAGTCCCCCAGAAGCACAATCACCGAAATCCAAGTACAGGCACATAAATCCAAACACAGAAGTCCGAAGGAACACAGTAATCCACAAAAATGACAGTCCAGTGAATAACCGTTAAAAACGGTCCAGGACCTATAGGCTAAACACGTCTGAAACGTACAGCTAAGTAGAAACGACTGATTGTGATTGGGCCACGCGGTGAGTGCCCGGATGGGCTGGGATGGGAGGCTACTCTCGGCCCTAGTTAGGGTTCCTCGAGTGCCTCCTGGGTTGTGTAGGAACACAAGAAGTTCTTAGGCTAAAATTGGGTAAGTAGTTGACACTTCCAGACAGTAATGTCATCGGTAATGTTTTTGAAGAAACAATTATAATCACAATGAATGTGCATTACCCCCCCCCCCCCACACCCCCCCCCCAACCACCACCACCCCCCCCCCCCCCCACGACCCCCCCCCCCCAACCCCCCCCCCCAACCACCACCACCCCCAACCCCCCCCCCCCCCATGACCCCCCCGCCTTCCCTCCCCCCCAATCCCCCCTCTGCCGGATTGAAACTGTGTTCTACATCAAAGTAAGTGCTACTTTCAAGGCTGCTCTATCTTCTGCTGCCTATACCTCAAACTATACAATCCTGTGATAATTATGCTACCTTTTGCCATCAGAACCTATGAAGACCATTTTCTTGGGCTTTGTCTTGGTGGGCAAGATCTGTACAGTGTTGCACACTTTCTCTACTGTCACCATCTGTCAGCAGACAAAGAAAACATCAAGAAATAATGTCAGATTCTGATAATATAAATAACATAAAGTGCACAACTTTTACTTTCTTTCACAACAGGCTACAGTGGCATATGTACAGTGTATGACAGGCTTAAAAGTTGTTTTGTACATATATCTGCACGTCATCTCTTCATCAATGTTAGCTTCTAAATGAAAGGTAAGTAGCTCTATGTCCTTGTTGTTTGTCCTCTTTGAGAAATGTAGTGAACAGTTTGCTGTCATTATTCTGAAGCCTGTGTCTTTTATTGATTGTTTCCCTGCATACAAAGAACCCCTGCACTTTGTCACAAGAGCAGTAACAGACATCACGTCCTCTACATAAGTGAGGTAGATATTTGGAGCAGACTAGTGTTAGCCCTTTGGCTGTCGGTAGTGGTCTCTGTCACAATGATTCTAACAGGAATCATCGTGACATAAACCTCTACCAACAGTCTAAGAGTTAGTGCACAAGAAGAAAGGCAAACCCTTATGGATCACGTGTATCGACCGATCCACACACGTCTGACAATAAGTAAAGGGATGTCTTCTGCACCAACAAAATCCATGTTTTCTCAAAATTTAATCAGTTTTCACACACCTGTGAAACCCCCGTGACCCTTGACCATTGCAATGAGTCAACTAAATTAGGATACATAGGTCTTATCATCAGCTATCTTTGTGCCAAATTTGATTGAAAAGTTTGCAAAAATGTTGATAATAACTACAATTATTGGCATTTTATACACATTTGTTGACCTCTTGTGACCCTTGACCTTTTTCGAGGGGTCATCCAAATTAGTATGCATAGATAGGTCTTATCATCAGGTGTCTCTGTAGCAAGTTTGGGTTTGAAGTTGTGAACAGTAATTGAGAAAAAACATTTCTTGACAAAATATGGCTATTTTTGACCTATTTCCTGAGCTCTTGTGACCCTTGACCTTTCCGAGGGGTCATCCAAATTAGTAAGCATAGATAGGTCTTACCATCAGGTATCTCTGTAGCAAGTTTGGGTTTGGAGTTGTGAATAGTATTTGAGAAAAAAAACATTTCTTGTCAAAATATGGCTATTTTTTTACCTATTTCCTGAGGTCTTGTGACCCTTGACCTTTCTGAAGGGTCATCCAAATTAGTATGCATAGAAAGGTCTTACCATCAGGTATCTTTCTACCAAGACTGGGTTTGAAATTGCGAATAGTATTTGAGAAAAAAACATAGTGATTTTGGACCTATAGTAATAAAGTGCTTTGAGCGTGTTGTCCTTTCTAGACTGCTCGATCAGGTGGTCAAGCCCTATCAAGATCCTTTCTAGTTTGCATACAAGCAAAACAGATGTACAGACGACGCCACACTCACACTCCTGCACCATGCATACACACATTTAGAAAAACCTGGCTCTTTTGTACGCATTCTTTTTATAGACTTTTCTTCAGCCTTCAACACTATACAACCCTATCTCATAGCTCAAAAACTTCTCTGTTACAATGTAACTCCAAGGCTTATCCTATGGATTGTCAACTTCCTTGTAAATAGGACCCAATCAGTTCGCTTTCAAACAGCTCTCTCATCCCTTAGGTCCACTTCCATAGGCGCCCCTCAAGGTACAGTTCTCTCCCCTGTGCTGTTCACACTCTACACTAACGATTGTAGTGGCACTGACTCTACCCTTCTTATAAAATACTCGGATGACACTGCCTTAGAAGATCTCTCCAACAGTGATGCAACTTACTTTGCAGAAGTAGAACGTTTTAGTGTTTGGTGTAAAGATAATTCTCTAGACCTAAATGTGAGTAAGACCAAGGAACTACTGATAGACTTTTGAAGAAATCCTGCCCCTGTCCCTGTTCTGATGATGTGTCTGTTGAGCGTGTGACTGAGTATAAGTATCTTGGAACAGTTATAGATGATAAGTTGTCCTTTAATGCAAACGCCACCCTCATACACAAGAAATGTCAGTCAAGCATCTACTGCCTCCAGAAACTCAGGAAGCTGAATGTGAACCCCTCTGTCCTTCAAACTTCCTACTGTTCTTTTATTGAGTCTGTCATCACTTTCGGTTCTGTGTGGTGGTATGGAGGTCTGAGTGTGAAGAACAAGAACACCCTGGCAACAATGGTAAACATCTGCAGCAAAGTGACTGGCAGTAAGCAAGCCAGTGTGGAGTCCCTGTATGAACAGTGTGTGGTGAGAAAGGGTAGGCGGATAGCTACAGACAGATCCCATGTCCTTGCCTACCTCTATGAACTCCTCCCCTCTGGCCGCAGACTCCGCACGCACAAAGCTAGGACACTCAGATTACAGCACAGTTTCATCCCCAAATCCATCATTCTAAGCAATCTGTAGGTACATCCACGCATACCCAAACCTAACTCCTCCCCTATCCTCCTTTACCTGTGCAATCAGTAGGAATGGAGCTTGTTGATTTTAGAGAAGTGGTTATATTGTGTTTTATTTGGTGGTGAACATGGACATATTGGGATTGTTGTTACTGAGTGTTTACCCACTAATTATTTTACTAAGGTAGATTTTAATTACGCAGCTTGTGTAATACTGTGTAATAATGTATTGAGACGTTTGTATAATAAGTAGAGGGTTAGGATCAGGTTGAAACACGCGTATTATGTATGCATGTGTAGAGGTGGGTGTGAATGTATAAGTGCCGCTCAGTTCAGTCCATAAAAGATGTTTATGTGTGAGATGTGTAAGAGTTATGTGTAAAGATTTTGTAGTGTTTACTTATGTCCATTTGGAATTTGTAGCTGTGCAAGTGCAGGGAGAAAATGTTCATAATTATGTTATAATGTTTTCATGTCTTGTTTGTACTACTTGTTATAAATGTACCACAACCGAATTTCTCTTTTCGAGATAATAAAGTACTCTTATTCTTATTTCTTGAGCTCTTGTGACCCTTGACCTTTTCGAGGGATCAACCAAATTAGTGTGCATATAAAAGTCTTACCATCAGGTAAATTTTACCAAGTCTGAGTTTGAAGTTGTGAATAGTATTTGAGAAAAAATAAATTATGTCCCAAAATAGCTATTTTTGATATATTTCCTGATCCCCTGTGACCATGACCTTTGTGAGAGATCACTGAAATTGGTATGTTTAGAAAGGTCTTGCCACAAAGTATCCTTGGGCCAAGTTTGAAGATTGTAGCTTTAATAGTCTCCGAGAAAATGCCAACGTTTAAGTTTACCATGAATGACGCCGGACTGACGCCGACAGGCCCAGAACATAGACTCACTTTTGCTTCGCACGTGAGCCAAAAATCTTGTGGTGCCAACTGGCAATTGGTGGCATTCTAACGTGAACATACACACACATTCACATACACATAATTATGTACACACCTGTCCTGGCAGGCCTAGACCCGGCATTGGGATGAGTGATTTGGACAGCACAGCCAGCTTGGGGCTGATTTCATCCATCCTGAGGTGCAGGCTGCCTCGCTTCTGGGCCCTCTGCTGCAGGCTTATGTACACCTGGACAACAAGGCAGGTGGAAAGATGATAAGACTTTCTGCGTTCACATTTAAAAAACTATCTCAGTAGAACCTGTTCTGCGCAACTACTCTTTTTACATTTTGTTTCAGAAGTCTTCATTCATTCAGTGATCAAAAGCCACAACTGTCCAAGGAACATGGATACAAATTGGTCTCAGCAAGAGGCATAGATCCTTACGAGCTCCCACAGTTGCATGGGTTCATGAGGATCTGTGTCTCTTGCAGTTGGGTCGTGTTTTTTTCTCAGCAGTCAAGGGGTCAAAAGACATTCTCTCTCAAGAGAAGTCTTGAAGGGCAAAAAGTGTCACCTCTCATTAAAGAGCATTATTTAGGTGGCTACAACAATGATGGTCTTAATGACAGGTGATCTCTCACCAGGATGTTTCGCATGTTCTGTTGTACCAGAAGAACAAGTAGCAGCCAGTAGAGGCTTCCAAACAGAATTAACAAATACTGTATGTGAAGACGTAGATATAGGTTATGCCTGCAAAATTCCAGAACTAATGTTGAGTTCAAAAGACAGTCAACAGAACCCTTGCCCTCTCCAAGACACCAAGCAATTCTGGTACCTCTTTAAAGGGTCGGGTGTACTTTAGTTAAGCTGCTGAGCAGGCGGCGCTATGCATTCATGCTGACGGCTATGATTCAAATGACTCATCATTTATATAGGCTAGCTTTTATCATGCTTGTAGATCTTGTAGCCTGTCAGGGTCTAATGCGTTAAACACAAGTATTTGCACAAACCTGCTTGAAAAGGTGCCAGCTGGCGTGTGGGTGACTCGGGTTGGAAGGGTTGCGGAGGCGTTCCAGGGCGTTCTTGATCATGTCCCCATAAGCATTCTGGAACCACACCTCGTGCGGAGTCTCAGGAGCCTGGGACGTGATCTCATGCAGACGTTCCATCGTGTACAGGGTCTGAAAAATAGTGACAACTTCTTTCATAGGAAAGTTTGCTTATTTGTGTTTGAGACCGTCATTGAATCACTGACACAGTTATTTGTGTCAAGATATATATATATTATAATCACATTCCGCTGTATCATAAAAACGATACAATAAAGCAGAGCTGATGTTATTTAACAAACAAAGCTCAAGAAAGATCACTACTACAATCAGATATGATACATACCGGCTTGAGGATGGTGCGGTGCTTTTCACGAATGATGGCAGCCTTATCAGCCTTGGAGAGAGCCGAATTGGTGTTGACCTTACGGATTTCCGTCTCCAGCTGGGTGAGTCGGCGCTGCACATCAGCGTGATGCTGAGCCAGCGTCCCAAGCCACAATTCCTCCCAGAGCAGAGTGACGCGGCGAAGCTCCATCACCATACCCTGCACCTCGTTGATCATCCTGGAATAAAACAGGTAAAAAATAAGCCATGATCTTGGTGCTGAATACAGGACAACTTCTGCACAATGAACACCAGTACATCAGTTTTGATGTGAACAGGTCTCTGGCTCCTTGTTTGATACCCGTTCAGCAAATGGTCCTCAGGCTTAGCCTTAGCAATGCATGGGTAACATTAACCCATTTAGCTACAATAATGCACTATAGCAGGAGATGGATTGACCATGCTAATTCATGGGTAGTGCCAGAAAAGCTTAGCACCTTCAGGTGCCAAGCTAATCTGGGACTAACTTTGAATGATCATGGTTGATCCACCTGCTAAAACTGTTACATAGTCTACAGGTGACGCCTCCAAAATGTGGCAAATGCACCCTTGGGGTTAAACGAGTCAAAGACCAACCCTTGCACAATTTTGCTCGATTGTTTCTTTCTTCATAAGCCACATTAACTCAACTGTCATGGTAAGATATGGCACTAAAGTATTGTGAGTCTGACGTGCATCTGCATACTACTAACCATGGTTCAGTTGTTTAACTCTTACCAGTTCGCTCCCTTGGCCATCGTATGTATACATACGAAGCCACGCCCATGGAAAATTCCATCGTGTTTACTGAATTAAAACCAATTAATTTTTACTCTCAGTATTATTGTAATAACTTATTGACATTAGAAAGTCACTTTCATATGATAGAATGAAAAAAATATTAATTTTGAGTTTGTTCGTGACCTTTGTTATCGATCGAGTCACTACGTCCACCATCTTGCTTTCCCTACTGCGTTATTTTCACTGCTTGCGATTTCTCTCTGAGAATATTCCGTCAAAATGAGTTCATCTGAGTCCGAAAGTGAAGAGTATCTCACTGAAGGGGAATCTTCCAGCAACCAGGCCACTGAACATGATTCCAGCACCAGCGATGTGGAAAAAATGAAAGAAAACCATCGCAGGTCATTGTGACACTTTCTATTTTGGTTTGACCATGTGCTATCCATGTGAGTCTTTGTTTACCTATTGTCTGGTTCAGAATCGTGAAACTTTATGAAGTACATAAACAAGTTTTATTACTTGCTGTGTATTGCCTCAGTGATATTTTCAGCAAGTCAGAGATTTTCAGAGAAGCACATGTTTGTTGTCTCAGTCATGCCAGGTGTTGACACGCCCACTTTTTCCTGCCCTTGACCGGTGTAGATTATGTTGCGTAACTCTTAGAAATTCAAACACATTTTCTTGAAACTTCACACAAATGTGTAGAAATGATTTGTCCACACACTGGATTCACATTTTAAACAAAGGGGCAAGAAACAAAAAAATTTTCTTCTTAGTGACTTTCGTGAAAACTGTTTTTGGAAACCGGACACCATTTTTTCTTCGTCGCTAAATAAACAACAACTTCTAAACTACGTTAAGTACAGACATTTTACTTATCCTGACTGAAAGCTGACTCAATGCACTTTAATATGATGTATAATAAGCCAACTTTTGACCACTAGAAGAGCTTTCAGCAGCATTTTTGCTTGGTCATGTGTGAGGGTAAAAGTCATTTTGTTCACTGGCCTCAAATAGAGCGAACTGGTAAGAGTTAAAGAAAACATGCCATAGGTTGTGATTCACAATTCTGTGTTTGTGGAAGAAAAAGGAGGAGGTTTATGGATATACATCATAGACTCACACCTATTCCATCGTTCTTTTTTTATTACAAGGTCCTCACTTCTATTCATACCCAAATACCAACCTAGGGTTGTGTTGGGACAGAGTGTCCACGATAGAGGCCAGACAAGACTGTAACATGGTGTTGGTAGAGTCATCGCACATGTTATCCTCATCCTCTTCCTGAGATCCTGGCTCTTCTGCACCCAGTCCTTCATCCTCACCTTCCCCTTGGGACAGGTACGTGTTGAGGAATTCTGCAGATGTCAAAACACAGGTAGTCAAAAGTGTTTCAGAAGAAAATGGTACAGTAAAACCTGCTATGAGCGGTCATCCCTGTTGCCAAGCAAAAGTGGCTGTGAACAGCAGGCGACCGCTCATGGCAGGTATGATAGAAATGGACCAGAACCCCCCAGAAATATACATCTGCACTAATGTAGCCACTACTAGAGTTAATGTAAGCGAGTGTATCTCCCCTACAGTGCACGTTCACGGCCTTAGTGTGTGTAAAATCGTCACAGTTAAAAGACAAAGGATGTGGAAAGAATAATGTGCACGTACATTGTCCTTGTAAAATGTTGAACATTTGCACTTCAAAGTAGGTGCGGCGTCATTCTGTCGCCACATTACACCCCATGAAAACGGAAAAACCCGATCAACTCGCAACAGCACATGTAAGCTTCAAGCATAACAATCAGTCTCCGATACCAGCATACCAGCAGAAAGATATGGAGAAAAGTGCTTTGTTGGAAGCATTGGCATGTTTACGATATTTACAACTGTGACACACTAGTGTATCTATTTACAACTGTGACACACTAGTGTATCTTTTACGTACACAAATCTTTGTCAGCCTTTCGTAGTTTCCGAAATTGCGTTTTCTGCGCATGCGTTGTGCAAAATTGGAAGTCATGGTGAAAAACTGAGCATGGGATGCATTCTACATAAAAGAACAAACAACAGAGGTAAATGAAGTCAACAGGAGACATTGATTCTCGTGAGCCCCCAGGCGCGTGAAAGTCTATGCCTCTTGCAGAGGTGCGTTTTGTGATGCGTGTGTTCTATTCTCGAAGTTAATTGTCAATCCCATTGATATACACCGCCCCTTTCATGCGGTATATCAACCCAGCGTGAAGCAGATGGCACGTGCCAATCATTACATAACGACATGGCACTTGGCTTTGTCATGGTGTGTAGTGGCGGCCAGGTGATGAGTGAGCAGTCATTGACCCATCGCGCATGACGGCTTTACTGCACCAGTCTGGCTGTGGCCGTAAATTCCAGGTATTTTTGGCTCCAATACCCTGACCGTTGGCCGCGTTCAGCAGGTGACCATATAATCCAGGTACTTTATACAGTAAACATTGTCCGTACATCACGAAAGTGACCGAAAATGGCAGGTGACCGCAAAATCCGGTGAGCGTTCAAAACAGGTTTTACTGTATTTTCAAAAAGTGACTACATGCTCAACTCTCCACAACCACTTAACGACTGTCTGGTACAGATGTAGTTCTGGCAGTGCTAAGCTTTCACTTCGATGGCCAGGATTCAAATATTGCGCTGGAACTGCATGCACTTTTATATTCACTAACTTAGAATTGACTATGCAGTGAACCCTTTTGGCTGTCCTTAGCACTTTTTGTCAAAGTGATTCCTGAAGCAATAAAATTTACAAAACCATACTCACTGCTTTCCTCTGTGACCTTGCTATCAGCTTTGCCGGATGAGCTGCCCACAATGGCAGGGTATACAATCAGGTGTGGGGCATCCTGTGCCACGCGACAAAGTAACTCAGACACGCTCCGTCGCACATAATTCTCTGGGTGGCTAAGTCGCGCAAACAACTGGGGTATGATTCCTGAAAAAAAATGATGAGCAAAGTGTGCAGAATTTCTTTCATCATACTACATTTATGTCAACTTCACACAAAAAATAAGTAGCTATCTCCACTTCTTACCATATGAACACTTTAAAAAAATGTGTCAACATCAACAAAATTAGTAATTGTGTATCATTTGGACCATTTAATTCCAAAGCGTTTCTTTTTTGTCTTGGCTCTTTCATGGAAAATTGGAAAATTCTACATTTGATCACAGAGTTGTGATGATGTAATTCTCTTTGAAATTTCATAGTGATGAAATAAAGTTATATGCGGAGAAAAAAAAAATGGTGCCAATGAACAATCATGATCGATTAACCCTTTTCATCCTGATCCACTACTGCATGAAATTAATGTGACTGTTATAGTTCAAGGGTGGTGCCAGAATAGCTTGGCGCCTATGGTGCCTAGCTATTCTGGCACAACCCTTGAACTAAAATGGTTGTTCTATCTCATAATCTCTAACGTGGCCTTCATAGCACAATAAGAATTTTTTTAAGATCGGCCTTAGGATGTAATGGGTTAATTACCTGTGACTAAAATTTGGCACCAGTTGGCAGGCAGTTCTAAAACAAGTGTCAAATGGCTATTCATAATAACTCATTTAGCCCTGCATCAAAATTCCCAAATGAGTTGTCCTCATAAGGCTATGTAACAGTTCAGAAAACAAGACAGACCATAATAGTTCAAGGGTGTTACCAGAGTAACTTGGTGCCTACTGGTGACATGCTATTTTGGCACCACCCTTAAACTATCATGTTCAACCCATATCCTGTAAATGTTGCAGTGTGCAAGGGTTTAATGGACTAAATGTGGCATTTGACAAACAGTTCTAAAACATAAACCAATCGGCTGTCAATGCTGAACAGCTGAAAACAAGAAAGGCAAAGCCCTTATGGCTCACGTGTGAGACCGATTTACATATGTGTGACGTTTGTGACAGTAAGTAAAGGGCTGGCTTCTGCACTAGCCAAAATCCATATTTTTCAAATTGTAAGCATTTTTCACACATCAGTCACGCGTGACCTTTGCGATGAGTTGACCAAATTAGTATGCATAGGAAGGTCTTATCATCAGCGACCTTTGTGCCAAATTTTAATGAAAAGTTTGCAAAAATATTGATAATAACTGCAATTCTATTAAAAAATGGCATGTTACACATTTGCTGACCTCTTGTGATCCTTGACCTTTTTGAGGGGTCGTTCAAATTAGTATGCATAGATGTGTGTCAAAATGGTTGTTGTGATGCGTCTAGTGTGGTAGCGCAGTGGTAGTGCTTGTCACTTCTTGCTTTCAGCTTCCACCGCTGGCTAGCAGTATTGTCGAAAAGGAGGGCAGAATGCGTCAGTCTCTCTCTGCCAGTACACAGCCTCTCCAACAACAAGTCCCATGTAGTGCCTCCTCGCGGCGACACACGGTAACTGAGCACCTTACGGACTTAGGCTGAACTACAGGGGACTCGGCCCCCAGACACGTGGCATGCGGGCCCACCGGTGTGTGGATAGGCCCTGAAGCCCGTGAACCAGACTCCAAACTATGGGTAAAACTTTCCCACTGCCTTGTGGGTGCCTCAGGAGAGGCAAAGGCTAGGGGAGCAAACCCCAACAGAAAACCAACCATGGGCAGAGTGGGCTCAGCAGCCCTGGTAGGCAGCCATTCTAGGTACAACTTCTTACAAGAGTGTGGGCAGATTGGACTCATCAGCCTTGGTCGGCAGCCATGTCTAGGGATAGGATCCGAACAAACTCCTTGGGTAGACCAGACTCATAAGCTGTGGCAGGCAACTGGCCTAGGAGAAGTCCCAAATTAAAACAAGGGCAGGGGAAGCTCTCAATCCCAGTTAAGGAAATTCTCCTATGAGAAGGAAAACTCGGAACTGAAACCAATGACCAATGAAGTCGGAGTGTCGCTGACTATGCCATCTGGTATAGTGTGGAAACCCGTCAGGGAAACAAGCACACACGCAACCCTCATCAGGAACGTTGAAGAAGAAGAAGAAGAAGTATGCATAGATAGGTCTTCCCATCAGCTATCTCTGTACCAAGTTTGGGTATGGAGTTGTTAATAGTATTTGAAGGAAAAACATCTTTTGTCAAAATATGGAAATTATTTTTACCGATTTCATAATCTCTTGTGACCCTTGACCTTTCCAAAGGGTCAACCAAATCAGTATGTATAGAAGGTCTTACCATCAAGTATCTTTGTACCGAGCTTGGGTTTGAAGTTGTGAATAGTATTTGAGAAAAAATAAATTTTGTCCAAATATGACTATTTTTTACCTTTATCCTGATCCCATGTGACCTTGACCTTTATGAGTTAGTTAGTTAGTTATTTGGGTTTAACGCCGAGCAGGCGACTAAGGCCATCTCACGGCGGGATGGGTAAAAATCTGGTCAGCCAGACTAAAAGCAAGGTCTTAAGACAAGATGTAAATATAGATTAAAAATCTCAGGCTAAAATGTCGCACATGTCTGGAAAAGAAACGTCTACAGACTCTCAAAAAGGGCAAATAAAAAATTCACATAGTCTATGAATGCTCAGATCTTGTTAAAAATATTGCATTCTCTCAAAAAATTGAAGATTTTGTCCGGGGGAACATCCCGGAACAAAACCTTCAAGGAGTCTGCTGTGAAGTGTTTATATCTGGTGTCAATTAGGTCAGCACAATACAGCAAAAAGTGTCGAACAGAAAACTGCTCATCACAAGCAAAACACCATGGACGCTCATCCTGTTTAAGTAAGTAAGAGTGCGTAACATATGTGTGCCCGATGTGGAGCCGAGTAAGGACAGTCTCCTCACGGCGGCTGCCGCAGCGGAAAGGTAGACTGTCAGACAACTTAGGAAGAGCTTCATGAAGCTTGTTCCCTTCCTCTTTGTCCCACTCGGACTGCCACTCGCGTGCTATGTACGCACTAATAACAGGTTTAAAATCACTATAGACAGTCTGTGTGTCAGGGACAGGGTCACTGCGGGCACTGTTGGCAGCAGAATCTGCGATTCTGTTGCCTTCGATGCCCACATGGCCTGGGACCCAAATAAAAATGATGTCATAATATTCCTTCATCAAGTCCGCGTAGAGCTCTCTAATCTGCACCAGCAGTGGATGGTCTGTTCCCGCGCCCTGAAGGGCCTGCAGGGCAGAAAGAGAGTCAGACAGAATCAGGAAGTTCCTTTCCCGAGACTGATAGGCATGCTTGAGTGCTAGCAGAATGGCCTGCAGTTCTGCACTAAATACAGAGGAATGGTCAGGGAGACGGAGCTTAAATGGGCGTCTAGGATGGCGAGAGGACACTGCAGCCGCAGCCACTCTTCCATCCTCAGACTTGGACCCATCCGTATAAAGACGACAATAGCCAGGAAAAATTGAAAGGAGTTCATTGAGGCTCTGTTGGTAAATGGCTGGTGGAGTACAATCCTTCTTGTGGGCAGTCAAGTCCAGCAAGATGTCAGGAACTGGTAGTAGCCAGGGTGGAGTGACGTGTTGCAGAGATTCCGAAACTTTGTCCAGGTCCACTCCGGCCGCCTGCAGATGAGGTCGGACACGGAAGGAAAGTGGACGGACAGCTCCCGGATGGGCATCGTAAATCTCTGCAAACGACGGGTTAAAAACACAATCATAGGCAGGATTTTCTGGATGGGCCTTCAGCTTCAGAACGTAGCCGAGCATGAGGCGGATGCGGCGGAGCCTGAGAGAAGGCTCCCCTGCCTCTGCATACAGACTAGGAACTGGAGATGTCCTGAAGGCTCCCAGACATATGCGCAGACCTTGATGGTGAATTGTGTTCAGACGCTGCAGAACAGACTTGGAAGCCGAGCCATATACCACAGAGCCGTAATCCAGTTTGGACCGAACAAGGGCCCGGTACAGTCGAAGTAAGACGATGCGGTCTGCACCCCAGTCAGTACGACCAACGACACGAAGAATGTCGAGGGCCTTCCGACAAGAGGTTCTAAGGTAGTTAACATGGTTGCAGAAGGTCAATCTTTTGTCAAAGATGACCCCCAAAAACTTAGCCTCTTCAGCCACCTTAATTGGCACTCCAGCAATGCTCAGGCTAGGTTCTGGAAAAAATTTCGTCTGGTTAGTAAAATGCACACAGACTGTCTTGGAGGGCGAGAATCTGAATCCATTGAGAGACACCCACCCCTGGATGCGATCAACGCACAGCTGCAAGCGCCTCTCAAGGGACGCAAGTCCTCGACCTCGTGCACACAAAGCAAAGTCGTCCACAAACAAAGAGCATTCAGAATCATCCTTGACGGCCTTTACAATGTTATTTATTTTAATGCTAAATAAAACAGGAGATAGAATACTGCCCTGCGGGACACCCATCTCCTGTTCAAAGGAGTCGGAGAGGGTGGAGCCCACACGGACATGGAACGACCTGTTGGACAAAAAATTGTGAATAAAAATGGGCAGATGCCCTTTAAAACCCATGTCCGACAAATCAGACATTATACCATGCTTCCAGGTAGTGTCATATGCCTTTTCAAGATCAAAGAAAATTGCATAGACATGCTGCTTGTTGACAAAAGCATCTCGGATAAAAGACTCAAAGCGGACTAGATGGTCAGTTGTACTACGGAAGCGCCGGAAACCGCACTGGAGGTCTGTGATGAGACCCTGTGACTCAAGATGCCACACCAGTCGGGCGTTGACCAAGCGTTCCATAGTTTTACATAAACATGATGTCAAAGCTATTGGCCGGTAGTTGCCCGGGTCGGAAGGATCCTTACCCGGCTTGGGAATTGGCACAACCACAGCCTGGCGCCAAGATGGCGGAAAATGACCGGTTATCCAGATATGGTTAAAGGCCTTGAGAAGTACAAGGAGTGAATCCTCAGGCAGATGTGTTATGAGCTGATAATGGATGGTATCTAATCCAGCAGCAGAGTCAGTACATTTCTGCATGGCTTGCTGCAATTCTGAAAACGTAAAAGGGGCATTATAGTCTTCCAAGTTATCCGATATAAAATCACAAGCACAAGATTCTCGCTTCTCCTTCTCTCTCTGGAAGAAAGGTGAATAATGCTCTGTTGAAGAATTATGGGCAATGGTGGAGGCAAGTAAATTGGCCACAGCCTTTTTATCTGTGACCAAACTGGCACCATCTCTAAGATGGCCGACAGAAGCCGAGCCACCCCTGCCCCCAATTCTTCGAACAGCCTTCCAGACTTTTTGGGACGGAGTCCTAGAAGATAAAGATGAGACGAAGCGTCTCCAGGAAGCACGGCGTTCACGTTTAAAAATATAACGGGCTTTCGCCCGCTGTCTTTTAAAGGTTAAAATATTTGCTTGCGACGGATTACGAAATGCACGTCGCTGAGCAGATTTGCGCATTGTTTGGGCCTTGCGGCACTCTTCATTGAACCATGGTACTCTCGGCTTCCGAGGGAGTGATGTGGAAGTTCTAGGGATGGTTTCACCTGCAACCTCCAACAAAATAGAAGTAAAACAAGAAACAGGTTCTTCAGCTGACATGACCACCTCCTCTGTAAGACGAGACTGACAGAGAGAGGCAAACAGAGACCAGTTAGCTTTCTTGAGATTCCAGCGCCCCACCGGCGAATCCTCCTCACAGCTGACCGATGACAGGACTACTGGGAAGTGGTCACTACCACACAGGTCGCCGTGAACCTTCCAGTCAAAGTCCAGCATGAGAGAAGGATCACACACAGTGAGGTCTAGAACAGAACTAGATCCGGAACCTGAGTTAGAGTATGTAGGTGAGCCATCGTTAAAGACACATAGGTTAAGTTGAGAAAAAACATCTTCTAACATCTGACCTCTGCCATCATAGTGGTCACTACCCCAAAGGTGAGCATGACCGTTAAAATCCCCCATGAGAATAAAGGGAGGGGGCAGTTGATCTACTAAGTGAAAAATATCATTGCTACAGACCCGCAGTGATGGTGGCAGGTAAATACTGCATATGGTTATGGTCTTTTTTAAGGTAACCCGAGCAGCGACAGCCTGAAGACAGGTGTCGATGCTAACGGGGCTACATAAAATTTGGCTACTAATGAGAAGAGCCGCTCCACCCGAGCGCCTCTCCGAATCAGAGCCTTTATGTATAACATTAAAACCATTAAAAGACACAGGGTCAGAAGTCTTCAGGTAAGTCTCCTGAAGAGATATGACTGAGGGGTTATAGAACTTGACTAAAAGACGTAATTCCTCAAAGTTAGCTCGAAAACCACGACAATTCCACTGAAGCAAAGAGGCCATGATTAAGTCTGATCTGGGGGTAAGGAGTTTTTCCCCCCTTTTTCCTTTACCTTGGAAGGAGTTGAAGAAACAGAGGGGGGCCGGCTCCCGGGCCTCCTCTGGTTCTTCGGAGAGGAAGGGGGTGGAGCTGCCGCAGCATCAGCAACAACAACTTCCACTCCCTCCATCCGCTCCTCCAGTGCAGCATATTTGTTTTGAAGGGGCACATCTGTGTTCCCCTTCTGGGCCCGTGCGCACAGCGGTCCCATAGATTTCTTAGACTTCTGGTCCTGGGCAGCGTTCCTGCCGCTAGAGTTAGCGGCCTTAGAAGGCTGACCAGAGCCAGAAGCCTTTGGAGTTGACTGACTAACAGGTTTGGGTGGGGGCTGAGGCTTAGGGGCAACAGAAGGCGGCACAACCGGACCGGCAGTGTCCGCCTTCTGCGTTCCCTGGCTCCTTGTCACCACCGGAGGAGGGTTACTCTCCAGGGGCGAGATGAGCCGAGGCTCCGCCCCCAACCAAGAAGTTGGGGTCTGACATGAAAAGTCTTTGGTGGGGCGCTTGCCTGCCACCGCTGCACTAAAAGTATACACTGAGGTGTTAGAGGTTGGGGCAGCCGCAGCTGCACCAGGGCCTTCAACCAGTTTTTTGGCATCCAGAAAGGACAGCCCCTTCTCCACACGCACCTGCTGAATCTTGCACTCGGATATCCAACGAGGGCATTTCTTATCCGAAGCCATATGCGCCCCCTGGCAATTCACACACAGGGGGGTGGCTGTGCAGGACTCAGCAGAGTGTCCGGGCCTAGTGCAACGGGCGCATGAAGCCTCTGCCTGACGGCATGTCTTATGCCCATGGCCATACTTTTGGCACTTAAAGCACCGGAGGGGAAGAGGGACGTACTTTTTCACTCTCAGGGAGTAGTAACCTCCCCAGATGGTAGTAGGAGGGGTGGGGGTGCCAAACGTCAGGATGATGGTAGGGAGACGGATCTCCCCACCACCTCGCTTGGAAGCGAAGCGCCTGACGCAAGTCACCCCCTGAGACTTAAGGTTCCTTACAAGTTCATCTTCTGACAGTTCTGCCAAAGCTTGATCTTTGATTACGCCTCTTGACGAATTCATAGTTTTGTGGGGTGTGACTTCCACAGGAGTGTCTCCGATGGAAGAGAGCCCCAGTAGCCCGCTGGAGTGTGCCCGAGTACGGCACTCCACCAGCAAGTCACCAGACCTGAGGCGCTGGGCGTCAGGCCTGCCAACACGGCTCCTGAGGGTCTCCCCCACCAGAAAAGGATGCAGCTTGGTAACTGGTTTCTCCTTCACCTTGCTATGGACAATGAGGAAGCGAAGCCATACGGCCGACGCCTGAGGCGTCGCTTCCTCACAGTCTGAATCACTGTCATGTGCAATGTCGGTGTCTATGCGCCGTTTCTGTGCTAGTTTTGGTTTTTTGGTTGTATCCATATTATATTAGTAGAGATATTCATCCCCCGGGGGTCCCCGCCCGCCACCGAGCCCAACAAGGGAAAGTGCAACTGTCGGCGGGTCTCCAGCCGACGCACAATGGAGACTGCCCGAAAGATATACTCAAGGGGGTAAGCCCGATTGAACCGTTTGAGCCACCGCCTTCTATCACACCGTTGAATGCAGGGGAATACTGGCGTAAAGCACCTAATCAGCAGCAGAAGCTATAGCATGGTGCTCCGTATAGCAACCCGCATGTCAACAGTGGGATAGGGCTCAACGTGACAAGAGCCGATTGACTAGGCCGGTACGACTAGCCTCCCGTTTAGGTAGAAGTCAAGGCCGAAGTGGAGTGTTGGCACCAGTGAGCCGCAGCCCAAAGGGAACCTCAGCCACCAGGATCCTCTTCTCCCCCGACACGGGTCTCCAAGCACGGCAAACACTTGGGATCCAAAGGACCAAAAAGTCACGAGTATTTTTAAGGACCAATCCAACATGGTACGACCTAGGTTAGCACAGCTCCTTAAAAACCGGACCAGTGAAAAGGCTGAACAACATATCTGCTGACATCAAGTCCTAATCCTGGACAAAGATGGCACCCGTCCGCTAGCCCACTCAGTCAGGGACTGAGCGGACTACCCACCTACGCCACGTGGAGGCCGGTGCCGGGTAGGCTTGACCTTTATGAGAGGCCACTCAATTGGTATGTTTAGAAAGGTCTTGCCACATAGTATCATTGGGCCAAGTTTGAAGACTGTGGCCTGAATAGTCTCCGAGAATATGCCAACATTAAAGTTTACCACAGATGACAGCAGACAGACGGACGACCAGTGGCCCAGAACATAGCGTCACTTTTGTTTCTCACGTGGGCCTAAAATATGTATAAAAATACATAATAAAACACAATACAAAATGTCCAAAAATGTATTTTTCTTTAAAATAATTTTTTTCGAAAAATACTTATCGATGGTATTACTTATAGGAAGACATACTTAGCCTGTCAATTTCAGCTTCCAAAATTGTTGTGTGTTGCTACACAACCAGGGACGTAACTCTAGCAAGCAGCTACCCAATCCCCCGAGTGGCCTTCCTATCCTCCGGATAGCCTCCCTTCTCAATCTCGCGAGAGTTCGTTATTACCATTTCTATCTTAGCAGACAGACGGCAAGCGGGGAAGATGGGAGGGAAATGTGAGTAATACCATCGTTAAGTATTTTTCCCCAAAATTTATTTTAAAGAAAAATACATTTGTTTCTTCAAAAACGTTACCGATGGTATTACTTATAGGAAGAATGGCGAAGAGGAGGAAGGTGCCGACCCAAAACTCACCTGGGGGTAACTGCTTAGCTAGGTCCCTTGCAAAGGCATACTCCCGACAATTTCAATTAAGTATTACCTATGGCGCATCCAGCGCCGAGAGGGAGTGTTGAGCCGCCGCAATGTCCCCCACTATTGCCAGGTTTTTGTCTTTGGCCTGATAGGTCATGGAAGTAGAAACGGGCGAAAGTAGATTCGGCCCTCCAGTCCACAGCCGCCACAATGTCCCTCACGGCGCAGTTGCGGTCGAACGCGACGCTCGTGGAGACAGCCCGGATTTTGTGAGCTTGAATCTGCAACCTCTGCGCTCCCTCCGTCGAGAGGTCTCCGTAAGCAGATCTGATGATTTCGCACAGCCAAGCGGATATCGTCTGAGCAGAAATATCGTTCCTGCCCGGAGACAAGGGCAGGAAGAGGCGTTGTTTCAGTGCCACCCTTTCAGCCTGTATTTGTGCAAAAACGAAATATTCGTGCTATTGATCGCCTGGCTTTCAAAGCTGATTTGCATGAATATCTTAGCAAACACCTTGATCCCTCTGTGGGACAGTTTAACTCGGGTCTGGGATCACTACTTGACAAGCATGCTCCATCTGCTCACCATAAAGTGTCATGTCGGACATCCTCACCGTGGTTCAGCGCCGTGTGAGGCAAGCTTCTCGCTGCAAAGAGAGAGCGACGACAAGCTGAGAGACTATGGCTGTCCACTGGACTTACCGTACACAAGCAATTTTCAGCGCTGCTAAGAAATATGTAACTCGTCTGGTACTCGTGGCGAAGACAGCTTTCTTCAATGCCAAGATTGCAGCGTGCACCACCAGCAAGCAGCTTTATAATGTAACCAACAAACTGACTGCTAGAAGGGATCCATCTCCACTCCCGACCATTTACTCGCCATTAGAGCTGCCTGGTCAGTTCTCAAATTTCTTTAATGAAAAAGTTCAGAACATTCGTGATAGACTTGATGGACTTATTTCAAAGTCTCCATCACAGTATGACGTTCCCTTTTGTGGTCAGTGTCTCTCGTCCTTCAGACCTGTCAGTGAACAGGAACTTCATGCTGTGCTGAAGAGAACTGCAGAAAAGACTTGTAGTTTAGACCCACTTCCTACTACATTGCTGTACGAGTGTATTGATGATGTGCTTCCAGTCATGACCAACATTGTCAATGAGTCCCTGAGGTCTGGTGTTTTTCCGTCGGATTTCAAGTCCGCCATTGTTAAACCTTTGCTAAAAAAGCCCTCTCTAGACCCTAACAATCTACAGAATTACCGCCCTGTCTCAAACCTCCATTTTCTCTCTAAGATCGTTGAGAAGGTTGTGTTGTCGCAACTTCTCGACCATCTGAACCTGAATCATCTTCTTAGTCCCAATCAGTCTGCGTACCGTGCAGGTCATTCCACTGAAACTGCGCTTGCAAAAATTCTGAATGACCTCCTCGAGGCTCTTGATGATGGCAAAGTATCTGTTCTCGCACTGTTAGACCTATCTGCTGCCTTTGATACGACTGACCATGACATTTTGCTACAACATCTCTATTCTGTGTATGGCATTTATGAAACTGCTTTATCGTGGTTTAGATCATATCTGACAGACAGAACTCAGTGCATAGTTGTTAATGATAAACTATCCAGCCCATCCACCGTGCGCTTTGGCGTCCCACAAGGTTCAGTTCTTGGACCAGTCCTCTTTACCCTGTATGTTTAGCCACTGGCCAGTGTCTTTAACCGTTTCTCTATATCACATCATGCATTTGCAGATGATACTCAACTCCATGACTCATGTTCACCTGATCAGATTATGGACACAATCGAGAGCCTTCAGGAGCGTGAATGGATACTAAGATGTGGATGACTTCAAACAAATTACAGTTGAATGACGGAAAAACTGAGGCCATGATCATTGCTTCCCCGAGGTTGACGAAGACACTGACACTCCCCCAGTCATTACAAATCTGTGGTGCCACTGTCCCCTTCTCCCCCCAAGTAAAAAATCTGGGTGTCACACTTGACAGTAGCCTGTCCATGCGCCTTCATGTGAACAACGTTTGCAGATCCGCCTATACTGAACTGCGACGTATTGCTTCAGTCCGCCACTATCTGACACCTGAAGCAACTAAAGTACTTGTCTGCGCTTTTGTTTTGTCTAAATTAGACTATTGCAATGCTCTTTTGGCTGGCTGTTCCCAGTGTCTGATTGGCAAACTCCAGAAAATTCAAAACTCAGCTGCTAGGTTGATTCTTAGAGTCCCTTGATCAGATCATATCACACCCCATCTGTCTGCTCTTCAGTGGTTACCTGTAACAGCTAGGATTCAGTACAAAATTTCATGCATGACTCACAGTTGTATTACGTGTTTCTGCCCACACTACCTTGCCTCTCTTCTCCAGCTGTATACACCCTCAAGACAGAATTTGCGCTCTGCTGCCGACTCTCGAGTTTTACGTATCCCTCTTGTCAAAACAAAGTCGTTTGGTGAGAGGTCATTCAGATACCAAAGCCCAGTTGTTTGGAATGACCTCCCACGTGAACTGAGATACGTGGATTCGAGACAGGCATTCAAGCGAGCCCTAAAGACCCATATTTTTTTCTGTCAGCTACAAATGACTTTGTCACACACCTGTCATGTTAATGTCATCTCTATCTATGTTAGAAGTAGTGTGTGTGTGAGTGTGTGTGAATGCCAGTATGAGTCCATAAGCGTAGCACTTTTGAATGGTGACTTTATAGCTTGTTTACAGAGTGCGTTGTATTTTGTTTTTTGTACTTTTTGTAAATTGCATTTTTGTAATTAGTTATTTTTGTACATTAGTTTTTTGTTAAGCGCCTAGAGCTCTAATCTGAGGTTAGGCGCTATACAAGTACTCATTATTATTATTATTATTATTAAACGTCCTCACCGTAGGGGTTTCGACCGGCGGAGGTAAATTTTTAACGCCCTGACCGGGTCTTGTTGGCGTGCGTCCTGGAGCGTATGTGGGGCCCGCAATGGATGAATAGTAATTGGTTGAGGGGCGGCTGAAGGGAGCCTGTTCTTGGCCAAAAAGGAAGGACTAGTGAGGAGTTGGACAGAGCCGTCGGCCCGGAGTTGCAGGCAAGACGGGTGTACTGAGAGAGCGTGGAGTTCACTCACGCGAGAGGCAGTGGCTAGAACCAGCAAGAAGCACGTTTTTCGATTCAAGCCAGAGAACCGCGCCAAGTGCAGGAGTTCAAAACGAGCAGTGTTCAGCCATGTTAATACCCACGCGAGATCCCATCGAGGCAGTAGGGAGCGCGTCACAGGTCGCTGAAGGTCAAAAGGAGCCATAAGGTCGGCAAGATCTTTGCAAAAACCGGGATCAGGAAGTCCCAAATGGCGGTACGTATCAGCCACCATAGAAAGATATCCCCGAAGGGTGATGGGCGCCCGGGAATGATCCTGGATGAGCCACAGAAAGAATTCAGCTAGCTGAGGCATAGTCAAAGCGGTGGGGGAAAGGTGTCGAGTATTGCACGAAGACTGGAAAACCCATCCATTTTTCTTCTCGTAAACTTTCCTGGTGGAAGGGCGTCGAGCTGAAGCAATAGCCGCCACCGCTGCATCCGAGAAAAATCGCGCTGTGAGGGCACGCCGCACAACCTCCAGGCGTGTAAGAGAAGGTTCTCCGGGCAAGGGTGAAAAAGATCTCGTCGAGGCTGCTGCAGCATCGTGCGTGGCATTGGAAGCCGGAGCGGTGGATCCGTGGCGAAACTCAGGAGATCTCTGGTCCATCTGTTGTTCCAAGAGAATGGGGCAACCAAGAACAGCACCGTGTTGCAGCCTCGGAGCTTGAGGAGAATCTTGGGTAGCAGTACCGAGGGAGGGTACGCATGGGCCAGGAGACCCTCCCAAGGAATGGAGAGAGCATCTACCGCCCACGCAAGCGGGTCGGGGAATGGAGAGACGAAGAGGGGAAGTTGTGCATTCCACCGCGTCATGAACAGGTCGATCATGGGTGTCTCCCAGTGGACACAAATCATGCGAAAAAGGTCGGGACGGAGAGTCCACTCGGTATGGAGAAGTTGGTCCAGACGGGACAGAGAATCCGCCAGCACATTCAGCCGTCCCAGAATGTGACGCGCCTGCAGTAAGATGTCCTGATCCCGGCACCACACGAGGAGCTGGAACAGAAGGATGCACATAGAGGGAGAACACGTCCCGCCCTGCTTCAGAATATACGCCACAGAAGTCGAGTCTCACAGTTGATGAGAGCGAGCCAAACCGCCCTCAACTCCAACCAGTTGATGTGCTTGCCCACTACATCCGGTGGCCAAAGGCCCACTGTCTCGTGGAAGTCTGGGAGGAGGGGGAAGTCGCCGCGAGGGACCCGTCTCCGTAGAGCGGGTGCATGGGACAGACATGAAACTGCGCACCATAGAGCAGGAGCGCACTGAATCGTAAAGGAACATACCTCCCTCAGCAGAAGGAACAGCGTCCGTCGCCTTGGCCGGGGGGAAAAATGGCCACGAAGGACCCGTCTCCGTAGAGCGGGTGCGCGGGACAGACATGAAACTGCGCACCATAGAGCAGGAGCACATTGAATTGTAAAGGAACATACCTCCCACAGCAGAAGGGACAGCATCCGTCGCCTTGGCCGGGGGGAAAAATGGCCACAAGGGACCCATCTCCGTACAGCGGGTGCACGGGACAGACATGAAACTGCGCACCACAGAGCAGGAGCACATTGACTCGTAAAGGAATATACCCCCCACAGCAGAAGGGACAGCATCCGTCGCCTTGGCCGGGGGGGAAAATGGCCGCAAGGGACCCGTCTCCGTAGAGCGGGTGCGCGGGACAGACATTAAACTGCGCACCATAGAGCAGGAGCGCATTGAATCGTAAAGGAACATACCTCCCACAGCAGAAGGGACAGCGTCCGTCGCCTTGGCCGGGGGGAAAAATGGCCGCAAGGGACCCGATTCCGTAGAGCGGGTGCGCAAGACAGACATGAAACTGCGCTCCATAGAGCAGGAGCGCCTTGAATCGTAAAGAAACTTACCGGTGATCAGGAGTGCGGTGTGAGGGAGCGACCAGAGTCTGGGGACCAAGAGCATCGAGACAAACCGTAGACCGCGTCGAGTTGGTAGGGGCCGCCGGTGGAACTGGTGCTGAAGTCGAAAGGACGGGGTGCTTGCGGCGATAGAAACTCCGAAGTTGGGATCAATGTTCCTCTTCCCAAAAGGCGCAAGGAGCACAGGGATGATCCGACGTGCAGCCCGAGCAAGGAAGGCAGCGTAGATGTAAATCGCTGGGCCACTGGGAGTCGCCGCAGGCGGGGCAAGTGTGAAGCTAGGGACTGCAACAAGGAATGGAAATGTAAGAGAACCGCGCGTGACCCGGGGCCACGTTTCCAAGAACACGACCGTTGTAACCAACTGTCGGAGACGAAGTCAAAAAGAATGGTCAAAAAGCCGTAATTCCACAGAAATTGCCCCAAAAGGCTTGCAATCGCCGGGCGAGACAATGTCCGAAGCCTTATCCGGCCATCGTAAGAAGATCGAAACCGAAAAAAACGAACGAAGGAGAAGAAGAAACGCGGAGACTGAAAACAACGGAACCGAACAAAATGGAGCTATGTATAGAACTGATAATAACGGACTCTCGCGAGATTGAGAAGGGAGGCTATCCGGAGGATAGGGAGGCCACTCAGGGGATTGGGTAGCTGCTTGCTAGAGTTACGTCCCTGGTTGTGTAGCAACACACAACAATTTTGGAGGCTGAAATTGACAGGCTAAGTATGTCTTCCTACAAGTAATACCATCGGTAACATTTTTGAAGAAACAAATACATAATAAAACACAATACAAAATGTCCAACCTTTCCATGGTGATGTGGGGGTGTGAGCGAGTCCAGTCTCCAGTACCCCCTGCAGCTCCCAGGCGTGTTTGACTAAGAGACGCAGCAGTCGCAGTGTGGCGATAATGTTTCCATCCTCGTTCTCCTCACCTTCAGTCTGCAAATGTTACATGTAATACAGGTCAACCTCAGTGCACAGCTTGCAATGATAGATGTAATAGAAGTCAGTCTCAGTACACAGTCTGAAATGTTACATGTAATACAAGTCAGTCTCGGTACACAGTCTGAAATGTTACATGTAATACAAGTCAGTCTCAGTATACAGTCTGAAAATGTTACATGTAATACAGGTCAGTCTCAGTACACAGTCTGAAATGTTACATGTAATACAGGTCAGTCTCAGTACACAGTCTGAAATGTTACCTGCAGTACAAGTCAGCCTCAGTACAGTCTGAAATGATACATTTAATACAAGTCAGTCTCTGTTACGATTGTGGTTGTGTTGTCCTGTGAGAGCATACATGTGTTAATCGTAGGAAACGATCCGATATTTATTTGAGCTATCATGGTTACAATTCACGTACCTTTTTAGTAAGATTTTCTTTCGTTTGCGCGTAGAGCGTAATTCGCTTTGTTATTATGCTAAGTTTAACCGGAAGCTTCTAGAAAAGTCGCACGGAGAATAGCGGTCGATCTTTGTTTTGCATAGATTCGCGGAGTATAGATTAGAACCGTCGAGCAGGTCGCGCCGTCTAGTGACCGCATACATGTGTCGTCAGAGGAATAGGTAACATTTCGCTACACTGTTTTATAGACGCTCAAATAGTCATAGATGTTTTTTTGTGCGCGTGAAGTTGGCAGCCAGTCGGTATGGTTTTTTTTAAAGATTGTGAAACTTCTGGAAAGATTCCGGCTAGATCGTGAACTGCCTTCCATACTTTTGTGTGATATGATTACACACTAGGATTTGGTGCTGAAATGAGCAGCCGAATTTTTGTAGCCTATTGTAGTTATTCTAGAAAATTCTTTCTTTATTAATTTTATGAGTTTCAGTTACGGGTTCCATTCTGATTGGTTGCGTTGAATGATTTTCTTGGATTATTCTGGAAATTGGTTGTACTATAAAAGATTGGTGCTGGGAAGCACATATATACATTGTCTTGCATTGTCAGTTGTAGAGACACACAGTTTATCGTAGGTACCTGGTCCGTATAGGGTGTACATTGTGAGAAACGCAGCGTAGCAGTGTGATGTACGTTGTATGAGAAATTTTGTGTCGGCAGTGTGGACATTTGCAGAAGAGACATTGTATCAGTGTTGGTGCATTTGGAAATGCATTGTGTGGAGATCGCATCGCTGAATTAAAATATTGTTGGAACTGTTACTCTAGTATTGTCTACATCCTTGAGCCACGTGTGACAGGTTGCAGCTGAACGAAGTTTATTTAAAAGAACCTTACGTGCGTGTGTCTGGTGTGTTTATCATACTACGACTACGATTCTACCATGTAACAGTCTCAGTAAACAATTATGGGGACATGAAGATCTATGCTTCTTGCAACTGAGTGGTGTTCAGATTTTCTTGGCAATGATCGAATTGGTGAACATGGACAATGACAACGGCCACAGTATCTCAAAAGTAGTGACAGTCAAAGACTTACCAGATGATCATTCAGCTGCAGGAAGATGAAGTAAGCCCTGGCGGACAGCTGGTAGAGATGGTAGATTCGCTTCACCACACCCTTCCACACCTCCAACAGCTGATCCACACAGCTATCATTTGACAGACGCAGAGAGTCAGAACTCATCAGCAGCTGTTTACGGGTTGTCTCGGTTCCATCATCATACAGACTCTACAGGAAGATGATAAAAATAATTATCAACCCTCATTATCATCCCAGATGAGAAAAGTGAACACCAAGCAAACGCAAGATGCACAGATCTTCATGCCCGTGTGCATCTGTTGGGACTTATGAAGATATGTGCCTTGTGCTGGCCCTAATTTAAAACCATGTTCTTGTACAGACAGGGTTCTGTAACTGGCACTGAATTTGCAATATTTTCAGAACAAG
Source organism: Semisulcospira habei (assembly GCA_036245525.1). Taxonomy (NCBI): domain Eukaryota; kingdom Metazoa; phylum Mollusca; class Gastropoda; family Semisulcospiridae; genus Semisulcospira; species Semisulcospira habei. The sequence continues at coordinate 45,390,669 of BTPG01000008.1, forward strand.
CTGTGTCCCTGGTCCGAATTTTCGGACTTCAGACTGCCGTGGCCATAAGTGGTTTTCCGGCACTGTACAATTAAAGGGGAACATGCGACCTTTTGTAAGGCTTCAGTTCGCAAAAAGCTTTTACTGGGTTTCAGTATACATACCCACTTAGACAGTGATCACCCTATTGTCCCAAGAAAAGGCATGCTTTTGTCTGTTCAAAGCGAAAAGAGGCCCACCTGAATCCTTTGATGGATGTGCGACAATATTGCTTCTGATAGGCGATGGTAGCTGATGTCGTAACTATTCTGTAACTATTCTATACGACTTTAGGTCATCTGCATAATTATAACCAATCAGAGACAAGATGGCGGACAAACCAGCAAAGAAAAGTATCATCAAGTCGCACCGACACGGACAGACTCGGTAATTGCGGAAGAGAAGAAAGAGGAAGAGAGACAAGAAACCCCTAAGTAGAATTGACATCGGACATGGGAATATGGACATGTGGCAACGCGTAAAGCAAGAGCTTGGCTTGACAAACCGACCCGGAATTTGTCACTTTCCTTCTGAATCAGTAAGTAATCTACGGTCTTTGTCGATCTTCCTATAGTTCCGTGAGCGCTAGTGATTTTCAGATTTCATGATCTTCAGTAGAATTTATTTCTTACTGATTTTGCAAGATTTTAAACCGGTTTTATCATATAGTTACGAGCTAGTTATCACATTTTATGCTGCAGAGATCTGAAAACTATGGTGTGTGTCAAAGTTGCACATCGCTGGTCGTAACATGTTTTTATCTGTGCCGGCTCTCATTCACTCAATTCAAAGAGGTAGTGTTTCTGCTGCGAGGGTAAATTTGTCGTTTCTAATGATGAGTTACGTAGACCTCAACGTGCGAGACGTGAAATTGACTGCAGTGCAGAAAAATTGGTATAATTACTAATGTTCTATATCAATGATGGAAGACGATGCGCATTTTCGAGGGGTAAAGAATCAAAGGTCAAACTAGGCACCATGGATGCACGCTTGCTTTGCGAGCGCAAACACGCAATCCCTCGGTGCACTACTGTACGCATGATCATTACTAATACAATACTATTAACAGGTAGAGAGGAACCCGAATTGTGATTTAGACAGCATAGCGAGTACGAAAGGTTTATTCTTTCTGGTGAAAAATTACGCCAAAGGGATGCCGAAGAACATCAGTACATGTGTACACTGACACATGTGTACATCACACCCCATGACCTGCAGTACTGTGATACACTGATAGCCGGGTTCTGCCTTGTGACGTAGGCTCACAAATATGCATATTAATTCAAAACGAGGCCGATGCAGGACGATAAACTCACAACTTGGGTACAAAAACAATACACCCTCCAAACGATGAATTTTGACATTTGGCATTGTATTTACATCATAAAGCTCTAAGATAGTATACAAAGAACCCATACTGGCAATTCCCTCACCAAAGATGGGGCAGGGCTCCAGGATGAGATCGTCTGCGCCGAGCTGTCACGTCTGCCCGGGGCCAAGGGCAGGAAAGGTGTGAGTGCCCTTGTCTAAGTGGCTTAGTTTCAATGGCCGGACCGGGTCCTGTTGACAGGACTCTCGGAACTGGTCTGTCCCCTTTAGCGGGTGGACAGTCAACACCTGGGACAGGGCCGCCAGGGGCCGGTTCATGGCCAGAAACATCAGGTCGGCGAGGAGTTGCACCAAACCATCGGCCCTGAACTGGAGACAGGATGGTTGTGCAGCGAAGGCGTGGATCTCCCTTACCCTTGACGCCATGGCGAGGGCGAGAAGGAAGCAGGTCTTCCTGGTCAGGTCTCCGAGCCGCACTAGGCGTAGTGGTTCGAACCGCTCGAGTTGAACCAGCTTAGCACCCATGACAAGTCCCAGCGAGGAATCAGCGAGCGGGAAACCGTCCGCTGAAGATCCAGGTGCGCCATCAGATCCGAGAGGACCTTGCAGGCACCCGGGTCTGGCCATCCTAGGTGTCGATATGGTCTGCAATCATCGCCAGGTAACCTCTGAAGGTGATGGGGGTCAGAATCTGCTGGGAGAAGAGCCACAGAAAGAACTCGGCTCGGGGGTAGTCAGGTGGGAAGAGCTGCTCAGCTGCGCACCAGCACTCACGGACCCACCACTTTCCTTCGTAGACGTTATGGGTAGAGGCCCTGCGAGCCGCTGCAATCGCTTCCACTGCTGCACCCGAGAAGCCTCTTGCGGCGAGGGCCTTCCGGACAGCCTCCAAGCGTGTAGTAGCAGCCGCTCCGGACACAGGTAAAAAAGCTGCCACCGCGGCTGCTTGAGCCTCGTACGAGGCGTGGGGAGCCTCAGCGGAGAGTCCGTGGCGAGGCTCAGAAGGTCGGTGGTCCAGCTCTTGATCCAACTGAACGACGCCGCGAGGAGCAGAACCATGTTGCCACCCCTGAGCTTATGGAGCACCTTGGGTACAAGGACAGAGGGAGGGAACACGTGGCTAGCAGCCCGTCCCAAGGGATGGAGAGCGCATCTATTGGCCAAGCCAGTGGATACGGGATGGGGGAGACGAAGAGCAGGAGCTGCTGTTTCACCACATGGCGAAAAGGTTGATCAAGGGCATCTCCCAGCGTGCGCAGAGTAGCCTGAAGATGTCCAGGTGCAGGGACCACTCTGTGTGGAGAAGTTGGCCGCGATGCGAGAGGGAGTCCAAAAAGACGTTCAGGTGGCCCGGGATGTGCCGCCGCTCGAAGCGTGATGCCGCGATCCCTGCACCACAAGGGGAATAGATACAAGAGGATGCAGAGGGAGGGAGAGCGCGTCCTGCCCTGGTTCTGTATGTAGGCCACTGCGGTTGAGTTGTCGGAGAGAACCAGGATCTCCTGTTGAACAAGGCGATTCTCCCAGGGGACGAGTGTTAGCCCCACGGCCTTCAGCTCTAGCCAGTTGATGTGTCTGTCTGCGTGGTCCCACAGCCAGCTGCCCAAGGTTGTGAAGAACTCCGGCAGCAGGTATGCTCCCCAGCCAGAGAGGCTCGCGTCCGTGCAGATGGAGAGCTGGGGCAGTGGGGAGGAGAGTGGAACCCCCGATGCTAATCAAGACCTGTCCGTCCACCGCTGCAGAAGAGGCCTGACCAAAGGTGACACGGGGACCAGGGCTACCAGATCGCTAGAGGACGGGCACCAGTGGAGGAGCAGATGCAGCTGGATCGGGCTGCGCTCAGGAGACCCAGCAGTTGGAGCATGACACTGGCCGGTTGAGATTCCGCGCGAGACACTTTGAGCGCCAGCCCCGCTACCTTCTGAATTTGCCCTTCGGGGAGCCGCACCCGGTTGAGGTCGGTTAGGAACTCCATGCCTAGGTGAATAAACCTGCACTATGGCGTGAGATCGGACTTGCCTCCGTTGACCAGGAATCCGAGCTGGCGGAGCAGGGTCAGCAGGGTGGCCCTGTCCTCTAGCTGTAGCAATCTGGTTTCGGAGGAGCAGATTGTCCAGATAGTTGGAAGTCGGGCTTGAGGCCATGTGTCAGAACCTGGAGACGACCTGTCGATAATCCAGGTGAAAACCCATGTGCTGAGGTTGAGCCCGAAGGGCAGAGCCCGAAACTATACTACTCCGCAGAAGGCAAAGCGAAGATATCGACGAGAAGCAGGGTGCACGAGAATGTGGAGATATGCATCCGCGAGGTCGAGGCGCACGGCGAAGTCCCGGGGTTGCACCGCCGCCCTCAAGCAGACCTGCCTACCCTTTACATTTGAAATGTGTAGTGTTCCGGACCAAATGTGTAGTTTTTCAGGCAAATGAGTAGTTTTTCAACCGAAACTTGACAAGGTTAATTGTGGCATGCCACTCACTCATATATATATATATATATATATATATATATATATATATATATATGTATATATATATATATATATATATATATATATATATATATATATATATATATATATATATATATATATATATATATATATATATATATATAAAAATGAATAAAACCAATCCAAGAAAGCTGGCACCACACACTCCAAATATGGATCCAAGCATTAGTGAAATACTTAAAATGTGAAGAAAGGATCCACAGATACCACGTAGTTTAGGAGTTACACTTTTATTCTATGCACAAATTTTCTCCCTCTCAGTGAGGGTTTCTTCAGGGGAATTATCAGGGATTCCCCTGAAGAAGCCCTCGATGAGAGGACGAAAATTTGTGCATAGAATAAAAGTGTAACTCGTTCAGAACTACGTGGTATCTGTGGATCCTTTCTTCACATTTTAAGTATATATATATATATATATGAATGATGTTTGGTGTCGGCAGACAAATTTTGACCAACTTCTACCGGGCAGATATTGAAAGTATTTTGACCTTCTCCCTGTTTGGTTTGGCAGCACCACACAGAAAGAGCGATCCAAATTTTAAAATGTAATAAAAACTGCATCGAAAATCATAGGTATTTGGAGTCCTCTTCCATGAAAGAATGCTAAAAAAAAATGCTAGATCCACCCTCCGAGATGATTCCCACCCAGCCCACCAGTTTGTTTGAGATGCTGCCATCCGAGTGCCGTTATAGAGCGATCGGAACACGCACGATTTGTTTTAAAAACAGTTTTTATCCAACCACTTCCTTACTTTTAATGATGCAAACAAACGTCAAACCTGACCCATCCGTCCCACTGTTTTACTGTATACATGTAATGTATGTACAGTATTGTCCAGCTACATCAAGCGACGTGTTTTATTATTACGATATGTTCTCTGTGATTTGTGTCACTGTGAAATCGTGTTTATTGCCTTTACGATTAGACCACAATAGTTCAAGGCATGGAGGTGTATGCGAGTAAATGTGTGTGTGTGTGTGTGTGTGTGTGTGTGTGTGTGTGTGTGTGTGTGTGTGTGTGTGTGTGTGTGTGTGTGTGTGTGTGTGTGTGTGCACGTGAGCAGTTTAACTATATTTTGATGTAGTAAAACTGTTGCCGCTAGGCGGTTTCATATGAAAGAAAAACAGAAGATAGTGGTGGAAAACCCTTTAAAATAGAAACAAGGAATGACGTTTCGGATCAAAGATCCTTCTTCAGGTGACATGCAGTGTGGTTGCTGACAAGAGTGTGTGCCAGGTGGTAAGGTGCGAAATGAACTGTGAACAAGATGATCGCATAGATTAGCGTCACGTTTGTAAGCGACCAGCAGAGGCTCAGGAAATATGTCTTTCATTACTGTGTCATTTTGAATAATGTGGAAGTTTCTGAGGAGAATTTTTTTATTGTGATGTTGTGAGGATGATACGTGATACACAGGACCCGCTGGTCATCTGCAGCACTGAGTTTTCTCCCACAAAGCTTCACTTCTGCTTGTGGCCTCATCTTTAGAACGAGCGGTGTTGACGATGTCTTAGGGGTATCCCTGTGTGAGAAGAAAGTGGCCATGGTTTCTCTCGTGTTCTATTCTGTTCTACGTTTGTTTCCATGTCACCTGAAGAAGGATCTTTGAAACGAAACGTCGTTCCTTGTTTCTATTTTAAAGGGTATTCCACAACTATCTTCTGTTTTTCTTTTATATTTTGATGTTTTACTTTTATGTTCTTCTTTTTAATTTGCGCAGCACCGAAACGATTTCCTAATGTATTATTACATATGGCAATAAAGTTCTATCTTAATCTTAATATAATTATGCAAAAATTCAAGGTGGTGGGTGGGCGAGTGTCAAGCTGACAAAACTAATTTCTGGCCCAGCGCCTGAAACGGTATCGTTTTTGTTCAGGTCCCTCCTTTTTCTCTCTTTAGCACCAGCCAGCAGTCAGCGGCACTGTCCATCCCTGAGAGCCAGCTCCGTCTTTCTCTTTCGTTGTATTACTGAGCTGGCAAACCGCAGTACGTTGAGAAATCTAAACTAATCATTTTTTTTTAAATTCAGGCTAAATGAACCGATAGATTCGATGACGGAGCACAATGTGACACCTAATTTTGAAACTGAATTTGGAAACAATATTTCTAAACAATTAATTGCAGAGATCGTGGATTTAATATGTACACTACATATGTATCAGAATCCACATTTATATGCCCACACACAGTTTCATATAGTACGTGCAACGAACTCTACTTCTTCTAGTCTACTCTATGCTTTGAACAGTAATAACGTCCTCAACTTCTAGGATGCAAACGAAGCGGATCCAAAATAATGACAAACAGAGCCCTTTGATTCTCAGCAGCCTCTACAACATGCATGAGCTTATGAAAATGTATGCCTCTTGTAGATGGAAGGCCGTGGATAAAAGCAAATAATTCCACAGTGGCTTACTCATCCAGGGAATCTAAAAAGGTGTAAAGTAGGCCTGCAAAATGCACATATTCCCATCAGCCGATTCAATCTCTGGGGGTTCATGGTGATCTATGTCAATTGCAGTTGTAATGGTCTAAGACACTGTTTCCAGGCAAAGTGAGGAGGGGACAGAAAGAAAGGGGAAGTGTTGTATCGGTAACGGTCAACTGCACAAGATAAACATTGGGTTATGGGCACCAGCTTGATGAGTTTTCTGACCTCAGCCCGGGGTCAGGGGTTATCGGATTTCACTGAAATTTCAGAGATTCCCGTGGCCCGCTTGCACACACACACACTCATGGAACACCGCGGGCAGTAACACAGGCTGAACGGATTGGCGCGATAAAAAAATGTTGGTTCAGAACGCAAGTTGAAATTAAAATTAAAAAAAAGAAATAACTTTATTACGTAGAATTGTGAAACAGAATTACGTAGTGGGACTCAGAATTGCGTAGTTACGTAGTTGGTTAAAAAATGCGTAGTTTTCTATGGCCAAAACGTAGTGTAGGCAGGTCTGCTCAAGGCTCTGGTTGTCTCCATCCGAAAGCGAGGGGCCGAAATGTACTGGTGTAGTACCGAGAAGTCTATGACTGGGCGCCACCTGCCGCCGTGCTTGGGTCGAGGAAGAGGCAGCTGTAGAAGGCTGGGGAGTCGAGATGCAAGACCACCTCCGTGGCCTCTTTCCGAAGCAGAGAACCTACCTCGTCGTGAAGCGTTTCCGCCTTGCACTGATCCCCCGGCACTCGAGTCCACAGGAGGCAGTGCCGCAACGGAGGTGGAGACTGGAAAGAGATCCGCAGGCCCTCCGAGATGGTCACGAGAATCCAAGAGTGGTCCTTTAACAGCACGTGCCACGCAGCGCTGTGGAGAGCTAGCCTCCCGCCAACAGGAGACCCTACAGGAATCGGCAGGGGGACGGGAGACAAGTCATCGGGCCCGGCCGCGCCCAGGACTCCGGGCGCCTTTGGACCAGGCAGGGGTGGGGGCGGGGAAAGCGCGCGGGCGCGCTGGAGGGGGCGAGCAGCACCGCTGCCTCTTGGAGGGGGCGAGCAGCGCCGCTGCCTCTGGGAAGACGGGTGGAGGGGTGTCTGAAGGACCGCAGGGCGCAACCCACGGCCCTGCGGGCAGACTGCAAGCAGGCGGCGGAGGAGACGGCAGTACTGGGCCAGAGATCCTTAGACAACTCCTTGACTGTCTGCCAGGTCGGTCCGAACAGCAGAGGTCCCCCGAACAGAGCCTGGCAAAGCTGTGTCCTTACTGAAGCCAGAAGTGAGGAGAAGAGTCCAAGCAGGGCATCCCGCCACATCAGGTCGCAGTTGGCGGCCGCCGCCATGGCAGTGGCCGAGGAGTGATATGCCGCCCTATTCGCCGCCACTAGCACCGTGTGTATGCCGTGTAGAGCAGACGAGGATAAGAGATCCCAGGTGTCTTCCAGGCATCTTACCACAGACTGTGTCGCCATCTCGAGGAAGCCTGCACATGTCAAGGAGTTCCGGAACAGTGTCGCTGTCTTCTCCAATCCGCATGGGTTCCGTGTCCGCCGGCCCCGGGGGGCCCCTGTCTGCAACAACGCCGCCTTGTCTAGAGCTGGCAGGGGACAGCAGAACGTCTGGGAGTGACCTGCATACCACTGTTGGCGGCAACTGATATCCATCCCAGCTGGCCATCTGGCGTCTGAAAAGAAGCCCTGGTCAGCAAAGCTGTCCTGTAGGAGGTGCGCCGAAATGCCTCCGCGGGGTCCCGAAACCTGTCGGCTGAGGGAGGGACCTACCATCGCCGCGGCTATCCTTTTCGGGGAGGTGAAGGTGGACAGGCGCCAGGGGAGGAGTAACGCGATGAGCCGGGAGGCCTCGTACAGGGAGCGGAGAGTCTGAGAGGTCAGAGCTGCACACCGACGAAGCCGACAGGGAAGACTGCCCGCTGGGGGATGCAAAGCGCAAGTCAACCAGATCCAGGGCAGACGCCGAGTCCTCTGGGTGGAGGCTGAGAGCCTCGTCATCGTTCCACGTGGACCGCGGAGGGGGGTAGTGAGGGTCCCTGTGAGACGAACGAAGTGTGGCGACCGAAGAGCGCACGGGAGTGAAGTGTAGAGGGCCGGTGGACGGGGTGGCTGGGAAGGAGACGCGGGGAAGCCCCTGCTGAAACCAAAGATAATGGATGACCAAGATTGGACAGTGGCACACTTCTTATATTAGCAAAAGCGTACCCGCGGCACGAGTTACTTGCCCTTGAAAGCGTGTTCGCGGTCAGCGTTCCTTGTGTGTACTGTGTAATATGTCGTAACTTCGGCATGGCCTTTGCGCAATAAAAATAAATATGCGATTGTTTATGCTGGGTTTATACGACTATATTTATATAAAAGCAGTGACTTTATTTCGTTCTGTCTTTTAAATCCTCTATTTTTATTGATTATTCATCTAGACAACATATATATAGATATCTCATGAACAAGCTTGCTGGCTGTTTGTAAAATAAAAAATAAAAAAATTAATCTGCTTTGGGGGTGCAGGTAGGGTGTGTGCAAAAACATCTATAGAATGAATAAAACATACTCTTTGTGACTTTTGATACGAGTTGTTAGGGAATTCTTTATGCAGTCTTTTCAATGTTTGAAATAACCTCCATTCCCACACGCCCCTCCCCCTTTGTTTTGATAGCTTTGTTTAGTTGTAATTTTTGTAAGTTTTATTTCAATGTATTTCTTTTTGTTTGTTTTTTGTTTATGTTTTGTTTTGTGGTAGACATAATCAGTTGAATGGTTGATTAATCTATTTTGTTGTTTGTTTACATTAATTTTAATATAGTTGTTACATGTAATTGACCTTTCCTTTTTGATTTTGTGTGCATGTACAAAAATTAAAAAAAATAAAAAAATGCATTTTTCTTTAAAAGGTATTTTTTCGAAAAATACTTACCGATGACATGACCTTATGGGAGATGTCTACTACTTACGCAAATCTAGCCTAAGAGCTCGTTGTGTTACCACACAACCCGGGAGGCACTCGGGGAACCCCGAGGGGGCCGAGAGTTATCTCCCGATACTTCCCATCTGGGACAGAGTACCCATAGTCCTTCAGTCAGGATACTTAGCTTACCAGCGGCAAGCGGGGCAGGTGGGAGGGTCGTCCGAGTCATGTCATCGGTAAGTATTTTTCGAAAAAATACCTTTTAAAGAAAAATGCATTTGTTTCTTCAAAAACATTACCGATGACATGACCTTATGGGAGAATGGCGAAAAGGAGGAGGGTGCCGCGCTCTAGCACACCTAAGGCCCCAAGGGCCGTCCTCCCAACCGCAAACTCCCGACAACTCTAGGTAGGTATAAGCGACGGCGCTGAAGCGCCAGGAGGGAGGAGAGCCCCCCGGGATGTCCCCCACCAGAGCGAGTAACCTCGCTAGGCTGACAGAACTCTGCGATCGAGAGCACCTGCGCGCCAGCCCTCAGCCACGAAGAGGGCAGCCCAGTTCCTGGCGGCTGTGGCGTTCGTGGCCCTGCACGTAGCTAATTGGACGTAATTAGCCTCTAAGCTCCCTGAGGGAGGGATCCTGTAATTCGGATCGTATGGCAGAGCGTAGACAGGGAGATCGACTGCCCTGTAGCTTCAGAGCTGCCGGGCACGGCCCGGAGCGTGCGCGTCCGCCCGTACGGTTATGTCGTCGTAGGTATACGTGAGGCAGGCTCAGGCTATCCTGCCTAGTCTTCTGGGGATAAGTCAACCAGCTGGGGTCAGCAGGGTCGGTGGGGGAGAGGTGACGGACGCTGACCAAGAGCACAATGCCTCGCCAACTTCCTCGAAGAGGCGTCAAGTTGGGGAAGCGGGCCATAGCGAGGCTTCGACTGCTGCCCATGCAAAGACTCCAGCGTGGAGGGTCTGTCGCAACCGCCAAGGCTCAGGGGTAGGCGCTCCAGCAAGGCGGAACAGCGACCATCGCGGCGGCATGAGGACCTAATAGAAAGCGGGAAGCAGTAGCGGGGGGTCCGTGGCGAGAGAGAGGTTCAGGACCGGTACCAGGGAAAGGGGTGACCCACAGGACGAGAGGAGGATCCTTCCCAGGCCAGGTCAGAGCGTTGGCATCCCGTCCAGGAGGGCTATACCCCACGAAGGCGCGGGGAAAGCCAGAGATCCCACTTTGCGGCGGACAGGTCCACTAGGCCATCTCGCCAGCGCGCCGATCCTCCGAAGGTATCCTGGTGCCTTCGGAGTGAAGCAACTGGTTCCATCGGGGAAAAGGCTGGCTCCGACCTCCCTCGAGCAGACCTCCTAGTCCGTGTCAGATCCAAGCCGTTCACGCTCTTGTCCGCGAGGTCCGGAGGCTAGGCTGGACCTCGAGAAGAACCACGGAAGTATGGGGCGTAGCTACGGCAGCCGGGCTGCGAGACGACCGACGGAGAGTAGAGCTGACCTCCGAGCAGGGGCTAGGACCTTCCACCGCGAGCATCGCCGCAGCAGTACCACCTGTCCGAACTCCGGCGTACCCCTGTGCGCCCAATGGGGATACTTACTTACGCCCATCATCCCCCCTGGGGCGTAGGCCGCCGACAAGGTCCCTCCAGCCGTCTCTGTCCTGGTCGAGTCTCTCCAGCTGTCCCCAGGTGTGGCCCATTTCCTTGGCATCCGTCTCCAGGTCACGTCGCCAGGTGTTTTGTGGCCGACCTCTCTTCCTTTTCCCTGTGGGTTCCATCTGAGGGCTTGCTTTGTGGTGTTGGTTGCTGGCTTGCGTAGTGTGTGACCTATCCATCTCCAGCGGCGTTGTTGAAGCTCCACTTCTGCAGGCTTCTGCTTTGTCCGCTGCCACAATTCCTCGTTGCTGATTTTGTCCGGCCAGCGTATCCCGAGGAGCCTTCCCAGACTGTTGTTGATGAACGTCTGCATGTCACGGTGGCCGACACTGTGGTCCTCCAGGTCTCTGCTCCCTAGAGGAGTACTGGTGTCCCAAAGGGGATGTCGAGTAGGTTAGGCACCAGTATAAGTGACAGCAAGGTCCTAGAAGCCTCCTCCGGTCTGCTCCCCCAAAGTGAAAGCCAGGAACTCCGAAGAATCTGGGTCAGCCGAGTCGTCAGCACAGGGGGTCCTTCCGCGGCCAGACGACCTGCCAGGGGCCAGGAGCCGTCCACTGGAGAACGAAGAGCAGGGTAAGGCGCTCCCCGATCCCACGCAGTTTAGGGCGTTACGGACGAGAGATGTCATCTAGTCCAAGAAGAGTCAAGAGCGGATCCACCGCCGGTAGGGACAGGCAACTCCTGAGAACCGGCCCTGCCGAGGGAAGCCTACAGCTGACCACTCCAAGGAGGGCGAAGCAAGAAGCTCCGGGAACCGAGAGAAGAAGCGCAGGGAAGTCGAAACGCCTGTCACGAAGTGCGGCAGCCGCGGCCAACTCCGAGCTGTATCCGAGAGAGCACCAGTGGAGACAGTAGCCGCAGCGCTCGCAGACCTGTTTACCCCCCCTTGTGAAGTCAGAACCCGTCCAACTGACAGTGTAAATTGGATCTCACGTGTAAAGGTCACAAGCTAGTGAGTAGGCAGATCTCCAAAGGTGCATATATAGTAAAACTGTGTAGAAACGTGCACATGGAAGTGTAACCCAAGCAAATATGCGTACTTTAACCCCCAGAGTAGGTAAACAGGTCTGTGCTAGGCGAAGTAACGACTGCGTCCTCCCCGAGGATCCACCGGAGGGGGCCGAGCATCCCGAAGTGGAGAGACTGCAGCCAGGCGCCCTAGGACGGAGCACGAAGAAGGGGAAAGGGCTGAGTGAGGGGGAGAGGGAAGGGACGAACGGCAGCCGGATGCGCAGGGGTCGACGAGCGAGATGGGACAGGATCCCTGGAGCGACGTGAAGAACGGCAACTCCTAAGCACGCCCACAGTGGAGAGATAGCGGAGTGTAGACGTTGAGTGTAGGAAGAGTGACTCCAGCGATGGCAAACCGTAGCGGAGGAGCATCCCAATCGAGTGGAGCGGTCCCTCCTCGCGTGTATGAGGTCGAGAGAGGAGATCCGATGTTAAATGCCATGAGGATTCCAATCGTGACGTGACAGTGTACGCGAGCGTGAATGTCTCCATGGACCGAGCTCTATGGCGAGGTGGGCTCGCTGCCGGCGAGAAGACTCCGCGAAGGAGCCATCGGGCTGTCTGGGAGACGAGTGGGGATCGGCATCGGATCAAGGACGGATTAGCGCACATCCCTCGGCACCGAGCTCCGTGCCGGTGCTGGTTTCCTGTCATCAGGTCTGTTCTTGGTGCGATCCCTCCTGGGACCGACCGCATCGATCAACCCACTCCGCGTACTGGAACGTTGCGACCGGCGTGGTGATCTCTCCACAAGATCGTCAAGGACTCGAGCGGTAAGCACGGAGACTGGAACCTCGGTCCAGCCAGCTGGTCACCAAGGACTCTGTAACCACTAGCAGCCGGCTCAGGGTGGTCCCCGACGAGCAGCGCTGTCCTGGTGGAGCCCCCTCCAGGGAGCGAGGGCGGTGCCAGCATACCCGCTCCGAGCGCGAAACCTGCGCTACGTCGTCGGCCGCCTGGACGGCTTCCCCGCTGACCTCGAGCGGTGTGTGGGTTCCATACTGTGCGCCCAGCGGATTCCATTTGTGCCAAGACGATGCATGCGTGCGAGAATGTCTCCGTGAGCCGAGCTCTATGGCGATGTGGCTCGCTGTCGGCTAGGAGACTCCGCGTAGGAGCCAGGGCTTTCTAGGAGACGAGTGGGGATCGGAATTGGATCAAGGACGGATGGCGCACGTCCCTCGGTCACGGAGCTCCGTGCCGGTGCTGGCTTTCTGTCTGTCACAAGGTCTGTTCTTGGTGCGTTCCCTCCTGGGAACGACCGCATCGATCAACCCACTCTGCACGCTAACCTGACGCGTCCGGCCTGGTGATCTCTCCGTCATCTCGTCGGGACTCGATTGATCGCAGTACCGGGAACAGCAGCCGGTCTACCAGTAGGTCTGGAACCAGTCACAGGTGCCGTGCGAACTCGCCAAGTAGCGCCCAGCGTCGTTCAGGTCATGCGGAACAAACGTCACACCAACGTTCGGAGGTACATCCGGCACCTGGTAGACCTTGTGCGAGTCCGGCGGTCACAGGAATCCTCCATGTAGTGTGCAGGTCGTCCAGAGGTCACTGCAACATATACAAGCCGAAGGCACGCGGGCGTGGGCCTGAGGGACCCTGCCCTGGTAAGGTTAACCTTCGCAACAAATCATGCACAACAACTCCAACATGTCATGACAAGTATAGGTCCGAAGCAAGCGGCATGCACAGTAACCTTTGTCGGGGCAGTGCCCTCCGCTGAACACCTGCGCTGTACTATAGCGACAGGCCTCCAGGTGCAGCGTTGATCGTAATTTGTAATCACATGCACAAGCCTTAGTCAAGGAGGAATTTAACCAAAGAGCATATATTAAGTGTTCAGGAGACATAGGGCTGTCTTAGCACTCTGTTACCGTCAGGTAGGTTCGGGTTGGGCTGAGGTCACCGGCGCCGGCCCTTAGCTGCCTTGGAGACGGGCTCCACCCGTCCGAAAGTAATGTCCATTTCGTAGCTCTGTTCCTGTAACTTGCGGAACGAGCGCATGCCTAAATGTGAGCAGCACCTGTGGTGGCCAGCCAAACTTTTTTTTTTTTTTTTTTTTACAGCCACAAAAAGGTCATCTTGGACCTTAAAAAACGGCAGCAAGGCGTGGCGACCAGTGGCCCTGCGCTCAAGTAGGCAAACGCCTGACATCCAAGGAACAGAAACATGTGATGCCAAGTATAAAAGTGCACAAGAATGTTCACCCACCAGCCAAATCGTGTACTTAATAAGCCCCCGAGTAAGGTAACAGGGCTGCATTACGCAAAACAGGCATACGTGACCGACACAGTACCGAAGTAAGCGTCGGCTCTCGCCACACTCACCAACGCAATGCGTCAAGGAAAGGCTGGAGCATAACACATTCCCCGAACCCCACAAGGTACAAAAAGAGTAGGTAAGGAATAAGTGAGTAGGTAAGCGCCCGAATAAAGTTAGACTTAACTGTCACCGATCTTTCCCACCACTCCCATTCCATTAGAGGTTTTAACCGCGAGGAAAAGGTGCTCTGCATCGCTAGACGCCATCTTGGAAAACGAAGCTGACCACCTGTGGATCTGAGCCGTTTAAGAATGACCGTTCCAGCTAAAACGTCTCATTCCTTTCCTCACGCGTAAACGCCCTCTCTTGAGAAAGGGAGATTTTGACCCTGTTAAACAATAATGCCACACCAACACGGAAGGAGATAGGGAACGGGCGCGAGGCCCGCCAAGTAAAAGTCAAGGATCTTGGCGCAAAGCAACCGCGCCGAAGAAGACCGCCTTCGAGCCTGCTCAACCAGTGCCCAGCGCGGGGACCGGCCGAGGGCCAACCCAACTACCTTACCTTTTCCCGGAACGGGACCGGGGAAGGCGGGAGAAAATCTCAACCAAGGCACGCGCGGCGAAGTCACAGCGAAGCAGACAGCACAGCCCAGGCCGGAAACAAGCAGCCAACGGGCAGCTGCCAACGAAAAGGGGACACCAGAGCCACGCGAGGCACAGGGAGGACGGACGAAGAAGAATTCAAGCGAAGAACCAAGGCCGTCGACGACCGGCGACCCGGTCGAAAATCCCAAGTCCGTAGGCTAGAGCAAACACGTCTGAACAGCGTAAGCCTAAGTAGACTGACTGAAGGACTATGGGTACTCTGTCCCAGATGGGAAGTATCGGGAGATAACTCTCGGCCCCCTCGGGGTTCCCCGAGTGCCTCCCGGGTTGTGTGGTAACACAACGAGCTCTTAGGCTAGATTTGCGTAAGTAGTAGACATCTCCCATAAGGTCATGTCATCGGTAATGTTTTTGAAGAAACAAAACCCACTGTAATGACAGATTGATACCTTATTAAAACGATACTTTTTGTTTTAAATACACAAGACAGTATTGTGAAAAATAAAGTTGACAACAAAATGTAATAGAATAATATATTTATAAAAGATAAACTCTCATGCACAAAGAAACACAGAACAGAATTGAAAAATGGGTGGGTTGGTGGGAGAGAGAATAATGAGAGTGAAGTGACAGATTAAATGAAAAGCTGAAGAAGAAAATGAAAAGAAAAGAAAGAGAGGAAGGAGATTTCCAAACATCACACCTGAAAAAATACCAATATAATTTGTGTTAATTTTATTATCCCACAAAAACTGAAACAACCCATTCCAGGAAGTGGTAGGTGGGGCCAAGGGGTGGGTTGTTATTAACATTTGAATTAACATTAGCAACCATTGTATCACTAGCAATCTCTACCATTTACCTTTCACTTATAATAAAATTATATTCCCATAAAAAGCAGAGTGCCTACAGTCAGTACCTTTAATTGACATAAGCACAAGTCCAAATTTGAGCAGTCTGCTCATAAACTTGCCACACATACATGTATGTATGCAGTTTTAAAAGCTCATCTTCATCCTCGTATCTCATTTTCTCAAAACTGTCCTCTGCACCCCTCCAGCCTTTAAACTGATATAACTTCCTCAGTTTTTAAAATACAGGGACCATTCTTATGTCGGCAGAGAGCTAGTTGCACGTAGTTTTCATATATAGTCATAACTCCATCAAAGTTCCGACTAAACCCTGGTTTTCTCAGGATGGGTGACAGATCGCTAATACTGATCGGTAAACACGTGTGCAGAATGATCGGCACCAAAAGCTACATAAACTTCGAAGAAAAAAAAAACACCTCACCTTGCTTGTTCTGCAGGAAATCTGAAGAATGACCATCCTACGCAGTTCACAGAATACCTCGCATTAGTGCAATTAGGCGCAGCACAATGCTGGCCACCTTTGCGAGTGCGTTTCTTCTTCTCTCCGTCCTCCATGTTGACAGCCCGGTCGCACGCATTCAGGGGCAAATCACTCTAGCGAACGCTGCTACGCTTTTTCAGGCCTACTGTCCAATCTTGGTCATCCATTATCTTTGCTGAAACTGAAGAAAGGCTGCTCACCGAAGGGTCCCGGCACTGAGTGTGAGGACGCCGAACCCGAGAGGAAGACCGCTCCCTGGAGACCCGACGTGATGATCGGCTGCTCCAAGAGGTCACCGCGGAGAGCCGGCGTCAAGAAGAGGATAGACGCGACAGATGAGGGTCCATCTTACGCCTCGGGGAGGCGAAGCAAGAACGGGAGATACCCTACCGAGCCCGTCGTCTGTGGCTGTCCCCACGACGTGACTCCTAGTCCCATGAAAAGCACGAGCTGGGTCGGTGATCCCTAATGGAGCCGTCCTGATCCTGATGGGGCCGTGCGTCCCGTTCGTGTCTGACCTGGTCCTCACAGTCGGAGTGGCGAGTCCCATCTGGTAGAAGAGTTTCCCTCACTGCATGGTGAGGCGACTGAGTTGCTGTGTGCCTCTCTCATCGCTCCTTGAGCAGGGGGGTTGGGGGGCAGGGCTCCAGAGGCCCGGATTCGACGGGGAAGTACGTCCCGTCAGCGACTGACAGGCTCCTTCCTCTCTCCGCGAAGGGCCAAGGTGCCGGATGCCTGTATACGACTGAAAACCTCATCCCGTCGGTGGCTGACAGTCTTCCCCCTTCAGAGTGGCAGTCTTGGGATCCAGAAGCTTGGACTCGGTGCTCGTCTGGTCGGCAGCTGACAGGCTTTTCCCTCTCTGAGAGGCGGTCTCGGGATTCCGCGGCCTGGTCTCAATGATTGGCCGGCCGGTGGCTGACAGGCTCTACCCTCACAGAGGGGCAGTCCCCAGCTCCTGAGGCATGGACTCGACGCTCGTCCACTGACAGGCTCTTCTCTGAGCGTGGGGACCGAGCTCCTGATGCCTGGACTCGCCTAGGGAGCACGTCCCGTGGTGGGCAGACTGGCAATTCCCTCACCGAAAGGTGGGGCAGGGCTCCTGGTGCCTGGACTCGACGGGGGGGGGGGGGGGGGGGGGGGGGGGGGGGGGGGGCTACGGCCCGTCGGCTGCTGACAGGCTCCTCTCTCTCAGGGCTGAGAGATACAGTCTGAGGCACCGGGGGGGAGGGGGGGGGGCAGGCAGCAGGGCCCGATGCAACGACAAGCCCACGGTGTCCAATGTGGCACGCCTCTGCGGTCCTGGAACGCCGGAGGTCATGGAGGGGGTGGGTGGCTCCTTGAACCAGAGCAACCCGAACAGGGGAGGCACACCACTTGGATGTCACTGGAATTGCCCGCACCTGGTGCAGGCCATCACCTGTGTACTGTAACAGAAAGCAGACAAAAAGCCGCCGCGAGAGCGCGGGGCCTCCTGTAAGAGGGCACGTGCTCGTGACTGGTCGCATACAGAGTACCCGGTCAATGCCGCTGCCAGGTAAAGTCGCCGGCTGAGGCATTAACCGAAGCTTTACCTTGTCATGACCTGAGCCAGGTAATCCCACCAGTGACCAACCACCAAGTAATCCCAAGGTAATCCACTGAGCACAACACCAAGCACGACACAAAGTTCAACACATAAATTCCAACGGTAATCCCACCATACACAGTCGAAGCGAAGCAGGCTGAACACAACCGATCCTGGTGAGCTCAGTGTAAAAACTGGTGGGATACTGCCAGGCACGTGACCAGATAGGGATGCAGGGGAGGCAACTCAGGGTTTCTTGGTAACGACTCCTAGAGTATACACAACGGATTCTTAGGCTGAAATCGGTAAGCTAAGCGTACCTTCCTATTAGTAATGCCTTCGGTAAGAGTTTTGAGAAAACAAACAATCCCTCAAAATATATTTCTTGTTTTAGTGTTAGATCCTACATATGGCCTTACCTACTGCTTACTAACGAGTAGTTTGTGTATAATACTTTTAACCCAATGAGCCCACTACAACAATACATAGATCAATCAAGACAGTTCAAGGTGCAATGATATTATGGTACCACCCTTGAACTGTCACTGTTGACATGTCTCCTGAAGTGAAAAGTATCTTCAAAGGACAATGCCAAAATCTGGAATTCTGGGCTCAATGTGTTGAGATAATGAACTGAGTGATGCGTATGGTACAGTTGAAGTTGTTAACCCATCCTGCAGGAATCACCCTGACCCGCCATAGGGTTAAAATTTTCTATATGGAATGTGCTGGTTGTGTTGCTGATTGCAGATGTGGCAATACCTGATCTTGGTCACTGATGTCCTCCTCACTAGTCCCCAGGTCGTGGATTTGGCTCATGATGCTCAGCACTCTCTGCACCTCCTCTCCACTTGTTCCCTAAATACAACCAATACAACACTGGTCTGTGATTTTGGACCTTATTGTCCTAGGCTGTAAGGTCCAAAATCATTTACCAACACAAATAATTTAAACAAACAAACAAACAAACCATCTAACCGGTACAACAGAAAAAAGTTCAAGGCTTTGTCTCTTGCAGAGAGATGTAGGTAAAAAGAATACACAACTCCAACACAATCACTAAGTTAGATTGATTGATTGATTGTACATTGCTTAACGTCCCGACAGCAACAAGACTTTCTTTCTCAGGATGTGCCTGCACTGCTTGTGAAAAAAAAACTAAACAGAACACTGAATGTATGTCGCCAGCCGGTCCAATACTTTAAATAAACCTAAAGACATGGGGCCTAAATAAAGCTAAGACCATTTACAGGGCTAGAAATTAACTTTTTTCTTTGGGGGCCACCGGGCCCCTTGATTGAAAAATTTGAGGGCCCACAAGCAACTTTCGGGGCCCAACTTTGAAAAATAATGCAAACAAAAAACAAAAGAATTATTGACAATATAATAAGTAGAAAGTACAATTTGTCTGATAATCTAAAATAAAAACAATTGAATTTCCAATTTTGCTGAGTGATGTCATTTTTATTTGCCTTTTCTTTCACTTTCAAACATTACCAACAAAAAAGGGGAAAAAACACACACACACATTCAGTGACACACATATTCCAGTGACTAGTGAGCCTGAAATGGCCATTAAACAAAATAGAAAAAAAATCAAGTGAGTCTCTTGTATAATACTTTTCAGTTTTGTGACTGAGTATTGCACAATACACATCATTAAATTTTTAATATGAGTAACCTAACAAAAAATCTGACCTCAATGCACAAAAGTTCAAAACAAAACCATGAAAGGGAACTAAACTTAACAGTACTCCTCCTGATAAACTAAAGTTAAACAAAGAGATTTTGCCTTTTTTTTTTTTTTTTTTCAATCATCTATTCATATTACACTTATGTGCACTTGAGTTAACAGAAGTAAACTAAAAATACAATAACAAAAAAAAAGAAAAAAAAAAAGAACACAATACTATTACTGTGAGTGAGGGCACCGGTGTGGGTTGCTTCCCTTGGCCCAAATACGAAACTGCCGAGTAGAGCTAGCTGTAGCAGACAAATTATTTTGCGGGCCAAGCGGGCCCTTCGTTTTTCAACTTTCCGAGCCCAAAATCAACTTTGCGGGTTTTTGGCCCCGGGCCCCCGCTAATTTCGAGCCCTGATTTAGCAACACATCCAATATCAAGAGCTACAGGCAGCGCAGACAGTAGGGAGAGTTTTAAAAAGGCAAATACAGGTGAATGGACCAAGGGTAGACAGAAACACATGCCCCAGAATAGAGAGGAAAACCCACCCTGTGGGGCTGACCAGGGTGACCCTGGGAACTAAAAAATAGTTAACCCCACCCAAGTCCCCCAGGGCAGACCCGGGTGGGGGACACTAAATTAGAAAGGTGGACAAATGTACAATATACTACATGTTTGCCCTTCTTAATAAATGATTGCATTAGTGCATATATTTTACTTAATTTTCTCTTACGAAAAATGAATTTTTCTCTAAAATGTATTTAAAAAAAAAAACAACTTACCGATGACATTACTGTTAGGAATAGTGTCTTAGCTAGCCTAATTTTAGCCAAAATTGGTTGTGTACCTACATGGCAGGGGAGACAACAAGGGGCGCCATAAGCCTAGTCCAGCATCCTGAGTAGCCTCCCTTCCATCCCCATACAGGCAACCGCTCACCGGATTCCCGCCAGTTTGTTTTTACTTAGCTGACAAGCGGCAAGCGGGGCAGGTGGGAGGGTTATTCAAGTAATGTCATCGGTAAGTATTTTTCGAAAAAATACATTTTAGAGAAAAATTTGTTTGTTTCCTCAAAACACATTACCGATGACATTACTGTTAGGAAGATTGATTGATTGATTGTACATTGCTTAGCGTCCCGACAGCAACAAGGCTTTCTCAGGACGTGCCTGCACTGCTTGTGAAAAAAAAAAAATAAACAGAACATTGAATGTATGTCGCCAGCCGGTCAAATACATTAAATAAACCTAACACATGGGGCCTAAATAAAGCTAAGACCATTTAGCAACACACATTGAATATCAAGAGCTACAGGCAGTGCAGACAGTAGGGAGAGTTTTAAAAAGGCAAATACAGGTGAATGGACAAAGGGTAGACAGAAACACATGCCCCAGAATAGAGAGAAAACCCACCCTGTGGGGCTGACCAGGGTGACCCTGGGAACTAAAAAATACCTAACCCCACCCAAGTCCCCCAGGGCAGACCCGGGTGGGGGTGTTAGGAAGAATTACGAAGAGGAGGTGGGTGCTGCTTACAACACCCCTAACCCCCCCCCCCCCCCCCGCTGCCAACCAGGCCCTCCCTCCCAGGAGCAACCTCCTGATAATTTTAGCTAAGAAGCCTATGGCACCGAGGGTGCCGGGAGGGAGTGTTGCGCTCCGGGGATGTCTCCCACCAGCACCTTGTTTCCCGCTGGCTGGAGAGGACCCGAGAGAACGGAGAGGTCTCTCAGGTAGAAATGGGCGAAATTGACTGCGCCCCCCAGCGCACGGCCGCTGCAATGTCCTTGACGGCTCAGGAGCGGTCGAATGCAAGGTTGCAGCCATGGCTCTGACCGCGTAAGCCCTGACGTTCATTGCTTTGGCTGCCTCAGGAAGAGGTCCTGGTAGGCGGCGCGTAATGCCACGGAGCCCGGAGGTATACTGTATGGGCTGACTGCCCTGAAAATGGCAAGTAATTTACTCGCCATGGTGAGTGATTTTTTTTTTTGTTTGGCGAGTAACAAAAAAAAAAATCCACTCACCAAATGCAAGTGTGCTTGTCCATTTTCCAATCCGTACTTCAGTTCTCAATCTGAAAGTGCCTGAACGTTCAACCTTCACTTCTTGTAATACTAAGCAAGCAATAGCGACCCGTTTTAGTGCGTCTATGATGCATTAAAACTCAAAATTACGTACTGAAAATGTAACTACAGGGTAGTCAGACGCACTAAAATTCAGTGCATCTGCATCCGAGACGCATCATCCTTGCACCACCGTGCGTACCCTAACAGAGGTCGGTGCAGTCGTTCTACATTTAGTGACATGTTGGTTCGTTTGGCCGCTCGCTTGGTCGCAGCTGCGTTCAGAATCACCCCGACTCTGCTGTCCATGCGAGTGTAACTGGACGGGCAAACTGTTAGTTTACGTGTGGTGTCGGCATGTTATTACAAAGTGCGCGCTACATGTTGAACGCGTTACTTGCAGTGACGTCACCATTCATACTATTATGGGATACCGTATGGTGCGTTTCACTTTCGATCGTGAACGAAGTTGTAAATGGCAGAGAAAAAGTAAAGGAAGCTGGAATGCTTCTGATTCTTCAATCCGGCACCGCCTGATCATGATAATCGCTTAGAAGAAAGTTGCACTTCGACACCGTCATCTCCATAAAGAAGCGACAGTACCAGAAATGATACACCTGGGCCGTGCATGGCACCACCGCTGCGACTCACAGTTTTCAGAGTTCATGGCTGCGTGTATTTACATGGCTAAAGCACGACGGCACACGGATGGCATGCGCAATGTGCATGGAGGCGAACTCAAAAAGCAAGTCCAGAAATCTGAACAGAAATAAGTTTGTTAGGTTTTTTTTTTTTTTTTTTAGCGTGGTCAATCTGGCCATCTTCTGGTACACAGCTCTAAAATTGGAGAAATACGTCTTTTGGGTCAAATGGGTTGAAACCAACTTTTAAGTACATTAGTTTACAGAGAGAGAGAGAGAGAGAGAGAGAGAGAGAGAGAGAGAGAGAGAGAGAGAGAGAGAGAGAGAGAGTTTAGACAAGTCAGACTTTGGTTGTCAATCTGCATTCAGCATAAAACGCTATATTCTCTGTTACAATACATTATCAAACGATCATACAAACAAATAAATATAATTATGTTTTTCTGTGTGTGTGAGAGAGAGACGGAGAGGGTGACAGGCTTTTGCATGATAGCTCACCAGTTAAAGAATCAGTATCATGGAAAGGACACACACACACTGTCACAACACATTTGAAGAGGAGAGAGCGAAATGAGTTATTTTAAGGAACATACAGATGATGCAGTTTTCCTTAAATAAATCTGAGGACCCTCTATAATGCTCAGATGGGGGTCTGTGTACCCTCTAAAATTTATACCTGGGGGTCTACAGACCCTTCAACCTGTTGTGAAAACAGAAGCCCTGCTCTCCTCCTCCCCCCCCCCCCCCAAAAAAAAAAAATAAAATAAATAAATAAATAAATAAATAAATAAATAAAAATCCCACCACAGTTCACATGGGGACTTTGTCAGTTATTTCTCCACTTGATACTATCAAAAGCTTGAAGTCAGGCCATAAACATTAACTTGGTTATGATTGTCTGTTTAAATATTTGTTCTCAATGCCTCTGGGCAGAAAACACTAACATTGGACGTCAAACACTTGTGGTACATTATATTGTTGTGTTGGGCTATTTTCAGTACTAGTAAAATTTTTAGTTTGGCTAGTAACATTTTCAGTTTGGCTAGTAAAACTTTAAAGTCACTAGCCAAAGGCTGGTGGGCAAAATTTTAGACTTTCAGGGCTGGCTGAGATGTCATCCCTACCTGGCAGGTGGGCGCGTCCCATGCGTATTGGCTTGGTCCGGCGCAGGTGTTCACATATGGCTCTCACCGGATCATGCTGTCTGTATCCCGAGTAGGGTCCGAAACCCTCAAGGGCTGAATGGTGACCCCTGGGGCGACCCAAGAGGACCGGGTCTAGGCTAGGAAGCCGGGTCGTGCATCAGTTGTGCAGAGCCAACCATCTGAACTGTAAGTCTGAGAGGTGCGCTGAGGGGCGTGCAGTCCACAGACCCTGGCAACCGTGGCGAAGGTCAGTCGGGAGTAGGTCTTCCATGGCACAAAGGTTGTCCCCATCAACTGGAGCGGGTCGAAGTGGTTCAAGACGAGCCATCGTACCCCCTAGGTAAGGTCCCATCGCGGCACTCTAAGCGAAGGCCAGAGGCGTAGACCGAAGCGTCAGAAGGTCGGTGAGGTCTTTACCGGCACCGGGGTCGGTCAGTCTAGGCCGGTCCGCGTCAGCGATCCTGGTCCAGTAGCCCCTAACGGCGAAGGCACCAAGATGGTCAGTGAAGAGTCAGAGGTAGAAGTTCACACGCCTAGGAACCATCTGGTCCATGTGGAAGATGCGCCCGTCGTCACATCAGTCGCCCAGGATTTGCCCCTTCCCTCGTAGACTCGTCTGTTCGAGTGTCTAAAAACTGTAGCGATGGCTCCCACAGCAGCATAGAGAATCCTCTTGTGGCGAGGGCTAGCCGCACAACGTCCAGGCGTGGGATAAGAGTTCTCGGGGCAGCAAAACATCGTGTGTGGGGTGGTGAACCGCAGAGGGGGGGTCCACGGCGAGGTTCAGGAAGCCGGCGGTCCATGAGCAAATTCCGCAGCGAGCATCCACCAGGCACAGGACCGCCTTGCAACCTTGAGCTTGAGCAGGAGCTTGGAACTAGCACTGAAGTTGGTTCGGCGATGCGGCGAGGCCTTCCCAAGAGGTTGAGGGCGTTGACCGCTCAGGTTCGCGGAGATGGAACGGAGAAGACGAAGCAGGGAAGCTGATGCAGCACCTCGGGGGGATCCTGGGGGACTCATAGCTGCTCAGATCACCCGAAGATGTCCGGACGGAACGCCCATCCTGTGCGGAGAAGTTGGCCGTGCTGCGCGAAGGAGTCGGCACGCCCTGCGGAAGTCCCGTGAAGATGGGTCGTGATGTCTCAATCTGCGCACCATCGGATCCCCTGGCAGAGGAGGAAGAGAGGAAGAGGAACCGTGTCCCGTACTGCTCCAAGTAGGTGACTACTGTGGCGCTGTCAGAGATGATGAGAAGCTCCTAACGTCGCCGACGTGAAACCCGAAGCTGGGCCACCAGGACCGGAGGTCATCAGCCAGAGCTGCGTAGAATCTTGGTAGCAGGAGAGCGCCCCCAGGGGCAAGACTTGCGACGGCACAAGGGACAACTGGGGTGAAGGCGAGAAGCGAGGATCTCCCGTCGCGAGGCAGTCGGGATCCATCCAGCGAAGATGGTGATCACGCCGCCGAAGGCAAAGCAGAGGTAACGACTGGAGACGGATTGTCTGGGGACGGACAGAACTCATTCTTCTCCCAGGAGGATTCCGGCCGGTTCCGCAAATGAAGATCGCCTAGGGATGTCGACGTGGCTGCACGAAGACGTCCAACTGGCCCCGTCCACTACAGCGTCCAGAAGAAGGTAGAACACCCAGAGGCTGCGGTAGAGTCAAAGAGAAGTGGGCGACACTGGAAGACCAAGCCGCTGAGGGCAAAACGGAGGTAACAGCTGGAGATGGGGTGACTGGGGGCGAGCAGAGCCGGAGTGCTGGCCATGCATGCATGTAGCACCAGACTCATACTGGATCCTCTCAGTACTTAACGAGTGGGCGCGCCAAACAGCCATAGCTCTAGGGTCGGTAGAGGCTGGTCTATTCCGTGCCGTCCGAGGCTCCACAACCGGGCAAACACATCTTGGTCCGTCTGTGGCAGCTGCCGGAGCGGGTGCTCGCTCTCAGCTCCCTGGTAACTCGTCTGCTGTCACCGCCGCGGAGGTGGGATGGCTGTTAACCAGTGTCTGCTCTCGGACTGTTGCCGGCCATCACGGTGATAGACACTCCAAGCTGTAACCACTGCTCGTCTAGCCCGGAACGCCGCCAGTGTACGGTGAGTGTAGGCTCCGCCGGAACAGTATCGGCCGACGGCGTGCTCGTCACTCACCATTGGAAGTCCCCACAAACGTCTAGGTGTGGACTTGTAACTGCAAAACATAGTGAACAGTGATAGGCGAGCGAACGTGGCTCCCCGAGGCACGCGAAGGTAGATCTTGAACCGAATTCCAAATCACGGCCAGTGCTGAGGCCCGGCGCTCTAAGCTCCCTTCCCTGAGCGCCGGTCACCGACAAAAAATCGAGGTTTTACCTTACCCTGTCGGGGAGCCGTAGGCCAACCAAGGACCGTAGTGACCAACCGTGCTGCCGAAGCGAAGCCTCGTATCACCAACGGAAGCGTCGCACCCCGAAGGTAGATCGAAGAAGCACCATGAACACAGTAATCCAAGAATCGTGTGGAACACAGGAAGTAATCCAAGACCCCAGCACCACAAGTCCGGTGGAAGTCACTCGTAACACCGACAAAGGTAAACTCCAAGCTCCCAGGCTAGTACAGTGAACACAGCATAGCCCAAGCCACAAGGCGACCGGTCACAGCGTGCACAGCTAACACTGAACACGGGAAGTAATCCAAGTCCCCGTCACCACAAGTCCGGTGGAAGTCACTCGAAAACGATGAAGGTAAACTTCAATCTAGCACAGTGAAATAGTAATCCAGGCTAGTACAGAGAACACGGCAGAGTCCAAGCCACAAGGCGACTGGTCACATGGTACACCGCCAAGAAGCAGAAGCAGAGGTACACAACCTTTCACGGCTAAGCTAAAAAAGAAACTGGCGGGAATCCGGTGAGCGGTTGCCTGGATGGGGATGGAAGGGAGGCTACTCGGGATGCTGGACTAGGCTTATGGCGCCCCTTGTTGCCTCCCCTGCCATATAGGTACACAACCAATTTTGGCTAAAATTAGGCTAGCTAAGACACTATTCCTAACAGTAATGTCATCGGTAATGTGTTTTGAGGAAACAAAAATCTATTTTCAACAAGAAACAAGTACAATCCAATTGCCCATAAGTTGGCCAAAAGTGAACAAAACAAATCATAATTCTAAATGTTAATGTATTTGAAGCTGGCAAGGCATTAGAAAAACATGCAGAAGGAAGGGAAAAACTCACCTGTGGCAAAATGGATATTACCAGTGATGTCTCCTCCGATGACAGTTCCACACTGCCATGGCTTTAGTGGACAGAAAAGTCAAAACACCATCATCAGTGAAGAAAACTCACCAATAAAACTCTCTCTGGCATGCTTGCCTTCTTCCTTCAGCTATGACAGTCATTTGAATTCTACAGAAATGAAATATCTAAAGACATGTGTTGACATTTCATCCTGACATTTCAATATTGTTAACCCCTTGACTGATACTAGCAAAACTGTTGAGCAAACAGCTACACCACCATAGATCTTTTCCATTGTTAGTCAAGGGGTTGGAAGTGTTTCATTTCACCTGCCATATAAGACTTTTAGTGGTAGTCATCACCTATCTCCTTTTTCACAGGTTTTACCAATCATAGGACCGTGGCGCAGTGGTTAAGGCGCCTGCCACCAATGCTAAAGGTGCGAGATTCGATTACGGGTTCCGGCGTCGGATTTTTCTCCTCTAGTAAGTGTCACCGTTAATTCGGGCGGACCGTCGGGGGTTCTTTCTCCGGGTACTCCGGCTCTTCCTCCCCCACGACTTTGGTATCAGTTTCAGCCCACTTAATCAAATTTCAAATACAAACGATTGTGAATTTCCAAAAACTACAGTAGCTCGCTTGAGCTTGCCCTTAGCACCACGTGAATGTTCTGTGTTTATGTACAGTGTGCGAGTGAATGCGCGTGATTCATGTGAGTGTGCTTGTTGGGTTCAGTTCGCGGCGGCGCTTTGAGCCGACAATTGGGATAAAGCGCCTATTTAATGCGCTTATTATTATTATTATAGTTAAGTGAATTTTACTGCAAAAAATTAAGTTTTCTCTAAAATATATTTTTTCGAAAAATACTTACGGATGATATTACTATTAGGAAAAGTGTCTAAGTTAGACTAATTGTAGCCAAAAATTGTTGTGTACATGGTAGGGGAGGTAATAAGGGGCACTATAGCCTAGGACGTGACCCGAGTAGCCTCCCCTTCATCCCATCCGGTCACGAGCCCACCAGATGCTTACCAGTCTGTTTCTGAGCGGAACAGCGGCAAGCGGGGTGGGTGGGAGGGTCATCCGAGTAATATCATCGGTAAGTATTTTTCGAAAAAATATATTTTAGAGAAAAATTAATTTGTTTTCTCAAAACACATTACCGATGATATTACTATTAGGAAGAATGACGAAGAGGAGGTGGGTGCCGCCCCTAACCCCTAGTTACTTAGCAATGAGACCCGCCATCACAAGCAACCTCCCGTTAATTTTAGCGAAGATTACCAATGGCGCCCAGGGCGCCGGGAGGGAGTGTTGCTACGCCGTCATGTCACCCACCAGCGAAGGTTCTGGCGCTGGCTGGAGAGGTCCCTCAGGTAGAATCGGGCCAAGGTCAACTGCGCTTGCCATCCCCCGGCCGCCACGATATCTTTGACCGCGCAGTTGCGGTCGACCGTTAGTCTAGAGGTCAGGGCTCTAACTTCATGCGCCCTGATGTTCATTCGTTTGGCTGCATCAGGGGAGATCCTGGTAGGGGAGCGTATCACCCAACGGAGCCAGGATATCGTCCGGGCTGAGATGTCGTGTCTGCCCGGGGACAGAGAGAGGAGAAGGCGGGTGCGTCCCCTGCGTAGCGGCTTGTTCCGGCGCAGGTAAAACACGTAAAGCCCTCCCCGGGTCCTGTTGTCTGGACTCTCGGGAAGAGCCTGGACTCATAAGGAGGAAAGGTGACCACTTGAGGGGCAGCCACAGGAGATCAGGCCTTGGCGCAAAATGTCGGATCGGGAAGCTGGTGAACAGAGCCGTCCGTCCGGAACTGCAAGTATGCGGGCCGTGCTGAAAGGGCGTGCAGCTCGTTGACCCTGGAGGCAGAGGCGAGGGCCAGTAGGAAGCAAGTCTTCAGTGTCATGTCCGGGAACTGCGCCAACTGAATAGGGTTGAAGCAGGCAGAGTTGAGCCAGGTCAGCACCCAGCACGCCTTTACCATAGCTGACACTTAGTTCGCTTCCAGCTGCCAGAGAGATAAGGCTGCCACGAGGTAACATTCCACTCTCGCCCGCTCATTCTATTTATATCGCACTTGAAGTTTGCTACTGTGCGGTACACGGCGTGACCGGCTCTCTGCCGCTATAACAACTACCTACACATTTGTATTCATAACACATCTCTGCCTACAGTGACTGTTGTGGAAGCAACATCGTTCAAAAGTTGAAATTCTCACCTACACACTGATACCAAACATGACAACATTACGACTTGCACTTGTGTAGCAGGTCATGGTGAAAATAAAGAGAACGGGAATTTGTTGATGCGTACGAAAACGAGAATTTATTGTGAAATTGACAAAGTTCCCACAGCCATAACACAAAGACGCTACTTTTCCCAGTGAAACACACTTGCATGCATAAGGGTTAGCATGCCTACAGTACGTATCACTTAATGGATTTTGGGTTCATGGTGGGGGACGGAAGCAGGAGGGTAATTAATGAGGTCACTGACAGGTGTCGACAGAGGTCACTGACAGGTGTCGACAGACAAGTTCCAGACATCCGAATTGGTGTACACTCCCGGCATTGGGGAAAGAGAGGGCTTAGTTACACGGATACTATTGAGGAGATAGCCTCGTTTCTTTCTTGGGAAATAGTGTAACACTAACAGTCAACCTTGTAAATGTACTTTTGATTTAACTTTTGATCATGATGGAGTCTGATGAAACGCGTACAGTCTGTGTACATACAGGTGTGTTCCATACAACGAGAGTAAATGCATTGTGCAGAATATGTGGCGGGAGATCACAAAAGAGATACACGGATAAAAAGCCATTTCTTTGTATCAATTATGAACACTTAATCCACAAGTGTTATGGAATTAATATCCAGGAAGACAAAGACATGATGCACTCCAAAACAATGTGTAGGAGTTGCTATTGTCGGATGAAACGGATAGACTCGACTGAAACACGTGTGTCCGAGGAGACAACACGCAATGCGGCGTATGATATTGCCTCATCACAACACATTTGGACCATGTTCGATCCAAATACGAGTGTTGAAGAATGTGTCGCGTGTGTTCACTTCATGCAGCTAGGTAAAGGAGCACGACCAGTGAAGCGGGGTTCCCGGCATGGAAAGAAACGATCGTTTCAATCCGCGGCATGTGACACTCATAACACTGACACTGATAACAGCACTAATGAAGGTGATGGTGGTATACAAGGTTTTATTCCGCCGACGTCTACTCCCCGTAAAACGCCATGCACAGTCGATGCTCAAACGTCGCCATTACAAAGAGTGTGGACCCCATCTCCACCAGCCAAGCGGACGCATGAAATAGCCATTTCACCCATTGAAAAAACGGGTGTCGATATTGCCACATCTCCACATATCAAATGACCCAGCCTTCGACCTATCCAGGAACTGCAGACGCCACTGACAAAGGAGGAAGAAAAATATCAGACGGCACTAAACCGCACAATGCTTAATGAATCAGCTGATGCCACAATTCGTTGCAAGACTGGAGGACAGCCTTTGTATTTTATGCACATACCCAAACCGAGAAAACCAACAACAGTGGCATCATCGGCCGTAATACAAAGAAGGTCGAAGGTGCTAGCCCGTGCTAGAGCGAATATGTCTGGCGGATCAGAGGTGGACGAAACTGAACAAATAGCTGACGAGTTAAAACGAGAAAGAAATGAAAAAATGACTGCAATATTAGACAGAGCAGGCCATAGGCGATCCGTGTATATCTGTAGAAAACAGGGTATTGCGCTGAGAACCAATCTAGGATTAAGCTGGTCCAAGTACAGAACATATAAACGCTTCATGAGAAGTATTGGTGTCAACCTTGAAAGTGAAAGAAAAGAAAGGCAGGCCCAGAGCGGCAGAAGGAAGCACTCTGTGGCAGAGTGACCATTGAACAAAAGAATCTGACCTTTGAAAACAAAGTCACAAACAAGAAGGAAAGCCAGAAAACGCCTGTCGCATACATAGAAGATCTCACACATTTTGTTCCTGAACTGCTTGACAAGTATGAAGCTGCAAATCTTCTTGAATGGCATGAACAAATACCAAAAGATGAAATTTGGATAAAACTAGGAGGAGATCATGGTGGTAACAGTTATAAAACAATGCTTCAAGTTGCTAATCTCCAAAACCCTAACTCTAAACACAATACGTTTTTGGTGTGTATGGCTAACTGTAAAGACAGTCATGAAAATCTTCAAACAATTTTGCAGCCGTTTAAAGAGCAGGTGTCAGTTCTCCAAACCATGAAATGGAAAGAAAAACAGATACGTGTATTTGTGTTTGGCGATTACGATTTTCTCCTCAAACTTTTTGGTCTCTCAGGAGCACAAGGGGTCCACCCTTGTCTTTGGTGCACAGCTTCGAAAAGTCAGCTACAAAGAGCTCCACATGAGCGAGTACAAGTGAAACAACGAACTCTGAACAACATCAAGAGGGATTACAGGCGATACATTCGTGCAGGAGGAGACAAAAAGAATGCCAAGGGTTACAACAATGTTGTACATGAACCAATCTTTGATGTTGAGATTTCGCAAACGGCACCACCATACCTCCATCTTCTGTTAGGTATAGTAAAAAAACATCATTCCCTCCTTGAGCAAGAATGCCACGAACTTGATAAAGCCATTGCTGAAAGACTGGCCGAGGGAAAGGAGGCACATGATGAAAACACACCTTTTGAAAAGTACATTTCAGAAGTAAGAGTCATCAAAGAACTGGAAAAAAGAAAACAGCTGACTGAGGGTATTGCAGTGTTGAGCGACAAGAGACACAATGAGAGTGCGAAGAATTTTGATGAACGACGTGAGCAGAAGATGCAGCGGGTAGCAGAATTCGAGGACAAAATAGAAGCTCTGAGAGAAGAGACAAAGTTGCCATTTCTGTGCGGGCCTGTCACTTCTGGCCTTGACGAAGCACTAAAGAGGAATAAGATATTCATGCAAGCATACCATGGCCGTTTGTTTGTTGGCAACCACTGCCACCGTTACTTGAAGTATGATGTGTTGACTGATGTTGGTGACAGTGTTATCAGCAATACCATGAAGCTGACAGATGATCCTAAACTTCATTCAGCAGCGCATGACATATCCTTAAAGTTCCGAATTCTAAACGACCTTTACTCACAAGTTCATACTAATGTTTCTCACAAAATGCCGGTGAAGAGCAAGAATGAATCAATGCAAGACATCAATGACAAGATTGCAAACTACATGCGTTTTTTTCGAAGTACTTTTCCAGCCAGTAGCATCATTCCGAAACAACATATCCTGGAATGCCACTGCGTTGAATTTATGACAAAGTGGGGATTTGGTTTGGCGCTTCATGGTGAGCAGGGAGGTGAAGAGAGTCACGCTACCATTAACATTCTAAAGAGCAGGACATATGGCTTGCAGACAGAGGAGGAAAAACTCAGACTGCTCATGACCGAGCACATGACACTCGTGTCACCCGTCCTCCACTCCGTCATTCCTACAGTAGTCAAACAGAAACAAATTCTCGCATAGACGGCGCCGGAGTTGTGTATCAGTGAACAGAAACTCGGTATTCGGTTCTTATGTCTAGTGTGTCAGAAAATGTGTTAAACCTCAAGGTATGTTTTAAAACACTGTTGAATATTGTGACCTGTTATGGACTGATCGTATTTCGGGATGGCAATAGCAGTCTGTGGAGTACCGAGACGGCTACGGGCGAGAAATGCCAGAACACGCAACCTGTCAGTGACCTCATTAACCACCCTCCTGCTTTCGTCCCCCACCATGAATCCAAAATCCGGTAAGTGATACTTACTGTAGGCATGCTGACCCTTATGCATGCAAGTGTGTTTCGTTGGGAAAAGTAGCGTCTTCGTGTTATGGCTGTGGGAACTTTGTCAATTTCACAACAAACACCGACATCGTACATCAACAAATTCCCGTTCTCTTTATTTTCACCATAACCTGCTACACAAGTGCAAGTCGTAATGTTGTCATATTTGGTATCAGTGTGTAGGTGAGAATTTCAACTTTTGAACGATGTTGCTTCCACAAAAGTCACTGTAGGCAGAGATGTGTTATGAATACAAATGTGTAGGTAGTTGTTATAGCGGCAGAGAGCCGGTCACACGCCGTGTACCGCACAGTAGCAAACTTCAAGTGCGATATAAATAGAATGAGCGGGCGAGAGTGGAATGTTACCTCGCGGCGCCTTATCTCTCTGGCAGCTGGAAGCGAACTAAGTGCTAGGCACCAGCACTGGCTGGTAAAGCCGTGCCAGGGCAGGTCCCATCGTGGCATGAGCGAGCGAAGGGCGGACCGTTGTAGCCCGAAGGAGGCCAAGATAGGCGAGGCCCTGCAGTCGCCAGGGTCGGATCGTCCCCAATGCCGGTACATGTCAGCGATCATAGCCAGGTAGCCCCGAACGGTGATTGACGCTGAATGCTGGTCGATGAACAGCCAGAGGAAACTCCGCCAGCTGGGGGACACCATCAATGCGTGGGGTTGAGTCGTTTGTCGTCACACCCGTGGCACAGGACTCGCCACTTCCCTTCGTAGACCCATCTGGTCGAGGATCTGCGAGCTGTAGCGATGGCCTCCACTGCAGCACCGGAGAAGCCTCTAGCCACAAGGGCTCGTTGCACCATCTCCAGGCGTGGTGAAGGAGGAGTCGGTTGGGCAAGGGTGGGACAGCGCTTGTTGCGGTTGCTTGAGCATCATGTGTGGTGTGGGAAGCCGCAGCGGGGGAGCCAAGGCGAGGTTAACAGGGTCGGAGGTCCGCGACTTTGTCCAGCAGAACGGGCCACCAGGAACAGGACCGCGTTGAGCCCTCTGAGCTGTGCTTTGACGAGAGTTCTCGGGACTTGTACTCAATGTGTGTGGTTTCACAGCGCGGGTTAGAGGCCGGCGATCCATGAGCACCTTCCGCAGGAAGTGTCCATGAGGAACAGGACCACGTTGCCATCTTAGCTGATCCGGAGCTTGGAGTAAGCACCGTAGGAGGTATGGCGAGGCGACGAGGCCGTCCCAAGAGGGGCAGAGAGCGTCAACCACTCAGGCTAGCGGTAATGGATCGGTGGAGGACGAAGCAAAGAAGCTGTCGGTGCGATCATAGGGAACTCCCAGCAGCGCCGATCACCCGAAGGTGTCCGGACGGCGCATCCATTTGGAGCAGAGCTGCTGGCCGCGACACGCAATGGAGTCGGCAGGTCATGCGGAAGTCCCGTGAAGACTCTTTCTCGTGTAGCGACGTCTCTGCTGCGCACCAACGGAGCCCCTGGCAGAGGAGGGAGGAAGGGAGAGAAACCGCGTCCCGCCCTGCTTCTAACGTAGTTGACGACTGTGGCACTGTCGGAGAGAACGAGAAGCTCCTAACGTCGCTGACGTGACATCCGACACTGGGCCACGAGGTCCGGAGTACATCCGCCGAAGGCTGAGTAGAATCTCTGCAGCAGGTGAGCACCCGCGGCAGTGTGACTTGCGAAGGCACCAGGGACATCTGGGGTGAGGTTGAGAAGAAGAATCTCCCGTCGCAAGGAAGACGGGATCCGCCCAGCGAAGAAGGTGAGGACAGAGCACCGGCTGCACCCGAACCTGAGACTCGAGGTCGTCTGACGAGGGTCGTCCGTGGAGAAGCGGGAGCAGCTGAAGCGGGGAGGCAGTAGAGGCATCATAGGGGACGAAGTTCCGTTGCAGTACCCACCAGATCCTAAAGCTGAAGTCATCGTCTGACGTAGGACGCCTGCTCTTGAAACACCCGCCGCGCTGGATCTGCGAACCGCTGAATCTGCCACTCCGGAAGTCGTCTTTCGTGAGGTCGATGCGTGATTCCATCCCTAGGCCAAGCGGCGCTGCGACGTGAAGTCGGACTTGCCCACGTAGACCAGGAAGCTGAGCCTGTCAAGAAGTGCATCTCGATCCTTCTCCGAGGACCCCGACCGGTATCGCAAGAGAAGATCGACTAGGGAAGTCGAAGACGTCCAACTGGTCCTGTCCACTAAGACGAACAGCTACGGTTGAAACCAAAGAGGCTGACACCGAATGGAGCACGCGACACTGGTAAATCACACCGCCGAAGGCAAACCGAAGGAAACGTCTGGAGATGGGCTGTCTGTTGACGCGCAGAAGGAATTCTTCTCCCAGGATGTCCGCCAGGAACTCCTAACTGCGGTGAGGGCAGGAAGCCTCCGATCCTCGATGCGCGGAACGAAGCCCGGAAGAGGCTCAGACAAGCATAGCCAAGCGCCGTCTCCACAGGACGACGCGCAAGTCCCAGGACCGTAGAAACTGTCCGCCAGCCCTAGGGCGCCGGTAGGCGAAGCTACTAAGAGAATAAGGCGGATCACTAAACCACAGCGCTAACGTACCTGCCAGCTGTAACGCTCTACCAAGTATACACCCTTGAATAACCCCGTGACGTGTACACGCAAACCCTACTAGCCGCCTCGGCGGCCGACGCTAAGGCTACGCTCAAAGACTCTAAGCGCCACGCGGGCGTGCAAACCCTGCAGGTTCACCCCGTCCAGGGAAGCTGTAGGCCCGTGTTGGGTCGGAAGGCTTGCGTCGTAATACGTGCAGCCCGAGACAACCTGTCCCGTGAGTGTCAGGTGCACGCCGCACTATGCCCCGTAGTCTCGGCCGGGGTGAAGGTACTTGCACTGGGCTGGAGGTTAGGTCGGCCATACTCTTGTCCTGACGCAGGCCCAGGGACGGGCGCATCCAAGGCGCAGTAAGCAGTCTGTGGCAGCGGCGGCCTGTCCTGCGAGCACGGTCACTGTCGCGGAACGGCAGCCCGCTCGTACGTCAACACCCAAGGCCCGTCCGCATCAATCTGAGTAGAAGGGGAGTGCGAAACAATGTGAACCCGGCTCGTCCATTAACCTCTAACCAACGGACGGGTGTACGCAAGCCCAAGAGTCTTGTCCGGTCTTGAATGCCTTGCATTGAACCTCCGCCCTGAGACGGCCTTAGTCAACTGTCAGCGTTAACCCCCAATCAACCACTAAACTAAGTTACTGCCTTTGGAGCGAGACGCTGAAGCTTCAAGGAAATTCGTCGCGATCCCGACTCGTCACTTACCAAACCCGACGAGCGGGAGCACACTAGGTCAGCAGACGATACATGGTCCCCTGTCAAAGCCCTAAGAGCGAGCGCCTAACGACTGAGCTGGACGAGGGTTGGAGTGCCAACTCCCACGAGCGCCACATGGTCCAGCGAAACCTTAGCCATGCTGCACCGCAGAGGAGACGGGCGAGGCCGCTTGTCGCAATCCCGTCTCGTCCAGCATCCTTCTAACCAACGAGCGGGTGCTCTCAGTACCTACGAGTTGGCGTGCGCCAGCCGAAGTTTTAGGAGTAGTCCCCGTCCAGCGGCGTACGTCACCCGAGCGCTGCACTGACCAGCATCCTCGTCCCGCCGAGGAACTCATCACTCACCACGGGCGGGGCGTCATAGTCTATCCAAGCAGGGTATCCCCCATGGTGCAGCGAACGGCGTCCCCGGAGGGTAGACGGGGCGTGTCATCTCACGCGATCCTGTCTCGTCCACATTCTTCTATCCCATGAGCAGGCGCTCGTCAGTCCAGCATCCTTGTCTGGTCGTGATCCCCTGTCCCAACCTTGGAGAGGGGATGCCAACCTCCGGCTGGACTCGTGTTCTTTACAAAGGATAGAGGCAGAAGCTGGCCTAATCCATGTCGTTCAAGGCGCCACAACCGGTGAAACCACTCATCGGGTCTGTGGCAGTCCCCGGTGCTGGAGTCCATTCTCGGGCTGATGTCGGTCGTCACGCATCAGTCTATCCCGTGCCCCCAGTCCATACCGCGTCACTCGAGGCTCCACAACCGGCGAAACCACTAGTCAGTCTGTGGCCATCCCCGATGCTGGAGTTCATTCCGGGGATGGTGGCGGATGTCTTCATTTCAGTCCATCCCAAGACAATCGCGGCTCCACAACCGGTGAAGTACCAGTCGTCGGGTCTGTGGCAGTCACCGATGCTGGAGTTCGTTCTCGGGCTGATGTCGTCTGTCCACGCATCAGTCTATCCCGTGCTGCTCGAGGCTCCACAACCGATGACCTACCACTAGTCGGGTCTGTGGCAGTCAACAATGCTGGAGTGCGTTCTCGGGATGGTAGAGGCCGAACACGTGTCAGTCCATCCCGCGTCGCTCGCTTTGGTCGCGGCGCTGAAGGCGCTGTCAAAAGGTAAGAGCCACTAGTCGGGTCTGTGGGGCTTACCGGTGCGGGATCCTTGTGCCGAGAAGGGGTTCTGTCTCGAGGCCTAGCTCTCGGCACTCGAGGATCTGCGACTGGACAGAGACCACTAGGCGGGACTAGAGCTTGGGCTCACGGCCTAAGCCGCGGGTTGAAGGCTCTGTCACCTGGTAAGAGCCACTAGTCGGGTCTGTGGGGCTTACCGGGTCGATGTCCGTCTCCCGCATCGGAACCCGCGCTGCTCGAGGCTTCACAACCGGTGGCAAACCACTAGTCGGGTCTGTGGCCGCCACCGATGCTGGAGTTGTTACTGGGGCTGGCGCCAGCCACTCACTTCTGTCCTTAGCCCCTCGTGGCTCCACAACGGTGAGCTACCACTAGTCGGGTCTGTGGCAGTCACCGAAGCTGGAGCTCGGTCTCGTACAGAGTCGGCCGTTCGCGCCAGTAGAAGCTCCATAGCTGGAACCATAGCACTTCCTGCCAGCAGGCGCAGACCAGGCACGGGTGCGTGTAAGCACAGCCGGAGCAGGGTAGGCCGACGGCATGCTCATCACTCGGCCACTGAAACTGCCCACAACGCGTGCAGGTGTGGGACTGCAAACTGCAACACATAGTGCACAAAAAAAACAAGCGAGCGAGACCCCTACGGGTCCGCAACAAGTATCCATTGCATATAAAACGAAACGAAGCCAAGCATATGGTGCATGCCAACGCCCGACGCTCTTCCCTATCCCCGAGCGCCGCCCGAGAGCAATAACCGAGGTTTTACCTTGACATAAAGGCGAACACAGCAAACCAACAAAGTGTGAAGACCACTGCCATCCGTCGGCGAAGCCCAGCCCGGACAGCCGGAGGAGAACCCAGTCCGCCGCCAGCTAGTCCAAGTCCGTGGCATCAGTTCCCAACGTCGCCACAGGCTCGTCCGGTGAAGTACAACACGAACACCAACAAGGAATCCGCAGGCAAGCGTCCCAGCCTAGCACAAGGGCTAGATCGCCGTGAGATGGCCTTAGTCGCCTGCTCGGCGTTAAACCCAAATAACTAACTAACAAGGGCTAGCACCACCGAAGTGTAAAGTTCAGGACAGACGACGACCGGTCTACACCATACACAGCCGCAAGCCGCGGTTTGTGAGCACAGCTCACCAAGTCACTACAAGGCTCGTCAGGCCTAAGAATCCGCAGAACTGACCAAAAAAAAACACAGAGCAAGTGTCCCCACACAGCTGCTAGTACTTCCAACTTGGAAAGTCGAAGCCACCAACACTAATTCGTCCCTAGAAGGAGAGCTATCCATGTACACAACCTTCCACTGTCTAGTGAAGAAACATTGATTGATTGATTGATTGTACATTGCTTAACGTCCCGACAACAACAAGGCTTTCTCAGGACGTGCCTGCACTGCTTGTGAAGAAAAAAAACCCCAGAATATTGAATGAATGTCGCCAGCCGGTCCAATACGTTAAATAAACCTACGCCATGGGGCCTAAATAAAGCCAAGACCATTTAGCAACACACATCCAATATCAAGAGCTACAGGCAGTGCAGACAGTTGGGAGAGTTATAAAAAGACAAATACAGGTGAATGGACCAAGGGTAAACAGAAACACATGCCCCAGAATACAGAAGAAAACCCACCCTGTGGGGCTGACCAGGGTGACCCTGGGAACTAAAAAGTAGTTACCCCACCCAAGTCCCCCAGGGCAGACCCGGGTGGGGGTGCGAAGAAACAGACTGGTAAGCATCCGGTGGGCGCGTGACCGGATGGGATGAAGGGGAGGCTACTCGGGTCACGGCCTAGGCTATAGTGCCCCTTATTACCTCCCCTACCATGTACACAACAATTTTGGGCTAACATTTGTCTAGCTTAGACACTTTTCCTAATAGTAATATTATCGGTAATGTGTTTTGAGGAAACAAAAGTTTTCCATTCCATCTCTGCCTGAAGTTTTAACATTTCAGGAACAAACAGAATAATAATATTTTCTTAAATGTATATTTTCCTACCTGGCATTGTCAACAGTTTTGCGCCCCCACTTGTAGCACCAGCTGGCCAGCATGAACCAGGCCTTGGCAAGACTGGGACTCTCCATAGTGGCCAAGTGCAACAGTTGTCCTACCACTCTCTCACCATCCGACACAGTGCCTGATCCCTCAAAACCTGCTGCATATAGAGAAAATGTTAAAATGAAGAAAGGAAACACAATGACCCCTAATACCCTAGACAATTTGAACTCAGTCATTGAGCCCTGATACCCTAAATCATGAGACAGAACGACCATGAAAGTTCAAGCGTGGTGCCAAAACAGAATGATTACTCTTGGCAACAAGCTGTTCTGACACCATCCTTGAACTATAATGATCGTTCTGTCTCCTATACCAATGCCAGTGTGTAGTCTTCAGAGGACATCTCCTAAGAATGATTCTAGACATACCAAGCTACTCTGGCACCACCCTGGCAATATCATAATCATTCTGTCTCCTGCACTGGTACATAGATTTCTGAGGAAGATGGAACATCCACTTTAGGAATGACTGCGTTAACTCTAATCATCAGTTCCAGGATGACCAGACCATAAAAGCTAAGAATCAGTGCTTGGTTTTCATCGCGCTGGGACCATATGGCGTTGAGGCGCGTCCCCTGGGTGGTGGATAGGGGGTCCCTCGCGAGAGGGGTGCACCGAATGAAATAAGGTGCCGTGAACCAACATGGTCTAAGGGAAGGTGACCCCGACAGAAAACCCCTGGTCCTCCTAGTAAGGGGGTTGGGCGTGGGGGTAGCTTCCCCACTGTCACAATTTATTTTAATCATTATGCTGTATTTTCTTTCCGGGAGAATTTTCGTTCTTTGTTGTGTGTTGCGGTTATGGCATGTACTTTTTAGTGACGTCAAGAACATATGACGTAAGATGTGTGTTTGGAACATGTGACGTAGGATGTTGGTTTGAAGAGTTACGTCACTGTGAATCGTTTGGAAGACAGTCAGTCAGGAGAGATTTTGCTCTCGAGTAAAAGTTGTTTTTTTGTGAGGTGTAGTGGGCAGAGAAATGCCGTGTTATGGTCTATGGTAGAATAGACGATTGAGAGCAGAATGCTCAGTACAGTGGTACGTAAAATTTTGTAGTTTAAGAACTACGACTAGTAACCAGATCGACTGATTAGAGTAACGAGTACCGGACCTTGTCCAACGGCCAAGAATGGGCAGACAGGCCTGAAACAGTCGAAGGTTTACTTCACGCATCTTTGGGTATGTATTTGTTTATTATATAGCTGATTCGCGTTTGTTAAGTAGTAGATTCGGAAAATGTATTAGTTGTTCGGCTCTAGATCTGAGATTGTATGATATTCGGCGCGCATCGGCGAGTTTGCGGTGTCGTCTGGCGATCGGCGCGCGGGATTGAATGGAATGATCGAAACGTTTTGTGGAGCCTGTTGATTTTGAAATGAATAATTCGTATTGTGGTGAGAGGTTATGTGTTGTGCGGAAATATGTCGTATTCGTGTGTGTGCATGATATTTCGAATTGACTGTTATTACAATATTTATTCGATGTCGGAAACGATCGGGAATCGGCGACAACGTCCGGAAGCCGTTAGCGGTCGTCATCGTTACAGTGTCGTCATTCCGGCGGAAGTAACTTTTTAGCAATGGCGGATTTCTTATGGAGAGATACGTTTTGTATGTGTTATAGATGCTTCCATCCCCTATCACCAGCTGAGAAGTTGGATTTGTGTATGCTTCATGTGGGAATGTAATTAATCAACGTGGTGTACGAGATAACAAGTTGATCCTGACGGTGTGCGTGTGGAGCTTCGACGTGTCATCGCGAGAGACAGTGCGATTATTCGACCAGTGGTGTGGCCGAATCAACAGCAGCGACGCTACATCCATCTTTATCCACGGTCGGAGTAATCAAACTGTTTGATCGTTCGAGGATCTAAGCATTAATTAGTGTCAGTTATTATCGACAGACGTTGCGGAGATGTGACATCGTAGTGGAACAATAAGTGTAGGATGTGTGGTTAGTGCTGTGAACATTGTGCGAATGGTTGAGGGTGTGCGTATTTTACAGATGCATGTATGAATTGAGTGAATATTGCGTAGGTTTGTATACGTCTTGTCTATTGTTTGTCGTGCGAATGAGAAGATCAAATTATTAAAATCGAACAAATATCCAAATATTCCGAGTGGTATATATTCTTCCTCCCTGGTGTGACAATAATTTGGGGGCTCGTCCGGGATGATTCGAACCACGGTTATTTCCAGATTCGGGATCACAATTTAGTGATAACGATTGGGAATTAATCTTGGCGATTCGAGCCACGGATATTTGTATCTATTTACACTGGCACGTAAGCTTTGGCTTGACCAATAGTATAACGATAGCGTTATCGGTTCAGGTTACTTACTGTGTAATTTTTTAGAGTAGTCTAAATTTACGCACCAGTGTAATTTTCTGTCATTACCAAAGGACACTCGGAATTGCTGGATAACCTGTGGGCGGTTGGAGGGCGTTGTTACATCGGGCGGCATTCAAGCTCCGAAGCTTCGCCATCATTATATTCATCCCTTCCGTTTATTCAGGTACCGAGTTGTGTTCGATTGTCAGCGTTAGTGGAGACTAACCGATTGCGCGGAGTGTCATACAAGTACAGAGTACAGATTATGATATTACTTTCCTTGATAATCTGTAGAGGTATACTGAACTTCTGCAGCATATTAGATTTTCTTATTTCGCATTTGTTTTGTCCTTTCGTAAAAAGAGTTAGTGGAGACTAACCGATTGCGCGGATTGTCATACAAGTACAGAGTGCAGGTTGTGATAATACTTCCCTTGATAATCTGTAGAGCTGTAACTTCCGCAGCGTAATCGATTTTTTTAAAATTTCGCATTTGTTTTATCCTTTTGTAAAATGGGTTACGCCAAAACTTGTTGACAGATCAACAAAAGTTCACGTTGATAAATGGTTATCGATAGCTTATAAACAAGCAATAGTTGAAGTCATTTTGTTGTTGCACGGATTTTGGGCAGTACAAACAAACTTAGCCGTCATGCCCGATACAAGAAGTAGTAGAACAAGATCTGAGAATCCTAGCAGATCAGAAATGGAACAAGAACCAGATATGAAAACCAGGATGCAGGCTTGGAAAGAAGAAGGGGAATTATTGAGTTTAGCGGGGAACGACTTAACTGCATATGTTCTGGATGAGAAAAAACGTTGGTCAGAGCGGCGAGAACGAGAAGCGGAGTTAGCGCGACAAGAAGCTGAACGAGAAGCGGAGTTAGCGCGACATGAATGAGAAGCGGAGTTAGCGCGGCAAGAACGAGAAGCGGAACGACGAGAACGAGAAGCTGAGCGTCAGACTCGATTGAGAGAATTAGAAATTCAGGCAGAAGGTCGGCGTATAGAAGGAGAACAGAACAGAAACAACAACGCGCAAGATCGACGCAGGATTAAAATCAAGTTACCATTTTTTGAAGATGGAGATGATTTAGAAGTCTTTCTATGGAAATTTGAAAAGGTCATGAGAGCAGAGCGTATTCCAGATGACGAATGGGGATTACACCTGATCGCATTGCTAAAGGGAAAAGCAGCAGAAGCTATCACGCACATGCAGCATGTTGATTTAGAAGATTTCGAACAGATTCGCAAAGAATTGCTGAAGAAGTTCCGTTTGACATCAGAAGAGTACAGAGAAAAACTGAAGAATGCCAGGAAGAAAAATGATGAAACAGCCAG
Organism: Semisulcospira habei; assembly: GCA_036245525.1. Lineage (NCBI taxonomy): Eukaryota > Metazoa > Mollusca > Gastropoda > Semisulcospiridae > Semisulcospira > Semisulcospira habei. The sequence continues at coordinate 45,433,032 of BTPG01000008.1, forward strand.
AGAACTCATGAATCGGATTACGCAATGGATAACCCGATGGATCGAACTTTCAGGGAAAGAAAAGAACTTTGACAGTATCGTAGAATTATTGGCAGTGGATACTTTTTTAGACGCACTACCAAAAGAGCAAGCTACGTTCGTACGAGACAGAAGACCAGCCAACGTAGATGAGGCTACTGAAGCAGCAGAAACCTACGAGGTGTCAAGAGGAAACAGGGGACATGAGAATAGAAGTATGTTCAAAGATAACAACAGGGACAGATTTAGACACAGGGATAGTCCGTCACCTAGAAGGGATCACAGTAAGCAAGGATTGCGCGACAACAGATCACCAAACAAACACGAAAATCAATCGGTCAAGAACAGAGTATCATTTAAGATCGAATGTTTCAATTGTGGAGGACCCCACAAAGTAGCAGTATGTCCAAACAGAAAACAGAATGCGTTGTACGTACAACCTACATGTGGATCGATGCATACAGCGAGTTGCAGTTGTGCAGCCACGCACCACCAGCACCATGAAAGCATAGACCACCACGCACTGAGAGTGGGAATGCCTTACCTTGAAGAAAAGTTAGAAAGAAATCACAAAATGACGCTATGCGACACATGCAGCAAGATAAATTATCAGCCATCGTGTCAAGTAGAGATAGAGGGCAAGGAAGTGCCAGCATTGAGGGACACAGTAGCTACAATTAGTGTAGTTGATACAAAATTGGTACCAGAAAACAAGTATACAGGCGAGATGCGATCCGTGACATTTGCGTCATGCGACGTCAAGCAAGTACCTGTTGCTAGACTGTTCATGCGAACACCATTTTTTGAAGGAGATGCGGATGTACTAGTAATATCCAGACCAGCATTACCAGTTTTGATAGGGAATGCACGATTCTTGAACAAAGAGAAAACAAACACTATTCCAGTTTATCCAGTGATGAAACCTTGCTCAAAAAGAGATGCAAGCGAACAAACTGAAGACCATGTAGAAAACGTTCCAGCCGCAATGGAAAAGACTGAGACGATCACAAAGATGGAAAACATTCCAGTTGTAATGGAAAGCACCGAGATGATCACAAAGAAACGAAGCGAACCAAACGACACGAAAACAGATGAGCAGTGTGCAGAAGTAGAAACAAGAAGCACGACAACGAAAAGAAATCAAAAAGAGCTCAAGATCCCAGAAACAAAGATTGTTGATGTTACACCAGAGCAATTGAAACTAGCTCAAAAAGAAGATGAAACTTTGAAAAAATGCAGAGATGCAGCTGATGGGAAAAAAGAGGGAAATCAAAACAGCAAACAAACCAAATCAAAATTTAAATGGAAGAATGGAATTTTGGTACGAGAATTCACTGAAAAGGAACAGAGAAAAACGCAGATCGTTGTACCCAAGAAGTATAGACAGGGTGTCATGAAATTAGCACATGATACGCCAATGAGTGGGCATTTAAGCGTTAGGAAAACCAGAAACAGAATTTGGACTGATCTTTATTGGCCAGGAATTTGCGGTGACATACAACGGTATTGCGCATCATGCGACGTGTGTCACAGGTCGTCCAATGAGGGCAAAGAAAAGGTGTATCATGCTAACTTATTAAAAATCTAGCCAGAGACACGCGAGAAACTTCAACAGAAGAGCAAAACCTAGAACTATCACAGAAGGTTCAAAAGTACTGTTGTTGTTGCCAGAAAAAAAGAACAAACTACAGCTTACATGGAAAGGGCCATTTACGGTGACTAAGAAAATAAACGATTTTGATTACAAAGTGAATGTGCAGGGCAAAGAAAAAGTGTACCATGCGAATTTATTGAAAAGCTACATTGAGAGAGAAGAAACAGAAGAGGTCGCAGGGGTTATGACTGAACTCAATGTTGAAGGTGGAAAGCACTAGTAGTAGTGCATGATGAATGAAAGCACTAGTAGTAGTGCATGATGAGTGAAAGCACTAGTAGTGGTGCATGATGAATGAAAGCACTAATAGTAGTGTATGATGAGTAGCAACACTAGTAGTAGTGTATTGTGAGTGGTAGCATTAGTAGTAATGCATGATGAGTGGCAGCACTAATAGTAGTGTATGATGAGTGGCAACACTAGTAGTAGTGTATGGTGAGTGGCAGCATTAATAGTAATGCATGATGAATGGCAACACTAGTAGTAGTGTATGATGGGTGGCAACACTAGCAGTAGTGTATGATGAGTGGCAGCACTAGTAGTAGTGCGTGATGATGTGATTGCAGTTGCAGCAACACGATTTCCAGGTGAAGGTGATCAAAGGAAAAGATAATGTTGGTGCAGATTACCTTAGCCGTATCGACAGTGAAGAAAAATAAACAGATGCAGCGTTGACGTATAATGAACGTGTATTTATGTGTTTAACAGTGAGGTTATAGGAAAAGAAATGGTTATTGTCGTGGATGCGATTTATTCGCAAATGATAATATGAAATTGTGTCAAGTATAGTCTAAAACTAGAGTTTTAGCTGGGAAAGGGCCTTGTGTCACAATTTATTTTAATCATTATGCTGTATTTTCTTTCCGGGAGAATTTTCGTTCTTTGTTGTGTGTTGCGGTTATGGCATGTACTTTTTAGTGACGTCAAGAACATATGACGTAAGATGTGTGTTTGGAACATGTGACGTAGGATGTTGGTTTGAAGAGTTACGTCACTGTGAATCGTTTGGAAGACAGTCAGTCAGGAGAGATTTTGCTCTCGAGTAAAAGTTGTTTTTTTGTGAGGTGTAGTGGGCAGAGAAATGCCGTGTTATGGTCTATGGTAGAATAGACGATTGACAGCAGAATGCTCAGTACAGTGGTACGTAAAATTTTGTAGTTTAAGAACTACGACTAGTAACCAGATCGACTGATTAGAGTAACGAGTACCGGACCTTGTCCAACGGCCAAGAATGGGCAGACAGGCCTGAAACAGTCAAAGGTTTACTTCACGCATCTTTGGGTATGTATTTGTTTATTATATAGCTGATTCGCATTTGTTAAGTAGTAGATTCGGAAAATGTATTAGTTGTTCGGCTCTAGATCTGAGATTGTATGATATTCGGCGCGCATCGGCGAGTTTGCGGTGTCGTCTGGCGATCGGCGCGCGGGATTGAATGGAATGATCGAAACGTTTTGTGGAGCCTGTTGATTTTGAAATGAATAATTCGTATCGTGGTGAGAGGTTATGTGTTGTGCGGAAATATGTCGTATTCGTGTGTGTGCATGATATTTCGAATTGACTGTTATTACAATATTTATTCGATGTCGGAAACGATCGGGAATCGGCGACAACGTCCGGAAGCCGTTAGCGGTCGTCATCGTTACAGTGTCGTCATTCCGGCGGAAGTAACTTTTTAGCAATGGCGGATTTCTTATGGAGATATACGTTTTGTATGTGTTATAGATGCTTCCATCCCCTATCACCAGCTGAGAAGTTGGATTTGTGTATGCTTCATGTGGGAATGTAATTAATCAACGTGGTGTACGAGATAACAAGTTGATCCTGACGGTGTGCGTGTGGAGCTTCGACGTGTCATCGCGAGAGACAGTGCGATTATTCGACCAGTGGTGTGGCCGAATCAACAGCAGCGACGCTACATCCATCTTTATCCACGGTCGGAGTAATCAAACTGTTTGATCGTTCGAGGATCTAAGCATTAATTAGTGTCAGTTATTATCGACAGACGTTGCGGAGATGTGACATCGTAGTGGAACAATAAGTGTAGGATGTGTGGTTAGTGCTGTGAACATTGTGCGAATGGTTGAGGGTGTGCGTATTTTACAGATGCATGTATGAATTGAGTGAATATTGCGTAGGTTTGTATACGTCTTGTCTATTGTTTGTCGTGCGAATGAGAAGATCAAATTATTAAAATCGAACAAATATCCAAATATTCCGAGTGGTATATATTCTTCCTCCCTGGTGTGACACCCACCCAGCAAAAAAGGAAATGGCTACAAAAATGCCAACGAAAAGACAAACTAATTCCTTTCCTGGAGGAGGAAGGTTCTTCTACCAGAAGATTTATGACATCCTGTGGTGAAAGCCGGAAGACTTTGGAAGCCACAGGACCGAGCCGCCTCTCTCTATCCAGGGACACAACCATGGGCACATGGAATGTCAAGACCATGTACCAGAGAGGTAAGGCCGCCCAGATAGCAGCAGAAACAGTCTGAGAAAGCCAGCTTCCTGTATCACTAGGCAGGCATTGTCATGGAACCCCCAGGGAAAAAGGAAAAGAGGCAGGCCGAGAAACACCTGGCATCGAGACCTCCAAGCAGACATCAAGAGACTGGGAACCACCTGGAGTAAAATCAAAGGAGAAGCACAGGACAGGAGTCGCTGGAGGTCTCTCGTCGACGGCCTATACCCGGGGAGGGGTGACAGGCGTAAGTAAGTAAGTGCTTGGTTTTACTACTGTTAATGTTAGCAGAGCTTTCTGTCTGAACTTTTGGCTGTTGGTAGCACTTTTTGTTGAGATGATTCCTGCAGGAATTGCCATGACAGAAAGCTTAATTGACAGCCAAAGTGCTAACAAAATATGCTACCAACACCCAAAGGATCAACAAACACACATATGACGCACCATTAGCCCCGGCAAGTAGAAGCCCGCGTTGCTGTGTGACCCCTCTCCTCTCCGCATCTAACAGCAGCCTGACATTGCCCAAGATTGTATCCCCTTGGTTCTGTGGCTGCCCAGCAAAGCGAAGCGGCAGGTACTCAACTCCCAAATCGGCCACTATCTTGCTGTCAGCCTGCAGCCACTTGACCAATGTCATAAGAGATCTAGAACAAAGTTCCCCACATGCCTCCTTCGTTTTGCGCACGGTGCCATTTTCTGATGTCTTTTCCGTGACCTTGAGACAGCTAGCCACACTGTTGCTGATGACATCCAAAGCCTCGCGTGGCTGGCTGAGAGAGTGAAGTAATTTGGCCGCCTCCCGCTCGATGCGCATTACTGACAGCAGCTCCACAGAGTCCCTGGACTTGAGGAGGGAGGAGAGGGATGGGAGTAGATGGTGGTGGTTCGTGGTGGTGAGTGTGTCGGTGGGTAACGTAGACAGCAGTGTGATCTGGCGCACCAGCAGGTCTTCGGCCAGTTCAAAGTTGGTCTGTTTGCGGGCCACTGTGGCCGCAGCTATCTGCAGGCTGCTCAGCTGTGTGGACAACTCTGGTGTACATAAAAACATTTCTGGTCTTTATTTAAAATTTAACTTCGTTCAGCCTTCAAACAACATTAGCCCATTCAGCCCAGACGCATTACAGCAGGAGATGGATTGACCATGATAATTCAAGGGTTGAGCCAGATTAGCTTGGTGCTATCAGGCGCCAAGCTAATCTAGCACTAATCTTGAATCATCATGGTTGATCTGTCTCCTGCAACTGATACATAGTCGTTAAGCCACACCCCCAAAATTTGGGAAATGCAACTATGGGGGTGAAATGGGTTAAGATACTGATCAACCATGTTTGTTCAAGGGGGTGCCAGAATAATTAAAGATCAGCCTCAGTATTACGCTCTTTAGAATATGCATTTGAAATCGGATTTAACACAGTCAGGCCTGTGGCTCCAAAGTCCATAATCAATGAGCAAAAGGCCCACACATGGCAGTGATAAAGCTGCAGTCTGACAGAGTGCTTTTTGCTTCCCGCGTGTCTTTTCTTCTTAAAGGGGCGGTTCCCGAAGGTGTACCTTTTGTTTATCTGCAGAGCAGGCAGCACTATGTTTTTGTGCTGACGGCGAACTTTCAAATAATAATAATAATACCGTTATTATATAGGCGCTTTTTCTCAATTTTGGGGCGAATCGACTCAAAGCGCCGCGAACTGAAACCCAACACGCACACTCACGTAACAGACATGGATTTACGCCATTTAAGACAAACATAGTACAAGACAGACGAAGGGCCAGTTCAGCTACTGAAGTTACACTAGTTACAGAGATTTTTGATCGCTTGTATTTGAAATTTGTAAAGTGGCCTGAAACCGGTACCAAAGTGTTGGGGTGGGGGGGGGGGGGGTGGGGGGGGGGTGGAAGAACCGGAGTACCCGAAGAAAGAACCCTCGACGGTCCGCCCGAATTAACGGTGACACTTACCAGAGGAGAAAAGTTTGACGCTAAAACCCGTTTTCGAACCTCGCACCTTTGGCATTGGTGGCAGGCGCCTTAACCGCTGCACCCCGGACTCATCCGGGACTGCGCTCGTGTTTATATAGGCCTGCTAATGGTTTAAGCCTATGTAAGTTTAGTACCACATTAATGCGAAAGTCATTAACACGGTCTGACTTTATGGTTTCCAGGTATCAAGATATAATGAGGCTGACGTATAATTATACCAACAGATACCTAGCATGAACCAGTCATAAGGCAAACTGTTTTTTTTTTTTAAGTTTAATTTCTTATAAATGGAACAAACAAATAAACAAGTCATTTCACCTGTCCTTTTCTCTGGAGTGGCTAAGTGCAACTGCATGTTGACCAGGCGCATGGCCTGTAGGTAGGTAGACAGGTCCTGATTGTCAGGAGCCAGCAAACGTGATGACAGTGGCAGTAGGCAAGTCTGAAAACCCAAATTAATTGAATCATCATTTTTAAGACTTATGGCTCAAAACACATATTAACTCATTCAGCCTGACGCACATATTTCCCAAATTTGGGAGGCGTCATCTAACGACAATGCAACTGTTGCAGGAGATGGATCGACCATGATAATTCAAGGGTAGTGCCAGATTAGCTTGGTACCAACAGGCGGCAAGCTAATCTGACACTACCCTTGAATTATCATGGTTGACCCATCTCCTGCTGTAGTGTCAGTGCTGAATGGGTTAACAAAATATTCTATAATCTTCCTCATTTTAAATGTTTTCTTCCCTATTCCATCCTCCATCACCTTGAACATTTTAAGTAAGAAATTTTTGTATAATATTTTTTTTTAATAAGTGATTGATTTGTCTGATATGATCACTTGTTAAGGTTGTTACTGCTTTTGAGCAATGTATGCTGCACATACATGCATTCATCACCCCAAAAATGTTCAGCAGACTTTGACAATCAAGCAGAAACTGAAACAAGAAAGGCAAATGCCTTATGGCTCAGGTGTATGACCGATCCACACATATCTGACAATAAGGGATGGATTCTGCACTAACAAAATTTAATCAGTTTTCACACATCTGTGAAACCCCCTTGACCTTTGCAATGAGTCGACTAAATAAGGATACACAGAAAGGTCTTATCATCAGCTACCTTTGTGCCAAATTTGATTGAAAAGTTTGCAAAACTGTTGATAATAAATACAATTATTGGCATTTTATACACATTTGTCAACCTTTTGTCACCCTTGACCTTTACCGAGGGGTCATCCAAATTAGTATGCATAGACAGGTCTTACCATCCGGTATCTCTGTAGCAAGTTTGGGTTTAAAGTTGTGAATAGTAATTGAGAAAAAACATTTCTTGTGAAAATATGGCTATTTTTTTACCTATTTTACCTATTTCCTGATCTCTTGTGACCCTTGTCCTTTCCAAGGGGTCATCCAAATTAGCATGCATTTATAGGTCTTACCATCAGGTATCTCTGTAGCAAGTTTTGGTTTGGAGTTGTGAATAGTAATTGAGAAAAAAACATTTGTTGTCAAAATATGGCTATTTTTTTATACCTATTTCCTGAGCTCATGTGACCTTTGACCTTTCTGAGGAGTCATCCAAATTAGTATCCATAGTTAGGTCTTACCATTAAGTATCTCTGTAGCAAGTTTGGGTTTGAAGTTGTGAATAGTATTTGAGGAAAAAAACACCTTTTGTAAAAATATGGCTATTTTGGACCTATTTCTTGAGCTCTTGTGACGCTTGACCTTTCCAAGGAATCAACTAAATTAGCATGTGTATAAAGGTCTTACCATCAGGTATCTTTGCACCAAGTTTGAGTTTAAAGTTGTGAATAGTATTTGAGAAAAAATAAATTATGTCCAACTGTTTAGAAAGGTCTTGCGACAAAGTATCCTTGGGCCAAGTTTGAAGACTGTAGCTTGAATAGTCTCCAAGAAAATGCCAATGTTAAAGTTTGACAGACGACGGACGGCAGACGACTGACGACAGACGACGGACAGACGACCACTGGCCCAGAACATAAGACTCACTTTTACTTCGCACGTGAGCCAAAAATGCAGTGACACCCAAAGTGTTCATAACTTTACAATGTCAATCATTATATTAACTGTCGTAACTTCACAATGTCACATCATTATATTTAACTATTCACATAAAATAAGAAGAAGAAAGTGCAAATAGCTTTTACTCTGCTTATGAATATACATGTACTTAGAAATTAGCTCAAAACAGTGCAATGAAAAAGAAAAAAAATGTCACACTTAGTCCTAGCAATCTCAGTGCACACGATATTGTGCATAACTTCACAAGAATTTTCCCATGACTTTCACCTCAAAAAAGCTGATTTCATATACCATGGGCAAAAATCGTGAATGGTTAAAAAAAAATGGTAAAGACTCTCGCTTTTGAGTTAACAGAAACTTTTTAAATCAGACTTTCCTTATAGTCCGGATAGAGTGTACCATACATAACTTTACATGACAAGTGAAATTCTTGTGTCATTTTGATGCCAAATCGACCTTGCTCAACAACCTCTGCTACTATATTCACACTCTGTTTGAGAAATGGAATGAAAAAAAAATGAATTTTTTTTCTAAAATGTATTTTTTTGAAAAATACTTACCGATGGCATTACTATCTGGGAATACACTCTATTGCCTATAGATTTCAGCAAAATTGTGTGTAGCACACAACTGGGGAGGAGACACCGGGGATCCAAGCACTATGACCCCGGGTGGCCTCCCCTTACTACCCTATCCCGGCGAGCACAGGGCGACCTCGTCAGTTTCACACATAGCCACAAGAGGCAAGCGGGGCAGGCGGGAGGGCCATTCGAGTAATGCCATCGGTAAGTATTTTTCAAAAAAATACATTTTAGAAAAAAAATTCATTTGTTTTTTCAAAATACATTACCGATGGCATTACTATCTGGGAGAATGGCGAACAGGCGGAGGGTGCCGTATCTAACCACAACCCAACCACTCCGCCGGCCCCCTCGAGAGAGAACTCCCGACGATTACAGCTATGATGTGCCTAAGACGCCAGCAGCGCTCGGAGGGAGTGCTGGGCCGCGGAGATGTCGCCCACCCGTGCCAGGGAGTCACGTCAGCCGGATAGGTCTCTTAAGGTAGAAGCGTGCGAAAGTGGAGTCTGAGCGCCGGCCACCCGCTGCCAAAATATCTTTGACCGAGCAGTTGCGGTCCAGGGCTAGACTGGTGGCTACTGCTCTCACTTCATGCGCCCGGATTTGTAAAGGCTCAGCGCCGCGTGGGGAGAGGTCTAGGTAGTCTGACCTAATCACCCACCGCAGCCAGGATGACACGATCTGGGCCGAGATGTGGCGTCTGCCCGCGGACAAGGTAAGAAGAGGCGCGAGCGCCCCCGGCGCTGTGGCTGAGAGCGGCGCAGGTAAATCTTTAGCGCCCGCACTGGGTCCTGTTGCCGCGATCCAGGGGAGAGGTCCGCTCCACAGAGGGGCCGTATCGTTAGCACCTGAGGAGCCGCCGCGGGCGGCGGTTCTTGGCCAGGAAGGACGGATCGGAGAGCCTCTGCGCAGAGCCGTCGGAACGAACCGCAAACAGGCTGGGAGCATCGAGAGCGCGTGAAGCTCGCTGACTCGGGACGCTGTAACGAGAGCCAGAAGGAAACAGGTTTTCCGGGTCAAGTCTGAGAACCGAGCCAAGGGGAGGGGCTCAACCGGTCCGTATTCAACCACGTCAGTACCCAGGCAAGATCCCACCGGGGTACTAGGGAACGTGAAACCGGACGTCGGAGTTCAAAGTGAGCCAGAAATTCGACAGATCCTTGCAGGCGCCTGGGTCCGGAAGACACCGGTGACGGTAGATGTCCGCGAACGTAGCGCGGTAGCCCTTGATGGCGACCGGGGCTAAGCCCCGGTCGTCGAAGAGCCACAGGAAGAACTCCGCCAGTTGGTGGGAGGCTAGGTTAGTGGGAGGGTGCCCATGGGAGGTGCACCAGGTCTGAAAGACCCTCCACTTGCCTTCGTACACCTTCCTTGTAGAGAGTCTGCGGGCTGCTGCAATTGCCGCCACTGCTGCATCCGAGAACCTCTAGCGGCGCGGGCGTGCCGGACAACCTCCAAGCGTGTAGGCGGAGGCGTACGGGGCACGGATGGAAAAGCCGCTGACGGGGCTGCTTGAGCATCGTGGAAGGGGTAGGAAGCTCCAGAGGAGGGTCCGTCGCAAGCGCGAGGAGGTCCGTGGTCCAGCTCTTGGTCCAGTTGAAGGGGGCCACCAGCAGGAGGACCGCCGAGCATCCTAGAAGCTTCCGCAGTACCTTCGGAACGAGGACTGCCGGGGGGTAGGCGTAAGCAATCCGGCCGACCCAAGGAATGGGGAGCGCGTCCACTGCCCAAGCGAGTGGATCCAGGACTGGCGAGACGTAGACCGGGAGCTGGCTGCTTCATCTGGTGGCAAACAGATCCACTAGCGGCGTTTCCCAGTGAGAGCAGAGCAGGCGAAAAATATCCGGGCGTAGGGACCGCTCCGTGTGGAGCAATTGTCCGCGACGAGACAGGGCGTCCGCCTTCACGTTGAGGTGGCCAGGGATGTGGCGGGCTCGTAGGGCAATGCCTCGATCCCTGCACCAGAGGCGAAGGTGGCACCGAAGAACGCAAAGGGAGGGCGAGTGAGTGCCACCCTGATTCTGTATGTAAGCCACCACCGTCGAGTTGTCGGAGAGCACGAGGACGTCCTGATTGGCCAAGGTCTCCTGCCAACGTCGAATGCCAATCCAACTGCCTTCAGCTCCAGCCAGTTTACGCGATTCCCGAACAGCTCCCGAAGCCAACGCCCGAGGCCGAGAGAAATCCGGTAACAGGTGCACGCCCCAGCCGGCCTGGCTCGCCTCTGTACAGAGAGACCACCGAGGCGGCGGGGAGTGTAGGGCACCCCCGAAGCCAGCCAAGCGAGGTCCGCCCACCTCTCGAGGTGAGGACGAGCCCGAGGCGTGACAGGTACTAGATCCAACAGAGCGCCCGAGGGTCGCCAGTGAAGAAGGAGACGTAGCTGGAGAGGCCGAGCATAAAGTCTGCCCAAGGGAAGCAGGTCCGCAGCCGCCCTGAGGAGGCCCAGGAGTTGAAGCCAGACCCTGGCGGTGAAGGAGGATCCCATCCCCATCGAAGTCGCTAAGTCGACTATCTTCTGTCGCCTGGCCAGAGGCAGGCGGGCAAGGTTGAGGTCGGTCAGGAATTCCATCCCCCGATGTAGAAACCGTCGAGAGGGAGAAGAACGGATTTCCCCAATGAGTAGGAAACCTAGACGACGCAGAAGGGAAAGCAGGGCATCCCTGTCCGTCTGGAGGGCTGCGGAGACCAAGTTGCGCAGTAGAAGGTCGTCCAAGTAATTGGAGGCCGGGCTCAAGGAGCGCTGACGGAAATTGGCTATCACGGCGTCGAGCAGTCTTGTAAACACCCACGGACTGATGTTGAGGCCGAAAGGAAGGGCGCAGAACTGGTAGACGATCCCCCCAAGTCAAACCGAAGGTACCGGCGAAACGACGGATGAATCGGGACGTGCAGATAGGCGTCTGACAGATCGAGGCGGATCGCAAAGTCCATCGGCCGGAGGGCCGCACGGAGTGTCCTGGCCGTCTCCATCCTGAATCGAGGAGCCAAGCATCCTGAATCGAGGCCAAGCTGATAAGCATCCTGAATCGAGGCCAAGCCTGAATCGAGGCCAAGCTGATATGAATCGAGGCCAAGCTGATAAGTCGATAACTGGCCTGGTTTGGGAGCTAGAAGAGTCGGCTGTAGAACGCCGTAGAGTCCTGCCGCAAAACCACCTCTGTCGCCGCTTTGGTGAGGAGGGTCGCCACTTCCCCGCGCAGAGCGTCCGCCTGTGTGCCGTCGAGCGGTTCCTGGGTCCACAAGGGTGCTCAGCGAAGAGGCGGAGGCGACAGGAACGAAGTTGCAGGCCTGCGGTAACGGTGGAAAGAATCCAGGGGTCGTCCGGGAACAGCGATCTCCAAGATCGCTGAAGAGCGACAGCCGCCCGCCGACGGGAGGCCCGATTAATGAGGCGGGGGCGGAGGCGGGGGCGAGTCAAAGAGCCCGACCGCGGCCCGATCTACGGGCACCGCGGGGCCAAGAAGGGCGAGGGGCGGGGCCGGCCTGAGTAGCCTGGAATGGACGGGCCCGACCTCGTGAAGATCCGACTGTAGAGAAGGAGGGCCTGAAAGACCGCTGGGCACGACCCCCGCCGTGCGGGGGGCGCGAAAGCGGGTCGAGGCTGGGTTAGATGCAGGCTTGGGCCACAAGTCCTTGGAAGATTCCTTAAAGGTGTGCCAAGTGTCGCCGAACAGCTGAGGACCCCCTAAGGGGGCGTGACGGAGCTGGGTCTTCACTGACAAGGGAAGGTCCGAGCAGAGGCGCAAAAGGGTATCCCTCCTCCAGAGGTCGCATTTGGCAGCCGCTGCCCTGGCGGTGGCGGAAGAATGGTAGGCGGACCGGTTGGCCGCTATCAGGATGGACCGCACGTCACGAAGCGGGGACTGAGCCTCCAGGTCCCACGTATCCTGTAGGCACTGCAGTGCTGCCTGGGTAGCCAGTTCCAAACCCGAGCACGCCAGCGAGATCCGCGCTAAGGAGGCGATCCTGTCGAGAGGCCGAGGCCACGAGTTCTGGACGAGCCTGCGGCCGCCCGCCTGTAGTAAGGCCGCCACATCCACCGCTGGAAAAGGTAAGGCGAAGGCTTGGGAGTGTCCAGCGTACTAGGCCTGGCGGAAGCTTAAGTTGATTCCCACCGGCGATCGAGCGGCGGTAAAGTATCCCGTGTCGCCGAAAGCGTCGTTACGCAGCTGGGCGGAGAAGCATCGGTGAGGTCCCGGAAGCCGGCTTGCGGGAGGGACTTGCGGCGCTGGACTTGCCTCTGCGCGTCGACCATGGCCGAAGCCTGTCTCTTCGGAGGAGGCGAAGGCGGACAGACGTCGGGCGGTAGGGACTTGGCGATAAGCCTTGAAGCCTCACCCATAGCGTGGACCGACTGTGATCCGAGCGAAGGGCCGGCAACGTCTGACGAGGCGGAGGCCGACGCGACAGCGGAAAAAGGCGGGAAGGAGAACCCGCCGCCGAGTCCTGCAAGAAGATCGCCGAGGCCGAGTCCGACGGATGAAGGCTGAGGACGTCCGTTCCAAACTGATCTTCTCGCGGCAAAGACGAAAGGGGCGAGCGGCTACGAGAGTGCCGCACCGCCGCGCGCGAGGTAGACGCAGCCGCCCGCGACGCACGCAAAGAGGCGCGCCGCGGCGACGGAGGGACCGTGGCAAAGCGACGGTCCACCTCGAAGTCGGGATCCGCACGCGGCAGCCGACGTGAGCGACAAACCGCGATCGGAATACCGAGGAAGTGGCCTGGTCACCCCTGGCCCGCCCGGGAGAACCGGTGCGAGGGGGGGGGGGGGGGGACCGCCAATAGTCTCCCCTAGCCCGCTCAGGAAAGGCGGAGCGGGGAGGGGACAAATACCGGGCACGCGGCCCCCCGTCCGATGTGTCGGACCGTGGAGGACGCGCGATGTCACACCGGGCCCGCCTGGTCGATACGAGGCGGGGGGGGGGACAGTCTAGGGTCACGCCAAGCCCGCTCAGGAAAGGCGGAGCGGGGAGGGGACGATTTATGAGCCCGCTGCCCCAGCTCCGAAGCCTCGGAGCGAGGGGGGGGGGGGGGGGGGGCGAGGGTCCAAGTCACACCGGGCCCGTCCGGTCGATACGAGACGGGGGGGGGGGACAGTCTACGGTCACGCCAAGCCCGCTCAGGCGAAGCGAAGCGGGGAGGGGACCATTATGTGCACGCGACCCCCGCTCCGACTCCTCGGAGCGTGGGAGGCGAGAGTCAACCACACCCCGGGCCCGCCCAGGCGAGACGGGGCGGGCGGGGGGGGGGAAGAAAGCAAAGCATGCCTTGCCCGTTCGGAAAATACAGAGCGGGGAGGCAGCATTACTAACGGTCTCGAGTCACGTTCCGAAGCCTCGGTGCGTGAGCGAGAGCATTTCTTATCACGTTTACTCTCTTTCTTATGCTTGCGTTCCGTCACCCGTCCCCGCTCCGGAGACCTAGAGCCGGGGGTGGCCGACGAACGCTCATCTCTCCCAGACCGCTCGCCCGAAGCAGAGCGGGGGGTGGGAACCAAAATGGGCTCAAGCCACGCGCTAACGAAGCAGAGCGTGGGGAGCGTGACTCCGAAACTCGCCTACCCTGCTCCGAAGACTCGGAGAGGGGAGGGAGAACCTGCGAGGTAACGGTACAAGAAGGGGACTTACCTGTGGGCCGGAAAGCCCGATGCGCCGAGGGAAGTACGTCCACCCGTGGAGGATCCCGTGGAGACCGAAGCGGGCGAGGGGACCGGTCACGCCTGAAGAAGTCCCACCTGCGCGAACACCGGTCTTCCGTCCAAGCGGCGCCACCATCACACGTTCCGTCCGAAGCACAGCCCGAACACGGCAAGCAAGAGTCGAGTGCATCAACCGGCCACTGGAAGTCCCCGCACGGCGGCAAGTCTTCGACACAGAAGAAGCCATAAGGCCCTAAACCAGCTACGCCGGCGAAGAAGTCCACCTTGCACAAACCAGCCGGGCACAAGTCACGTGCGTCGTCGAACCCCAAGGCCAAGCCAAGGGTGAACTCACAAGTCAGAGCCGGTAAAACCGGTCGGCGCACAGGTCACAATGAGTCCAATTGTCAAAGGAAAAACCACGAATGTAGTGAGTCCAGGGCTGAATCGAAGACTCCAATTCAAGCCCACAGTCAAAACCCACTGAAACCCGTAGAACGGAGAAAGGCAAAAACTCGACCGTCCCCGGTCGAGCTATGAGTGAAACTGACGAGGTCGCCCTGTGCTCGCCGGGATAGGGTAGTAAGGGGAGGCCACCCGGGGTCATAGTGCTTGGATCCCCGGTGTCTCCTCCCCAGTTGTGTGCTACACACAATTTTGCTGAAATCTATAGGCAATAGAGTGTATTCCCAGATAGTAATGCCATCGGTAATGTATTTTGAAAAAACAAATGTTAATACTGCAAAATCAACTACAGGCAAAGAGAAAGTGCAGATAACTTCACACAAAACTCTCGGTTAAGTATGAACAGAACATGAAAACTTATTAACTTGTCACTGTAATTCTTATCTTGCCATAGCATGTAAAAACATTGTGGGATATCTACCATACTGTGGTACATGTACATAATACAATTCAACATATAAACAAGAAATGCAAAGCCATTATGGCCCAAGTGTACAACCGAATTGCATATGTGTGACCTTTGTGACAATAAGTAAAGGGCTGGGTTCCGCACCAGCAAAATCCATGTTTTCTCATTCACACATCTGTCAACCCCCCATGACCCATGACCTTTGCGATGAGTTGACTGAATTAGTATGCACAAGGTCTTATCATCAACTACCTTTGTGCCAAATGTGATTGAAAAATTTGCAAATATGTTAATACCTACAATTTTATCAGAAATTGGCATTTTACACATATTGGCCGGCGTCTTGTGACCCTTGACCTTTCCGAAGGGTCATCCAAATTAGTATGCATAGCTAGGTCTTACCATCAGGTATCTCTGTACCAAATTTGGGTTTGAAGTTGTGAATAGTATTTGAGAAAAAACATTTCTTGTCAAAATATGGCTATTGTGGACCTATTTCCTGAGCTTTTGTGACCCTTGACCTTTCTGAGGAATCAACCAAATTAGAATGCATAGACAGGTCTTCCCATCAGGTATCTCTGTAGCAAGTTTGGGTCTGAAGTTGTGAATAGTATTTGAGAAACAAGAAAGGCAAAACCATTATGGCTCACGTGTATGCCCGATCTACATGTGTGACCATTGTGACAATAAGTAAAGGGATGGCTTCTGCACCAGCAAAATCCACATTTTCTCAAAATTTAATCAGTTTTCACACATATGTCAAACCCCAGTGACCCTTGACCAGGTATCTTTATGCCAAGTTTGGGTTTGAAGTCATGAATGGTATTTAAGAAAAAATAACTGTCAAAATATAGCTATTTTTTACCTATTTAGTGCTCCCCTGTTACC
The DNA here is from genome assembly GCA_036245525.1 of Semisulcospira habei. Classification (NCBI taxonomy): domain Eukaryota; kingdom Metazoa; phylum Mollusca; class Gastropoda; family Semisulcospiridae; genus Semisulcospira; species Semisulcospira habei. Next base: position 45,449,183 of record BTPG01000008.1, read on the forward strand.
TTGACCTTTGTGCGAGGTCATTCAAATTGGTATGTTTAGAAAGGTCTTGCCACAAAGTATTATTGGGCCAAGTTTGAAGACTGTGGCCTGAATAGTCTCCGAGAAAATGGCAACGTTAAAGTTTTATCACGGACGACGTACGGACGACCACTGGCCCAGAACATAGACTCGCTTTTCCTCGCCCATCAGCCAAAAACATCTTTTGTCAAATTATGGCTATTTTGGACCTATTTCTTGAGCTCTTTTGACCCTTGACCTTTCCGAGGGGTCATCCAAATTAGTACACATGTATGCATAGATAGGTCTTACTCTTACCATCAAGTTTGGGTTTGAAGTTGTGAATAGTATTTGAGAAACAAGAAAGGCAAAGCCCTTATGGCTCACGGGTATGACTGATCTACATGTGTGACCTCTGTGACAATAATTAAAGGGGTGGCTTCTGCACCAGCAAGATCAATGTTTTCTCAAAATTTAGTCAGTTTTCACACATCTGTCCAACCCCCATGACCCTTGACCTTTGCGATGAGTCGACTAAATTACAGCCCTGAAAATGGCGAGTAATTTACTCGCCATGGCGAGTGAATTTTTTATTTGGCGAGTAAAAAAAAATACTCACTCGCCAAATGCGAGTGCGCTCGTGCGTTTTTCAATCCAACGGCTAACGCCAGCCGAACATCAGGTACGCCGGCGCGTGACCTGACCGCACCGCGAGTCGCCTAACATCACTTTGCGGCAGTAGCCTAACACGTCACTTGAACTGTGCGTACCATAACCAGTGGTCGGTGACAGTCGTTCTATTTTTAGTGACGAATTGGTTCGTTTAGCGGCTCGCTCAGTCGCGGCTGCGTTCAGAATCGACCCGACGCCGGCGTCCGTGCAAGTGTAACAGGGCGGGCAAACTGTTAGTTTATGTGTGGTGTCAGCATGTTATTACAAAGTGCACGCTACATGTTGAACGCGTTACTTGCTGTGACGTCACCATACATACTATTATGGGATACGGCATCGTGAGTTTCGCTTTCGATCTAGAACGAAGTTGTACATGGCGGAGAAAAAGCAAAGGAAAAGCTGGAATGCTTCGGATTCTTTAATCCGGCACCGTCTGATCTTGATAATCGCTAAGAAGAAAGTTGCACTTCGACATCTCCATCGACAAGCGACAGTACCAGAAATGCTACCCCTACGAACAGTTTTCAGAGTCCATGGCTGTGCTGAGTGTATTTCCATGGCTAAAGCTCGACGGCACTCGAATGGCATGCGCAATGTGCACTGAGGCAAACTCAAAAAGCAAGTCCAGAAATTTGAACAGAAATAAGTTTGTCAGTTTTTTTTTAATCGTGGTCGATCCATCTTCTGGTACACAGTTATTAGGCAAACATTGGAGAAACACGTCTCAGTTCTGAGTGGTTAAACGGGTTGAAACTAACTTTGAAGTACATCAGTTTACACACACACACACACACACACACACACACACACACACACACACACACACAGAGTTTAGACAAGTCACACTTCGGTTGTCAATCTGCCGCGTTCAGCAGAAAACGCTATATTCTCTGTTACAATACATTATCAAACGATCATACAAATAAATAAATAGAGATCTTTTTTTCTGTGTGTGAGAGAGCTAGGGAGACAGGCTTTTGCGCGATAGCTCACCAGTTAAAGAATCAGATCATGGAAAGGACACACACACACTGTCACAACACATTTAAAGAGGAGAGAGCGAAATGAGATAATTTATTTTCATGATTGATTGATTGTACATTGTTTATCGTCCAGACAGCAACAAGGCTTTCTCAGGACGTGCCTGCACTGCTTGTAAAAAAAAAAAGAAACAGAATACAGAATATTGAATGTATGTCGCCAGCCGGTCCAATACGTTAAATAAACCTACGCCATGGGGCCTAAATAAAGCTAAGACCATTTAGCAACACACATCCAATATCAAGAGCTGCAGGCAGTGCAGACAGTTGGGAAAGTTTTAAAAAGAGAAATACAGGTGAATGGACCAAGGGTAGACAGAAACACATGCCCCAGAAAAAACACACCCTGTCTGTGGGGCTGACCAGGGTGACCGTGGGAACTAAAATGTAGTTAACCCCACCCAAGTCCCCCAGGGCAGACCCGGGTGTGGATAATTTATTTTAAGGAACATACAGATGATGCAGTTTTTCTTAAATAAATCTGCGGACCCTCTATAATGCTAGTCTGGGGGGTCTGTATACCCTCTAAAATTTATACCTGGGGGTCTACAGACCCTTTAACCTGTTGTGCAAACAGAAGCCCAGCTCTACTTACAAAAAAATAAATAAATAAGAAATCCCACCACAGTTCACATGGGGACTTTGTCAGTTATTTCTCCACTTGATACTATCAAAAGCCTGAAGTCAGGACATAAACATTAACTTGGTTATGATTGTCTGTTCAAATATTTGTTTTCAATGCCTCTGGGCAGAAAACACTCTCTAACATTGGGCGTCAAACACTTGTGATACATTATATTGTTGAGTTGGGGGGCTATTTTCAGTAGTAAAATTTTCAGTTTTGGCTAGTAACATTTTCAGTTTGGCTAGTAAAACTTGCAAGTCAGTAGCCAAAGGCTGGTGGGCAAAATTTTAGACTTTCAGGGCTGAATTAGTATACATAGGAAGATCTTATCATCATCAGCTACCTTTGTGCTAAACTGGATTGAAAATTTTGCAAAACTGTTGATAATAACTACAATTCCATCAAAAATTGGCATTTTACACACATTTGCCGACCTCTTGTGACCCTTGACCTTTCTGAGGGCTCATCCAAATTAGTATGCATAGATAGGTCTTACCATCAGGTATCTCTGTAGAAAGCTTAGGTTTAAAGTTGTAAACAGTATTTGAGAAAAACATCTTTTGTCAAAATATGGCTATTTTTGGCACATTTCATGAGCTCATGTGACCCTTGACCTTTCCAAGAGGTCATCCAAATTAGCATGCATAGATAGGTCTTACAATCAGGTATCTCTGTAATAAGTTTGGGTTTGAAGTCATGAATAGTATTTGAGAAAAAACATCTCTTGTCAAAATATGGCTATTTTTCACCTATTTCCTGCGCTCTTGTGACCGTTGGCCTTTCTGAGGGATCAACCAAATTAGTATGCATAGAAAGGTCTTACCATCAAGTATCTCTGTATGTTTGGGTTTAAAGTCGTGAATAGTATTTGAGAAAAAAATAAATCTATTTTATGATACAAGGGCGACACTTGCTAAATTTAAACAGGGTAACACTTGGAAGCTGTCAGTCGAGTAGCAGACGATCCAAGTGAGGAGGCCCCCCTCTAGGGGCAATAAAAACTAACCAATCAGGAAACTACTGTGTCAGTACGATTATGGTATTAAGGGTGCGCAGTGGCACTGCGCTCATTACTGCCTTTGTCTCTGACAGCTAGAAGCATAACAGATTGATGGCAGCGAATTGTTTGACTGTACACTGTATAGAGCTATGCGAGGTGGCGATATTTAGCCGGTGTGGACAGCTGTTTCGGTCTTTTCTAAATATCTGGACCCCCCTTGGGGGGACCTAGATTTAAATTTCCATGCACTGAGTGGCTGGAACAGTGGATATGTGATACTCCCCCCTTCGGAGGGGGGGGGGGCTTCCATATGCATTGCTTTCGGTCACTTTCTTAGCGCCCCCTCTTTCCTATCTCTTTTTTTTTGTGCTTCGGCCACAGTAGATCTATGATCACTGGTCGATCATGCACATTTCTCTCCCCTGACAGTGCTATAACCTACTTTACTTTGTAACCTTCCTAAAATATTAGCACTGGCAGTCTCCCCTTTTCTTTTCAATTGTTTTATATGTTTGCTCACTGTTGGTGGGGCTTGGGGGCATTCCCACACCGACTCCTTTTTCCTCCCCATTTGGGACGGGGTGTACAATTCCACTTTACTTGTGGCAGGCAATTGCGTGCATACACCTTTCTTTTACTGCCTCAGCGATGGTGGCGCATAAACTAGTAATTACAATAGTATTTGTTTCATCCAAAACTTTACCGATAGTATTACTGATAGGAAGATATACTTAGCCTGTCAATTTCAGTCTCCAAAATTGTTGTGTGTTGCTACACAACCAAGGACGTAATTAGCTAGCAGCTACCCCATCCCATGAGTGGCTTCCCTTTCCTCCGGATAGCCTCCCTTCCTGATCTCGCGAGAGGACGTTATTTCCAAGTTCATACTTAACTGCCATTTTGTCGGTTTCGTTATTTTTCAGTCTGTGTTTTTTCGTATTTATCATTCGTTTTGGTCAGTCTCGAACATCCCCGATGGCCAGGTAAGGCCTCGGACATTGTCTCGCCCGGCGTTTACTGCGTACTGGGGCAATTTCTGTGGACTTGTGGCGTTTCGGCCTCTTCTTTCGACTTCGTGATCGGTCGTTACAACGGTTGTACTCTTGGCCATCGTGGCCCCGACCCCGCGCGGTTCTCCTCTGTTGGCATGATTTGTTGCAGTCGTCAACTCAGAACGTGTACCTCCTGCGGCACCTTCCAGTGGCCGTCGGATTCACATTTGCGCTGCCTTCCGTGCTCGGGCTGCGCATCAGATAAATCTTGCACTACTTGCACGGCTTGGGAGGAAAACCGTTGGTCTCAAATGTAGAGCTTCTACCAGCGCAAGCACCCCATTCCTTTTTCTACGGAACCAGCCCCTTCCAATTCGACGAGTTGTCCAGTCGCTCTCGATCCCCGGACCCCGTTCGCTCCCTCACCCTACCCTCCCATCTCCCCGTTCAAGTACGCTTACAGGTATCTACTTCTAACTCAATGGACGAGGTTGCAGACGCTGTCCCTTCTGCTGAGGGAGGTAAGTTTGTTTATTCTCATATGCGTTCTCGCTCTCAGGAACTCCGTTTACTATCGGTCCCCCGCACCCGCTCTACGAATGACGGGTCACTTGCGGTGTAGTACCGCTCTAACTCGGGGGACGGGACACCGGCATACGATTAAACCTCGCCCGGCTAACGATCAGACTGATGAGGCCTTGCTCACCTCCGCATTTCGCCTAAGCGTCGCCATAGATTGTTACTTCATGACTCTTTGCACGGCGTGGCTAGGCCCCCGGTGTTCACTAGCGCTCCAGTTTGTTACCGGTCACCGCGCAGTGCCCCGGCTTTTAACCGGTCAACGCGCATACACCGATCAGATACTGTTCCACATAAGCGTCGCTATAGTTCGTCACTTCATGACACTTTACACGGCACGGTGAGGCTACCGGTGTCCCTAGCGCCCCGGTTCGTAACCGGTCACCACGCAGCGCCCTGGCTCGTAGCCGGTCTCCGCGCACACACCGTTCAAACACTTTTCCACCTAAGCGTCGCCATAGTTGGTCACTTCATGACACTTTGCTCGACGCGGCAATGCCCATGGTGTTACCTAGCGCCCCGGTTGTAACCGGTCACCGCGCAGCGCCCTGGCTCGTAGCCGGTCACCGCACATAGAACGTTCCGTAACTTTTCCACCTAAGCGTCGCCATGGCGAGTCACTTCATGACCCTTTGCTCGGCGCAGCGAGACTTGCGATGTCCCATAGCGCCCCGGCGGGTAGCCGGTCACCGCGCATAGAACGTTCCGAAACTTATCCGCCTCAGCGTCGCCATAGCGAGTCACTTCATGACCCTTTGCTCGGCGCGGCGAGTATTGTGATGTCCCATAGCGCCCCGGCGGGTAGCCGGTCACCGCGCAAACACCGTTCAGACATTCTTCCGTCTCTGCGTCACCTTGGCTCGTTTCCTTATGACCCTTCGCTCGGCGTGGCGGACCTTACAGTCTCCCCTAGCGCCCCGGTTAGCAGACGGTCACCGCACGTACATCGTTCCGGCGAACAGTCCTCTCGGCGCCGTTCTCGCCTCTCGGGTCTACTGCATTCACCTTCTGCACGGGATATTAAATGTTCTTCTCGACTGGTCCCAGAGGCTAGTGACCATCCTGATTCCCTGCTTTCCCTCTTAGCGGACTATACTTGCGATGATTCGGACTCTTCCTCCCACGTCGCTCCCGGTATAAAAAAATAATAATAATAAAAAATAAAAGAAAAGAAAATAATAACAATAAATAAATAAAAAATTACAAACAAAAAACAAACAAAAATGAAAAGAGGCAAGGACGAGACCAGGCGGTCGATTGAGGTGGCCTCGGACCTTATTCAACGTTTCCTTCCCACGGATATTTGTCCTTCCGCTCCTACACTCAGGCGCAAACCTTCGGCTTCTGTTGCTGCTCTCCTTCCTACCAAGCGAATTAAATCTCTCCTACTGCCGCCGGGTTTCCTTGATCTCTCAGACGCAATTTTGGATCAGTTACCTCTCGCCACTTCTAAGGAGCCGGTTTTCTTTTCTGATGCCAAGTGGCCGGCAGGCATCGATATACGTTTTCGCCAGAGCTGGTATGCAGGCCACTCTCACACGTTTCCTGTCCTTTGCCATCGCTGGACACTTATGTGGAATTTCAGGCGGGTGGACGCCGTGCCACCTTTTCTCGAGTTCCTCGGGTTGATAAGCTGTTTTAATCCGCAACACCCTGGCATGCTCCGGTTTCCTAGACCTCGCAACACAGGCACTTGTTCGGGCACTAGCAGATGATTGGGATCCTATTTCCACCGATCCTCTTCGTGAGATCCATTATTTGGCTGTGGTAGCACACCGGGCTTCTTACCTCGCCTTGACCAATGCATTGGCTGCTGCCATCAACTGTGATTTCATTCGCCGAGATGCTGTGCTCGACGCTTGCGTGGGATTGCCTAATACGGTCAAATCAAAGCTTCGCCAGGCTCCCATTGGGGGTCCTTTACTTTTTGTCTACAGTCGGCGGGCAGCTATCTCAGCACAGCGCGACGTGGCTCTCACTGTTCCCGGACGATCCTTGGATCCTCTCTACAGTTACGGCAGCACTCCAACTCACTTTCCACAGCCCTCCACCTCTGCGGCGCTCACCACTTTGGACTCGGGCACCGAACGATCCGGTAAAAGCTGCGGCTTTACAGGCGGAGGTGACAGCTTTACTACATAAATCCGCCACAGACGTGGTCCTACGTCCTGACTCTCTGGCTTTCTACATTCGTCTCTTCGTCGTTCCAAAATCCGACGGCTCTTGGTTTCCTGTGATCGATCTCTCCACTTTGAACAAGTTTCTGGCCGCTCCATCATTCCGGATGGAACCTACAAAGGCTCTCCGGACCGCGGTCAGTCCCATGGATTTCGCTGTCAGTCTCGATCTGGCCGATGCATACCTCCATGTGCTCATGCATCCTGCAGCTCGCCGTTACCTACGCTTCGCCTTCTGTGGAGTGGTTTATCAGTTCCGGGCCATGCCATTTGGTCTGCACATCAGTCCCTGGGTCTTCACCAGGATCATGGATGCAGTGGTCGCACACGCCCGGCGGTCTTCTCTCCGTCCGGGCTTGCACTACCTCGACTATCTGCTGCTCCGCAATCAGGTCGCGTCCCTCCTGTCCACCGACCGAGACGCTCTCCTATGCCTTCTTCACAGTCTTGGGTTCCTGGTCAACTTCGGCAATTCGGATCTATTACCTTTCCGCAGTTTCATTCCTCTGGGTATGGAGTTTCAAAAAGATCTAAACCTGGTTCGCCTCCCTCAGACTCGGATTGAGAAGTTAGCGAATCCAGCACTACGGATGTATCGTACCATGGACGCTTCTGCACGGACGTGGTTACAGTTGTTAGGTCTCATGAGATCTGCAGCGGATTTACTTCCTCTAGGTCAGCTCTACACACGTCCGATTCAATTACATCTTCTTCTCCTCTGGCGACCGTCTTCAGGGGATTTAGAGGCCCGTGTTCCGGTGTCTCCACTGGTTCAGCCCTTTCTCCTCCGGTGGACAGACCCCCTCTGATAGCCTCCGGGGTTCCCCTAGCATCACCAATGCCCTCCCTGTCGATCTGCACAGATGTCAGTCTCTCGGGCTGGGGAGCGCTCCTTCTCCCGGATTTTCCAGAGACATCGGGCCTATGGCCAACGGATATGGGGGGATCACACGTCAACTGGCTGGAGTTGACAGCTGTTTGGCTCGCTCTCATCGCCTGGGGGACACACGTATCTCACCAGGAAGTCTGGGTCCTATAAGACAACTCGACAGGCGTGGCTTACATTCAGAAACAGGGCGGTACGCGCTCTCCTTCCCTGGGCATCCGTCTGTTTCACCTTCTGGTGTGGTGCCGAGATCAAGACATCATATTACGGGCGCGTCACATTCCGGGACGACTCAATGTGTTGGCGGATTCTCTGTTTCGTACGGATCAAATTCTCCATACAGAGTAAACTCTCCGTCCCGACTTTTTTCGCATGATTTGTATCCACTGGGAGACACCCATGATCGACCTTTTCGCGACACGGTGGAATTCACAACTTCCCCTCTTCGTCTCTCCATTTCCAGACCCGCTGGCGTGGGCGTTAGACGCTCTTTCCATTCCTTGGGAGGGTCTCCTGGCCTACGCATACCCTCCCTTGATCATGATCCCCAAGATTCTCCTAAAACTCCGCGGCTGCAACATGTTGCTGTTCTTGGTAGCCCCATTTTCTTGAAACAAGAACTGGACAACGGATCTTCTGAGTCTCGCAACAGATCCCCCGCTCCGGCTACCAACGCCACGGACGATGCTGAAGCGACCCCGACTAGACCTATTTCACCCTTGCCCGGAGACCCTTCTCGTACACGCCTGGAGGTTATGCGGCGTGCCCTCACTGCTCAAGGTTTCTCGGATGCAGCGGAGGCGGCTATCACTTCAGCACGACGCCCTTCAACACTGATGATTTATGCGGGAAAATGGAGAGTCCTGCCAGCTTGGTGCGGTACTAGACAACGTTCCTCCACTGCTTTGACTATGCCTCAGCTGGCCGAATTCGTTCTGTGGCTCTTTCAGGATCAGTCCCTAGCACCCATTACTATTCGGGGATATCTGTCTATGGTGGCAGATACATACCACCCTTTGGGACTACCCGATCCTGGTTCATGCAAAGATCTCGCTGATCTTATGGCTCATTTTGACCTCCAGCGACCTGTCACACGCTCCCTACTACCTCGCTGGGACCTCGCATGGGTCTTCTCATGACTGAACACTGCCCGTTTTGAGCCCCTGCATTTGGCGAGGTTGTCTGACCTGACTCAAAAACGTGCTTCTTACTGCCTCTCGTGTGAGTGAACTCCACGCTTTCTCTATACACCCGTCTTGCCTACAACTCCGGGCCGACAGCTCTGTCCAACTCCTCACCAGTCCTTCCTTTTTGGCCAAGAACAGGCTCCCTTCCGCCCCACCTCACCCGCTCACTATTCGTCCTTTGCGGAGCCCAAATATGCCCCCGGACGTGCGCCAACAAGACCCGATCAGGGCGTTAAAAAATTTACCTCCGCCGGTCTAAACCTATACGGCGAGGTCGTTTACGCCTCTTCCTGCCCTTAGCTCCGGGCAAGAATGATATTTCGGCTCAGACGATTTCCGCTTGGCTACGCGGAATCCTAAGATCCGCTTACGACCTCTCGACAGAGGGAGCAAAGAGGTTGAAGATTCGAGCACACGAAGTTCTGGGCTGTCTCCATGAGCGTAGCGTTCGACCGCGACTGCGCCGTACGGGACATTGGGGCGGCGGTGGGCTGGAGGGCCGAATCTACTTTCGCCCGCTTTTATTTTCGTGACCTCTCCGGCCATAGGCAAAACCTGAGACTAGTGGGGGACATCGCTGTGGCGCAACACTCCCTCCCGGCGCTGGATGCGCCATAGGTAATACTTAACTGAAATTGTCGGGAGTGTGCGCTTGAATGGGACCTAGCTAAGCAGTTACCCCACGGCCTGAGCATTTGCAACGGCACCCTCCTCCTCTTCGCCATTCTTCCTATCAGTAATACCATCGGTAAAGTTTTTGATGAAACAAATGTATTTTTTCTTAAAATAAATTTTTTTAAAAAATACTTACCGATGGTATTACTCAGATTTCCCTCCCACCTTCCCCGCTTGCTGTCTGTCTGTTAAGATAGAACTTGGAAATAACGTCCTCTCGCGAGATCAGGAAGGGAGGCTATCCGGAGGAAAGGGAAGCCACTCATGGGATGGGGTAGCTGCTAGCTAATTACGTCCCTGGTTGTGTAGCAACACACAACAATTTTGGAGGCTGAAATTGACAGGTTAAGTAGATCTTCCTATCGGTAATACCATCGGTAAGTATTTTGTGAAAAAATTTATTTTAAGAAAAAATACATTTTAGCACCAACTGTGCACTTGCATGACACTGAGTATTTTTTGCAATAACAATTGCAGTATTTTCATTTCCTTGAGCAAGGTCCTGCCATCCCCGGGGCTGTGCAGGGCTTGTACGTTTAATTTCCAGGCCCTTGTCACCTAAGGCAGTGACAAGGTACCGTTACATTAAGGTATGGGAATAGATTGCTGCTGATTAATATTACTTAACAGAATGCCACCATCACGCCGCCGTGGAGGAGCCAGGTCTTCACCAGCGCAGCATCGGCCACGATGCTCCCCACCCCGAGGATCTGCCCGTGGTCCTTCTGCAGGGAGACCCTCCCCATTAATGTCACCCAACATCGCTGACGAGGCGCTGCAGGATGTCCTGCACCAGCTCCACTTCCTGCGGCAGCAGCTTGCCACAGTACAGGCGGCTACCACACCAACCCCTGGTCCTCTGCAGGACCCGAGACCAGTGCCCACCAAGCCTGTCACTAACAGTTCAACCATCGACACCTGCTTGGACCCGCCAACCCTCATAGGTGACTTTACTAGCCAGGGGCTGCCAATCGACCTGCATGTGTCCGACAAACTCCGTGCGCAGATCCTCCAGCGCGAATATTTCGACTTTATCACTCTCCTGCCCAAAGCGAACAGTCTCCAACCCACAGAGGACCATGATGCCACCGCCAGAAATACGCCAAGACCCAAAACGATTTCTTGGGAGCAGTGGCTGGCTTCCTGGAACATTTTCCAGGCCATTTCATGCCATGACTCGCCAGGCCTGTCCCTACCGATGGCAAAACACTTTAGCATTGTTATGAACTTGTTCAGTAAGCGCAAAGTGTGGTTATCATGACACCAATTTTTCCGCACGCTCGTTGCAAAGGGAATGGTAAAATGGGGGGACAACCAGGCAGAGCTCCTCGGCGAGGTGCTCTGCCAGGCTGACCCCAGTGAGTTACCTTCAAGCTGCTCGCCGGCACAAGGCCAAGTACCACCAGGCGCATGCCGGGCCTACCATTTGACTGGCACTTGTCGTTTCAACCGCCAATGCCGGTACCAACACCTTTGCTTTAATTGTGGCGCAGCTCATCCTCAAAATCAAATCCAGTGCCCGCAGCAGCCCACTTCCTTTTTTCGGATTCTCCCTCGATTTCAGCAACAGCAACAGCAGTACCGCAATAAAAAGGATTCCCCCCGGCCCCAGCCACAACCAGTGCTACCAAAAATCCCACCCCCTCTTCCTTGGGACGGCCCACCCGCAAACAATGATAGGGCCCAACAACTACCCACCCCAGTGAGCGTATCCATCCTACAACAGTGTCTACAAGGTTATGACATGCAAAAACAGCAGTATTTATGGTTTTCAGTCCGGTTTTGACATCGGTTTCACAGGCAGCCCCAACAATCAGCAAGTTCGGAACTTGCCTTCAGCAGTCAAGCACCCCGAAGTGGTAGAGGAATACTTAGCTAAAGAAACTGAGGCGGGACGCATTGTTGGCCCATTTAACCAGATTCCTTTTCCCTCGTATCAAATTTCCCCTTTAGGAGTGGTCCCCAAAAAGTCTCCTGGGGCATTCAGGATTATACACCATCTGTCCTACCCGGAAGGTGCATCCATAAATGACGGCATTCCACGCGCAATGTCAGCAGTTGAATATGCTAGTGTTGACGATGCCGTGCGCCTGGTGGCCAGCCAGGGCATCAGCGGCCACATGGCCAAGACGAATATCAACAAGGCTTTTCGCCTTATTGCACTCAAACCAAAACAATATCACCTGTTCTGTTTTGAATGGAATGGGCAATTCTACTATGATAGGTGCCTACAGATGGGCTGTTCTTCTGCCTGCCAGATGTTTGAGGAGTTTTCCTCAGCACTCCAGTGGCAAATGTGGCATCCACCACATCACCCACTATCTAGATGATTTCTTCTTCGTCAATAGGTCACAGGCCACGTGCCAAAATGATGTGAGCAAATTTCTATCCTTATATCGCCAGATAGGAGTGCCCATTGCCCCGGACAAAATAGTCCAGCCCATTCCTTCTGTTATTTTTGTTGGTTTTGAGATAGACGCTACAGTTTCGGAGGTGCGCCTTCCCCCGGAGAAACTCGCTGACTGCCAGACTCAGATTCAAAACATGCTAGCCAAACAGGCCACAACCCTCCGAGACCTGCAGTCCATACTCGGACTCCTTAACTTTGCATGTGCAGTAGTCATACCGGGCCGGGCCTTTTTACGCCATTTGTACGACAACATGATTGGTAGGCGCAAACCACACCATCGCATACTGTTGGAACCTGAAATGCGAGAAGACCTACAAGTCTGGTTGGAATTCTTGCAGCATTTTAATGGTAGGAGTTTTTTCCGCTCGGAAATGTTCCTCAGTCCAGATGTCCTACACTTGTACACTGATGCTGCTGCGGGAGCGGGGTATGGCGCCATTTTCAAAACACACTGGCTTTATGACGCTTTTATAGGCTGGTGGTCAAGCCAAAACATCGCGCTACTTGAGTTAGTTCCAATTACACTAGCAGTTGATGTCTGGGCCAACGAGATGCGTATAATTTTTTACACGGATAACCTTTCCCTAGTCTCTGTCATCAACAAGCTGTCATCGCTCGAACCCCTCATCATGGTCCTTGTTCGTCGTCTTGTACGCAGTTGTTTAACATATAATATCCTTTCTCAAGCTTGTGATGAAACTCTATGATCGTGCATAGGGTGCACACAGTAGGTTTAATACAGTACAGTTTTGTTAGCGGTTTGTCTTGTGACAACTATTCGGTTTGCACGAGACCCACGTGGAATCTTTAAGGAACGTTTGGCACGGGGAGTTTTAGTGAGTTTAGGCGAACAGAGCTGTAGAAACGTTAGTACGGGGCTTTACTGTCAGCGAGGACAGACGTGTGTGAGATACCTTAGCCCGTATTCCAAGACTCTGAACCCTAGAATTTAGGTATGTTTCTATACATATTATTGATGGTTACTGCATTAAAGATAGTATGCATTAATAGGAGTTAATTCAGTTGTATAGTGTTGTCTGGTTTGGTTCAGTATGTTGGTTTGGAATTCATTGAGGCAATCAGTGTTTTTTCGTATACAGTTATTTACCGAGATGGATAACTAAGGAATGTGAGGGGTGTATGCCTAAGTCGTTATGAAGGTAGTACGTGGTTAGGTATAGTCTTTTCCAGTGTAGCGAGAGCATTAGGTTATAGTCTCAATGTAGTTATACAGTTATGGGGGTGTTACGAAAGTAGTCGGGTTATGAAGCACGTGTGTGTGTGTGTGTATGTGTGAATGAACGTGTGAGTTATTTGTATCAGCCAGGTTACGTAATGTGTCTCATATAATCCAATATGTGTTTGTGTTTAGCAAGTGTTACGTTTTAGGACTTTATTATTATTCAGAGTGCTTGTCGAGAGTGTAGCAACGGACGCCGAGACGTCAGTCACCAGGGACCTAATGCGAGGTCATCTCTCCATCTCTTCACTCAGGGAGTGAGCGACCGGTGCCGAGACATCCGGGTCACAGCGAGGACTGCGCTATACGGTACGAGTTGCGAGGACGTCCACGGTACGAGAGGCAGGACGACTCGAGAGCGTACAACAAAGGACTTGCACGCCTAGACGTGAAAAAGACTGAACGTAACCGGGCGAGAACACCAAACAGGATGGAGTGTGAAATACTACTACCTAGCCTGGCATTGATATTGTGTATATGGATGTGATGTTGAGATGCTGGTAGCTGGGAAGGTGGGGTGTAAATAGAGTGATAATCTTGTGAGCGTTTTCCTTGGGTATATTGTATAAAAGTTTATGTTAGAAAAGAAGGCTGTGAGTTGTGTTTTAGTGCGTGAATGCCCCGTCTGAGTCAGTGGTGGTGTATGCGTCTGTTGTGCGAGAGTCTGTACGTACAACTGGGGGCAACTCTGCGTGCGTTACAGTGGTGACCCTGTTTTAGCGGTATTTTAGAGTAGTGCGGGCGCTAGTGGAGTAGCGGATTTAGAGTTAGGTTTTATTGCTATGTGCGTGTTTGTGTTAGATTCCCCTCTCCGATTCTAGGGGGTAAGATCCGTCGTTTCTGTAGTTTTTCTGGATCTTACGAGGAGTTAGTACTTGTTTCTTCCTTTTGTATAGGTAGTATTCTTTTTCCTTGCTCTTCTTTCTATCTTATTTTTCGATCCATCTGGACGTTTTCAAGTAAGGTCACTGTTTTCTGCGTAGGTTGTTGATATTGTTGTGAGTTTTCATTTTAATTTTTTGCCATTGATTTGTTTTGTTTTTGGTATTTTTACGTTATTCACATTTTTGGAAGTGGTTGCTGTAAATATGGAGTCAGACCAGGTAGAGGTGTACATTAAGCAAGGTAAGAGGCTAGGGCTTGAGGATGATAAACTTTTTGATTATGTTGAGAAATGTAAGGATAGGGAGGATAGGGCGAGACAAAGAGAAGTTCAGAAAGTCTTGAAAGAGAAGGCGTTAGAAGCTCAGAGAGAGAGAGAAGAGAGGGAAAGAGTCCTTAAGAAGGAAGAATTAGAAGTTCAGAGAGAGAAGGACGAGAGGGAACACGCTTTAAGAGAGAAGGAACTAGAGTACCAGAGAGAAAAAAAAGATAAAGATAGGGTTTTGATTGATTGATTGTACATTGCTTAACGTCCCGACAGCAACAAGGCTTTCTCAGGACGTGCCTGCACTGCTTGTGAAAAAAAACAACCAGCTAAACAGAACATTGAATGTATGTCGCCAGCCGGTCAAACACATTAAATAAACCTAACACATGGGGCCTAAATAAAGCTAAGACCATTTAGCAACACACATCCAATATCAAGAGCTACAGGCAGTGCAGACAGTAGGGAGAGTTTAAAAAAGGCAAATACAGGTGAATGGACCTCGGGTAGACAGAAACACATGCCCCAGAATAGAGAGAAAAACCCACCCTGTGGAGTCGAAAGAGAGAGATAGGGAGGTGCAGCTGCAGTTAGCTCGAGATGCGGGGTCTAGAGCAGCTTCAGAGGGCGATTCTGTAGGCCGAGGCATACGTAATTTCCCTAGATTACTGATGTTTAAGGAGTCTGTTGACTCCATTGACGCTTTTTTGTGTAGTTTCGAGGCTCACACGCAGGCGTTGGAGTTGGCCAACTGCCAACTGGCCCGTTTTGCTTTCGTCTGTGCTAGGTCAGGCCTCGAGTCTTTTCCATAGTTTGAACGTTTCGGGGAACGTAGATTACGATACTTTGAAGGAGTGTGTCTTACAGAAGTTCCAGTGTAGTGCGGAGGGTTTCAGAGAATGCTTGAGAGCTTGTTGGCCAGAGACAGGGGAATCATTTGTGTCGTTTGGCAAACGGTTGTCCCATTTGCTTGTGCGTTGGGTCGAACTGTCCAAGATCGACCACACGTACGAGGCATTGTTTGATCTCGTGTTGGCGGAACAGTTCTTTGGTAGCGTTTCCAAGGATCTAGCGGTATTCTTAAGGGAGCGTAACCTCAAGAGTACAGAAGGACTTTTACGCCTAGACGTGAGAAGGACCAATGTAACCAGGCAATAACATTATTTCATTGTTTCACACAGTCACTGGGCAAGCAGCACCGCTTGCTCTTGTCACTATGTCAATATACATCCCTGCTGGGGACAACCTTGGCTGACTGCTCAGAACACCGGGAGGGAGATGAACCATGCCCGTGTTTTTCTTGGCCCTAGTCAGCTCAATCACCGTGGGCACGCGGTGCGAGATGCCGCTGCTTGCAGGACAGGAAGGTGAAATCTGTCCTGCATTATGACTAAACTGCATCCACCCATTTATGATACAAGGGCGACACTTGCTAAATTTAAACAGGGTAACACTTGGAAGCTGTCTGTTGAGTAGCAGATGATCCAAGTGAGGAGGCCCCCCTCTAGGGGCAATAAAAACTAACCAATCAGGAAACTACTGTGTCGGTACGATTATGGTATTAGGGGTGCGCAGTGGCACTGCGCTCATTACCGCCTTTGTCTCTGACAGCTAGAAGCGTAACAGATTGACGGCAGCAAATTGTTTGACTTTCTTCCCGCCCCCATCCCCATACTACCTCTGTCCTATTTTCTTTTACAGGTATCGTTTTTTGCTCCACAGCTGGGAAGGGGGAGGGGGGGGGAGAGGAGGGGGGGGAGAGGGGAGGGGCAGCTCCCACACTCATTTGATTGGTACCCCCCTTTTCCGGGGATTTGCAATGATTAAATGTTAAATGTTTCTTTGCTATTGGTTTATGTAACATTATTTGGGGATGCATATGCAGGCATGGGAATTAGAAAAGTGAAAAAAGTCTGAAACTAGGGGGGTCCGGGGGCATGCCCCCCTGGGAAATTTTAAAATCTAGATTCATCAAATTTTTTCCCACGCTCAACAACTCGTGATACCGCCATTTTCCCCACACGTACAGTGCGCAAGACGGGAAGCGAGCATGAAAAGAGTGCGTTCAGTGTTGTATTGCCCGCTTCCACGGTAAAGTAACGACTGTGTTACAGCCACAATAGGTGATGCGTAACTCTAGCGGGCGGCATATCACTTGAATGAATGCCTCGCAGTGTATAATGACCGGTGCTCAATTACTTTTTGCACCCCAATTTTTTTGGGGGGGCGGACAATTTTTTTTTTTTTTGGCGGCTGAGCAATATCATTTCGGTGGAAATTTGCCTTTAGGCGGACAATTCCCATGCCTGATATGACATTTTGGGTACATATGACAATGTGCTGTTGTAACAGTATTTTTAATTTTTCTTTTAGGTAGCAACACAAAATTAAATGTGGCATTTTTTCAATCTATGTGTGTGTTGTGTCATTCTTTGTAGCATAGAAATTTTTATGTGAAATGAAAGGAATATAAATGATGTCAAAATATAGCTATTTTGGAACTATTTTCTGATCCCCTGTGACCTTGATCTTTGTGAGAGGTCACTCAAATTGATATGTTTAGAAAGGTCTTGCCACAAATTATCCTTGGGCCAAGTTTGAAGACTGTGGCTAAAATAGTCTCCAGGAAAATGCCAATGTTAAATTTTACCGTGGACACTGTCGATCCAACAGTCTGAGAACGGACGACCACTGGCCCAGAACATAGATGCACTTTTGCTTTGCATGTGAGCCCAAAATTAACTTCCTTTTCATGAATTCCCTGCACCATCTTGAGTTGTGAAGTTAGTAAAAACTGCTTATGAAATGACTAGAAAATTGCAAATGAAACAAAACTGAAAGAACCAACTCTATTACGTAATGATCTGGAATTCCAAATTGGTCAAATTATTTGTCTGTAAAGCACAACTTTCTAAAAGGAGTATATATCTTCAAAGTTTCATAAATTTCAACACGCAGATAAATCAGAGTACTTTTTGTCTACCATATTGAAAATACGGTAGACTTTGAAATGGGGCTGGGTTGGAGCGCATTCTGGAGCATGCACATGACGTTTTTGGCGTGCGGCACAGAAATTCTGGCAAAGAAGTAACACGATAAAAATGACGTCACGTCTAGCTACGCAAACCTTGCTAGAGAACGTCTTTTTGTCACCAAGAGCCATGCGCGTGTGCGTACGTGCGTGCGTGCGTGCGTGTGTGTGTGTGACAGCGACTAGAGCACACGTTTGAGGACGGACAAGCTTGAAATTTTAGGATATTGTCCCTAAAAGAATCATCTCAGGACCTTTTTTTTTAAATTTTTCGATTAAGAAGCTCATTGGCGAGAAAATGGCCATTTCACAAAAATCGGTTGATTCACACTGGAGTCGGTAATTTTATTTATTTTTACTAGATATTTTGCGTATAGCTAGATAAAAGGGAGATACTGAATGAGTTCGTTAACCAGCATTGTACCTCTATAACATTTTGAGTGATAATTATATTTATTTTTAAAAAAATATATTTTCATGTTTTGGGGATTGATTTCACGAATTATATCGGTTAATCTTGAAACAATTGAATCTTTTATATGAAAAAAACAATCTTCTTATTAATAATTGCATGATTTTTCATATACGGTATTGACATAAGCCTACAGCTTTTCTCAGCTGTCAGGTACGATTAAATCAATTGTGACCTGTATGCCCTAGCTGTGAAAATCAGACAATGTTCTGCACCACTTTTTAGGAGTCATTTGTAAAACAGCTGACATAACTTCTTTTTTTCTTTTTTTTAAAAGTAAGCTATCTTCAATCAGGGGTTGGCTTAGAGAGGAGGGAAATGGCCGATCAGCATAATAAGCCTAAAAATATGAACAACCCTGAATGTTCCTAAAAGATAAGTGCATCTGAGCTCCAAGCAATACGGTAGACTTTGGGATAAAATCCTCATCTTGTTTTTGTTTAGTTTGGTCTGAGCGAAGCATAAATAAGCACAATTCTTGATGCTTCATTTTATGGTTTAGACATTGTTTGTTCACATCAGAGTAATTGAGAGAGTGCACAAACTCCATGTCAAATTGTTACGGACGCTTACTGGATTTTCACCACCTCATTTTCTGCTCTTGGATGTCACATGTATATTCAAGACAGTACCTGTGCTGAGAAAGTTTACTGCCTGCTGACTGTCTAAAACAGTATTCATGACATTTTGTTCAAAGGGCCAATGTGTGGCATGTTTCAGGGCACCCAAAGTCCACACACAAAAAGGCTGACACACAAGGTCTTTCAGTAAAGCTGTCCACCATATTTTCAACGGAAACGAGTGATCTACTCACCATTTCACGCATCCATGCGCTCTGCATTTATTTCAACACAAGATGCAAGTAATTTTAGGATGTGATTCTTATGTGCATCACAAAACAATTAATGAATTGCGGCAGTATAGCTATCTCGACCGTCAAATTTATTTTGCATTTTGGGCCATATGTATATGACTAAACACTGACAAATCAATTCCATCTGAAACATTAACTGCTGGTCTGTGAGTTTGGACTTCGAGGCTCAGTGCTGTAAGATCAAAATCACAGGCTAGCACACAAGGCAGGTGTGAAACAAAAGAAAATTAACTGCACCAATCCTTTTCAATCCATAAGATCATGTGATTATGAAAATTCTGTTATAGCTCATGCAGCCCGGAGACAGACTCTCCCAGATATGAGGTGTCCTAAAATGATTACAAATCAGATGTACAATCTACTTCGCTTATAGTTATAACAAGGTCAGATATACCAAAAGTTGGATCTAATGACGCTTCTTCCAGAGGTCCCGACAGACTTATTTCCATATTAGTTATTTCACTTTTATAACAAACTTTGGATATAACAAGAAACATTGGCTATGTTATATCCGGAGTTTACTGTAGTTGCATTTGATTTGAGAGGTGTCCTTCAATGAGTCTGAAGACAATGCAGGAGAGTGATCAATGATAGTTCAAAGGTAATACCTGAATATCCTGGTGCCCCAGGCACCATAATATTTAGGCACTACCCTTAAACTTTCTGGCTGACAATCTATTGTCATGCTGAACAAGTTAGTGAGCAAAGGCTGAATATCGTGCTTCTTGCTCAACATGGACAAGGGTGTGTCTGTCAAATCTGTCTCAACAATAGATCCATCTCGTTCCCTGCATCTCACCTTGCCCTTGCTCTCAAGCTGTTTGCGAAGAGTGGAGACAACGGTCAACTCCGTCACAATGTTGCTGGGCAGCACAGGCGGCCACTCAAGGGCAGCCATGCGTAACAAGCCCTCCCCAGATCGTTCCGCTTGCGTGAGAAAGCGCAGTACCTCCGCACTAACAAATTTAAGAAAATAACTACAAACAACAATTATAATACACTGATGATTGAAAATGATGAAAAGGAGGCCGTAAAAGTGTACGTCTAACCAAAGCCTCCAATGTGTAGGTAGCCCAATGTCACATATATTGTTCTACGAAATTGCACATTTTCTATTCCCTATTGCATCCTCCATCACTATGGCAACAGACAGTCTTTTCAAAGCACTGGCACAAGTAGGGAATACACAATGCAATGCGAACAAGTCTATCATGCATGACTAAAATTCTGCTGCTCCTTTTCCTGTGGTTTTGCACATACATAGATCTTCTGATTTTAATTCTATGCTAACTTTGCGGCTACTTCTCTTTGACAACAACAGTATTCTGAAGTCAGGTCGACCATGGCTGTTCAAGTTGGTGCCAGGATAGCTTGGATCCCTTTTAGTAGTAAATGAGCACAGGGTCATTGGATCATGTGCAGTAAAAAGAGGTGTCGATGCATCCCAAAACCGCAGTTTCACTCACCGATGGTTGGTCTGTTTCTGTTCCAGCAGAAGGGTGCCCGCTCGTAGGAACTGCCTGTGCATGAGGGACAACTCGTGCTTTGGGCTCCAGCTGAGCTCCCCCTTGCCTCCGTCGTTGATTGATGCTCCAGGCACAAGCTCCAGACTAGCGTGTACCTTCCCCATCTCACCCATGTCAAAGTGTGACATAGCCCTAGAACAGACAAAAACAATAAAGTGGTGTACAGGGCCACACTTATTCCAACAAACCAATCCACATAATAACTGCATGGGTTAAAACTGGTAAACATAGGGCAAAAAGGAAGGCTGGGGTTGATTAGCGGCTGAGAAGCCTGTGGGGTTAAAAGAACAAAAACAAATTTAATCCCATTTTCCACAGCTTTTTCTGTGACCTAGACATCAAATTTTTATTTCACAATTAAAAACAGAGGAGAAAATTGTTTTAACAGAAAAAAAATTGCTGTATATGAGATATGAATAAATGGATTTCCAAATTCAGCCTGCCAGCTTACACCTGTGCAATTGCCTGTTCATTTTCATAACTATACAAGGCAAAACCATTATGGCTCTTAGTTATGACCGATTTACATAATTATGTGTGACCTTTGTGACAAGGGCTGGCTTTTGCAGCAGCAAAATCGATGTTTTCTGAAAATGTATGCATTTTTTACACATCTGTCAACCTCCCGCGATCCTTGACCTTTGTGATGAGTTGACTAAATTAGTATGCATAGGAAGGTCTTATCATCAGCTATCGTTGTGCCAAATCTGGTTGAAAATTTTGCAAAAATATTGACGATACCTACAATTTTATCAAAAATTGACATTTTACACATTTGCCAGCCTCTTGTGACCCTTGACCTTTCTGAGGGTCATCCAAATTAGTATGCATAGAGATCTTACCATCAGGTATCTCTGTGCCAAATTTGGGTTTAAAGTTGTGAACAGTATTTGAGAAAAAAAAATCTTTTGTCAAAATATGGCTTTTTAAAAAAAAAAACTATTTCCTGAGCCCTTGTGACCCTTGACCTCTCCAAGGGGTCATCCAAATTAGTAGGCATATAATAGTCATACCATCAGGTATATCTATAGCAAGTTTGGGTTTGAAGTTGTGACAGTATTTGAGAAAAAACATCTTTTGTCAAAATATGGCCATTTTTCACCTATTTCCTGAGCTCTCTTGACCCTTGACCTTTCTGAGGGATCAACCAAATTAGTGTGCATAGAAAGGTTATGGCTCACATGTGTGACTGATTTACATTATGTGTGACCTTTGTGACAAGGGCTGGCAACTGCAGCAGCAAAATCCACGTTTTCTGAAAATGTAAGCATGTCAAAATATAGCTTTTTTTTTTTACCTATTTCCTGATCCCCTGTGACCTTGACCTTTGTGAGAGGTCACTCAAATTGGTATGTTTAGATAGGTCTTGCCACAACGTAACCTTGGGACAAGTTTGAAGACTGTGGTTTGAATAGTCTCCAAGAAAATGCCAACATTAAAGTTTACCATATATGACGGATGATGGCGGACGCCCACTGGCCCAAAACATAGACTCACTTTTGGTTCGCACGTGAGCGAAAAAGGAAATCATTTCCTCTTCATCACGACAGCCGATTTTTCCTTCATGATGTCAAGACTAAAGGCATTATTCCAGCTCTTATGGTCTATTAATCTTGGTCAATCTGTTTTTTGAACTGAAATGTATTATACAAGACAACTCCCAAATTTGAGAATTTTCACATTAGGGTTCAATGTGTTAACATATACACATGCACAACAGTGTGCAAACTGACTTGATGTAGTTGATGTCCACTGCAGAGTTGAATGCCTGTTGCAAGGATGTGAGGCTGGCATCGGAGCGCCATTGAGCCAGCGTGTCCTGCCATTTCAGCACAGAGTCCCAGTCACTCAGTTTCAGGTAACTCTCCATCACCTGCACACAGTAACACACAGGTCTCAACTGTCATACATAAGATGACAATGCAATAAACTGAAATGACTGAAAACTGTCCATGGACTAACTATGCCCCATAATCCAAAGCCAACAAGAAACGCAAGTTATGAGCACCTGCGGATGTAGGGGCACATGAGAATGTATGCCCCTTGCAGATAAAATGAGCTGACCGAATGACTGTTCTGTCTGAACCAAAAGGCTGAGAAAGTCACCAGGACTGAAGACTGTCACCCACTGTTATTAACCCCATCCACAGACAGTTCATGAAGACTGTTTTTCAAATCTATGTTAGTTCAAACCCAGATAGTCTTAGCCATCCAAGGAGAATCGATACATAGTAGTGTCGGCAGGAGGCATAGATCTTCATGAGCCCCCGCAACTGCTGGGGCTTATGAGGATCTAAGCTTCTTGCAACTGGATCATGTTCACGTTTTCGAAAAAAGCAACCTTGTAGCGACTAATGGGAGACTTTTTGTTGCTCGCTGTATGATGCGTTATGACCTCATTTTTTGACTCTCGAGTACCAGATTTGTTTGACAATACGAGAAAACACTTGCCAAGCAAGAAAGCTTTTTAGCATAGTTCAAAACAATATGCAGTCTAGAGTTGCAAAGAAGTACCCAACGGAGAAAGAAACACGCTTAGAAAAGATGGGTACAACACAATTTATTAATATTTCGGGTAAATACCCTTTGTCAAAATAGACAAACAGACAAACAGAGAGATTAGCCGCTACTTATCTAGAGTCTAGAGTTGTTTTTAAGATGACACCATCTATTTTCACCAATATTTTCCATCGAAATGAGTGAGACTGAAAACAGAGTGGGCCTTCCCCGGATTGAGAATGGTGTACCAAGGTCAGTGTTACACAATTGTCACTTAAATGCCTAATATTAAAATCGGAACAACAATCGGAAAATTACGTACTCACTGTTAAATCGCATTACTTAACAATATGTAGACAGTGCGGCGCTTAAAGCACTTTCCCAAAGTCAATTTGACAAGCTGCCAGCAAGAGCAGTGTTTGAGCATGACGGTGACCCCTTGCAACTGCAGAGACTCACTCAGAACATGTATTTAGGTCAACTATAGCAGATGCCACAGACATTCGAAGTTTGATCAACTTGACTACTTTTACGAATACAGCGGAGGAATGAAAACACATTGATAGCAGGAGCTTACTACACAGACCCTTGTAGGCCTGAGGGAGGTCAAAGTAACCATTGTTCCCCTAAGGCCAATAACTTACAATGTACAGAACCAGTCTTGACTTACTAATAGCAATAGAGTAATAGTAAAATCAACCTAGGAAAAAAACTGATGAAAAGTCTTTCATAAAACTGGTTATAATTACTGTAGTAGAGCTCTGACTTGATATATTGCGGTCGTCGGGGTCCACAAAATGGGACAGCGATATATCTGTCCACAATGGGGAGTGGTGTCGCGGAGAATAGCAGCATGTGCGTTCTTTCTTTCAAAGCTGAGGACACTCAGAAACACTTATTTGCACTGTTAACATCACGGAAAAAGAACGTTTTTCATTTTGTGAAGTAACGGAAATGGTCCATTTTTGTTGAACATTTCCTTCTCTATTCAGACATAAAATACATTTACGCATTTAGACAATATCCGCGACAGGTTTGGTAGCCTTTATTTTTCAATGAATAGGTTGATCACCTCGCTAGTGTGTTTTGTTTGAGGTCATCACGCATGGTGAGAAAATGTGATTACGATGACCGGTGAGCGCGAGCAGTAGGGTAGCATACCTCTCTATAACTTCAACAGTGGACCGCCTAACTCTGCAGCAAGCATAGACATTCATTATCCCTTGCATCTGTGCCTAAGGTCTTCCTATCACTGCCTGTGTTCTTCATTAGAGGAGGTGAACGAGGGTTCAGCGTTAAAAGAACTCCGCTAACTGGGGTGTAGACAAGGCCGTTGGAGACAGGTGTCTGGAGAGGAACCAGGACTGCAGGACTCTCCACTTGCCCTCGTATACCCTCCTGGTGGAAGCCCTGCGGGCCGCAGCAATAGCCTCCATTGCTGCACGCGAGAAGCCTCTAGCGGTGAGGGCCGACCGCACAACCTCCAGACGTGTAATAGGAGCCGCTCCGGACACGGGTGGAAGAGAGCTTGTCGTGGTTGTTTCAGCATCATGCGTGGTGTGGGTAAGAGCAGGGGAGCGTCCGTGGCGAGGCTCACCAGGTCGGTCGTCCAGCTGCGTGCCCACCTGAAGGGGGCTACGAGGTAGAGGATCGTGTTCGAACCTCGGAGTTTGAGCAACAACTTGGGAACAAGGACGACCGGGGGATAAGCATAGGCTATCAGGCCGTCCTAAGAGATCGACAGGGTGTCCACTGCCCAGGCGAGAGGGTCTGGAATGGGGGAGACAAAGAGGGGAAGTTGTGTGTTCCACCGTGTCGCAAAAAGGTCGACCATTGGTGTCTCCCAGCGGGTACTGATCAGCCGGAAGATCTCTGGTTTCAGGGTCCATTCGGTATGAAGCAGCTGGCCCCGGTGAGAGAGAGAATCCGCAAGCATGTTGAGGTGACCCAGAATGTGGCGCACCCGGAGAGAGATGTGTCGATCCCGGCACCAGAGGAACAGCTGGTAGAGAAGCATGCAGAGAGACGGAGAGCGTGTCCCGCCTTGTCTCTGGATGTACGATACCACAGTGGAATCAAGATCTCGTTGTCATGGAGACGACTCTCCCAATTAGTCAGAGCCAGCCAAACTGCTTTCAACTCCAGCCAGATGGTGGCCACTGGCCCGAGACCTCTTCGAAATCCGGAAGTAGGTGGGCACCCCAGCCGGATAGGCTCGCATCTGTGCAGAGTGAAAGCCCACAATATCTGACAATGCTCGTTTGTGGGTTCCCGAATGGCTGGAAGTTATAGGAAGGGATGTCGCACTGGCATAGCTGCCAACCCCGAGGCCACAAAAATCCGGAGTTGTCTCCATGACGCTAGCCCTTGCTTCCAGGAGCCGAAAAATCAAACAACAGGGGAGGGGGGGGGGGGGGGCACACTTTGCTCCGGCCGAATAATACGGCACTTTTCGCACTTTCTCCATTCGTCGATGTAAAGAAAAGAATGCTTGTAATCTCTGGATGGAACTTCACCAACTACTTCTGCTTCTTTGGAGGCATGATTTTGTTGAAAATCGAAAATGTAATCGCTAAGCATGTGACCCAGACCAGGCCAATTTCGAAGCAACCGGAACAAACACAGAATGGATGGAAATTTGCTGCGCATGCATAATCAAGACTGGCTGTGGGTCCCCGAAAGCTTAGCGGTACAGTATCGCTATAGGCTCAACTATAGGCGCTTGACCCCACGCAGTACGCCAAAGTGCCTCGAATTTTAAAACAAAGCTTGAAAATCTGAAAATTGGGAGAAATGTACAAAAAAACGGAGAATCGGGACTTTAAAAAAAAATCAGTAAATTCCCAATAAAATCGGGAGGGTTGGCAGCTATGCACTGGCGACAGAGGGGTGCAAAGCGGCTGGCGAGCGGCTAAGTAAGCGAGGAGCCGCAGGCCGGTCGCGATTATAAAAGTCCCAGAGTTGTAACCAACGTCGCTCTTTCCACGAAGAGCAGTCATGGCACGGTCGGGAAGAAGAACATCCCGAGCATGGTAAACATAAAACATGTGAATCAGTCGGGTACTGAAAACCCAAGCAGCGCGGGCATGTACATAATTGCGAACTGCAACAGAAACGGAAACCATGAAAAGATAAGCCGCTTCCCGTCGGTCTCATTTTTGCCGTTAGATGCACCAAAAGCAAAAATGGTAAAACGACCGGGAGAGAACCCGAAAACAAAAAACAACAAAGGGCGTATGAGAAAATCGAAAGCTGCCTAATGCCGCCCTATGTGCTAAGAAAAAACGGTGCCAAACGCTAACAGCTTCGAGTCAGATTGGCGATACCGTTAAAAATGGCCGGCTGATGTAGAACTATAACCCGAGACCTTACCTCATGTCCGCTACGAAAAGGGAAAAGATCGCCGTTCAACTGCCACCAGAGGCCGTAAGGATAAGAAGCAACGCAGGATGGCAAATACCACACACGAAGAAATCCAGAAAACACAAACGAAGTCGAGAAAACACACAGACAACACGAGATAAACATAAGCCGAAACCGGAACGTCCGTTCACGAGGCAGCTATGCGTATGACTGGTAGCTAGGACCAAAGGGCCTTAAGGAAAGGGAGGGGAGGTCACTCTGGGAGTTATATAAAACGACTCCCCGAGTCGCCTCCCCAGTTGTGTTGCTTACACAATGGAGACTTAGGCTGAAATCGGTAGCTAGACGTATCTTCCTATCAGTAATGCCATCGGTAATGTTTTTGAGGAAACAAAGAGAGAGACAGAGAGATGCATATAAATGGGTGGATGGATGGATGGACGGGGGAACAGACTGGTTAAAGGATGAGCAAATAGATAGCTTGATGAATGGATGGATGGATGGGTTAATAAATGGATGGATGGATGGTGGATGATAGTCTAACTTGCTGGCAGAGAGAGAGAGAGAGAGAGAGAGAGACCGTTAATGTTAAGGGCTTAACGTCCTCTGTCCAACATGAAGGTGTTTTCAAAGTCAGGGCACTGAAATAAGGTCTGCACTAATTTTGACCGTACCTGGACATTTCAGATGAGACAGAGAGAGAGAGAGAGAGAGAGAGAGAGAGAGAGAGAGAGAGAGAGAGAGAATGGACGGATGGATGGATGGATGGATGGATGGATGGATGGATGGATGGATGGATGGATGGAAGGACAGTCTGTGGCAAGGACAATTAACATCGACAGATCATGGCAGATGATACGTAAGTGTGACCATTTTGCTCCCGTACATTCAAGATAGTCCCATTTTGGTCGCAGTACTGTCTCATCGGTCTTTTGGGGATGAGCTCATGTGAGCCAGTGCTGCGACTGCACTGCGACCTCTGCTTTGTGACAGTCACATTTTGGGCTCATTCAAAGGTCGCATACATGTCGCAGTACCATCTCATATGTCTTCGGAGAAGAGCTCATGTGAGCTATTTATTGGTGGTCACCGCGACGTCATGTTGTGCCTGAAATGCGACGGGCTCGAATTGGCCGTCGCAGTTACGTAACTTTAACTCCTCAAAAAGACTGACCATAATGCGACGCTGTTTCCAAAATGAGATGGTAACCGCGACCATCGAATGCTACTAGGGTAGGAGGAGGTCCGTTGTGTGAAGCTGTTCCCACACGCCCAGCAGCCAGTCAAGTGGGGAGACATCTGCCATGTGCCAGAAGCCTAGAACCTTATTATACACTGACTCTGTCTCCTACCCTCTTTATATACATACATGTGTGTATGTGTTCTTCATTTAGGGAATGTTTATGGGTGTTCAGTGTATGGATGCCCTTCTAGCTGTCAAGTCAGGCATGTGTGCAGCAACCCATGGAGCGCGATTCAACCAAGGCCAGTGACAAATTATTTCACGGTTCACCGCCGTCCATGGTTGGTCCATTTTTTTTTTGGGGGGGGGATCCAAGGTACCCCCTGCAATATATCCGGGATCGCAATATAACGATTCGCAATATATCAAGTCAGAGCTGTATAACTCAAAACTGAAACATTCCTTGCTCAGATAATGCTGATTTACACAATGGATCTGGAAACATGGAGGCACAGCACTGCACAACAAGCTCCATGACCTCTTTCTCTGCTGCTGGGAGGAAGGAACACTACCAAAGGATCTCCGTGATACTGTCGTTATCACCCTGTACAAGAACAAAGGCGAGAAGTCTGACTGTTCCAACTATTGGGGAATTACCCTGCTGTCCATTGCTGGGAAAATTCTTGCAAGGCTGCTCCTGAATCGGCTGGTACCTGCCATCGCTGAAGACCACCTCCCAGAGGGCCAGTGTGGCTTCAGAGCAAACAGGAGCACCACCGATATGGTCTTTGTGCTGAGACAGCTTCAGGAGAAGTGCCGCGAGCAGAACAAAGGGCTGTACGTAACATTTGTCGACCTAACAAAAGCGTTCGACACTGTGAGCAGGCAAGGCATGTGGCAGATCCTGGAGCGACTTGGCTGTCCCCCAAAGTTCCTCAGCATGATTGTCCAGCTACACGAGGACCAGCAAGGCCAGGTCAGACTCAACAATGACCTCTCAGAACCATTCCCTATTCTCAACGGCGTAAAGCAGGGCTGCGTGCTGGCACCGACCCTCTTCACCATCTTTTTTAGCATGATGTTGAAGCAGGCCACAGTGGACCTCGATGATGACGATGCAGTGTACATCAGGTATCGTCTCGATGGCAGCCTGTTTAACCTCAGACGACTGCAGGCCCACACGAAAACCCTAGACCAACTGATTCGTGAGCTGCTTTTTGCTGATGACGCTGCCCTCGTTGCACACACAGAGAGAGCCCTGCAGCGCATCACTTCCTGCTTCGCAGATGCTGCCCAGCTCTTTGGACTCGAGGTCAGTCTAAAAAATTAATTTTTCTCTAAAATATATTTTTTTCGAAAAATACTTACCGATGACATTACTGTCTGGAAGTGTCAACTACTTACCCAATTTTAGCCTAAGAACTTGTGTTCCTTCACAACCCGAGAGGCACTCGGGGAACCCTCATTAGGGCTGAGATTAGCCTCCCGTCCCAGTCCAATCAGGTACCCACTACGTGGCCCAATCACAAATCAGTCGTGATACTTAGCTTACCAGCGGCAAGCGGGGCAGGTGGGAGGGTCCTTCGAGTAATGTCATCGGTAAGTATTTTTCGAAAAAATATATTTTTTAGAGAAAAATTAATTTGTTTCCTCAAAAACAATACCGATGACATTACTGTCTGGAAGAATGGCGAAAAGGTGGAGGGTGCCGCGCCCAAATACCATCATAAAGGGCAGACGACAGAGCCCCACACCCATTCGCCAAACTCCCGACAATTTTAGCTAAGTGCAGACCGACGGCGCTTCCGGCGCCGGGAGGGAGTGTTGCGCTGCGGCGATGTCCCCCACCAGTGCAAGATTCTCTCGCTGGCCCGACAGATCCCTGAGGTAGAAGCGAGCGAATGTTGACTCTGCCCGCCAGCCCACTGCTGCTACGATGTCTCGAACAGCACAATTGCGATCGAAGGCGACACTCGTGGCCATGGCCCGAACTTCATGTGCGCGGATCCTGAGCCGCCTCGCCCCGTCATGGGAAAGATCTTGATAGGCGGACCGAATGACCCAATGTAGCCAGGAAGATATTGTCTGAGCTGTTATGTCATTTCTGTTGGGGTTCAAAGGTAGAAAGAGGCGTGATCGTCCTCAGCGGACGGGCTTGGATCTGCGTAAGTAAACGCGTAAGGCGCGCACGGGATCCTGTTGTCGCGTCTCCTTAGAAAAGGTCGCGTGTTTCAAAGGCCGAATATTTATGACCTGGGGAGCAGTCAAAGGAAACCGGGTCTTGGCGAGGAAGGCAGGGTCTGTGAGTAATTGTACAGAACCATTCGCTCGGAATTCGAGGCAGGGAGAACTCGCTGACAGAGCGTGTAGTTCGCTTACCCTGGCCGCCGTGGCTAGGGCCAAAAGGAAGCATGTCTTCCGTGTCACATCAGCGAAGCGAGCCAGAGAAAGAGGTTCAAATCTGTCCGAATTAAGCCACGTCAAGACCCAGGGTAGGTCCCAGCGAGGAATCAGAGAGCGGGGAACCGGACGCTGCAGGCCAAAATGTGCCATCAGGTCTGCGAGATCTTTACATGCGCCAGGGTCCGGGTGGCCTAGATGACGTCTAAGTGTCAGCAATCATGGACAGGTATCCGCGTATCATGATGGGGGCGAGGCCGAGGTCTCCAAAGAGCCAGAGGAAGAAGTTTGCGAGCTGTGGAGTAGTTAATTCGAGGGGAAAGAGATGTTGGTCCGAGCACCATGACTGAACACTCGCCACTTGCCCTCGTAAACGCGTTGAGTCGAGGGTCGACGGGCTGAAGTGATCGCCTCCACTGCAGCACCCGAGAAACCTCTTGCGGTGAGGGCTTGCCGGACAATCTCCAGGCGTGAAGAAGGAGCCTCTCTGGGCACGGGTGGAACAGCGGCTGGCGAGGTTGCTTGAGCATAGTCCTCGATGTGGGGAGACGAAGAGGGGGACCCGTGGCGAGACAGAGAAGGTCGGTGGTCCAAGACCTGGTCCAAGAGAACGGGGCGATCAAGAACAGGATCGCGTCGCAACCTCTGAGCTTGAGTAGGACTTTGGGAACGAGAACCATCGGGGGAAAGGCATACGCAATCATTCCGTCCCACGGAATGGATAGCGCATCGATCGCCCAGGCTAGAGAGTCTGCAATTGGGGAGACGAAGAGGGGAAGTTGATGATTCCACCTCGTGGCAAATAAGTCGATCATGGGAGTCTCCCAGTGAGCGCAAATCATCTGAAAGATGTCCGGGTGAAGAGTCCATTCCGTGTGGAGGAGTTGGCCGCGTCGAGAGAGGGAGTCGACCAATACGTTCAAGCGTCCGGGGATATGTCGAGCGCGGAGAGAGATGCCGCGGTCCTCGCACCAGCACATCAGGCGGTAGAGGAGAATGCAGAGATCGGGAGAGCGTGTACCTCCCTGCTTCTGAATGTATGAGACAACCGTAGTGTTGTCCGACAGGACAAGAAGCGCCTGGTTGCGAAGGTGGACTTCCCACACCATGAGCGCTTGCCACACTGCTTGTAGCTCGAGCCAGTTGATGTGTCTGCCTGTCAGGTCCGGTGTCCAGAGGCCGGATGTCGAAAGGAAACTCGGAAGCAGGTGTGCACCCCATCCAGCGAGACTCGCATCCACACAGAGCGAGAGCTGAGGGGGCGGTGAGGCAAGAGGAACTCCCGAAGCTAGCCAAGATGTGTCCATCCAACACCGTAGGTGTGGGTGAAGGATGTGAGATACCGGCACCAGGGCATCGAGGTCGCCGGAGGCCGGCCTCCAATGAAGCAGTAGATGTAACTGAAGCGGGCGGGAGTGAAGACGACCCAGGGGGAGGAGATCCGCCGCTGCATTCATCAAGCCGAGGAGTTGCAGCCAGACTCTGGCGGGAACGGATTCCGACCGGGCAACCCGAGCAGTGAGGGAGGTTAACTTCTTGATCCGAGGTTCCGGTAAACACACACAGTTGAGGTCGGTCGCAAATTCCATCCCAAGATGAATAAACCGGCGAGATGGAGAGAGGTCGGACTTGCCTGCATGGAGTAGAAACCCCAAGCGGGACAACAACAGGAGTAGAGCGTCCCTGTCCATCCGCAGCACCGACTCCGACGCATTCCTCATGAGAAGGTCGTCTAAGTAGTTGGAGATCGGACTGGATGAGGACTGTCGAGCCTTGGCGACGACTGCATCCATGATGCGAGTGAAGACCCACGGGCTGAGGTTGAGACTGAAGGGAAGGGCGCGAAACTGGTAGATCACGCCTTCGAAAGCTAAGCGGAGATACCGTCTGGATGCCGGATGTATGGGAACATGGAGATACGCATCGAAAAGATCGAGGCTGACTGCAAAATCCAGGGGTTGCACTGCGGCCCGGAGTGTCCGGGTGGTCTCCATGCGAAAAGTCGGAGCCAGTATAAACTTGTTCAGCGCCGAGAGATCGATGACAGGACGCCACGTTCCGTCCGGCTTCGGAACTACGAAGATGCGGCTGTAAAATGCCGGGGAGTCGAGACGAGACACTACCTCCGTGGCAGCCTTCTGTAGAAGCGAGGCAACCGCGAGGCGCAAGGCGATGGCTTTTAACTCGTCGGATGGAACGTCTGTCCACACCGGAGATCGTCTCAACGGCAGAGGTGAACGGAACGAAATCGAGAGACCCTCGGAGATGGTAGTAAGGACCCAAGGGTCGTCTGGTAGCAGCGCCCTCCATACGTCGCTGCAAAGGGCCAGTCCCCCGCCGACTGGAGACCCCCGAGGGGCCGGCGGGAACTGTGACGGAAGGTAGTCATTGAAACCGGCCGCACCCTCGACCAGGGCGGCGGGCAGGCTTGGGCCAGGAGGGGATAGAGGTCTTAACGGGTTTACCACGGCCGAAAGCGGGAGGCCTCCAGGGCGCATTGGAATGATGGGGAATGAAGGTCGAAGAGGGTCTGGAGGTCCGCAGGGCGCGACCCACGGCCTTGCGGGTGGCGTGAAAGCGAGAAGTGGTAAAGCGGTTGGGCCAACGGCCTAAATTTCCGTCCTTCACCTTCTGCCAAGTCTCACCAAATAGAAGATGTCCACCAAGAGGAGCCCGACGCAGTTGAGACTTCAAATCAGGGGGCAATCCACGACAGGCTTGTAGAACGGCATCCCGACGCATGAGGTCACAGTTAGCAGCAGCCGCCATTGCGTTGACGGAAGAGTGATAAGCTGCCCGGTTAGCCGCAACCGCTAGAGCGAGGAGATCACCAAGGAGGGGTGAAGATTCTCGTGAGTCTTCAATGCGACGAATAAAAGCTTGCGTGAGAAGCTCCAGAAAACCCCCACAGGCCAAGGTGTTCCGCACTAGGGACGCCGTCTTATCCAAACCACGCGGGAAAGTGTAACGCAGCTTAGAGTTGCCGCCAAGCTGCGCCACAACCGGAGGGTCCAACGTGGTAAGTGTGCACTGAAAAGACTGTGAATGGCCCGCGTACCAAGATTGGCGGAACGCGATGTCAAGGTCAGCCGGCCACTTGCGATCCGCAAAAAAGGAGTATTCTTGTGAATCCGTGTGTAGATGAGCGGAGAAGGAATCTCGCAGATCTTGAAATCCAGGAGGTTGAGGCAGCGACCTGAATCTCTTCTGTTGCCGGTCCGAATCAACAAAGGCGGACACCTTCCGTTTGAGCGGGGTGGACGGAGGGCACGCGTCCGTCGGGAGGGCGGCCAAGATAATACGAGCTGCTTCATTAATGCAAAGAAGTGTTTCCGTGCGCGACAACGAAGGGAGCGTAGTCGACACAGGCGCATCCGACACACCAGAGCGCGGCGAAAGGGAGCGGCCGCCAAAGTCGAGTAGATTAGAGACCGAATCCTCAGGAAGGAGACTAAGGGTGTCCTCTTCGCGTGTAGGGAGGGAGATCCGGTGGAGGGTCCGTGAGGGAGAAACGGTGTGGAGCCCGTCCGGATGAGAAATTGTTGCCACTGGCGATCGTCGTACCCCTTGAAGATGGGAAGCGGGTGTAGGGGAAAGGTATGAACGGGAGGGGGGGACCTAGAGGGAACCGTGTGACGTGTATGGGGAGAACAACTGCGATGACGGGAGCGGCTGCGATGACGGGAGTGGCGGTCACGGTGAACTTTACCAGCGGATGTCCGAATACGGGGCCGAGGAGGGGAAGGGGACGGGCGACGGAACGGAAGGGGAGGAGCAGACCGAGACAAGCTGAAAGCCGAACGGGGAACCAAAGCGGGAGAAGGACATGAAAGGGAAGATGACGATGGATGCCGAGGACTGCGGTGATCGGAACGGACAGTAGAACGATGCTCCTGACGGTAGTCACACGACGCGTGAGAGTGTGGAGGAATTGA
Organism: Semisulcospira habei; assembly: GCA_036245525.1. Lineage (NCBI taxonomy): Eukaryota > Metazoa > Mollusca > Gastropoda > Semisulcospiridae > Semisulcospira > Semisulcospira habei. The sequence continues at coordinate 45,483,093 of BTPG01000008.1, forward strand.
GGTCAAGTGAGAAAGTGTAACACGATCATCAAACCGATGACGCCAGGACCTGGATCTCTTGCCTGCCTCTGAAAGGCGGGCACGTTGCCGCATAGGCGTCTCTCCGTAAGAGTACGCAGACTTTTTCAAAGGAGATCTCATACGACGATTTTCGGACAATGTACTGCGCGAAGCATGTCGCGGAATGCGTGCCCCCGTAAGGCAAATGCTATGCCCTAAGGTGGACTCCCCGTAAGAGTCAGCAGGCGTTGTCCGTTTAGAAATCTTTGGGGATGAGCAAACGTGAAGCGGCCGACAGCTCAGTTGATCCCCATGGTCCATTATAACTCGACTAGTTTCGGACAACGTACTACGCGAAGGATGTCGCGGTATGCGTGCCCCCGTAAGGCAAACGCTAAGCCCTAAGGCGGAGTTAGTTAGTTATTTGGGTTTAACGCCAAGCAGGCAACTAAGGCCATCTCACGGCGGGAAGGGTAAAAATCTGGTCAGCCAGACTAAAAGAAAGGTCTTAAGACATGATGTAAATATACCTTAAAAATATGTCAGGCTAAAATGTCACACAGGTCTTTAAAGAAAACGTCGGAAGACTCTCAAAAAGGTCAAAATAATAGAAACATCATAATCTATAAACGCTCAAATCTTATTAAAAATATGGCACTCTCTCAGAAAACTGAAGATCTTGTCCGGGGGCACATCCCGGAACAAAACCTTCAAGGAGTCTGCCGTGAAATGTTTATACCTTGTGTCGATTAGATCAGCACAAGACAACAAAAAGTGTTGAACAGAGTACTGCTCGTCGCAGGCATAAAACCATGGCCACTCCTCCTGTTTAAGTAAATAAGAGTGCGTAACATACGTGTGGCCGATGTGGAGCCGAGCCAGGACAGTCTTCTCACGGCGGCTGCCGCAGCGATAAGGTAGACCGATAAACAACTTAGGAAGGGCTTCATGAAGCTTGTTAGCTTCCTCTTTGTCCCACTCGGACTGCCACTCACGGGCTATGTACGCACTAGCCACATGTCTAAAATCACTATAAACAGTCTGTGTGTCATTGCGGGCATCGTTGGCAGCAGAATCTGCGATCCTGTTGCCTTCGATGCCCACATGCCCTGGCACCCAAATAAAAATATCATCATAATATTCCTTCATCAAGTCCGCGTGGAGCTCTCTGATCTGCACCAGCAGTGGGTGGTCATTTCCCGTGCCCTGAAGGGTCTGCAGGGCAGAAAGAGAGTCAGACAGAATCAGGAAGTTCCTTTCTCTAGATCGATAAGCATGCCTGAGTGCCAGCAGAACCGCCTGCAGTTCCGCACTAAATACAGATGAGTGGTCTGGGAGGCGGTGCTTAACCCTTATCATTCGGAATACACCAGTGTGTGAAATACGTCTGACTAAAATAGTTCAAGGGTAGTGCCAGAATAGCTTGGCGCCTAGAGGCGCCAAGCTATTCTGGCACCACCCTTGAACTAAAGCCATTGGTCCATATCCTTATCTGTACGTACTATAATGTAGCGTGCACTGGCACCTTATCGACTATGTCCTAGTGCGTCAGAGGGACCGCAGTGACGTCCTCCTCACCAGAGTGATGCCCAGCGCAGAGTGCCACACTGACCACCGCCTTGTCCGCTGCAAACTCAGGCTCCACTTCAAGCCAAAACCCAAGAAATGGGGGCCCCCCAAGAAAAAGCTTGATGTTGCCAGCCTTCAGCGTGACGATGTGAAAGCTGCCTTTCAGACAGATTTACAGCGCAGGCTCAAAGACACAGCGGACCCAGTAGACTCCTCCCCTGAAACACTTTGGGAACAACTGAAAACTGCTATTGCAAAATCCTCTGCAGAAGTCTTGGGTTTCGCCAGAAAGAAGAACAAACACTGGTTTGACGAAAACGATGTAGAGATCCAGGAACACCTAGCAAAAAAAAGAGCCGCCCATCAGGCCCACCTAGCCCAGCCTTCCTGCCCTGTGAAGAAGTCTGCCTTCCGCCTCGTCTGCAGCAGTCTCCAGCGCAAGCTCAGAGATCTCCAGAATGAGTGGTGGACCAGACTTGCACAGAGGACCCAGCTTTGTGCTGACAATGGTGACTACAGGGGCTTCTACGAAGCACTGAAAGCAGTGTATGGCCCCAGGCACCTGGTACAAAGTCCCCTGCGAAGCACGAATGGCCAGGCACTCCTCACAGATAACACCTCCATCTTGAACCGCTGGTCGGAATACTTTCAGAGCCTCTTCAGCGCTGAGCGCACTGTTCAAGAAGCAGTCATCCTACAAATCCCACACCTCCCAGTAAAGGTTGAATTGGACGAACCGCCCACCGCTGAAGAGACCCTCACAGCCATCCACCAGCTCAAGAGTGGCAAAGCAGCAGGCATTGATGGAATACCGCCAGAGATCTGGAAACATGGAGGCACAGCACTGCACAACAAGCTCCATGACCTCTTTCTCTGCTGCTGGGAGGAAGGAACACTACCAAAAGATCTCCGTGACGCAGTCGTTATCACCCTGTACAAGAACAAAGGCGAGAAGTCTGACTGTTCCAACTATCGGGGAATTACCCTGCTGTCCATTGCTGGGAAAATCCTTGCAAGGCTGCTCCTGAATCAGCTGGTACCTGCCATCGCTGAAGACCAACTCCCAGAGGGCCAGTGTGGCTTCAGAGCAAACAGGAGCACCACCGATATGGTCTTTGTGCTGAGACAGCTACAGGAGAAGTGCCGCGAGCAGAACAAAGGGCTGTACGTAACATTCGTCGACCTAACAAAAGCGTTCGACACTGTGAGCAGGCAAGGCATGTGGCAGATCCTGGAGCGACTTGGCTGTCCCCCAAAGTTCCTCAACATGATTGTCCAGCTACACGAGGACCAGCAAGGCCAGGTCAGACTCAACAATGACCTCTCAGAACCATTCCCTATTCTCAACGGCGTAAAACAGGGCTGCGTGCTGGCACCGACCCTCTTCACCATCTTTTTTAGCATGATGTTGAAGCAGGCCACAGTGGACCTCGATGATGACGATGCAGTGTACATCAGGTATCGTCTCGATGGCAGCCTGTTCAACCTCAGACGACTGCAGGCCCACACGAAAACCCTAGACCAACTGATTCGTGAGCTGCTTTTTGCTGATGATGCTGCCCTCGTTGCACACACAGAGAGAGCCCTGCAGCGCATCACGTCTTGCTTCGCAGATGCTGCCCAGCTCTTTGGACTCGAGGTCAGTCTGAAAAAGACAGAGGTCCTCCATCAGCCGGCACCCAAGACAGTGTATCGCCCTCCCCACATCACCATTGGCGAGTCTGAACTAAAGTCAGTGCACCAGTTTACTTACCTTGGCTGCATTATCACGTCGGACGCCAAGCTGGACAAGGAGCTTGACAGCAGGCTGGCAAAAGCGAACAGTGCTTTCGGGCGACTTTTCAAGCGGGTGTGGCACAATCAACAGCTGAAAACAGGCACCAAGATCAGCGTGTACAGAGCTGTGGTCCTCACCACCCTGCTGTATGGTTCCGAGTCCTGGGCCCTCTACCGCAGCCAACTACGACTCCTCGAACGCTTCCACCAGCGCTGCCTGCGTACCATCCTGGGCATTCACTGGAGTGACTATGTCACCAACGTCGAGGTCCTTGAACAGGCTGAAACTGTGAGCATCGAGGCTTTGCTGCTGCGGACACAGCTCCGCTGGGCGGGGCATGTCTCCAGGATGGAGGATCATCGCCTACCAAAGATCACCCTGTACGGCGAGCTTGCTACTGGACACCGTGACAGAGGGGCACCAAAGAAGAGATACAAAGACTGTCTCAAGAAGTCACTTAGTGCCTGCCAAATCGACCACCACCAGTGGTCTTCGCTTGCTGCGGACCGTGACACCTGGCACTCCACCATTTACAAGGCAGCCGTCTCCTTTGAGGACTCTCGCAGAGCTAGCCTTAAGGACAAGCAGCTCAGGAGAAAAAACAGAGATGCCGCAGCTCAGAACCCTGGCCAGACCTTCCCCTGCAGCCACTGCGGTCGAACCTGCTTGTCTCGGATTGGCCTCCGCAGCCACGAACAAGCCTGCAGACGTTGTGGGCAACTCCTATAAAATCTTCGTTCGCGAAGTCAAGCCAAGAGAGAGATATGGCAGTGTACACATTTGAAGCTTTCAGCCTCAGTATGATATGGGTTAAATGGGCGTCTAGGATGGCGAGAGGACACTGCGGCCGCAGCCACTCTCCCATCCTCAGACTTTGACCCATCGGTATAGATGCGAGAATAGCCAGGAAAAATTGAAAGCAGTTCATTGAGGCTCTGTTGGTATATGGCTGGTGGAGTACAGTCTTTCTTGTGGGCAGTCAGGTCCAGCAAGATGTCAGGAACTGGTAAGAGCCAAGGTGGAGTGATGTGTTGCAGGGATTCCGAAACTCTGTCCAGGTCCAATCCGGCCGCCTGCAGATGAGGTCGGACACGGAAAGAAAGTGGACGGACAGCTCCCGGATGGGTATTGTAAAAATCTGCAAACGATGGTTTAAAAACACAATCATAGGCAGGATTGTCTGGATGGGCCTTCAGTTTCAGAACGTAGCTGAGCATGAGGCGGATGCGGCGGAGCTTGAGAGAAGGCTCCCCTGCCTCGGCATACAGACTAGGAACTGGAGACGTCCTGAAGGCCCCAAGACATATCCGCAGACCCTGATGGTGAATTGTGTTCAGACGCTGTAGCACAGACTTGGAAGCTGAGCCATACACCACTGAGCCGTAATCCAGTTTGGACCGAACAAGGGCCCGGTACAGACGAAGTAAGACAGTACAGTCCGCACCCCAGTCAGTACGACCGACGACACGAAGAATGTCGAGAGCCTTCTGACAAGAGGTTCTAAGGTAATTAATATGGTTGCGGAAGGTAAGTCTTTTGTCAAAAATGACTCCCAGAAACTTTGCCTCCTCGGCCACCTTAATTGGCACTCCAGCAATGCTCAGGCTAGGTTCTGGAAAAAATTTCGTCTGGTTAGTAAAATGCACACAAACAGTCTTGGAGGGCGAGAACTTGAATCCATTGAGAGACACCCACCGCTGGATGCGATCAACGCACAGCTGCAAGCGCCTCTCAAGGGACGCAAGTCCTCGACCACGTGCGCACAAAGCAAAGTCGTCAACAAACAAAGAGCATTCAGAATCATCCTTGATGGCCTTTACAATGTTATTAATTTTAATACTAAATAAAACAGGAGATAGAATGCTGCCCTGTGGGACACCCATCTCCTGTTCAAAGGAGTCGGAGAGGGTGGAGCCCACACGGACATGGAACGACCGGTTAGTCAAAAAATTGTGAATAAAAACGGGCAGGTGCCCTTTAAAACCCATGTCCAACAAGTCAGACATTATGCCATACTTCCAGGTAGTGTCATAAGCCTTCTCAAGATCGAAGAAAACTGCACAGACATGCTGCTTGTTGACAAAAGAATCTCGAATAAATGATTCAAAGCGGACTAAATGGTCAGTTGTACTACGGAAGCGCCGGAAACCGCACTGGAGGTCTGTGAGGAGACTCTGTGACTCAAGATGCCACACCAGGCGGGCGTTGACCAGGCGCTCCATAGTTTTACATAAACATGATGTCAAAGCGATAGGCCGGTAGTTGCCCGGGTCGGAAGGATCCTTACCCGGCTTGGGGATCGGTACAACCACAGCCTGGTGCCAAGACGGCGGAAAATGACCAGTTCTCCAGATATGGTTAAAGGCCTTGAGAAGTACAAGGAGTGACCTCTCAGGCAGATGCGTTAGGAATTGATAGTGGACGGTATCTAGGCCAGCAGCAGAGTCATTACATTTCTGCAAAGCTTGCTGCAATTCTGATAATGTAAATGGGACATTATAGTCTTCTCCTTCTCTCTCTGGAAGAAAGGTGAATAATGCTCCGTTGAAGAATTATGGGCAATGGTGGAGGCAAGCAAATTGGCCACAGCTTTTTTATCTGTAGCCAAGCTGGCACCATCTCTAAGATGGCCAACAGAAGCCGAGCCACCCCTGCCCCTAATTCTCCGAACAGCCTTCCATACTTTCTGGGACGGAGTCCGAGAAGTTAAAGATGAGATGAAGCGTCTCCAGGAAGCACGGCGTTCACGTTTAAAAATGTAACGGGCTTTTGCCCTCTGTCTTTTAAAGGTTAAAATATTCACTTGCGACGGATTACGGAAAGCACGTCGCTGAGCAGATTTGCACACTATTTGGGCCTTGCGGCACTCTTCGTTGAACCATGGTACTCTCGGCTTTCGAGGGACTGATGCGGAAGTTTTAGGGATAGTTTCACCCGCTACGTCCAACAAAATAGTAGTAAAAGAAGAAATAGGTTCTTCAGATGACATGACCACCTCCTCTGTAATACGAGACTGACAGAGGGAGGCGAACAAAGGCCAGTTAGCTTTCTTAAGATTCCAGCGCCCCACCGGCGGATCCTCCCCACAGCTGACCGATGACAGGACTACTGGGAAGTGGTCACTACCACACAGGTCATCGTGAACCTTCCAGTCAAAGTCCAGCATGAGAGAAGGATCACACACAGTGAGGTCTAGAACAGAACTAGATCCTGAACCTGGGTTAGAGTATGTAGGTGAACCATCGTTAAAGACACACAGGTTAAGTTGAGAAAAAACATCTTCTAACATCTGACCTCTGCCATCATAGTGGTCACTACCCAAAGGTGAGCGTGACCGTTAAAATCCCCCATGAGAATAAAGGGAGGGGGCAGTTGATCAACTAAATTTAAAAAAATCATTACTACAGACCCGCAGGGATGGTGGCAGGTAAATACTGCATATGGTTATGGTCTTCTTCAAGGTAACCCGAGCTGCGACAGCCTGAAGACAGGTGTCGATGCTAATGGGGCTACATAAAATTTGGCTACTAATGAGAAGAGCCACTCCACCCGAGCGCCTCTCCGAATCAAGAGCCTTTATAACGTTAAAACCATTAAAGGACACAGGGTCAGAAGTCTTCAGGTAAGTCTCCTGAAGAGATATTACTGAGGGGTTATAGCACTTGACTAAAAGACGTAATTCCTCAAAGTTAGCTTGAAAACCACGACAATTCCACTGAAGCAGAGAGTCCATGATTATGTCTTATCTGGGGGTGCGGAGTTTTCCCCCCTTTTTCCTTTGCCTTGGAAGGAGTCGGAGAAACAGAGGGGGGCCGGCTCCCGGGCCTCCTCTGGTTCTTAGGAGATGAAGGGGGTGGAGCTGCCGCAGCATCGGCAACTTCCACTCCCTCCATCTGCTCCTCCAATGCAGCATATTTGTTTTGAAGGGGGACATCAGTGTTCCCCTTCTGGGCCCGTGCGCACGGCGGTCCCATAGATTTCTTAGACTTCTGGTCCTGGGCAGCGGTCCTGCCGCTAGAGTTAGCGGCCTTAGAAGGCTGACGAGAGCCAGAAACCTTTGGCTTTGACAAACTAGCAGGTTTGGGTGGGGGCTGAGGCTTAGGGGCAGCAGAAGGCGGTGCCACCGGACCGGTAGCGTCCGCCCTCTGCGTTCCCTGGCTCCTCGTCACCACCGGAGGAGGGTTACTCTCCAGGGGCGAGAGGATCCGAGGCTCCGCCCCCAACCAAGAAGTTGGGGTTTGACAAGAGAAGTCTTTGGTGGGGCGCTTGCCTACCACCGCAGCACTGAAAGTATACACAAAGTTGTTATTTGAGTTTGGCGCAGCCTCAGCTGCACCAGGACCGTCAACCAGTTTTTTTGCGTCCGCAAAGGACAGCCCCTTCTCCACACGCACCTGCTGAATCCTGCACTCGGAGATCCAACTTCCTGTCCGAAGCCATATGCGCCCCCTGGCAATTCACACACAGGGGGATGGCTGTGCAGGACTCAGCAGAGTGTCCGGGCTTAGTGCAACGGGCACATAGAGCCTCTGCCTGGCGGCATGTCTTCTGCCCATGGCCATACTTTTGGCACTTAAAGCACCGGAGGGGGAGAGGGACATACTTTTTCACTTTTAGGGAGTAGTAACCTCCCCAGATGGTAGTAGGAGCTGTGGGGGTGCCAAACGTCAGGATGATGGTAGGGAGACGGATCTCCCAACCACCTCGTTTGGAAATGAAGCGCCTGACGTAGGTCACCCCCTGTGACTTAAGGTTCCGTACAAGTTCATCTTCAGACAGTTCGGCCAATGCTTGATCTTTAATCACTCCTCTAGAGGAATTCATTGTTTTGTGGGGACCCTAAGGCGGACTCCTCATAAGAGTCAGCAGGCTGTGTCCGGTTAGAGAGTTTGGAGGATGAGGAAATCGCAAGCGGAGGACGGCTCAGTTGATCCTCACGGTTCACACAAATTCGATTATTTTTTTATTTATTTTTTTTTTTCCGTTTTCACCAGAACGAAGAAAAACACAGTTCATGCGAAGCACAATCCTTGAAAAACACACACAGGCACATAAATCCAAGCACACAAGTCTGAAGGAACACAGTAATCCACAAAAAGAAGATCAGTGAAAAACCGTTAGCAACGGTCTGTGGAGCGATAGGCTAACACGTCTGAACTTGAGAGCTAAGTAGAAACGACTGATTTGTGATTGGGCCACGTAGTGGGTACCTGATTGGACTGGGACGGGAGGCTACTCTCAGCCCTAATGAGGGTTCCCCGAGTGCCTCCCGGGTTGTGAAGGAACACAACAAGTTCTTAGGCTAAAATTGGGTAAGTAGTTGACACTTCCAGACAGTAATGTCATCGGTAATGTTTTTGAGGAAACAAAGACAGAGGTCCTCCATCAGCCGGCACCCAAGACAGTGTATCGCCCTCCTCACATCACCATTGGCGAGTCTGAACTAAAGTCAGTGCACCAGTTTACTTACCTTGGCTGCATTATCACGTCAGACGCCAAGCTGGACAAGGAGCTTGACAGCAGGCTGGCAAAAGCGAACAGCGCTTTCGGGCGACTTTTCAAGCGGGTGTGGCACAATCAACAGCTGAAAACAGGCACCAAGATCAGCGTGTACAGAGCTGTGGTCCTCACCACCCTGCTGTATGGTTCCGAGTCCTGGGCCCTCTACCGCAGCCAACTACGACTCCTCGAACGCTTCCACCAGCGCTGCCTGCGCACCATCATGGGCATTCACTGGAGTGACTATGTCACCAACGTCGAGGTCCTTGAACAGGCTGAAACTGTGAGCATCGAGGCTTTGCTGCTGCGGACACAGCTGCGCTGGGCGGGGCATGTCTCCAGGATGGAGGATCATCGCCTACCAAAGATCACCCTGTTCGGCGAGCTTGCTACTGGACACCGTGACAGAGGGGCACCAAAGAAGAGATACAAAGACTTCTCAAGAAGTCACTTAGTGCCTGCCAAATCGACCACCACCAGTGGTCTTCGCTTGCTGTGGACCGTGACACCTGGCGCTCCACCATTTACAAGGCAGCTGTCTCCTTTGAGGACTCTCGCAGAGCTAGCCTTAAGGACAAGCGGCTCAGGAGAAAAAACAGAGATGCCGCAACTCAGAACCCTGGCCATACCTCCCCCTGCAGCCACTGCGGTCGAAACTGCCTGTCCCGGATCGGCCTCCGCAGCCACGAACAAGCCTGCAGACGTCGTGGGCAACTCCTATAAATTCTTCGTTCGCGAAGTCAAGCCAAGAGAGAGACACAATGGCCAGTTGAGACCTTTCTACAATAGCTTCTGTACTTAAATTTGATTTTTTTTTTTTTTAAACTGCCATCCTTAGTTCAGTTCATTTAAGATGGCATTTCTTCAGCTCATAAAGGCCCATATGCACTCCATGCATCTATCAGAGGTCTACTCAGTTCCTTTAGATATAGCAACGCAAGTACATGCTTTCTATAATGATGAAGTAACTCTAGAAAATAAATACACGCTATCTTCAACAACACATCACTGGCATGGAAAAAAACACATACCTCATTGGTGATAAAAGAGACAGTGCTGGGAACAGGCTTGCTGTGCTTGGATGAAGAACGTTGTTTCCCTCCATCTCCAGACTCTTTCCGATTGACCAGTCTGTGCTCAGGGGAAGATTCGGCTGAGTCTGAAGCATCTTTCATATCAGTGTTCTCATCTGTTGCTAGAATGGTCTTCAGCACTGTTTTGTATTCTTTGGCTGCCTGCTCATACCTGCAAATGCAAACAAATTTTTAAGGTCAAAATATTATAAAGTAAAAATCCTGAATATTCCTCAGACATAGTCAATACATCTCTTGCTCCATTCAGGAGTTGTCTTTCAAAAAAAACGCATGCCAGTTCAGGAAACATATTGACAATGGCAGTTCAATGGTGATGCCTGAATAGCTTGGCACCTACAGTCAACAAGCTATTCTGGCACCACACAACTGTCATGGTTGTTTTGTCTCCAGGTTGTATTGTGACAGGGCTGAGTGAGTAATAATGCACACTGTCAGAAACTGAAAAGGGGTATCAAAACATGAAAATGGACTCACCTCTTGCTGGCTTTCTCAGCAGCAGCCTTGACCCAGGCAAACTTTTTGCCTGCCACCTGTCGACACCAGCTGTACAGGCCCAGCACGGCTTCCGGACACTCCAGGTCACACAGGGCTTGTACCAAGTACACTATACCCTGCTCAAACTCCAATCCCTGAAATAAAAGATATGAAGATGTACAGTATTTAATCAAAAGGATGAAAAAAAATTAGGTACATGGCTGCCTGACATAACAGTGATCACACTAGCCAATTTTTGATGGTAAATAATGTAAAGACAAGTAGCAGCCTGTAGGCAATACCAGTTAGAAATAAGAAATGCCAGCTTTAGAGGTGGGGATACTGAAAATATGTGAAGAATACCAGAATTTACAATAAAGTCACTTATTCAATTTCTGAGGCTTGACAGGAACCATGATGTACCTTCCCCCTCCGCTTCAACAGAAGACAATGCTGTACCTTTTCCACTTCCCCCAACCACCCTCCTCCACTGACTTTCCAAGGCCTGACTGAAACCACGCTTTATAGGCACGAAGCTATTCTGGCACCACCACTGAATTGTCATGGTTGATCCATATCTTGCAGTAATGAATCAAGACTGAATGAATTCATCCCACACTTTACAGAACACCCTACCTGAGTATTGTCCATGTCATAGAGGTCACTGAGAAGCTCATGTGCATGTCGCACCACCACAGCAGACATGCCTGCATGCGCCGCCACTGTCATGATACACATCCTGATGCGAGCAAGCCACTCCAAGCATGTGTTGCGATTGGTGCGAAAAAATGTCCTCACAATCTGAAATTATAGAAATTACTTTTTTCTTTTAGAAAACACGTAACAAGGTTTGTGGATGGCATAGCTGTACATGCCACCCACCAGCCCTGGCCATCAACAGTGTAAGACAATAATGAGGTTTTGCAATGAGCAACGCCCAATAATGAACAAGAGCAAAATCATAGCAGATAATCAGCTTCGACTATAAGCACAGACAACACTCCAAGCAACTCTAAGAGGCATAGATGCTCGTGAGTCCTCTGGGCTCATGAGGATCTATGCTTCTTGGAGATGGAGGGTTCATGCGGATCTATGCCCCTGGGAGATGTCTGGAGCGTTGTCTATGCCTATGGTCCAAGCTGAATAGCCACTGGGATTTCACTCTGGTTCACTGTTGAGAGTTGTTCATCACAAACGAAACCTCATTAATTTTGTCCATCTCAATAACTGCTGGCCACTCACACTAACAGTGTACAGGATCAGGGTTGGCGATGTAAACAATGAAAATCAACAAAAAATAATAAAACCCTGCTACAGCAAGTAAGATCAGTGTGACCATGACTTTCCAAGCAGTAATGTGACGGACTCAAAATGTGTACTTTGAGGCAGAGTATCACCACCTGACTGTCCAACTTTAACCCCAAATTTTGGATGTGTCACTAAATGACTATGTACCAGTTGCAGGAGGTGGATGGACCATGATAAGTCAAGGGTAGTGCCAGATTAGCTTGGTGCCATCAGGCACCAAGCTAATCTGGCACTATCTTTGAATTATCATGGTCCATCCATCTGCTGTAGGGCATCAACGAGTTAAAATTTTAAAAAAATTATTAAAAAAAACTCTGACCTTAGGCGGTGAAGCCATGGCAACAGCACATCCTTCATAGGCATTGTGCAGCAGCCTCTCCAAGTGTTCCATGAACTGTAGCAACACATGCACACGCTGCAGGCTGGCGTACTCCCCTGTCTTCTCGCCTGTGAATGGGTCAGTAAATATGATTGTAAATTAATAAATATCTTGTACACTTGAAGTTTATGTTTAACATGCTGGCATTAACTCCCATCTTTGCACCCGTAGGCACACCTCTGACAATGCTACAAATTTCTGCATGGTATGTTGACATGGTTTTAATGGAGTACTCTCATCATGACATTAACCCTTCCGCTGTTGGTAGCACTTTTTGTCGAGGTGATTACTGCAGAAGGGTTAATACATTGAGCCCAATGGTCAAAATGCAACATCTGAAGGATACACATTAGTTCTGAAAAAAGATCAAGCATAACAGTACGTGGGTAGTGTCAGACTTGATCCATCTCCTGTTTTACAGTGTCAGGCTGAATTGGTTATTTGTGTGAAGAGGGATTACTACAATACTGCTTTCAAATATTCAATCCAGGCATCTGCACTTAAAAGTTAACCCTTTGGCTGCTGGTCATGCTTTTCTTCAAGGTGATTTCTGCAAGATTGCTACCGACAGCTAAAAGGTTAATCCCATCCCCATATCACAACCCAATGTGTAAACTAAAAGCTGCTATCATCATCTTGACTCACTTTTCCCTGCATCTCCTGCTCCTCCTGTGTCCTCCGTCTCAGCCAAGTTTCTGGCCTCTGCAGCAAATGCCTTGAGTACACTCTCAATGGTCATGAAAGTGTCCTGTGGTTTCCCCAGCGGCGTGCGCAGTCGGGCCAGAACGGTGAAGTTGGCAGCCTCGTATGTCGCCCAGAACCAGGCGGAGGACTCAGTCAGATCACGCTGAGAAAAACAAGGACAAAAGAATATTAACCCTTATGTTGTGCTTTTATATATAGCTATGTGATGGTGGTGTGGTAGGGGACACAACAAAATAGTAGCTGAGCTGCAAGCCGAAAAGTGTTACCATATAATGATGCGGCCGGAATTGTTACAAACTTTGTCGCAAATTGAAAGCACTGATCCTTTCACTGCAGGATGCCTATTTTATCGCTCCATAGTAATGAAGTTTTTATCACATCGTTGTCGCCTACCACACCACCGTCATGTCATGCATATGAAAACGTGTATTTTTCTCTAAAATGTATTTTTTCGAGAAAATACTTACCGATGGCATTACTATATAGAAGTAGCACTTAGCCTATCAATTTCAGCCCAGGGATCGTTGTGTACAGCAACGCCACTGGGAACCACCCGAGTGAGCTGTACCAACATCCCTGAGTAGCTTCCCTTCGCTGAGTAGCTTCCCTTACCTCATACGGGCAAGTGCGTAGCGTCACCAGTTTCGCTCTTAGCTTACTGGCGGCAAGCGGGGCAGGTGAGAGGGCCCTCCGAGTAATGCCATCGGTAAGTATTTTTTCGAAAAAATACATTTTAGAGAAAAATACATTTGTTTCCTCGAAAAACATTACCGATGGCATTACTATATGGAAGAATAACGAAAAGGAGGAGGGCGCCGCCAATTACCCCGCCACTGCGGACGCATTAGTGAAAAAGGCTGGGATCAACACCTCACAATTTCAGCTAAGCGTTACCTAATGCGCCTGGGGTGCCGGTAGGGAGTGTTGAGCCACCGAGACGCCACCCACCAGGGCCAGGTTGTCCTGCTGGCTTGAGAGGTTGCACAGAGAGAAACGTGCAAAGGTGGATTCTGCTCTCCATCCTACTGCGGCGACAATGTCACTTACTGCGCAGTTGCGGTCAAAGGCGAGGCTGGTCGAGACAGCTCTGACTTTGTGCGCTCGAATTCACATCTGCTTGGTCCCTGCGGGGGAGAGGTCCTCATAAGCAGAGTGGATGATCTATCGCAACCATGAAGAGATAGTCTGCGCAGTAATATCCGTCCTGCCATGATACAAGGGCAGAAAAAGGCGGGATCGGCCTCTCCAGAAAGGTTTCGTCCTGCGGAGGTATATCTTCAAGACCCGGACAGGGTCCTGTTGGCGGGACTCCTGGGACTGGGAAGTGTCCGGCAGCGACCGGAGGTTGATCACCTGTGCCCTGGCCGAGGGGAGACTGTTCTTGGCAAGAAAAGCCGGGTTTGTGAGGAGTTGCACGGAGCCATCCATCCTGAACTGCAGGCAGGCAGATTCTATGGAGAGAGCATGCAGTTCACTAACTCGTGCTGCTGTGGCGAGTGCAAGGAGGAAGCAAGTCTTCCTGGTAACATCGGCCAGTCGGGCCAGGGACAAGGGCTCAAAGCGCTCAGAGTTGAGCCACGTGAGCAGCCAGGGAAGGTCCCAGCGAGGCACCAGCGAGCGCGGAACTGGACGATGGAGGTCAAAAAGGGCCATCAGGTCCGAAAGATCCTTGCACGCGCCCGAGTCGTTACGCCCAAGTGTCGGTATGTGTCGGCGATCATAGCCAGATAGCCCGGATGGTGATGGGCGCCAATTGCTGGTCCTCAAAAAGCCATAAGAAGAACTGGGCCAGGTGCAGCATAGTCAGCGTCGTGGTGGAAAGGCGTCGAGTCGCGCACCAGGACTGGAGGACACGCCACTTCCCTTCGTACACTCTGCGGGTGGAGGGTCTGCGGGCTGCAGCGATAGCTTCCACCGCTGCATGCGAGTAACCTGGCGCTGCGAGGGCCACCCACACAACCGCCAGGCGTGTAGGAGCAGCCTCTCCGGAAAGGCTTCGTGGCGCGCCGGCAGGGATCTTCTTCGCATGCAGGCTGGGTCTACGGACAGGGCATGCAAATCGCTGACTGGCGACTGTGGCAAGAGCCAGGAGGAAGCAGGTCTTCCTAGTCACGTCCGCCAGGCAGGCGAGAGGAAGAGGCTCGAACTGACTGGAGTTTCAGGTCAATACCCACGGAAGATCCCAGCATGGAACGAGAGAACGAGTGACTGGTCGCTGGAGTTCAAAATGGGACATCAAGTCTGAGAGGTCTTTACTCACAAACCAGATAGGTGAGGCTAGCGCTGGCAGAATTGTACAACAAACCAAGGAGAATTACTCAGCGCTGGACAGACGAACAGTTAGATCCCCTGCACCCTCCTATCAGGCACCCAATCGCCAGCCCACAGAGAAATACGCAGGTATAGAATAAGACGATCATTTGCATCTTCAAAAAAGATGCATCAGGTCTCTTATATAACCCATGTCTTTCTCCGGAACTTAGGAAGTAGGCAGGGGAAACATACATACACAAACACGAAGGTGCATTACTATATGTGGTCGGGTAAATACCCTGAATTCCCACAGTAGATGCACAGAACATTACACAACAATGCAACGATACAAATTTGCCTTGAGTTATACTAAGATACTCACAAACCAGATAGGTGAGGCTAGCGCTGGCAGAATTGTACAACAAACCAAGGGGAATTACTCAGCGCTGGACAGACGAACAGTTAGATCCCCTGCCCCCTCCTATCAGGCACCCAATCGGAGATGAAGGGGGTGGAGCTGCCGCAAAATCAGCAAGGGCATTTCTTATCCGAAGCCATATGCGCCCCCTGGCAATTCACACACAGGGGGGTGGCTGTGCAGGACTCGGCAGAGTGTCCGGGCTTAGTGCAACGGGCGCATGAAGCCTCTGCCTGACGGCATGTCTTCTGCCCATGGCCATACTTTTGGCACTTAAAGCACCGGAGGGGGAGAGGGACGTACTTTTTCACTCTCAGGGAGTAGTAACCTCCCCAGATGGTAGTAGGAGGGGTGGGGGTGCCAAACGTCAGGATGATGGTAGGGAGACGGATCTCCCCACCACCTCGCTTGGAAGCGAAGCGCCTGACGTAAGTCACCCCCTGAGACTTAAGGTTCCGTGCAAGGTCATCTTCCGACAGTTCTGCCAAAGCTTGATCTTTGATTACGCCTCTTGACGAATTCATAGTCTTGTGGGGTGTGACCTCCACCGGAGTGTCTCCGATGGAAGAGAGCCTCAGTAGCCCACTGGAGTGTGCCCGGGTACGGCACTCCACCAGCAAGTCACCAGACCTGAGGCGCTGGGCGTCAGGCCTGCCAACACGGCTCCTGAGGGTCTCCCCCACCAGAAAAGGATGCAGCTTGGTAACTGGTTTCTCCTTTACCTTGCTATGGACAATGAGGAAGCGAGGCCATACGGCCGACGCCTGAGGTGTCGCTTCCTCACAGTCCAAGTCACTGTCATTTTCAATGTTGGTGGCGATGTGCCGCTTCTGTGCAAGTTTTTTTTTTGTTTGTTTTTTCCATATTATATTAGTAGAGATATTCATCCCCCGGGGGTCCCCGCCCGCCACCGAGCCCAACAAGGGAAAGTGCAAATGTCGGCGGGTCTCCAGCCGACGCACAATGGAGACTGCCCGAAAGATATACTCAAGGGGGTAAGCCCGATTGAACCGTTTGAGCCACCGCCTTCTAGCACACCGTTGAATGCAGGGGAATACTGGCGTAAAGCAGCTAATCAGCAGCAGAAGCTATAGCATGGTGCTCCGTATATCAACCCGCATGTCAACAGTGGGATAGGGCTCAACGTGACAAGAGCCGATTGACTAGGCCGGTACGACTAGCCTCCCGTTTAGGTAGAAGTCAAGGCCGAAGTGGAGTGTTGGCACCAGTGAGCCGCAGCCCAAAGGGAACCTCAGCCACCAGGATCCTCTTCTCCCCCGACACGGGTCTCCAAGCACGGCAAACACTTGGGATCCAAAGGACCAAAATGTCACGAGTATTTTTAAGGACCAATCCAACATGGTACGACCTAGGTTAGCACAGCTCCTCAAAAACCGGACCAGTGAAAAGGCTGAACAACATATCTCCTGACATCAAGTCCTAATCCTGGACAAAGATGGCACCCGTCTGCTAGCCCACTCAGTCAGGGACTGAGCGGACTACCCACCTACGCCACATGGAGGCCGGTGCCGGGTAGGCCATACAGGTAACAGGCAAAGCACGGTGTGTACTCACATGTGAGGCTACTGTAGTGGTCAGGACGCGTAGCCGTCCTGCGTTGGGGGAGGCCGTCTCACCCCTGATTGAACGCCCTGGGGGAGGGGGCCCGACACCAAGCTCCATAGCCCATGAGCCCATGTGAGAGTACGGGGAGCGTCGTGGGTGAGACGACTGGGTGTAAGATGGTGGCTGGGCCGAGCGGGCTGTGGACACCACATCGCCTGATAGCGCACGCTGATGGCCGATGTAGGGCAGAAAGCGTTGTAGCAGTTAAGATGGTGGTTGGGCCGAGCGGGCCGTGGACACCACATCGTCTGATAGCGCATGCCGATGGCCAGTGTAAGGTAGAAGGCGTTGCAGCAGTACGGGTGTTCCTGACGGACAGACTACCCTGCTGCGCGTGTGGATCCCGGGGGGCAGCGGGTCGTTGCCACAGTAAGCCCCATAACTGCAACCACTGGACACCACATCGTCTGAAGTTCCCTCCAACCACTGAAGTTCCCTCCAAGGGGCATTCACGCCGCATGCCGAGAGGCCGAGCAGCCGGCATACAGCAGGCTGAAGGTGTGCATGTCGGTGGGCCACTGAAGGCCCCAACAGCCAGTATGTCTGGACTGGCATACTGTAACACATCAGTGCGAGATGGGATAAAGACAGAGGCGCTGACCACTGTCAGGAGGTACTGGCAGGTCAAAATTCTGATATCACATAAGCCTCTTGTCTCCCTCTCCGCATATGGTTAATAATATCGCTATGTCAAGCTGAGTAAGCTTCGTGTCGCGTCACGCCGCGCACGGACCGTGGCGAGCCCTGCCAGTACCTACTGTCACTCACTACCTGACCTTACGATCTTGCAACTGGACAGGAAAAATAAATTTGGACAGGAAGATCTCATGTGGACATAACACTTGGCCATTCAAGGTTAAGGTCCTGCCTTTTAACGCCGTAACGCAAAGAGAGAAAAAGGAGTACATACCAAAAGGAGAAATGGAGAACCTCCACAACGTGTCCTTTGTTGAAGTCTGCAGGTCCTCAACAGTCACTGCTGCCGAACTGTAGCAATGTCACAGTCCGGGACCACCCTACCGTCTTTTTTTTTATAATTTTTTTTTTTACACCTGCGTGCCTTAAAGTATTGGACCACTGCACTATCGCGGTTTACTTGCGATCGAGAAGAAAACGTGCAACGTCTAATCCATGAAAACTCATTCACAGGAGACTCAGCGAGCATGTCCGCATGACCCTAGGACGCGGCTCTAAAAACATCGCCTTCTGCAGGGTTCGAACCCGGGTTACCTGCGTGCTTTTTCTCGAGAAAGTACTGCACCGCTGTACTATCACGATTATCCATTGCAAAACTTATGCTGCCACACAGAGTAGTCCCCAGCATGCCGCTGCAAAAAGCACTTGACGTTTAACAATTCACTTCCATCACCCACAAGTACATAGTAAACCGCTTAGTCCCAAGAACTACTGAATGGAACTTAATCACACCACTTCCGATCAGGCATATTCAGATTCCGATTGGTTGCGCTAACCAGAGGACCCAACCGATTGGCTCATAACCCCTGAGGGGACACGATGGCTCGGAGGTAATGAGCTGCAAGTCGGCGAAGAAATGGCAACCGTAAGCGGACCATATCAGCGCTTTGTCCGCTGAGGATAATTATTGGCTGTACAGCGTAAGACGGCAAATTCAGAAGAGTTAGCGTCTCTGAAAGCAAACCAAGCACACGCCGAATCGGGCCCGTAGAGCAACGCACCACCACGCCAGTTGACATGCGAAGAAAATGAAAATATCCAAAGGGTAGTGCGACCGCTGGTCAGGAAGTTCCGGGACCCCTGACCCGAGGCCTTACCTCGTCAGGTCAAGAGACCAGTAGGAAAACCAAAATGCGAACTATGAAGGGAGCCGAAGGCTGAAGGCAACCTGCTTGCAGGAAGCTAAGCGCGAAACTGGTGATGCTACGCGCTTGCCAGTATGAGGTAAGGGGAGCTACTCAGTGAAGGGAAGCTACTCTAGGATGTTGGTACAGCTCACTCGGGTGGTTCCCCAGTGGCGTTGCTGTACACAATGATCCCTGGGTTGAAATTGATAGGCTAAGTGCTACTTCCACATAGTAATGCCATCGGTAATGTTTTTCGATGAAACAAATGAATTTCTTTCTAAAATGTATTTTTTCGAAAAATACTTACCAATGGCATTACTAATAGGAAGGTACACTTAGCTACCGATTTCAGCCTTAGTCTCCGTTGTGTATAGCAACACAACCGGGGAGGCGACTCTAGGGAGTCGTCATTTAAGAACTCCCTGAGTGGCCTCCCCTCCCTCCTCATGAGGCCACGTGGGCTGACATGCCAGTCATACGCAAAGCGAACGTAGCTGGTGGCAAGCGGGGCAGGTGGGAGGGCCCTTTGAGTAATGCCATCGGTAAATATTTTTCGAAAAAATACATTTTTGAGAAAAATTCATTTGTTTCCTCAAAAAACATTACCGATGGCATTACTAATAGGAAGAATAACGAAAAGGCGGAGGTTGCCGCCCACCATACCCTGACATGGTAACATGCTTAGCGGGGCACACTGGGCGCGAACTCCCGATCATTTCAACTAAGCATTACCTAGGGCGCCAGGAAGGAGTGCTGAGCCGCCGACACATCACCGACAAGGGCCAGGTTCTCCCGCTCGCCCGAAAGGTCCCGGAGTGGCGGAGGGTGCCGCCCACCATACCCTGACATGGTAACATGCTTAGCGGGGCGCACTGGGCGCGAACTCCCGATCATTTCAACTAAGCATTACCTAGGGCGCTGGGAAGGAGTGCTGAGCCGCCGATACATCACCAACAAGGGCCAAGTTCTCCCGCTGGCCCGAGAGGTCCCGGAGTTAGAAGCGGGCGAAGGTGGAACTCGTTCGCCACCCGATGGCCGCCACAATGTCCTGCACTGCACAGTTGCGGTTGAAGGCGACTGCTCTGACCTAGTGCGCTCGAATCCGCAGTCTCTGCGCCCCCTCCGTGGAGAGTTCCTTATAAGCGGAATGGATGACTTCTTCTTCTTCTTCTCGAACGCCGTCACACTTGGAGTTTGGCTCTCAAAATGAAATCTGTGGTCTTCTGTAGTGCCTCCACAGGCCTGTACAGTTTCTCTTGTAGAGTGGCGGGCTTCGGCCATATCTCCTCCCTCAGCGGCTGGTGGTTCCCACAGTCCTGGAGGATGTGCTCTGTGGTCTGCTCTGCTTCTCCACAAGGGCACAGGGGAGATGGCACGAGGTGGAAGCGTCTGTGCAGGTGGAAATTGAGTCGGTTGTGCCCGGTCCTCAGATGAAAGATGGTCACCTGCTCTTGTCTGGACAGCTGATGGTAACTGTCTATGGGCCGTTGTGGTGGTCTGTACACAGACTTAATGATGGTCTTCATCTCTGTGAAGCTGACTCCATTTTCATCTTGTTCTTTCTCTGCACCCGCTTTTGCCATTCTGTCAGCTTCTTCATTGCCGTAGATGCCACAGTGTGAAGGGATCCACTGCAGCACCAGTCTGGTGCACTTGATGTTTTGCAGTGCCTCTTGTAGACGTGGCAGTTTGCTTGCTGTTGCTGCCTCAAGGACAGACATGGCATCAGTAAGGACGGAATGGATGACAGTGACAAGGGTATTGTCTGCACCGAGATATCATCCTTGCCACGTCTTAGGGGCAGGAAGAGGCGCTTCCGTCCCCATCTAGTCTTGGCGAGAAAAGATGGGTTCATTATGAGCTGGACGGAGCCATCCACCCGAAACTGGAGGCAAGGTGGTTCCGACAGCGCATGCAGCTCGCTGACTCTGGCAACCGAGGCGAGTGTGAGTAGGAAGCAGGTCTTCATGAGGACGTTGGCCATAGCGACTAAGGGCAAAGGTTCGAATCGGCCCGAGTTAAGCCACGCGAGGACCCAAGCCAGATCCCAGCACGAGAGCAGCGATCACTGGACCAGACGCTGCAGCTCGAAGTGGGCGAGGAGGTCGGCGAGGTCTTTGCACGCGCCAAGATCCGGCTGGCCCAGATGGCGGTAGGTATTTGCGACCATAGAGAGATACCCCCGGATGGTGATAGGGGCCAAATTCTGCTCTCCAAAAAGCCACAGAAAGAACTCGGCCAACTGGGGTGTCGTCAGAGCTGTGGGAGACAGGCGTCTCGCACAACCTCCTGTAAGTGGAGTTTCTTCAGACATGGGTGGAAGAGGGCCTGCCGCGGTTGCTTCAGCATCACGCGCGGGGTGGGTAACAGCAGGGGAGCGTTCGTGGCGAGGCTCACCAGGTCAGTCATCCAGCTGCGGGCCCAGCTGGGAGCCATGAGGAAGACGACCGTGTTGGAGCCCCTGAGCTACAGCGACACCTTGGGGACAAGCACGGCCGGGGGATAAGCGTAGGCCACCAGACCGTCGCAAGAGATCGACAGGGCATCCACTGCCCAGGCGAGGGGATCCGGGATGGGCGAGACAAAGAGGGGCAGCTGCGTGTTCCACCGCGTCATGAAAAGGTCGACCAAAGGCATCTCACAGCGTGCGCCGATCATCCGGAAGATCTCCGGCTTGAGGGTCCACCCGGTATGAAGCAGCTGCCCCCGGCGAGAGAGGGAGTCCGCGAGGACATTCAGGCGGCCCAGCACCAGAAGAATAACTGGTAGAGGAGCATACAGAGGGACGGTTAGCTGGTCCCCCCTTGCCTCTGAATGTACGAAACGACGGTCGAGTTGTTGGACAGAATCAAAATCTCGTGGTGACAGAGGTCGATGACAGAGGCGCGACTCCCAATGTGTCAGAGCCAGCCAAACGGCTTTCATCTCCAGCCAGTTGCTGTGTCTGTTCTGGAAGGACGGTGGCCACCAGCCCGAGACCTCATCGAAGTCCGGGAGGAGGTGAGCTTCCCAGTTGGACCGGCTCGCGTTGGTGCAGAGCGAGAGTCGAGGAGGGGGTTAGGAGAGGGGTACCCGCGACCCGAGCCAGGTCGGATCCGTCCACCGCTGGAGGTTGGATCGGATCAAGGGGGGCACACACAGGCACTGGAGCCGCAAGGTCACCCGAGGACGGTTGCCAATGGAGCAAGAGTTGCAGCTGGAGGGGCCGTGCGTAGAGTCGGCCAAGGGGCAGGAAGTCGGCTGCCACACTGATGAGGCCCAGCAAATGAAGCCAGGTCCGGGCCGGGCATGCTCCGCGAGCGTCACTTGGTGACCCGCTGCGGCCAGCTTCTGCACACGAGCGTCCGTTAGCCTCACACTGTTGCGGTCTGCCAGAAACTCCATTCCCAAGTGGACGAAAGTACTGGAGGGGGAAAGATCCGACTTTCCATGATTGACCACAAACCCCAGCCGCTGAAAAAGGGCTAGAAGAGTGTCCCTGTCCGCCTCCAGCGATGGGGAGTCCTGGTTCCAGAGCAGGTCATCTAGCTAATTGGAGGAAGGGCTGGAGGACGACTGCCGGACCCAGACTACCACCGAGTCCATAATCCGCGTGAAGACCCACGGGATGATGTTGAGGCCGAAGGGGAGAGCGCGGAACTGGTCTACAACTCCGCCAAAGGTGAAGCACAGGAAGGGCCTGAGAAGCCGAGTGTATGGGGATGTGCAGTTAATCATCAGATAGGTTGAGGCTGACCGCAAAGTCCATGGGGCGCACCACCGACCTCACGGCCCACGCTGTCTCCATGCAAAACGAGGGGGGCGAAATGAACCTGTTTAGGGCTGACAGGTCGATGACAGGACGCCACCAGCTGCCCGGCTTGGGGACCAGGAAGAGGCAGATGTAGAAGGCCGGCAAGTCGGGTCGAGAGACCACCTCTGTGGCAGCCTTCTGAAGTAGGTGAAGCGATCTCCTGATCAAGCGCCACCTCCTTGCCAGGGTCGGAAGGCACCCGAGTCCACACCGGAGAGGAGGAGGCTGGCGAAAAGAAATAAGCAGTCCATTTCAGATAGTGGAGTGCACCCACGGATCGTCTGGCAGCAGCGACCACCACTCGTCGCTGCGGAGGGCTAGCCTCCCGCCGACGGGGGGCTCTGAGGCCATCGGCGAGGGAGGGAGAGGGAGGTAGTCACTGGGCCCGCCCATGCCCAAACCTCCTGGAGGCGCGGGGGAAGGAGGGGGTGGAGGAGGTGACAGAGCGAGCACGGCCGTAGAGGACAGGTCGACCTGGTCTAGGGGCTCCTCTGGTGGAGAGTCGAGGGGTGGGTCTGAGGCTCCGCAGGGGACGACCGAAAGCCCTGGGGGAAGTAGGAAAGCGGGCGGAGGCCGCGGGAGGGGAGGGGGCTCTCGGCCAAGGTCCTTGGTCGTCTCCCTCACGGACTGCCAGGTAGAGCCGAAGAGGAGGGCCCCTCCGAGGGGAGCCTGTCGCAGCTGGCCCTTCACCGTCGCGGGAATGCCGACACATCTCCGTAGGACGCCGTCTCGCCGCATAAAGTCACAGTTGGCAGCAGCCACCAACGCGTCGGTCAAGGCATGGTACACCACCCGATTAGCCGTCACCGCTATGGAGTACAAATCGCTCAAGGGGTCCGGGGCCTCAGGAGACTCCCAAAACTCCTCCACCCATCGCACCACCGCCTTGGTCGCCAACTCAAAAAGAAACCAAACGGCCAGCTCATTCCGAATCAGGGTAGCCGTCTTGTCAAGGCCCAAGGGAGCAGATCTACCCACCCCGGTCCTACCACCAAGCTGTGCTTCTGCCGCGGGGTCCACTGGAGGAAGGGGACACAGGAAAGACTGGGAGTGTCACGCATACCAGTTCTGCCCGAACTTGGATCTCCACAACCGCGGGCCAGCGGCGGTCGGAAAAGAAACCCCTGTCCGACAAGCCGCCCTGCTGCAAGTGGGCGTTAAAGGCGTCCGTCAGGTCCCGAAAGTCGGCCGGCTGAGGAAGCGACTTGAAACGTTTGTACTGGTGCGAGGCGTCGACAGATGCTGAAGCCTTCTGCTTAAGCGGAGGAGAAGGGGGGCAAGCTTCCGGCAAAAGGGAGGCCAAAATCAGGCAGGCCACTTCGTCGAGGGCTCGACAGTACTCTATGCCCAAGGCAAAGGGTTGGCAGGGGTGACGAGCTATGAGCGGAGGAGGGGGGGGGCTCCTGATCGGGGTGGGTGAGCGAGCCGCGGACGAGCGGAGGCGAGCAGGGCGACTCGAGAGCGTAGACTGAGGCTCCCGCGGCAAGTGCATGGAAGCCGAGTCCTTGGGATGCAGGCTGAGGACATCGTCATCATCCCCCCAGAAAGACCCCCCGGGCGAGGGGGGGGGAGGCCCGGGACACATGAAGGGCCGGAAGGGGGCCATGCGGTCGAAACAGTAACGCGGACCAAAGGGCCAGGGAGGCCCGCAGGGAGGGGGGTGTAACTAGCGCTCACCTGAGAGGCTGGTCAGCAGGGCGATGGGAGGCAAGCAAACCGCGAGTCGTCCTGAGCCTGGCGAGGAGGGGAGCCACCACATTGGGAGCCGAAGCGGCTACGGTCGGGCGAGCGAGGCCGCACGGCGCCGGAGCGGAGGTCCCTGGTGAGAGGGCTGCGAAGAGCGATGTCGTGACACCACCCACCGCACCGGACTAGCGTTGGAGAACAGGGACGGCTGTCCACACAGGCGCCGTGCGTGACCATCCGTCTGCGTGTGCCTATGAGATGCACCGAACGAGGCCCTTGCCGTCGGGGGAGCTCACGCCGGACAGGGTGGGGGGGTGGGGGGGGGTGGGGGGGGGACTCGAGTGAAGTGGCCCAGGTCTCCAGGTGGCTTGATCCAGCTGGGAGGGGCAGTCCCGATCGCTGTAGGTCCCGATCCAGAACCGAGCGGGAGGAAACAGGCAACGGGTGAGCGCTGAGGTCAGCGGTCCATCTCCGGCGCGACGCAAAGGCCCATAATATCAGAGGACGTCTGTCTACGGGCTCCCGGGTGGCTGGAAGGCACGGGAGCGGACGTCGCACTGGCTGCGGAGCGCAAGTCTTCCGGCAGTTGCCCGCGTAAACAAGGCGCTGCAGGCCGGTCACGGTGGTAAAAATCCCATAGTCGTGACTATTGTCGCTCCTTCCACGATGAGCACACTTACACGTTCGGGATGAGGAGCAGCCGAAGCAAGGTAGACACAGAGCGTGGGTGTCGCTCGGCCACTGAAACCGCAAGCAGCGCGGGCACGAAAGTAACTGCGCACTGTAACAGAAAAAGGACCCCATGAGAAGAACCGGCCGCGCCCAAGTCGCAAAAAGTACTCGCGGCAAAATTCGAAAGCACTAAGTACGGCCGCCGGAGGCAGCCTACTCAGGTCAAGCCGGAGCCGGTCGGAAAACCGTCAGCTCAGGCATCACCCGAGACCTTATTTCATGGCAGCCACGTCGGGAAACCAAGGGGCCCAGCCGAAAAAAAATGCCACCAGGCGCCGGTCCACAGTAGAAAGGATGCTGGCAGGATCACACCAACACAAAGATAATCCCCAAAACACATAAGCGAAATCCAAAGAATCCACACAAAGGCACGTGATAAGTCCATCCGTTCGCTAGGAAGCTAAGCATATGACTGGCGTGTCAGCCCACGTGGCCTCATGGGGAGGTAGAGGAGGCCACTCAGGGAGTTCTTGAATGACGACTCCCTAAAGTCGCCTCCCCGGTTGTGTTGATATACACAACGGAGACTTAGGCTGAAATCAGTAGCTAAGTGCACCTTCCTATTTATAATGCCATCGGTAAAGTTTTTGGAGGAAACAAAATCATTCTTCATTTCTACTATCGCCAACACTTCTGCGCTGCTGTCGCATCCCTTTATAGAAACAAACCATATGGCTGACAGCAGCACTTCTGTCAAGGTGATTCCTGTAGGAATCACTTCGATAAAAAGTGCTGCTGACAGCCAAAGGGTTAACAATTATATCCACACTTAATTTAAATAATTTGAGCAATAATTTGATCAGGAAACAGATCAACATAACAGTGACACTTCTGGTTGTAACACTCTATCATATCCCAACATTTGCTGCTTGACTTATAATATGAACAAACTTCACAAAACTTATAAAATGATCTCATGATAATAAATCAATTTAAATTTTCATTTCGGATGACACAAGTCAATTATTTACTTACATCAGACAAGATGACATTGTCCTGTCCCCTCTCTCCCTCCTTGTTGGAGCGCTGGCCATTGTAGAACATCGCCTCCAGCCAGTGGAAGGCTCCAAATTGGCTATTTTAAAAAAAACTCAGATTGTGATGATACGTTCAACTTGCAGTGATTCTTTTATCTGAATTACAAATGGGATATAGCACCAACTAGCACATATGTGCTTTATTATTTTTATTATCATCATACCTTGGCCATATGTCATTTTCATCATCACTGCTATAAATGTCATTGTTAGTATTATGTTCATACCTTGGTTGAATGTTGTTCAGCATGTAGGACATAATGTGACGGAAGTTGTGAGTGTGGAACAGGCCCAGGGAGGGAAAGCCAAGGTGATTTCTGCGAGCCAGCCAGGCCATCTTCAGGCCGACAGTGCGATCTTTTCGCTGACGAGCCAATGCCTCTTCCTCAGCCTCAAAGGCCATGCTGCTGCTGCAAAAGATATCAATGAGTTGTAAGATTAACGCAATCAGCCATGGCCAAGTAGAGCCGTGGCAAACTACAGCCAGATTGAATGACTCCAATAGTTCAACAACAGTACCAGACTAGCTGGGTAACTTGATTGTGTCCAAGCTAGACTGGCACTACACTGAATTATCGTTGGTTGTGTCCAAGCTAGACTTACTTACTTACGCCTGTCACCCCTACCAGGGTATAGGCCGTCGACGAGAGACCTCCAGCAACTCCTGTCCTGTGCTTCTCCTTTGATTTTACTCCAGGTGGTTCCCAGTCTCTTGACGTCTGCTTGGAGGTCTCGACGCCAGGTGTTTCTCGGCCTGCCTCTTTTCCTCTTTCCCTGGGGGTTCCATGACAATGCCTGCCTTGTGATACTGGAAACTGGCTTTCTCAGACTGTGACCAATCCATCCCCATCTTCTTCGTCCAATTTCATTCTCTGCTGTTATCTGCTCTGTTCTCTTCCAGAGTCTGACGTTGCTGATCTTCTCTGGCCAGTGGATTTTCAAGATTCTTCTAAGGCAACTGTTTATGAAGATCTGTACTCTGTTGACTGGTTTTTTTGTCAATGATGCTCCCGAGATAGGTGAAGGACTCCACCTCCTCCAACGGGGTGCCAGCAAGCAAGATTGGTTCTTCCCTGGTTGTGTTCAGCCTCATTGTCTTTGTTTTCTGTTTGTGGATGGTGAGGCCCACTTGGGACGAGATGTCAGCAAGCCTCGTGGTCTTGTCCTGCATTTGTTGATGAGTGTGGGACAGTAAAGCCAAGTCGTCTGCAAAATCGAGGTCGTCAAGCTGTGTCCACAGTGTCCACTGTATTCCGCTTCTTCTCTGCTCTGTGGTCCTCTTCATGACCCAGTCTATGGCCAGTAGGAAGAGGAACGGAGACAGCAAACACCCCTGCCTGACGCCGGTTCTGACCTGGAGCTCCTTGGTGAACTGTCCTTCATGGATCATGCGACATGTCATACCATCGTAGCTGCTCTTGATCAGGCAGACAAGTTTTGTGGGTACACCGTAGTGTCGTAGGAGTTTCCACAAAGTCTCTCGGTCCACGCTGTCAAATGCTTTCCAAGTAAGACTGGCACTACCTAAAATTATCTTCAACTGTGTCCTTGGTCTAAAATGCCACGATGTTATGAAGGAAGTGGCTTGTTCGCCAAATCAGCATGCACCCCCATGAACCTGTTTTCTTTTAATATTCTTGCCATATGCACTGATTTTTTTAAAGATATTTCAAAAGCAAATCCCTTTACCCTTTGACTGTCTGTAGCCTTTTTTGTCATGATGATTCCTACAGGAATCATCATGACAAAAAACGCTACCGACAGCCAAAGGTTTAGCAAGCCTGAAAAATGTATTTTTCCTTAAAATAAATTTTTTCGAAAAATACTTACTGATGGTATTACTGATAGGAAGATATACTTAGCCTGTCAATTTCAGCCTCCAAAAATGTTGTGTGTTGCTACACAACCAGGGACGTAATTCTAGCTAGCAGCTACCCCATCCCCTGAGTGGCCTCCCTATCCTCCGGATAGCCTCCCTTCCTGATCTCGCGAGAGGTCGTTATTTCCAAGTTCTATCTTAGCAGACGGCAAGCGGGGAAGGTGGGAGGGAAATCTGAGTAATACCATCGCTAAGTATTTTTCGAAAAAAATTATTTTAAGGAAAAATACATTTGTTTCATCAAAAACGTTACCGATGGTATTACTGATAGGAAGAGGAGGAAGGTGCCGTTGCAAAGACTCAGCCGTGGGGTAACTGCTTAGCTAGGTCCCGTTCAAGCGCACACTCCCGGCAATTTCAGTTAAGTATTACCTATGGCGCATCCAGCGCCGGGAGGGAGTATTGCGCCGCAGCAATGTCCCCCACTAGTGCCAGGTTTTGCCTATGGCCAGACAGGTCACGGAAGTAAAAACGGGCGAAAGTAGGTTCAGCCCTCCAGCCCACCGCCACCACAATGTCCCGCACGGCGCAGTTGCGGTCGAACGCTACGCTCGTGGAGACAGCCCGGACTTCATGCGCTCGAATTTTCAACCTCTTTGCTCCCTCTGTCGAGAGGTCTTCATAAGAGGATCTAATGATTCCGCGCAGCCAAGCGGATATCGTCTGAGCAGAAATATCATTCTTGCCCGGAGCTAAGGGCAGGAAGAGGCGTAAACGACCTCGCCGTAGAGGTTTCAACTGGCAGAGGTAAATTTGTAACGCCCTGATCGGGTCTTGTTGGCGTACGTCCTGGAGCATATTTGGGCTCCGCAATGGACGAATAGTGATCGGTTGAGGTGGGGCGGAAGAGAGCCTGTTCTTGGCCAAAAAGGAAGGACTAGTGAGGAGTTGGACAGAGCCATCGGCCCGCAGATGTAGGCAAGACGGGTGTATAGAGAAAGCGTGGAGTTCACTCACACGAGAGGCAGTGGCCAGAGCCAGTAAGAAGCACGTTTTTCGAGTCAAGTCAGAGAACTGCGCCAAATGCAGGGGCTCAAAACGTGCAGTGTTCAGCCATGTTAAGACCCATGCGAGGTCCCAGCGAGGTAGTAGGGAGCGTGTGACAGGTCGCTGGAGGTCAAAATGAGCCATAAGATCGGCGAGATTTTTGCATGCACCGGGATCGGGTAGTCCCAAATGGCGGTATGTATCAGCCACCATAGAAAGATATTCCCGAATAGTGATGGGTGCTAGAGACTGATCCTGAAAGAGCCACAGAAAGAATTCAGCCAGCTGAGGCATAGTCAAAGCAGTGGGGGAAAGTTGTCTAGTACCGCACCAAGCTTGCAGAACTCTCCATTTTCCCTTATAAACCTTCCGGGTGGAAGGGCGTCGTGCTGAAGCGATAGCCGCCACCGCTGCATCCGAGAAACCTCGAGCGGTGAGGGCACGCCGCACAACCTCCAGGCGTGTAAGAGGAGGTTCTCCGGGCAAGGGTGAAAAAGGTCTTGTCGGGGTTGCTTCAGCATCGTCCGCGGTGTTGGAAGCCGGAGCGGGGGATCTGTGGCGAGACTCAGAAGATCCGTTGCCCAGTTCTTGGTCCAAGAAAATGGGGCTACCAAGAACGTGTTGCAGCCGCAGAGTTTGAGGAGAATCTTGGGGATCAGGACCGAGGGAGGGTATGCGTAGGCCAGGAG
This sequence comes from Semisulcospira habei, assembly GCA_036245525.1. Lineage (NCBI taxonomy): Eukaryota > Metazoa > Mollusca > Gastropoda > Semisulcospiridae > Semisulcospira > Semisulcospira habei. The sequence goes on from BTPG01000008.1 coordinate 45,512,821, forward strand.
ACCCTCCCAAGGAATGGAGAGAGTGTCTACCGCCCACGCCAGCGGGTCTGGGAATGGAGAGATGAAGAGGGGAAGTTGTGTATTCCACCACGTCGTGAACAGGTCGATCATGGGTGTCTCCCAGTGGACACAAATCATGCGAAAAATATATTTTTCTCTAAAATGTATTTTTTGGAAAAATACTTACCGATGGCATGACTAATAGGAGGTACACTTAGCATACCGATTTCAGCCTAAGCATCCGATGTGTATACTATACAAACAAGGAGGCGACTTCAGAGCGTCGTTACCAAGCCCTGAGTGGCCTCCCCTTCCTCCATATCCGGTGCTTTCCTTCCCGTCAGTCTTTTTGCCTTAGCTCAATAGCGGCAAGCGGGGCAGGAGGGAGGGACCTCTGAGTCATGCCATCGGTAAGTATTTTTCAAACAAATACATTTTAGAGAAAAATATATTTGTTTTCTCAAAACTCTTACCGATGGCATGACTAATAGGAGGAATGTCAAATAGGAGGTGGGTGCCGCCTAACACAACCCTCAAACGAATCTCCAAGAAGTGCACTCCCCGTGCTTTAGGTTATCGAGGCCACCCACATGCGCTCAACTCTCAATGATTTCAGCCATGCGTACCTACTGTGCTGGTGGTGCCTGGAGGGAGTGCTGCGCTGCTGAGATGTCCCCCACCATGGCCAAACTGTCACGCTGGCCGGATAGGTCCCGCAAGTAGAAACGGGCGAAGGTGGATTCCGCCCGCCAGCCCACGGCAGCCACAATGTCTCGTACTGCGCAATTGCGATCAAATGCGATGCTCATTGCCACTGCCCTCACTTCGTGTGCCCGTATGCGCATCGTTTTTGCTCTCTCGGGGGAGACTTCTGTATACGAAGACCGGATGACCCATCTTAGCCAGGATGAGATTGTCTGTGCGGAGATATCACGTCTGCCTGGGGCCAAGGGCAAGAAAAGGCGGGTATGTCCTTGTCTGAGTGGCTTCGTTCTGCGCAAGTAAATTCGCAGCGCTCGGACCAGATCCTGTTGACGAGATTCTGGGGACTGATCCGTACGTCGTAGGGGTCTTATCGTTATGACCTGTGGAGCAGCTGCGGGTAGGCGATTCTTGGCTAAGAAGGATTGGTCGGTGAGAAGCTGCACCGAACCATCAGTCCGGAATTGTAGATAGGCGGAGCGCGTGGAGAGCGCATGTAACTCGCTCACTCGGGATGCTGTGGCGAGTGCCAACAGAAAGCATGTTTTCCTGGTTAAGTCACTGAACCGTGCCAAGGTGAGAGGTTCAAAGCGGGTTGAGTTGAGCCACATCAGAACCCATGCCAAGTCCCAGCGCGGGACTAGAGAGCGTGAAACCGGTCGCTGAAGGTCTAGGTGTGCCATCAGATCTGATATATCTTTACAGGTTCTTGGGTCTGGTCGACCCAAGTGGCGGTAAGTGTCCGCAATCATGGCCAAGTATCCCCTGATGGTGATGGGCGCGAGGTTCTGCTGGACGAAAAGCCATAGAAAGAACTCCGCCAGCTGGGGCATAGTCAGATCCGTGGGGGAGAGCTGCTGGGAAGCGCACCAGGACTGTAGTATTCTCCATTTGCCCTCGTAAACGTTCCGGGTTGAAGCTCTGCGGGCTGCTGCGATAGCCGCCACAGCTGCACTCGAGAAGCCTCGTGCGGCGAGGGCCTGCCGCACAATCTCCAAGCGTGAAGGAGTAATCGCTCTGGGCACGGGTGGTAAAGACTCTGTCGGGGCTGCTTGAGCATCATGCGGGGGGTGGGAAGTCGCAAGGGGGGATCTGTGGCCAGATTCAGGAGGTCTGTGGTCCAACTCTTGGTCCAGTTGAAGGGCGCCACCAACAGAAGAACTGCATTGATTCCCCTGAGTTTCTGGAGGACTTCGGGTACCAGAACGGATGGCGGGTATGCATATGCCAGCAGGCCCTCCCAAGGAATGGAGAGAGTGTCTACTGCCCAGGCCTGGGGATCCGGAAGGGGAGAGACAAAGAGGGGGAGCTGCTTGTTCCACCGTGTGGCGAAGAGATCGATCATCGGTGTCTCCCATCGCGTGCAGATGAGCCGAAAGATGTCCGGACGGAGAGACCACTCTGTGTGGAGAAGCTGGCCCCGCCGTGAGAGGGAGTCCGCGAGGACATTCAGGTGACCGGGTATGTGCCGCGCTCGAAGAGTGATGCTGCGATCCCTGCACCACAGGAGAATTTGGTACAATAGTATGCAGAGAGAGGGCGACCTCGTCCCGCCCTGATTCTGGATGTAAGCGACTACCGTGGTGTTGTCGGAAAAAATCAGGACTGCTTGTTGAGAGAGACGATCTTCCCAGGCAACGAGGGCAAGCCAAACGGCCTTCAGTTCCAGCCAGTTTATGTTTTTTTCCGACGTGATCTTGCGGCCAGCTGCCCGAAGCTGTGATGAACTCTGGCAGCAGGTGTGCACCCCAGCCAGCTAGGCTCGCATCCATGCAGATGGAAAGTAGAGGAGAGGGGGAGACGAGGGGAACCCCTGATGCAAGCCAGGAAGGATCCGTCCAACACTGTAGGTGAGGTCTGATCAAAGGAGACACTGGAACAGGGGTCGTCAGATCGCCAGACGAAGGACGCCAGTGGAGGAGTAGATGCAACTGCACCGGTCTGGAGTAGAGTCTGCCGAGGGGCAGAAGGTCCGCCGCCGCACTCAATAGTCCCAGAAGTTGTAGCCAAACCCTGGCCGGAACCGCATCTGCACGTGAGACTTGGAGCGCCAGCATTGCCAACTTCTGAATCCGAGCTGCGGGAAGCCGAACGCGGTTGAGGTCGGTCAGGAATTCCATGCCGAGATGTACGAATCGGCGAGATGGCGCAAGGTCCGACTTGCCGAAATTGATCAGAAAACCGAGCTGGCGGAAGAGGATGATCAGTGCTTCCCTGTTCCTCTCCAGATCGGAGGCAATCTGATTTCGGAGGAGCAAATCGTCCAGATAGTTGGAAGTTGGACTCGAGGACGACCGGCGGAACTTTGCGACGACTGCATCGATGATTCTGGTGAAAACCCAAGGGCTGAGGGTGAGGCCAAAGGGGAGCATCTGGAACTGATACACCACTCCACGGAAAGCGAAGCGCAGATACCGTCGGGAGGCCGGATGCACAGGAACGTGAAAGTACGCGTCCGCCAGATCGAGGCTGACTGCAAAGTCCATCGGTTGGATGGACGCCTTCAAAGCCCTGGCTGCCTCCATCCCGAAGTGTGGAGCGGAAATGTACCTGTTGAGAGCTGAGAGGTCTATGACGGGGACGCCACTTGTTGCCGGGTTTGGGGACGACAAAAAGACGGCTGTAGAATGCCGGCGAGTCGTGTCGAGAGACCACCTCCGTGGCGGCCTTCTGTAGCAGAGCAGTGATCTCGCCTAGAAGAGCGTCCGCTTTGATCCGATCGACAGGTTCTCTGGTCCAGAGAGGGGAGCATCGCAGAGGCGGAGGAGAGCGAAATGAGATGAGGAGGCCCTCTGAAATGGTAGAAAGGACCCAAGGGTCATCCGGCAGTAGCGAGCGCCACGCGTTGCTATGCCGAGCTAGCCTCCCGCCAACTGGAGACCCTGCAGAGAGTGGCGGGGGGAGGCACAGGTGCAAGTCAGAAGGCCCTCCCACAACCGGTCCGCCGGGCGTATTTGGGCCAGGAGGGAGTCGGGGTTGGGAAAGGACGGGAGCGACCGGTAGCTGGGGTACGAGTAGCGAAGCGGGCGGACCTGGAGTAGGGGTGAGAAGTGGGTCTAGCAGTCCGCAGGGCGCGACCCACGGCCTTGCGGGTAGCCTGAAAGCGGGCGGGAGCAGAGCGGGTGGGCCAGATGTCCTTAGACGCGTCCTTGACAGACTGCCAGGTGGGTCCAAAAAGCCATCCACCTCCGAGCGGGGCCTGGCGGAGCTGAGTCTTCACCGACGCGGGGAGGGTCGAACAACTCCTGAGGACGACGTCTCTGCGCATCAGGTCACAGTTAGCCGCGGCGGCCATGGTATTCACAGAAGTATGGTATGCAGCCCGGTTAGCAGCCACCGCTAAAGCGAGGATGTCTTCTAACAGAGGTGAAATAGAGGGGTGCCAGGAATCTTCCACACCTCTCACCATGGCCTGTGTCGCTAGGTCCAAAAATCCAGCACAGGAGAGAGCATTGCGGATGAGGACCACTGTCTTGTCCAGCCCTCGAGGCATCCGGAGCTGCAGGGATCTGCGACCGCCCGCCTGACTTTCTGCTGCGATATCCACTGCTGGAAGAGGGCAACTAAAGGCCTGAGAATGCCCAGCATACCAACGCTGGCGAAAGGAGATATCCAACCCCTCCGGCCACTTGGAGTCTGCGAAGAAACTGGAGTCGCCAAAGGAGACCTGCTGTAAGTGCGCCGAAAATGCATCCGCAAGATCCCAGAATCCGGGGGACTGTGGGAGGGACCTGAACCTCTTGGCTTGTCTGGGGGCATCCACGGAAGCGGAAGCTTTCCGCTTGAGAGGGGGAGACGGGGGACAGGCGTCCGGAGGAAGAATGGACGAAATCAGCCGTGCGGCTTCATCTAAGGACCGCAGAGTCTCCGTGCTCGGGGCTACAAAGGGAGCCTGTGTCGAGGAGCTGCCTGAAGTCCGAGAGACCGGAGACGTGGACCGACGATCATCGAAAAGTAGTGCCGAGACAGAATCCTCTGGCAGAATACTCAGGACCTCCTCGTCAGCAAGAGAAGCAGACCTCCGGGACCCGGGCAAGGAAGGAATTTGGTTAGAGGGTAGCCGTTGTACATCACAAGAGCAAGTTTGGGATGAGGCGACTTCCCTTGTAGTATGCGGTCGACGAGCTGTGTTTATGGGGAAAGAAAGATGGCTCACCTGCTGGCTGGACCGACGAGGGGGAAGGGTGTGAAGCGAAGGAGAAGATTCCCTCGAAATGCAGCGGACAGATCGATCATTGTGGTGAGAGGATCGGCAACTACTGGGGGAACGACTGTGTCCGCGTGGATCCGCTCGTCGGGTCCTGGTGCACTCGTCTTTAAAAGAGGATTCCCGAAAAGGTTCTCGCACTGTCGTAGGTGAGTGGTGTCGCTTGTGCGATGAAGAATGCCGTGGGGGCCTGGAAGCTGTCTGCTTCTTAGGGGCGGCAAAACACGTAGAAGGAGAACCTGAAAAAGTGATGGACCGTGGGCTGTAATTTGAGCAACGCAACGTGCGGTCTCGTGGCACCATCGAGTGGGGAGTGGCTTTGTGTCGAGGATGCACTGGCACTGCCTTAGAGGCTAATTGACGAACGGGGGAGCTGTTGTTCACCGCGTTGCGGGGCGACTGAAGCCGCTGCCGGCCGCGCTCCGAAGTGGAGCGGGCGGACAAAGTGCCAGTGGAGTCATGAGAGATAGGAGGTCTGTCGTTCACCGCGATGCGGGGCGACCGAAGCCGCTGCCGGCCGCGCTCCGTCATGGAGCGAGCGGACAAAGTCCTAGAGGATATGTCGGGGTGCAAAGAAAGATCAACCGCGTAGCGGGGTGACCGAGGCCGCTGTTGACCGCGTTCCGCCATGGAGCGGGTGGACAAGGTTCGAGAGGGCATGACTGTCCTAGGTACATATTGGGCCCGACGAGAAGTCACATCTCCCAAATCTGAGTATGCGCGCCGGACGATTCCGTCTGCTGTAGACGGGGGGGCGGGAGTAGGAGGGTAGGTCTGGGAAGGTGCAGGGTCGTTCGCGCCGGTAAAAACTCCATAGTTGTGACCATTGTTCCTCCACCCAGTCGGCGCAAATGTTACAAGTTTGTCCGGATGCACAGCCGGAACAGGGGAGGCATACAGCATGGGAGTCACTGGGCCACTGAAAGGTTCCACACTGCACGCAGGTCTTTACTTGTAAACTGCAAGACAAAACAAAAGTGAAAGGTGACAGTGTGTGTACACCTGAAAATCTCGACCTCGACGGGGTGTTAACTTGGGTTATCTGCGTGGCGATAAAGTATCGTATCGCTGCACGATCGCGGTTACCCCCTCGAGGCCACGATATCTGAACACACGAACAGAGGAGTCTATGATATCCGCCGTTCGAAATCAGAGGTCCCGAAAAGTCTAGCAAGTTTCATGAAAATTCGAGCCATGTCCGACATTTGAGCAAAAATCCACGGAAAGTGCCAACGGCCGGTCCGCCATCTTGCCGGCTACGTGGCAATGACCGAGGCCTTACCTTGTCATTGCGGCTCTTATCTTTGTAATGCTGTCAGGAAACTAGCCAAAGGTAAGATGAAACTCATCAGGAATCCAAGAAAAGACACACTGTCAGTTGATTTCCACGTAACACACCGGTAACACGACGAAACCGTTGAAGAAAATCCACCTAGGCTGAACACAACCGTTACGGAAGCGCTAAGCAAAAAAGACCGACGGGAAGGAAAGCACCGGATATGGAGGAAGGGGAGGCCACTCAGGGCTTGGTAACGACGCTCTGAAGTCGCCTCCTTGTTTGTATAGTATACACATCGGATGCTTAGGCTGAAATCGGTATGCTAAGTGTACCTCCTATTAGTCATGCCATCGGTAAGAGTTTTGAGAAAACAAATGTCGGGGCGGAGGGTCCACTCTGTATGGAGAAGTTGATCCGGACGGGACAGAGAATCCGCCAACACATTGAGCCGTCCCGGAATGTGACGCGCCCGTAGCATGATGTCCCGATCCTGGCACCACACAAGAAGGTGGAAAAGAAGGATGCACAGGGAAGGAGAACGCGTCCCGCCCTGCTTCTGAATGTATGTCACAACCATTGAGTTGTCTGATAGGACTAAGACCTCCTGGTGAGACACGTGCGTCTCTCAAGCGATGAGAGCGAGCCAAACTGCTTTCAACTCCAGCCAGTTGATGTGTTTGCCCACCATCTCCGTAAGCCACAGGCCCGGGAGAAGGAGCGCTCCCCTGCAGAGAGACTGGCATCTGTGCAAATCGACAGGTAGGGTATTGGGGATGCTAGGGGAACCCCGGAGGCTAACCAAGAGGGGTCTGTCCACCAGAGGAGAAAGGGCCGGACCAGTGACGACACCGGAACGCGGGCTTCTAAATCCCCTGAAGATGGTCGCCAGAGGAGAAGTAGATGCAATTGAATCGGATGTCAGTAGAGCCAACCGAGCGGAAGTAAATCCGCTGCAGCACTCATGAGGCCTAACAACTGCAACCACGTCCGCGCAGGGGCCCTCCATGGCATGATACATCTGTAGCGCTAGAGTCGCCAACTTCTCGATCCATGTCTGAGGGAGGCGAACTAGATTCAGGTCTGTCTGAAACTCCATACCCAGATGAATAAAACTGCGGTAAGGTAATAGATCCGACTTGCCGAAGTTGACCAGGAAACCAAGACGGTGAAGAAGGTAGAGGAGAGCGTCCCGGTCGGTGGACAAGTGGGACGCGACCTGATTGCGGAGCAGCAGATCGTCGAGGTAGTGCGAGGTCGGACTGAGAGAAGACCGCCGAGCGTGTGCGACCACTGCATCCATGATCCTGGTGAAGACCCAGGGACTGATGTTTAGACAGAATGGCATGGCCCGGATTATACCACCTCACGGAAGGCGAAGCGTAGGTAGTGTCGAGCCGAAGGATGCATGAGCACATGGAGGTATGCATCAGCCAGATCAAGACTGACAGCGAAATCCATGGGTCTGACCGCAGTCCGGAGAGCTTTTGTAGTTTCCATCCGGAAAGAAGGAGCGGCCAGAAACTTGTTCAAAGTGGAGAGATCGATCACAGGACGCCAAGAGCCGTCGGGTTTTGGAACGACGAAGAGACGACTGTAGAAAGCCAGAGAGTCGTGACGTAGGACCACTTCTGTGGCGGATTTTTGAAGTAGAGCCGTCACCTCCCCCTGTAAAGCCGCGGCTTTCACCGGATCGCTCGGCACCCGAGTCCAAAGCGGGGAGCACCGCAGAGGTGGAGGGCTTTGAAAAGTGAGTTGGAGTCCTGCCGTAACTGTAGAGTATCCAAGGATCGCCCGGGAACAGTGAGCGCCACGCTGCGCTGTGCCGGGATAGCCGCCTGCCGACTGGTGATCCGAGCGAAGTCGGCAGGGGCAGGGAGGGAAGAGTCAGCGGGCCCTCCCCCGGCCGGGCTGTCGGCCCCGACCAGGCCAAGAGGGGGTTTGGGCGGGGAGGGCGCGGGAGCGGCCAAACGCTTTGGGACGGGAAGTGCCGAAAGGCATACTGGAAGAGGGACGAGGGGCGGGTCTGTAGGACCGCAGGGCGCGACCCACGGCCTTGCGGGCCGAACGTAAGCGCGAGAAAGGGCGAGACGTAGGCCATATATCTTGGTTTGACTCCTTCACAGCCTGCCAGGTGGAGCCGAAAAGTAAAGGACCCCCAATTGGAGCCTGGCGGAGTTGGGATTTGACAGGTTTAGGCAATCCCACACAAGCGTCGAGCACAGTATCTCGGCGGATTAAGTCGCAGTTGATGGCAGCAGCCATTGCATTGGTCGAGGTGTGGTAAGAAGCCCGGTTTGCTACCACAGCCAAAAAATGAATCTCATAAAGAGGAGCGGTAGAACTAGGGTCCCAATTATCTTCTAGCACCCGAACAATCGCCTGTGTTGCGAGGTCTAGGAAACTGGAGCATGCCAGGGCGTTGCGAATGAGGACAGCAGTCTTATCAACACCTCGAGGAACTCAAGCAAAGGCCCACCCACCTGAAAATCCGCATCAGTATCCAGCGAGAGCAAAGAGCATGAAAACGCCTGAGAGTGGCCTGCATACCAGCTCTGGCGAAAACGTATATCGATGCCAGCCGGCCACTTGGCATCAGAAAAGAAAACCGACTCCTTCGAAGTGGCGAGAGGTAACTGGGCCGAAAAAGCGTCTGAGAGATCACGAAAACCAGGCGGTTGTGGGAGAGATTTAATTCGCTTGGTAGGAAGGAGAGCATCCACAGAAGCGGAAGCTTTGCGCTTAAGTGGAGGAGCGGAAGGACAAACATCTGGGGGAAGGAAACGGAGAATAAGTTCCGAGGCCGCCTCAATCGACCGCCTGGTCTCGATACCCGGAGCGACGCAGGAGGAAGAGTCCGAATCATCGCATGTAGAGTGCGCTGAGAGAAAAAGCAGGGACTCAGGATGGTCACCAGAAACTCCAAAATTGGAGGTCGAATCGTCAGGGTGGAGACTGAGGACGTCAACGTCAATAGCCTCCGGGACCTGTCGAGGAGAACGCTGAATATCCCAGGAGGAAGATGAATGCAGGAAACTAGAGAGGCGAGAGCGGCGCCGAGAGGACTGCTCGCCTGAACGATGTACGCGCGGAGACCGGCTATTAGCTGGGGCGCTAGGGGACACCGTAAGACCCGCCGCGGCGAGCAAAGGGTCATAAAGTGACGAGCTATGGTGACGTTTAGGCGGAAGAGTGTCTGAACGGTGTATGCGCGGTGACCTGGGACACCGCAAGTCCCGCCGCGCCGAGCAAAGGGTCATGAAGTGACGCGCTATGGCGACGCATAGGCGGAAAAGTGTCTGAACGTTCTTTGCGCGGTGACCGGCTACAAGCCAGGGCGCTGCGCGGTGATCGGTTACAAACTGGGGCGCTAGGGAACACCGGGAGCCTTGATGCGCCGTGCAAAGTGTCATGAAGTGACGATCTATGGCGACGCTTAGGCGGAAAAGTGTCTTGAACGGTGTATGCGCGGTGACCGGCTACGAGCCAGGGCGCTGCGCGGTGACCGGTTACGAACCGGGGCGCTAGGGGACACCGGGAGCCTCGCCGCGCCGTGCAAAGTGTCATGAAGTGACGAGCTATGGCGATGCTTATGCGGAAAAGTATCTGATCGGTGTATGCGCGGTGACCGGTTAATAGCCGGGGCGCTAGGGGACACCGGAAGACCCGCCGCGCCGAGCAAAGTGTCATAAAGTGACGATCCATGGCGACGCTTAGGCGGAAAAGTGTCTGATAGATGTATGCGCGGTGACCGGCTACGAGCCAGGGCGCTGCGCGGTGACCGGTTACAAACCGGGGCTCTAGTGGACACCGGGAGCGTCGCCGCGCCGTGCAAAGAGTCATGAAGTGACGTGTTATGGTGACGCTTAGGCGGAAAAGTGGAGGTGGGCAAGGCCACACCAGTCTGATCGGTAACCGTGTTAGGGTTAATCGGATGCCGGTGTCCCGTCCCCCGAGGTATAGAGGGAAGTCGCCGGGAGTGACCCGTTTCTGTAGAGCGGGTGCGTGGGACCGATAGTAAACAGCGCTCCTGAGAGCGAGAATGCATAGGAGAGGAAAAAACTTACCTCCCACAGCAGAAGGGACAACGTCTGTAACCGTGTCCGGTGTGATAGACGAAGATACCTGCAAGGGTACTGGAACCGGGACATGGGAGTGTAGGGTGAGGGAGTGAACGGAGTCCGGGGACCGAGAGCGACTGGACAACCCGTCGACTGTAGCCGAATTGGGAGGGGCTGGTGGGACTGGAGCCGTAGAAGAAGGAATGGGGCGCTTGCGCTGATAGAAGCTCCACATCTGAGACCAACGGTCTTCCTCCCAAACCGCGCAAGTAGTGCAAGTTCTATCAGATGCGCAGCCTGAGCACGGAAGGCAGCGCAAATGTGAATCCGACGGCCACTTGAAGTTGCCGCAGGAGGTGCACGTTCTGAGTTGGCTACTGCAACCAATCATGCCAACAGAGGATAACCGCGCGGGGTCGGAGCCACGAAGGCCAAGAATACGACCGTTGCAACCGACTGATCACGAAGTCGAAAGAAAAGGCCAAAACGCCGTAATTCCACGGAAATTGCCCCAGTAAGCAGTAATCGCCGGGCGAGACAATGTCCGAGGCCTTAACTGGCCATCGGGGATGATCGAAACCGACAAAAACGAATGATAAACACGAATAAACACGGAGACTGAAAAATAACGAAAACGACAAAATAGCAGCTAAGTATAAACTTGGAAATAACGACCTCTCGCGAGATCAGGAAGGGAGGATATCCGGAGGATAGGGAGGCCACTCAGGGGATGGGGTAGCTGCTAGCTAGAATTACGTCCCTGGTTGTGTAGCAACACACAACAATTTTGGAGGCTGAAATTGACAGGCTAAGTATATCTTCCTATCAGTAATACCATCGGTAACGTTTTTGATGAAACAAATACTGGAATTTTCATTCAGTTTCAACTACTCTCTATTTTGATTCAAAGCAGATGCAACTGTACCTTGTAATGACATCCAGGTGCAGGACTTTGAGCAGAGAGAGAAACAGTTCCCGCATAGCCTTACGCATGTCTGATACACGGAAAGCACACAGTTCCAAACACCTGCACAAACATAGTTAAAAATCATTATTCTTTAACATCTTACATTATGTGGACTGATGTTCCACACTTGTTTAACAATGTAACTGTTGAGAGTTTACACAGCATAAATCAGTCTCAGCATTAAGCACACCATGTAACCAGATACATCGCAGACAGGTTCAGAATTGAATACAAGAGCACCTATGGTTGACATCAGCCTCAGCTGATCATTGAAAAGATGTGTGCAGGCTGACAAAAGGAGCGTTTTTTCTTGACAAAGATGCAAATGCACATAACATGGATTGACTCTTGCTCCTATGTACCATGCTATACTAAGACAAATCTCTGTTGTAGTTGTATCAGTATGGACTGACAGTATTTCTTAACATCAATGTTTTTAACACGAGGTCATTCAAAAAACTTACTGTTTGATGACAGGGGTAGGGAACTGTGCCCCCGACTTGAACAGAGTGAGGAGACACTGTGCTGTAGCTGTGAGAACCTGGGGCTCCCGGTCATAACCTGAACAACAAAAGAATGGTAGTCAAACCTGCATACAGTGACCACCTATATATGCAGACCACCCCCATGGTCTTTTTTCTTTTACTTAGATGACCTTCTGTAAGAAGACACCTGAACAGGTGCACAAGAACAATGTCCGGTCACGTCATGGCTGGTGCAAATGATAACAAAGGCAAAGCCCTTAAGGCTCATGTGCATGACTGATCCACATAATTAATTTGACCTTTGTGACCTTGACAGGTCACAGAAATAAGCACGTGTTCAAGTGCTCTAACATACAAGGAAAGGGTTGGTTTGTACCTGCAAAATCCAGGTTTTCTCAAAATTTATGCAATTTTCACTTTTGTCAACCTTCCATTACATTTGTGAGTAGTGAATCAAATTAGTATGCATATAAAGGTCTTATCTAATCATCAGCTCCCTTTCTGCCAAATTTGGTTTAAAAGTTTTGCAAAAATGCTGATATAAATTTTGTCAAAAAAAGCAATGTTTGACCTATTTCATGATCCCCTGTGACCTTTGAGATACAGTGGAGTCCGCTTAAAGTGGTGTTCACATGGCCGATTTCTCAACGATTTTTGTCTGGCGATTATTGGCCAACTCGACGTTGCCCATGTGAACGCTCACCAATTTTGTGACGACTTTCCAGCGACACGCCACCAACTTTCGCTACTTCGTGCTGTTCCGTCGACACTCGGCACACCTCGGTCAAAGGGGCATCACCCCATGAACTCGACAACAGGTTGACTGAATATTGAAAACAAAATCATATTTGATTGGCTAGTTCTAACCAATCATCGATCAGGAAACAACCCGCTTGCTTGGAGTTGGTGGGAAATCGGTGTAAAGTCGAGCATTGCTCTACTTGCTGCCAACACCCCACCGACATCGGGCAATTGTCGGCCAACTCCAAAACGACAAAAGACGCCCATGTGAACAGGTGGAAACTTTCGTCGGCCAATTGTTGCCAGACAAAAATCGGTGAGAAATCGGCCATGTGAACACCACTTAACACGAATTTCTGGGGACATGGAAAATCACTTCGTGTTAAACGTATTTCGTGTTAACCAATATGGCCTCAAAATTGATCACGGCCCTCAAGGAGAAAGTGTGTAAGAGATGTGTGCGTGAATGAGTATGAGGTTAAAAGTACACATTATCGTACGGGTCGTACCTTATATGCATACCTTCAGCTCGCTAGGAAAACACAAGGAAACGTGTTCAGCTCGCATATTTAATGTAAAAGCCATCAGGTAAAATCCATAGTAAGTTACAATCCATCAGGTAAAAGCAACACAGGCTGAAGTACAATCCCGCATCGGTAAAAGGGTTGTGTTGGTACACAAATGATGCAAACAACATGAATACAGTTCAGAAACGCTAGCCAATGAGAAGACGGATTACAACAACCGAAGGCTATTCAGCCAATCACAGACTAGAGTTTGCTCTGATCCGTCGTGTACTACAGTGCGAGAGCGACACCTGAATTGGTTTTCGGTGAATGGAATCCGTGTTCGTGTTAAACAGGTGAATAATAGTGAAATTGCCCTGGTTGGGAACCGAAACCAGCTTCGTGTAAAGCGAAATTTCATGTTATGCATTTCGTGTTATCAGTGAAATTTTAATACAGAATAAGGCCGTCGGCCGGGAATGCAAAAACAGTTCGTGTTAACCGGAAATTCGTGTAAAGCGAGCTCGTGTTAACTGGACTCCACTGTAGGTCACTGAAATTGGTATGTTTAGAACGGTCTTGACCCACAAAGTATCCTTGGCTGAAGTTTGAATTGAAGACTGTGGCTGGGGGAAATACATACCTAAAGCGACTGCTGTGTACAGGTCACAAGTTCATGTCGACAGTAAGATGCACTCTTGTTTTAAATTTCATTGGATATGCTAATTTACATAAACCGATGAAAACTGAGCATGGGGCGTATTTCCGGCCACATCTAAAACCCTACAACTCGAAGTCTGCCATGAATGATGCTTGACTGTGCAAAAAACCTCGATACTAAACTATCAGTTTTGATAGGAGGACAAGGTTGGCCTAGATTTGTGGCAAAATTAATTTTTCTCTCAAATGTATTTTTTCGAAAAATACTTACCGATGACATTACTATGTGGAAGTGTCTACTACTTACTCAATTTCAGCCTAAGAACCTGTTGTGTTACTACACAACACGGGAGGCACTCGCGGAACCCTGACTAGGGCCGAGAGTTGTCTCCCGCCCCTGCCCATCCGGTCGCGCGCCATGCGGTGTTGACCATTCAGTCGTGATACTTAGCTTACCAGCGGCAAGCGGGGCAGGTGGGAGGGTCCTCCGAGTAATGTCATCGGTAAGTATTTTTCTAAAAAATACATTTTAGAGAAAAATTAATTTGTTTCCTCGAAAACATTACTATGTGGAAGAATTGCGAAGAGGAGGAGGGTGCCGCACCCAAGTTACCCCCTGCAAGGGCTAGTCAGAGCCCTCCTCCCAGTCGCACCACTCCCGACAATTTCAGCTAAGTTGGTACCTAAGGCGCCCTCGGCGCCGGGAGGGATTGTGGTGCTGCGATGATGTCCCCCACCAAGGCGAGGTAGTCTCGCTGGCCTGTTAGATCCCTGAGGTAGAGGCGGGCGACGGTTGATTCTGCCCGCCAGCCGACTGCTGCGCCCAGCGTAGCCCAGAATGTGAAGACTGGGCGAAAATGTCAGTTCTGCCGGGCAGAAAGAGGCGTGACCGTCTACTAGTGACGGGTTTGGATCGGCGTAGGTATACGCGTAGAGAGCACACAGGATCTTGTTGCCTGATCTCCCTGGAAGAGTACGTCTGTCAGTGGCTGTACGGTTATCACCTGGGGCGCAGTGAAGGGAGATCTGGTCTTGGCGAGGGAGGCAGGGTCAATGAGCAGCTGCACTGAACTGTCCGTCCTGAACTGGAGGCAGGGCAGGGCTTGCTGACAACGCGTGAAGCTTGCTTACTCTGGCCACCTTGGCCAGGGCCAACCGGAAGCAGATCTTCCATGTCTCATCCGCGAACCGCACTGGTGAAGCGGTTCGAACCTGTCCATGATAAGCCGCTTACATACCCAGGGTAAGTCCCAGTGAGGAGTCAGCGAGCGAGAACCGGACGCTGCAGGTCAAATTCCCATCAGGTCTGCTAGGTCTCTGCATTCGCCAGGGTCTGGGTGAGGTGACAGTAAGTGTCAGCCATCGTGGACAGGTAACCTCGGAATGTGAAGAGGATAGGCCTTGGTCTCCGAGGAGAAAGAAGTCAGCGAGCTGTGGAGTAGTCAGATCGGTGTGGAGAGTTGTTGGACAGCACACTAGGACTGAAGTACTCGCCACTTTCCCTCAGAATGCATCTATGAGTTAGCGATAGCTTCCACAGCCGCACTCAAGAAGCCTCCAGCAATAAGGGCTTGCTGCCCAATCTCCAGGGGTGAAGGAGAAGGTGCTCCGGGCACAGGTGGTGAAATAGCGGCTGGCGTGGTTGCTTGAGCATCATCCTCAAGGTGGCCGACGTGGAGAGGCCCGTGGCGAGACTGAGGAGGTCAGTGTTTCAAAACATGTTCCAGGTGAACGGGTCTACCAGCAATGCGACCGCAGTGCATCCTCTGTAAGTAGCAAAACTGCTGCGTTATCCAAAGGACCAGTAGCTCCTGGTGGCGAAGGAGCGTTTCCCACTCGATGAGGGCTCGCCCAACCGCTTGCAGCTCTAGCCAGTAGGTGTGTCTGCCTGCTAGGTCCGGAGTCCAAAGGCCAGACGTCAAGAGGAACCTCGGTAGCAGGTGTGTAGCTGGAGCAGCCGGGAGTAACGACGACCGAGGGGGAAAAGATCCACCGCTGCAATCATCAAGCCAAGGAGTTGAAACAAAGCCTGGCGGGGACTGACCCCGCCTAAGCTACCTGGGCGACTAAGGAGGCCAGCTTCTGAATCCGAGACTCCGGCAAACTTGACCTGTAGAGGATGGTTGCAAATTCCCTGCTGAGAAGCAAACCGGCGTGAGGGAGAAAGGTCCGATTTGCCCACGTTGACCAGGAACCCCAAGCGCGACAGCAACACGAGCCAGGCATCTCTGTCCGTCCTCAGGGCGGTCTCTGACTGAATCTTCAAGAGGTGGTCGTCTAAGTCGTCGGAGGTCGGACTGGAAGCCGACTGTCTGGCCTTGGCGACGACGACATCCACGATGCAAGCGAAAACTCCAAGGCTGCGGTTGCGACCGAAACAGGAGGGTCCGAAACTGGTAGAACACACCATAAAAAGCGCAGTGGCGATAGCTCCTGGAGGCCGGGTGCCTAGGGACAAGGAGATGCGCCTCGGAGATGTGCAAGCTGACCGTGAAGTCCACGGGATGCACGGCTGAGGACCCTGGTGGAATCCAAAGGAGAACTCAGAGCCACGAGAACTTGTTCATCACTGCGAGATCAATGACAAGGCGCCACTTGCCACCCCCCCTGGGAACCACAAAGCGGAGGCTGTAAGGTTGGGGAGTCGAGATGAGATAGTACCTCCGCGGCGATCTTCTGCAGAAGCGAGTCGTCCTCTGCGCGCAGTGCGATGGCTTCGCTCTTGTCCCTCGGAATCTCAGTCCAAAAGGGGGAGCATCTCAGCGGCGGTGCGAACGCAAGGAAAACGAGAGTCCCTCGGTGATGGAGGTAGAGAATTCAGGGTCCTAACGGGACTGGAGCGGCCAAAGGCGGGGACCCGCCGGGGGCCCCTAACGTGAGCCAACATAGAGGACAGACTTGCAGTCCGGTATCTCGACGCATCAGGTCACAGAAGAAGATGGCCGCCAAGCGAAGAGTGAAACGCTGCCCGGATGGACGCGACCGCTAGGGTGAGAAGGTCACCAAGGAGGGGCGAAACTAAGCGTGCCAGGCGTCCACGACACGACGGAAGAAAGCTTGCGTGAGAAGCTCCAGGAAACCCACGCAGGCCAAGGTGGTCTGCACTAGCGACACCGTCTATCCAAGCCACGAGGGAGGGCGCTTCTCAGCTGAGTGATGTCGCCAACCTGTGCTACCACCAGAGGGTGCAACGAGGGAAGTGGACAGTTGAAAACTGGAATGGCCCGCAAAGCAGGATTGCCAGAAAGAGATGCTGTGGTCAGCTGGCCGCTTGCGATTCGTGAAGAAGGAGTACTCCTGGGAATCGCCTGGCGATGCGCGGAGAAGGAATCCCTCAGATTCTCGAGTCGACAAGGCGGAGACCATCCTCTTGAGCGGGGCACAAGTGTCCGCAGGCAATGCGGCTGCAATCCAACGGGCTGCTTCGTCAATCCCCAGAAGCGTTCCTGAGCGCGACACCGAAGGGGTCCTAGGCGACGCAGGATCATCCGGAACAGCAGAGTGAGGCGCGGGGGAGCGGCTGTCCATGCCAAGCCGGGCAGGAGGCGAATCCTCCAGGAGTAGGCGGAGAGTCTCCTCATCACACGAAGGGTGCGAAAATCTGGCGAAGGGTCCAGATGGAGGAGATCGCGCTAACCACGTCCTGACAAGAGAAGGCGCGTCGGGGGCTGAGAAGGCCGTCGCGTAGAGCATCCAGATGCTTCCTCCTTTTGTCGCTGGAAGCGCAAGAGCGTCTAGAGATGCTGGCCGAGTGGGAATAGTCCCAACTGTCAGTGGTCCGTGGACGCGTAGACACGGGTCTCTGCTGACCTGCCTCCGTAAGGCAGGCACTCTGCCGGCTATCGACTCTCCGTAAGAGTACGCTGCTTCTCCTGGCGAGACCTCTCCGGACTGTCAGTGGACCAAAGACTGCACGAGGCGTGTCTCTGCAGGCCTGCCTCCATAAGGCGGGCTCTCTGCTGGCAAACAGTCAGCGGCGTTAGTCCAGCGGGCGTCACGGATCACGCAGTCCTGTGGCAAGGGCTGAGAAGAGGAGCAACTGACGGGAGCGACTGCAACTACGAAGCCTGACGGGCGTACTCCTAGTACAGCGCCTGAGCAGCGAAGGTGGCGGGCGATGTAACCTGCGAGGAGAGACGTACCAAGACAGACATGATGCAGGGCATGGGAACAAAGCACGTGAAGTGATCGATTCTTCCTCCGTTCGTCGCCGGACGCGCGAGCATTTGAAGCTGCTGGCTGCGCGGGAGGTGTCAAGACTGTCGGTAGGCTTCGGACGGGTCTCTGCTGGCCTGTCTCCGTAAGGCGGGCACTCTGCCGACTTAGTGACTCTCCGTAAGAGTACGCGGGCTTGTCCTGACGAGACCCCTCAGGACTATCAGAGGATAATGGACGGCCAGAAGCGCATCTCGAATGCCCGAATGCGGTCTCTCTGTAAGAGTCAGCAGGCTTTGTCGGGGCGAGAGTCACGGATGACGCAATCCTGTGGTACGAGCTGGGCTCCCGTGTCCGGCGGGTCGAACGTTTCTGCAGGCCTGCCTCCATAAGGCAGGCAGTCTGCCCGAATGCTGTCTCTCCGTAAGAGTCATCGGGCTTTGTCCGGACGGAAGTCACAGATGACACAGTCCTGTGGTACGAGCTGGGCTCAAGTGTGCGGCGGGTCATCCGTCTCTGCAGGCCTGCCTCTGTAAGGCAGGCACTCTGCCCGAATGCTGTCTCTCCGTAAGAGTCAGCGGGCTTGAGTGGGTACAGCTCCGGGCCAAGAAGGACAGTCGGTCACTCGCCGGTGTCGGGCGCTCACGCCGGTAAACCCCCGTAGCTGCGACGCAGACATCACAGGCGTGATCGAAAGCGTAGGCAGCACAGGGAAGGCAAAGCTAGTTGGTATCACTCGGCCACTGGAAGTCGCCGCACTGTGGGCAGGTGATCACTTGGTCACTGCAACATAACAGATATGATAGGCAACCGGGTCCAAGCCCTGTGCGGTCCCGCCAACTAAAACGAGAAACAACAGCTGTACGCTCAAAACGAAGCATCAAGCCGACACTGGCACCCGGCCCGGGGGCCAGCCGAGGGCTGGGACCGATACCTTACCTCTCCTGAATTGCGGAGACGGGGGGGGGGGGGGGAAGAAACTCCAAACAAACCACCAAGCGCGTCGGCGGGAAGAAGTCCTGGGCGGGTCCGCGACTAGAAGTCCTCACACAGCCAGGAAACCACCACAGAGCGAAGCGCCAGTAATCCAACACACACACAGTCCCCCCTCAAGCACGAAGCCCAGTGTTACGTGTTGAGACGCGGTCACAGTACGATAACACACCAATGGCACGCACGTAAGGCTCATCCACGATACTTCACTCAGCCGAAACCCGTCACACGCGGCCCAAGGGCGCAACAACACTGGGACCAGAGTGACAGGATGCATACCTGGGTGGGACCGGTCTTGCTTTCTTACCACACGTAACAGTTCCAACAATACTCTACTGTAGCGATGCGATCTCCACGCGATACGCCCACAAATGCACCAACACTGATATGTCTCCTCTGCGAACATGTCGCCAATTCACTGCACAACTCCGCCACCAACAATGAACCACGATATCTCGTGGCGTAGCTCTCTCAAAGTCACTGTGCTACGATACAAAGGAAACCGTAAGCGCGCACAAAGTCCAAAGGGAACACAGTAATCCAAGGCGACCGGCCCTTTAAGAACCGGTTCCAACCAGTCAAGGTCCTAAAGGCTAAACACGTCTGAACAGCTTGAGCTAAGTAGAACGACTGAATGGTCAACACCGCATGGCGCGCGACCGGATGGGCAGGGGCGGGAGACAACTCTCGGCCCTAGTCAGGGTGCCCCGAGTGCCTCCCATGTTGTGTAGTAACACAACAAGTTCTTAGGCTGAAATTGAGTAAGTAGTAGACACTTCCACATAGTAATGTCATCGGTAATGTTTTTGAGGAAACAAATATCTACAGAGTTTGTTCAGTTGGAGGTTTTAGGTGCATGGTTGATTTGAGGGTTGAAAACAGCTCTGGAATCACAGTGCTTCACCTCTTCGTGTGCCTTTCATTTCCTCCCTTGTATTCTGAATTGAGCTAGAGGACGCAGTGGCATGCACCCGGTGGCGCAGCGGATTTGCATTTAGTCAAAGCACCATTCATCCGTCAAGCCCCTATGGGGTGTATGTGCGCAAATGTGCATGTCTGTACCACAGGCCTACATTCCATTCCAGCACTCTTACACTATTAATACAGTGCGTATTGTATAACAGTGCTGAGATGGACGTATAGGCCTATGGACTGACATTCCAACTCATGTGCCCAGCTCAAGAGAATCTAATGTGTACATGCGCCAATGCACAAGTCTTTGTGTTTATAATTTTGGAAGACTGCTGCGTATCCAGAACATTCACTTCTTCAGATCTATGAATCCCATGGCTCATGAGTCAAGAAATCGCAGCATCAAAACTGAAATCAGCAGCAATCAGTTAGTACTGCAATGAATTGCCAGTTTCTATGCACTGGCCACGAACCGTGATGTCAGTACTAACAATTCCATGCTACACACGTGGGTACGTGCTTAGCCGAAGAAAAAAATGGTGAGAAAAAGAAAATGGGAATACATTGGATGGAAAAAAAGTGCAACGCATTTTGCCTCCGCTTGGTAATTATCGCGACAATACGGTGACTGGTTATTGACCCATGCTCGTGTCCGTGCCACCCCCTCCTTACTCCGCCACCTCCTTTCTTATTTTTTAATTCACAAACATGGCAGCGACACACATCGACACAAGTCGCTCTTTCTCCCTCCCTTACAAACACAATTTTATTTTCTTTCATCACTGAAGATAGCGAAACATCGGTGTCACTAGTACATGTATCACACTTCAAAGAACATGAAGAGGTCGACCGAGGTTGCATGTTGATGGTGTTTAATAAGCATGCCTAGGTCCGTTTCCAAACCTCCTGTAAATATGTATTTTTCTTTAAAATACATTTTTTCGAAAAATACTTACCGATGGTATTACTGAGAGGAAGATATACTTAACTGACAATTTCAGTCTCCCAAAATTGTTGTGTGTTGCCACACAACCAGGGACGTACCTCTAGCAAGCAGTTACCTAATCCCCCCCCCCCGAGTGTCCTCCCTATCCTCCGAGTAACCTCCCTTCCTAATCTCGCGAGAGGCCGTTATTTCCAGTTCTATTTGAGCTGACATGCGGCAAGCGGGGAAGGTGGGAGGGAAGTTTGAGTAATACCATCGGTAAGTATTTTTTGAAAAAATGTATTTTAAAGAAAAATACATTTATTTCTTCAAAATCGTTACCGATGGTATTACTGAGAGGAAGAATTAAAAAGAGGGGGAGGGTGCCGCTCTAGGATCAATACCCCCAGGTAACTGCTTAGCTAGACCCCTGGCCGGGGCACACTCCCGACAATTTCAGTCAAGTGTTACCTACGGTGCCGCCAGCGCCGGGAGGGAGTGTTGAGCCACGGCAACGTCAACCACCAGAGCCAGGTTGTGCCGCTGGCTGGAGAGGTCACGCAAGTAAAAACGGGCGAAAGTAGATTCGGCCCGCCAGCCCACAGCCGCCACAACGTCCTGCATGGCGCAGTTACGGTCGAAATCGACACTCGCGGAGACAGCCCGGATCTCGTGTGCCGGAATCCGCAGTCTAGTCGCTCCTGCAGGCGAGAGGTAATTGTAAGCAGAACGGATAACTCCATGCAGCCAAGCGGAGATCGTTTGGGCGGATATACCGTGCCAGTTCGGAACCAAAGGCAAGAAAAGGCGGGAAATACCCCGCCGTAAGGGCTTTGACCGGCAGAGATAGATTTTTGAACGCCCGAACCGGATCCTGCTGTCTGTTGAACCGAGCCGTAAGCCCAGAGCTGTAGGCAAGACGGAAGTACAGAGAGAGCGTGGAGCTCACTCACGCGAGAAGCTGTGGCTAGGGCCCGCAGGAAGCAGGTCCTCCTCGTCAAGTCCGAGAACCGAGCCAAGTGCAGCGGTTCAAACGAGCAGAGTTGAGCCATGTTAACACCCACGCAAGGTTCCAACATGGGAGAAGTGATCGGGTCACTGGTCGCCGGAGATCAAAATGAGCCATGAGGTCCGCGAGGTCCTTGCAAGATCCCGGATCGGGTCGACCCAAATGGCGGTAAGTGTCAGCCACCATAGAAAGATAACCTCGAATGGTGATGGGTGCCAAGCCCTGATCCTCGAAGAGCCACAAGGAGAACTCCGCGAGTTGGGGCATAGTCAGAGTTGTGGGGGAGAGGTGTCGCAGCCCACACCACGATAGAAAAACCCGCCATTTACCCTCATAAACTTTCCTGGTGGAAGGCCGTCGAGCTGAAGCGATAGCCACCACTGCTGCATCCGAGAAACCTCGAGCGGTGAAGGCGCGCCGCACAATCGCCAAGCGTGTAAGAGGAGGCTCTCCTGGCAAGGTTGAAAAAGATCCTGCCAGGGTTGTTTCAGCAACGTGGTAAGCGTTGGAAACCATAGCGGGGGTCCATGGCGAGACTCAGGAGATCTGTGGTCCAGTTCTTGTTCCAAGAGAACGTTGCCACCAAAAACAGGACTGCATGGCAGCCTCTGAGCTTGAGAAGAATCCTGGGTACCAGGACAGACGGAGGGTACACATAGGCCAAGAGACCCTCCCGGGTGATAGAGAGAGCATCCACCGCCCATGCAAGAGAATCTGGAACAGGGGAGACGAAGAGGGGAAGTTGTGCGTTCCACCACGTCGCAAACAGGTCGATCACGGGTGTCTCCCAGTGCCGGCAAATCATCCGATAAAAAGGTCGGGGCGAAGAGCCCACTCGGTATGGAGACACTGGCCATGAAGAGATAAGGAATCTGCCAGCACATTCGGCCGTCCCGGAATGTGATGTGCCTGTAGCAAAATGCCCCGATCCCAACATCACACCAGAATATGGAACAGAAGAATGCAAAGGGAGGGAGAACGGGTCCCGCCCTGCTTCTGAATATAGGAGACAACCGTCGTGTTGTCGGAGAGAACCAAGACTGCCTGGTTGGTCACGCGTGGTTCCCAAGAGATCAGGGCGAGCCACACCGCTTTCAGCTCCAACCAATTGATGTGTCTGCCCACCAAATCCGGTGACCAAACATCCACTGTCGTGTTGAAGTCCTGGAGCAGGTGAGTGCCCCAACCGGAAAGACTGGCATCCATGCAAATCGACAGGGAAGGAAGCGGGGACGCGAGGGGAACCACGCGGAATCCGTCCACCGAAGGAGATGCGGCCGAACTAAGTGCGACACCGGAACGCAAACCTCCAAATCTCCCGAAGACAGACGCCAAAGAAGGAGGAGATGAAGTTGAATTGGACGCGAGTAGAGCCGGCCAAGGGGAAGCAAGTCCGCCGCAGCACTCATGAGACCCAAAACTGTAACCACCGTCTCGCCGGAGCCGCGGAAGCAAGCTACATCCGATGGGCCAAAAGAACCAACTTGTCGAACCGAGCTTGGGGTAGGCGCACCAAGTTCAAGTCGGTCTGAAACTCCATTTCAAGGTGGAGAAAATGGCGAGATGGCGATAGGTCCGACTTGCCGAAGTTGACTAGAAAACCGAGGCGATGGAGAAGGGAAAGCAGGGCGTCCCTGTCGGCGGTCAAGCAGGTCGCAACCTGATTCCGGAGAAGAAGATCGTCGAGGCAGTGGGAGGAGGGACTGAGAGATGACCTCGGTGCGTGGGAAATCACCGCATCCATAATCCTGGTAAAAACCCAGGGACTGAGAGTGAGGCCGAAGGGCATCGCCCGGAATGATACACCACTCCGTGGAAGGCGAAGCGAAGGGCGAAGGTATCGGTGAGCTGAAGGGTGTATAGGAACATGAAGGTATGTATCGGCAAGATCCAGACCGACAGCCAAATCCATCGGTTGGACGGCGGCCCGCAGGGCGCGGGTCATTTCCATACGAAAGGACAGAGCAGGCAAAAATTTTTTTTTTTTTTTTTTGAGAGAGCGGAAAGGTCTATCACAGGACGCCAACCTCCGTCCGACCTGGGGACGATGAAGAGACGACTGTAGAAAGCCAAAGAATCTTGTCGCCAGACGAATTCCGTGGCGGATGTGAGAAGCAAGGAAGCCACTTCGTCCTGTAAAGCCGCCACCTGGACGGGATCGTTCGGAACCCGAGTCCAAAGCGGGGAGCGGCGAAGAAGCGAGAGGTGAAGACGCTCCGAAATGGTAGAAAGGAGCCATGGGTCGTCGCGAACAGAGAGAAGAAAGATGGTGAGCCATGGGCCAGATGTCCGTATGCGTATCCTTCACGGCTTGCCAAGTGGAGCCAAACAGCAAAGTACCGCCGATGGGCGCCTGGCGGAGCTGAGCCTTGACTGTCGAAGAAAACCCAGAACAACCAGCAAGAACTGCATCCCGTCTAATTAAATCACAGTTGATGGCAGCAGCCATCGCATTTGCACAAGCATGGTACGAAGCCCGATTAGCCACCACCGAAAGAGAATGTATCTCTCGCAGCGGCGCAATAGAGTGTGGATCCCAATGGTCTTCAAGAGCGCGTACCATCGCCTTGGTAGCGAGATCGCGGAAGCTGGAGCAGACCAGCGTGTTGCGGATCATGACAGCAGTTTTATCAAAACCGCGAGGGACCCGGGCAAAGGCGAAGCGGCGTTCACCCACCTGTAAATCCGCCGCATCATCAAGCTAAGGCAAAGGGCACGCAAAAGCCTGAGAGTGACCTGCGTACCAACGGTGGCGGAAGCGAATATCTACGCCTTCAGGCCACCTAGCATCGGAAAAGAAGAGAGGCTCTTTTAAAGTGCCAATAGGCAATTGCGCCGAGAACGCCTCCGCCAGATCTCGAAAGCCAGATGGTGGCGGAAGAGATCGGAAATGCTTAGGTTGAAGGGAAACATCCACCAAAGCCGACGCCTTTCGCTTAAGAGGAGGTGTAGGGAGGCAATTCGGCCCGTCAGCCCCTAAATCCGCCGCATCATCAGCGTCTGGGGGAAGAGAGCGAAGAATGAGGTCAGAGGCCTCGTCCAAGGACCGTAGAGTCTCGACACCCGGAGTGAAACAGTCCGAGGACGGAGAACAGCTGTGCTGAGAGTCCGCGGGTAAAGGACTCTAGACGGAGAAAGGTGCGGCAAAACCCCAAGGTCGAAAGCAGAGTCCACCGGATGAAGGCGAAGAACATCCTCTTGAACCGGCGTTGCCAAGCGCCAGGGGAAACAGGACCCTTGGAAAGAGTAATGATCGCGCGGTGGCCGGAGAGAAGATCGCCGAGGGACGGATGAGGAGTCCAGGTGCCCAGTTCGCCGAGAACTCCTACAGTCATATGAAGAAGAATAAGAAGAAGAACGACGCCGTAAGGAAGAGGGCAGATGCGGACAGCTCTCAGGCAAAAGCGGGCGACGAGCAGGAGAACGGGAACGGGACCAGGACTCAGACCTGTTTACCCCCTGGGTGCAGTCAGTGTACTTTCAACTGCCTAATTGTGTACTTTGGACCTCAAATGTGTATTTATTCACAAGCCAGTGAGTTGTCAGTTTCTCCAAAATGTGTATTTTTGTGTATAAACGTGTACATGTATGTGTACCTCAAAGCAAAATTGTGTACTTTAATACGCCAAATGTGTATGGTAAACAGGTCTGAGGACTGTCCCCCCTCTGGAGCACGATGAAGGTGGCGTCGACAGCACTGCGAAGGACGTTCGAAGCGAAAGGGATCCACTCGTCGTCGAGAGGCGTGTCACGAGCGACGGGGGGGCAGGAGAAACCCAGGGATCACGGTGACAGGGGACAGACGATGGTGTAGGATCCCGAAGGGAAACGTCTGCAATAGGAGAATAAAACCGACGGGAGGGGTGAGAAATACGCCGAGAGGACGTACCAAGTGTGGCACGAGTGCGCGGTGACTGGCTTTTAGCCAGAGCGTGAGGAGACAGTGGTTGAGACGAAGCGCCGAGCAACTAGTCGTGATGTGACGACAATTGTTGAAGTTGCGACGGAAAAGTGCAATTGGGTAAAGTCACGTCTGGCTGGAGAGGGCATGCGCCAGGGACTGCCGATGGTCCTGTCTCCTCTCCCCAAAACGATGGGCTTGACTCTGTTGGAGACCCGTCTTAGAAGGCCGAGTCTGCGGAGCTGGCTGAGTTGCACGGTGACTGGCTTTTAACCAGGGCGCGAGGAGACAGTGGTTGAGCCAAAGCGCCGAGCAACAAGTCGTGATGTGACGACAATTGTTGATTTTTTTTTTATTTTTTTTTTTTGACGGAAAAGTGCAATTGAGTAAAGTCACGTCTGGCTGGAGAGGGCACGCGCCACGGACTGCCGATGGTCGCTGTCTCCTCCCCCAAATGATGGGGTTGCCTCCGTTGGAGACCCGTCTTAGAAGGCCGGGACTGCGGGGCTGGCTGCGAAATACGCTCATATGAGCGGGGGCGTACATTCTCACCTGGTGTAAAACCACCCGCAGCGGGAGGGAAGGTGTCCGACACCCGCGCCTGAGTGGCAAATAGCTGCAGAGAAGAAACACCGATAGCGGCAGAGCTGGTGGTGATAGGGCAAAGAGGAGCTTCGTCGGACTGTACAGGGTGCTGACGACGGTAGAATTTCCA
This sequence comes from Semisulcospira habei, assembly GCA_036245525.1. Classification (NCBI taxonomy): domain Eukaryota; kingdom Metazoa; phylum Mollusca; class Gastropoda; family Semisulcospiridae; genus Semisulcospira; species Semisulcospira habei. Next base: position 45,539,036 of record BTPG01000008.1, read on the forward strand.
CATGTTGGACCAGCGATCTTCTTCCCTCGAAGCACAAAAATTACAAGTGTGGTCCGATGCACATCCCGAGCAAGGCAGGCAGCACAGATGTAAGTTACTAGGCCACTGGAAATTTTAACAGTTGGGGCACGTTTTTTAAGAAGAAAACTGCAACAGTGAACAGAGCGGAAATGAAACGCGCGTAGCCCAGAGGCTACGTAACCGAGCAGACGACCGTTAAAACCGACAATCGAAGACGAAGTCGAAACGAACGGCAAAATGCCGCAAATCCACGGAAATTGCCCAATTCGCTACAATCATCACGTGAGGCAATGTCCGAGGCCTTACCTGGCCTTGTTAAGACAAACAAGGCCGAAGAATGGACAAAAAAGACGATGATAACGGGAGACTGAGAAAGAAGGATCTAAACAAAATGGCAGTCAAGTATGAACTGGAAATAACGGCCTCTCGCGAGATTTGGAAGGGAGGTTACTCCAAGGATAGGGAGGACACTCGGGGGGGATTAGGTAACTGCTTGCTAGAGGTACGTCCCTGGTTGTGTGGCAACACACAACAATTTTGGGAGACTGAAATTGTCAGTTAAGTATATCTTCCTCTCAGTAATACCATCGGTAACGATTTTGAAGAAATAAGATCACCTGCTGTATACGGTCACTTTTTCTGGTCAACAGGGGTGACCATTCATAGGATTTCTACTGTACTCACTTTTAGTTCGCACGTGAGCCAAAAAGCTAATGGGACAGGTTCTGGGTATTACTGCCAGTGGTGGACATTATATGCTGCACTTTTTTCTCAGGTGTTAACATCATTTTGGGGGGATTTTCAGCTGACACATGCAGAGCTTGTGTGTCAAGCTATCCTGGTACCATCCTTGAACTATCTTGGTTGATCAATAGTCTGATGTATTGTGCCAAGGCTGAAAGGGTTCATCTGTAACAGTTTGTGTGTGCGTGTTAAAAACATGGGATCAAACAAACCTTGTGCGATGACACTATTAATGACAGCAAGGCACGGGCGCATGATGTACACATGTGGGTAACTGGTCAATCCGTTCACCACCTCGGATACCCACTTCATGGCCAGACACCTAACATCAAACGACGTCCGCTGCTCCTCCAGTAATGACACCAGCAGTCTCAGAATCCTCGACAGATGTCCACTTGTTGCCTGTGATAGGGAATTATTTTAAAAAAATTATCAGTAAAATATAAAAACTGTCCATATCAAAACTCTTTAGCTATCAGTATCACCTCAACAAAAAGTGCAACTGACAGCTAACAAGTTACAGTGGAGTCCGCTTAACACGAATTTCTGGGGACACGGAAAATCACTTCGTGTTAACCGTATTTCGTGTTAACCGATATGGCCTCAAAATTGATCACGGCCCTCCCGGCAAAAAAAAAAAAGTGTGTAAGAGATGCGTGTATGAATGAATACGAGGTTAAAAGTGCACATTATCGTACTTTGATGTGCATACCTTCAGCTCGCTAGGAAAACACAAAGAAACGTGTTCAGCTCACATATTTAATGTAAAATCCATCAGGTAAAATCCATAGTAAGTTACAATCCATCAGGTAAAAGCAACACAGGCTGAATTACAATCCCGCATCGGTAAAAGGGTTGTGTTGGTACACGAATGATACAACATGAATACAGTTCAGAAGTGCTAGCCAATGAGAAGACGGATTACAACAGCCGAAGGCTATTCAGCCAATCACAGACTAGAGTTCGCTCTGATCGGTTATGTGTACTCCACAGCGCGAGAGCGACACGTGAATTTGGTTTTCGGTGAATGGAATCTGTGTTCGTGTTAAACAGGTGAATAATAGTGAAATTGCTCTGGTTGGGAACCGAAAACAGCTTCGTGTTAAGCGAAATTTTGTGTTAAGCATTTCGTGTTATCAGTGGAATTTTAATACAGAATAAGAAGGCCGTTGGCCGGGAATGCAAAAACGTTTCGTGTTAACCGGAAATTCGTGTTAAGCGAGTTCGTGTTAACTGGACTCCACTGTACTCCAAAGCTCATCACATCGGTCCTGGCTGATACAAACTGACATCATCATGGAATTTTGTCTTTACTCAATAAATAACAGGGCTAGAAATTAACTATTTTCCTTGGGGGCCACCGGGCCCCTTGATTGAAAAATTTGAGGGCCCACAAGCAACTTTCGGGGCCCAACTTTGAAAAATAATGCAAACAAAAAACAAAAGAATTATTGACAATATAATAAGTAGAAAGTACAATTTGTCTGATAATCTAAAATAAAAACAATTGAATTTCCAATTTTGCTGAGTGATGTCATTTTTATTTGCCTTTTCTTTCACTTTCAAACATTACCAACAAAAAAGGGGAAAAAACACACACACACACATTCAGTGACACACATATTCCAGCGACTAGTGAGCCTGAAATGGCCATTAAACAAAATAGAAAAAAAATCAAGCGAGTCTCTTGTATAATATTTTTCAGTTTTGTGACTGAGTATTGCACAATACACATCATTAAATTTTTAATATGAGTAACCTAACAAAAAATCTGACCTCAATGCACAAAAGTTCAAAACAAAACCATGAAAGAGAACTAAACTTAACAGTACTCTTCCTGATAAACTAAAGTTAAACAAACAGATTTTGCCTTTTTTTTTTTTTTTTTCAATCATCTATTCATATTACACTTATGTGCACTTGAGTTAACAGAAGTAAACTAAAAATACAATAACAAAAAAAAACAAAAAAACAAAAAACACAATACTATTACTGTGAGTGAGGGCACCGGTGTGGGTTGCTTCCCTTGGCCCAAATACGAAACTGCCGAGTAGAGCTAGCTGTAGCAGACGAATTATTTTGCGGGCCAAGCGGGCCCTTCGTTTTTCAACTTTCCGAGCCCGAAATCAACTTTGTGGGTTTTTGGCCCCGGGCCCCCGCTAATTTCGAGCCCTGAATAATAATAAGCGAGTCATGAGAAAATTCCCCAAAAATATTAAAATACAATTGATACACTGGACCAGTCCCAAAGCTTATCAGGTAGTACCCATTAGCTACCATTTTTATCAGGAGGACCCATAAGCTATCATCATCGACCCTTCTTCTGCAGCCTCTGGTTATAAAAGAGAAAGTGTTAGGCCAATGAGCCTTCAAAGTCAAAACACCAAAACATGAAAATTATTCTCCAAGGAATCACAACTGAACTATCATTGTTGAACCATGTAATGATCTGGTGTGTCAGTACTGAATAGTTGATCCCTTCACTACTGAGAAAAAGTGATCAAGAGCAAACTGCAAGATGCACAGACCCTTCATGCACCCCCAATGTGACTGAGGAGGCTCATTAGGATCTATGCCTCTGAGACTAATTGGAAGCCATGTTCTCAGGATGTTTGTGACTTTTGGTCACGGAATGAACAAATAATTTCAAAACTAAATGTGTCCAGTGGCAAGAAAGGGGTTAATACTAACCTGGGACATTGTGGCAAGTGAAGCAGTGTCGACCGTCAGCATGCTGCTGCTGGAGACAAAGTGTGCATGGCGGCTGCAGTGGCCATACAGCGTGTGGACAACCGCATACTGGACCGACGGATGACACTCAGCCATCCAGCTGTCAGCCGGCTCCAGATGCTGCGTCAGCAGATCAAAGATGCTTGGTGACAATGCCCACATCTGCAAAATAATCAAGTAACAAAATGGCAGAGCCATACGCTGCAGGATCTGTTGTAGGGCTTGCATGTTTTGTATGGCTTTCACAACCGTTCAACCCTATCCCTCGGTGATCGTGTCAACAGCTTGTGACAGCTCTACAACAGATTCTTCAAGGTATAGTTCCTGCCAAAACACAATGGTAGATTCATTAAATAATAGCCACTTTTTCTTCTAATCTATGAAATAATTGTCATAAGATGTTTCACCCCAATGAGGTTGCTTTTTGTGTTGGCAATTTCAGCCAGTGCACACAAGTTGAACAGGATGACAGCCTCAGCTTGCTTGGTGCTGTATTGTACACTGTGCAGTGGGTTGTCAGGGACCAGGCTCAGGCCCGAGCGCTCCGGAGGTAGCAAAGTTCTGAACCCGATCTCTATGTCAGCCAGCACAAGTCTGTAAAAGAAAGGTTAAAATAACCATGGATCAACACATTGACTCCTTAGGTTGAAATTGTCCTCCCAAAAAAATACATTACACCTCAGGAAACATATCAACAATGATAGTTCAAGGGAAGTGCCACTATCCTTGAAATATTATAGTTGATCAATCAATATTCTGCTGCAGGGCCAGAGCTTTTGTACCACTTGATGAGGAAAAATTAATCTTTTAGCTGTCCGGAGCTTTTTTATCAAGAGGGTTCCCGAGGAATTAGAAACAAGGCAAGGCCCTTATGGCTCACATGTATGACCAATCCACCTAATTATAGTGACATTTGTGTTTTGTACGAGCAAAATCTGAGTTTTCTCAAAATGTATACATTTTAAAAACATTTGTCAACTTTCTGTGAACCTCGACCTTTGTGAGGGGGTAACTAAATTAGCATGTATAGAAAGGTGTTATCATCAGCTACCTTTATGCCAAGTTTGACTGAAAAGTTTGCAAAAACTTTGATAAAAACTACAATTCTACACAAAACAAAACTGGCATTTTACACAAACTTGCTGACCTCCTGTGACCCTTGACCTTTCCAAAGGGTCATCCAAATTTTTATGCATAGAAAGGCCTCATCATCAGGTATTTCCATACCAAGTTGGGGTTTGAGAAAATCAAAATATGACTATTTTGGACCCCCTGTCTGCACCCTAGTCCCCCCCCCCCTCCCCAACCCCCCCCCCCCTCCCCCCCCCCTTTTGAACCTTGGCCTTTGTGAAGGGACAACTAAACTAGTATGCATAGAAAGGTCTTATCATCAGCTACCTTTGTTGCAAATGTAACTTAAAAGTTTGCAGAAACTCTGATATTAACTACAATTTTATCCAAAAATGGCATTTTTCACACATTTACCGACGTCCAGTGACCCTTGAACTTTCCAAGGGGTCATCCAAATTAGTATGCTTAGAAAAGTCTTACCATCAGGTATCTCTGTACCAAGCTTGGGTTCGAATTTGAAATAGCATTTGAGGAGAAACAATTTGTGTCCAAATATGGCTATGTTTTACCCCTTTCTGGACCCATGTGACCTTGACCTCTGCGAGAGGTCACCAAAATTGCTATGTTTAGAAACGTTTTACCAAGTTTGAAGTTTGAGGCTTAAATAGTCTCCAAGAAAATGCCAACGTTAAAGTTTATCACGGACGACGCCGGACAGACGACCCATTACATAGACTCACTTTTGCTATCGCAAGTGAGCCAAACAGCACTACTGACAGCCAAAAGATTAATGGTTATCAACAGAGACAAAAACTGTCAGAGATTTAATTACATTTACAACACCAAAATTACACAAGTATAAACTACATGCATGATTTTTCCTAAAACTACAATGTGTTGGAAAGAAAAGGGGAGAACGCCAGTGCTAATATTTTAGGAAGGTTACAAAGTAAAGTAGGTAAAAGCACTGTCAGGGGAGAGAAGTGTGCATGATAGACCAGTGATCATAGATTTACTGTGGCCAAAGCACAAAAAAAAAAAGATAGGAAAGATGGGGTGCGCTAAGAAAGTGACTGGAAGCCACTCAGTGCATGGAAATTTAAATCTAGGTCCCCAAGGGGGATCCAGATATTTAGCCGGTGTGGACAGCTGTTTTTTTCTTGGCGACCTCTTCAGCACACCATCGGCAATACTGGATTGATTGATTGTACATTGCTTAACGTCCCGACAGCAACAAGGCTTTCTCAGGACGTGCCTGCACTGCTTGTGAAAAAATAAAAAAGAAACAGAACATTGAATGTATGTCGCCAGCCGGTCAAATAGGTTAAATAAACCTAACACATGGGCCTAAATAAAGCTAAGACCATTTATCGGCAATACTGGAGGAAGGCAGGAATTTCTGCCTATTTGCAATGACAGCCACATTTTACCGTGGTATCTGCAGGGGCATACATTCCATGCCACCACCTAGAGCTAAATTTTCATGCACCCTAAAAGAGAACCTACCAAAAGGAGGGAAGGGGTTGCAGTCGATATTGTAGTAATAAATTAAAAGAAAAGGGGAGAACTGCCAGTGCTAATATTTTAGAAAGGTTACAAAGTAAAGTAGGTAAAAGCACTGTCAGGAGACCCCCCCTTGGGGACCTAGATTTAAATTTCCATGCACCGAGTGGCTGGAACAGTGGGATATGTGATACGCCCTCCTTGGGGGGAGGGGGGGGGGGGGGTGCCTTCATTATGCATTGCTTCCAGTCACTTTCTTAGCACACCCCATCTTTCTTATCTATTTGTTTTGTGCTTTGGCCACAGTAGATCTATGGTCGATCATGCACACTTCTCTCCCTTGACAGTGCTTTTACCTACTTTACTTTGCAACCTTCCTACAATGTGTTGGAACAAAATTCTGGATCCCAAACCTGTTATGGAGGCTGCATGGGCAGGGTGGGATTATTTTCACATTTGTTCAAGTGTTTCAGAGCATACGTGATGATTGTGGGTTCTTTGAATCTGATGATCTAAACAGCTAGCATCACACATGTTGTGAAACTTTTTGAAAAAAAATCTCACAAAATACCTGTATGATTCTTCCAGCAGTGGTACACTTTTCAGCCCCATGATTGCATGGTATACTGTCATCAGTTGTGTCAAAACCTGCACAAGCACAAACATAACAGTTACAACTTACATTTTGAAATTTATTTTGGAAACAAATTTGAACACCAAAATCAAGCTCAGCATGCTTATTTAAATCCTTTAGCCCCGACGCACTACAGCAGGAGATAATTGATCATGATAATTCAAGGGCAGTACCTGACTAGCTTGGTGCCTAATCCAAAGGGTGACTGTCAGGGCGTGTAAAATGGAAAGGAAATCCCAAAGAAGAAAGAAACACACTTAGATAAGACAATTACAACAGAATTTATGAAAATGTCAAGCTATCTAGAAAATTACTTAGTCACCGAGGTCTGAATAGGGTAGATATTCCAACTTCAACCCATTCAGCTCTGATGCACTGCAGCAGGAGATGGGTCGACCATGATAATTCAAGGGCAGTGCCAGATTAGCTTGGTGCCTGTCGGCGCCAAGCTAATCTAGCACTGCCCTTGAATTATCATGGTCGACCCATCTCCTGCAACTGGTAAATAGTCATAAGGTGACACCTCAAAAATGTGGGCAATGTGGCCGTGGGGTCGAATGGGTTCAGACATAAGCACACGTAATAAGCCTAAAGGTTCCCAAATTTGGGAGATGACTCCTGAAGACACGATTAGGAAAAAGACTATGATAGTTCACTGGTGGTGCAGGGATACCATCTGGAACCTTGACGGGCCAAGCTCTGTAGCCTCACAGTTCAAACATAATGTTACGAACTACATGTTCTCATTCTCTAGGCGAAGCTTTCATGTCCTTTCATTGGCCTCAAGCATCCAATTATATACACATAGATGGCGTGTCGCCCACAAAGAAAAGAAAAATATTATATAGAAAAATATTATATGTGATGAAAATCTTTTTCAACATTTCAGCATTGTAGCATGTCAGGGATTAATGACATAAGCAAGCAAGACACAAAAACATTTGACCCTTCACTGTCATTGGGCACAGACTGTGTTTCTGCAATCTCTGTTAACTCATTCTACCCCAGACACACCACAGCAAGATATGGATCGACCATGATAGTTCAAGGGTGATGCCAGAATAGCTTGGCGCCTATGGGCGCCAAGCTATTCTGGCATCACCCTTGAACTATCATGGTCGATCTGTGTCCTGCATTGCAATGCGGTCTTCAGAGGACAACGGCAAAATTGCGGGATTTTGGTCTTGGGGTACAATGAGTTAAATCAACACCAATGGGCCCAAACGATCCCAGGAACATGGATACAAAGTGGAGTCAGCAAGAGGTACAGATCTACTTGAGCCGCCACTGCTGCAGGGGTTTATGAGGATCATGTCTCTCACAGTTGAATCATGTCCTCTGTATCTTGGCAGTGAAGGGGGTCAAACAAACACAAAACAACAAAAAAGTGTGCACCTCACTACAGTGTGAGAGTCGAGTAGTCAGCAGGAGAGAGTTTGGCTCAAACAGGTGTGTCAGAAAATCAACAGGCAGCTGTATGCCAAAGGAAAGAACCACCTGAAAACAACAACCAACCATAAAACATGATGTAAAATGTGTGCATCAATATGAAATTAACTCGTTCAGGACATGCCTACACAGATACATGGCAATTCACTGTGAATGTGCGGCTCGTCTGAAATGTATTAAGTATGAGCAGAGCAAACAGTGCTTTCCAAGCCCAACCAGACACATGTGAAGGTAAACTTTAAATTTTGGACCAAGACGGAAGAAAAGAGGCAAGAATTTAAAGTGCAAATCACTTTAATTTTACTGGAAAAAGTCAAGGAAGAGATATGTTTCTCTACTAAAACTGTAACTTATCAAATGCAAGACTTCAAATCGCATGCAAGACATCGACTCCAAGAGCACATGGTTCATGTTTGACAACTGTCTGCTCGCCACATTTTCTAGCGCCATTCCTCTTCTTTTTTCATGCTGCCTGATGTTTCACTTGGTTTAGTTAGTCTAGATGCATTAGTGAGCTTCCTTGACCTTATTCCAGTGGCAAATAAACTCCCAACAAAGAAAGAAACATGTTTAGAAAGGACAATTACAACACAAATGTCCTTTTGTGTTGTAATTGTCCTTTCTAAGTATGTTTCTTTCTTTGTGGTGATTTTCTTTGCATCTTCTATGCTTGGTATTTAACCTTTTGGTCTGGATTCCACTCCAGTGGGGATTTACTGCAGTATAAAGTCTTATCATTATAAAGATAAGACTAAGCTCCAGCGAATTATCAACATCAGTAGCAAGATAACTGCTGTTCAGCAGCCCTGCCTTTCTTCTTTGTATGAGAAGCAAAGTCTTCCACATTGTATCTGATGATTCTCATGTTTTATCCAAAGACTTGTTGCCTTCCTCCAGGAGATACGGAACTGTGACTTGCAAAACAAATCCCAGACGTCTTTCTTTCATGCCATCATCTATCCGTCTCCTAAATGATGCCATGGCATAGACCTATAGTCATGGCATCATTTGAAGGACAGTCAAGATGTCAGCCTCAGGTCTATGAATTTGCTATGTCATGCGATACGCAAGTGTGTGTGTGTGGGTTGTTTGCGTGTGTGCGTGCATGTGTGTTGTGTGCGTGGTATAAGGTAGTGTCGTCTCAGTTTTTAAGCACATTTTCTTTCTAGGTGGATATTAACATTACAGATGGTTGTGCTGTTACATATGTGCACATACTGTAATCGGCCAGTGTGTTCTAGTCAGTCAAATGTATTTACTTGCTTTAAGTTCAAATTTGTTGTTTTTACGTCTGTTTAAACAAAATTCCACTGCAAACAAATTTCCCATCTTGGGACAATAAAGGTATTTGTATTATTATCAACATTTTATTGCAGTATAAATTCTTATCATTATTATCAGCATTTTATTACTATCATACACACAGATGACTGTTCCCCCACCTTGTGTACCAGGCCGAAGAATGCTAGTAGAAGGCGTTTGCTAGACAGGCGGTTGTAGAAGGCTTGCATGGACACGTAGGGAAGTAAGCACTCTGCACACGTCACTGCGTCCGTGCCCAGTTGCCCCAGCAGCACACAAATACAGTTGTTGGCTGGCACAAAGAACACTAAGGTGCAACATTATTAGTATTGATTATCGTTACAAACAATATTGATAATAACACATAATTGAACATGATGAGCCCTAGATGAATATGAAAGAAAAGGGAGAGTGGAGGGGGCTGATTTAGCACACTGAACGCTGAAGTAAAAATTCTCAAATCTGAAGAGGTCCCCTGAAAACTACCTTGCAGTTCAAAGACATATCAACCATAATAGTACAAGGATGGTGCCAGAATAGCTTGGTACTTTAAAGGCACCATCCTTGAACAATAATGGTGTATCTTTTTCCTGCAGCAGTATGTCAGGGCTAACACATTAAAAACACATTAAAAAAAAAACACCTGATAGTACAACTAATCATTACAAAATGCCCGTACAGGCTACACTGTCACAGACTATAGTATTTTTCAAGTTTCTATTAAAATTACTCTTTAAAATGGAATCTACAAGTGAAATCCAAACATATTAAATACAACAATTAAAAATCTTGAAAAATGCAGGATGAGAGAAAAACTCAACAAAGACCTGTCTTGACTTACCAGCCACAAGCACAGACTCAATGTAGACATACTTCATGGCTGTCTCAACACTGACAATCACCTTCTCCACCAGCTGCAAATGAGCAATGAACATTATCCTGAGATTTTATATGCAAAACTGTGGAAAAATGTATTTTTCTCTAAAATGTATTTTTTCGAAAAAATACTTACCGATGGCATTACTAATAAGAATGTACACTTAGCTTACCGATTTCAGCCTAAGCATTCATCGTGTACACTACACAACCAGGGAGGGTTACCAAGAAACCCTGAGTGGCCTCCCCTGCCTCCCTATCTAGTCACGTGCCTGGCAGTATCCCTCCAGTCTTTGCCTTAGCTCACGAGTGGCAAGCGGGGCAGGAGAGAGGGTCCTCCGAGTAATTCCATCTGCAAGTATTTTTTTGAAAAAATACATTTTAAAGAAAAATACATTTGTTTTCTCAAAACTCTTACCGATGGCATTACTAATAGGAAGAATAGCGAATAGGAGGAGGGTGCCGCCCATCATGCAATCTCCAAGCGCTAATTTCACAAGGAAAAACCGCACCCCCATGCGTTAAGTTATCCTCATGCGCCCACTCCAGACGATTTCAGCTAGGCGTTACCTGCTCCGCCAGTGGCACCAGGAGGGAGTGCTGCGCTGCCGAGATGTCCCCCACTGGACCCACCGTGGCCGGATAGGTCCCGTAGGTAGAAGTGGGCGAAGGTGGATTCAGCCCGCCAGCCCACGGCCGCCACCATGTCTCTCACGAAGCAAGTTGCGGTCAAAGGCGATGCTCGCTGCCACTGCTCTGACCCCATGTGCCCGGATGCACACCTTCTTTGCTCTCTCTGGGGAGAGTTCATGTACGCAGACTGGATGATCCAGCGTAGTCAGGACGAGCTCGCCTGAGCGGAGCTGTCACGTCTGCCTGGAGCCAAGGGCAGGAATAGGCAGGAGCGCCTTTAACCGAGTGGCATTGTTCTGCGCAGGTATATTATCCATGCCCTGACAGGGTCCTCTTATGGGACTCCCAGGACTGGTCTGTCCCCTTGAGCAGGCAGAAGGTTAACACCTGGGGTGCGGCAGCAGGTGGCTGATCTTGGCCAGGAACGTCGGGTCGGTGAGGAACTGCACCGATCCATCGACCCTGAACTGAAGACAGGCGGGTCGCACCCAGAAAGCATGGGTCTTGCCCACCCTGGACGCTGTGGCGAGAGCTAGCAGGAAGCAGGCCTTCCTGGTCAGGTCTCCGAACCGTGCCAACGGAAGAGGTACGAACGGTCCAAGTTGCGCCCTGTCAGCCTCCATGATAAGTACCAGAGTGGGATCAGCAAGCGGGATAATCGGCCGCTGAAGATACAGGAGTGCCATCCGATCTGAGAGGTCCTTGCAGGCATCCGGGACTGGCCAACCCAAGTGGCGATAAGTGTCTGCAAACATGGCCAGGTAACCTCTGATGGCGAAGGGGGCCAGGCTCTGCTGGAAGAAGAGCCACCAACCGAACTCAGCCAGTAGGGGAGTAGTCAGATCCGTGGGGAAGAGCTGCTCGGCGGAGCACCCGGACTGGGGGACCCACCCCTTTCCCTGGTAGACGTTTTGGGTAGAAGCTCTGCATGCCGGTGCGATAGTTTCCACCTCTGCACTTGAGAAGCTGCTTGCGGTGAGGGCCAGTCGCACCATCTCCCAGTGTGCAGTAGCCGCCGCTCCGGGAACAGGTGATAAGGAATCTGCCTGGACTGCCTGAGAATCATGCGAAGGGTGGGAAGCTGGGAAGCCTCAGGGTGGGTCCGAGGCGAGGCTCAGGAGGTCGGCGGACCCGCTCCTCCAATTGCACGGCGCCACTAGGAGCAGATCCATGTTGCAGCCCGCGAGCTTCTGGAGAACCTTGGGTACTAGGTCGGCAGGCAGATACGCGTATGCTAGCAGGCCGTCCCAAGGGAAGGAGAGCGCGTCTACTGGCCAGGCCAGTGGATCCAGAATGGGTGAGACAAGAGAGCGAGCCGTCTGTTCCACCTCGTGGCAAAGGAGGCGATCATGAGAGACTCCCAGCGGGCGCAGAGTGGAGAAGTAGGCCGCGACACGTGAGGGAGTCCGCGAGGACATACAGGTTTCCCGGGATGAGCCGGGCTCGAAGAGCGACGCCGCGATCTCTGCCCCACAGGAGGAAATGGAACAAGGGGATGCTGAGGGAGGGTGAGGGCGTCCTGTCCTGGCTCTGTAAGCAGGCCACTACCGTCGCGTTGTCAGAGAGAACTAGGATCTCCTGATGACAGAGGTGATGCTCCTATGCGGCGAGGGCAAGCCAAAGGCCTTCCACTCTAACTAGCTGATGTCAGTCTGCGAGGTCCCTTGGCTACCCACCTGAGGCTGTGACGAACTCCGGAAGCAGGAGTGCACCCCAGCCACAGAGGCTCGCGTCCGTGCAGATGGACAGCTTGGCCGGAGGGGAGAAGAGGGGAACCTCCGACACTAGCCAGAACAGGTCCGACCACCGCTGGAGGAGAGGCCTGACCAAAGGAAACACTGGGATCTGGGCCGCCAGATTGCCGGAGGACGGGGCCATCAGAGCAGCAGAAGCAACAGGATAGGTCGAGCGTAGAGCCTGCCAAAGGGCCGGAGGCCCACCGCTGCACGCAAGACTCCCAGAAGTCATAGCCAGACCTTGGGCGGTAATGTACGCGCGACACCGGAAGCGCCCGTCCTGCCAACTTCTGAATCCAAACCTCCGGTTGAGGTCGGTCAAGAACTCCGTGCCTAGGAAGAAAAACCTGTGGGACGGCGTGAGGTCCGACTTGCCTCCGTTGACCCGGAATCCGAGTTGGTGGAGAAGGGTAAGGAGAGTGTCCCTGTCTTCCTCCGTGGCTGCTGCAACCTGGTTCCTGAGGAGCAGATCGTCCAGGTCACAGGAAGTCGTGCTCGATGCCGTCTGTCTGACCCTGGCGACAACCCCGTCACACAACCTGGCGAAAACCCAAGGGCTGAGGTTGAGTCCGAAGGGAAGTGCATGGACCTGGAACACAACTCCGTGAAAGGCGAAGTGAAGATACCGTCCAGAGGCCGGGTGCACGGGAACATGTAGAAGCATGTCGGCTAGGTCGAGGCTTACTGCGAAGTCCAGGGGTTGTACCGATGCACTCAAGTGTCCGGTTGTTTCCATACGGAAGTGTGGAGCCAAAGAGAACCTGATTAGCACCGAGAGGTCTATGACGTCCGCCACTTGCCTCCGGGCTTGGGGGACAACGAAGAGGAGGCTGTAGAAGACCTGGGAGTCATGTCGAGAGACCACCCTGCCAACCGCGAACACCACGCACCGCCGAGTCGAGCTAGCCTTCCACCGACTGGATTGATTGATTGATTGTACATTGCTTAACGTCCCGACAGCAACAAGGCTTTCTCAGGACGTGCCTGCACTGCTGGTGAAAAAAAAACTAAACAGAAAATTGAATGTATGTCGCCAGCCGGTCAAATACATTAAATAAACCTACAACATGGGGCATAAATAAAGCTAAGACCATTTAGCAACACACATCCAATATCAAGAGCTACAGGCAGTGCAGACAGTAGGGAGAGTTTGAAAAAGGCAAATACAGGTGAATGGACAAAGGGTAGACAGAAACACATGCCCCAGAATAGAGAGAAAAACCCACCCTGTGGGGCTGACCAGGGTGACCCTGGGAACTAAAAAATACCTAACCCCACCCAAGTCCCCCAGGGCAGACCCGGGTGGGGCCCACCGACTGGAGACCCTGCAGGCATCAGCAATGGCACGGAAGTCACGTCAGCGGCCTGACCACGCCTGGTTCTCCAGTCGCTTCTGGCTAGACAGGGCGGGGGAGGGGAAGATGCGCAAAGGCACGGGAGGGGAGCGAGCGGCATCGCGGGAGCCTCTGGGAAGGCAGGAGGAGGGTCTGAAGAACCACTGGGGGCGACCTACCGCCTTGTGGGCAGCCTGCAAGCGTGAGGATGAGGGGACGGTGGTTCTGGGCCAGAGATTCATGACGACTCCTTGACTGACTGCCAGGTGTCCAACAGCAGAGGACCCCCGAACGCCTGGCGGAGCTGTGCCTCTACTGAAGCCGGGAGGGAGGAGCAGTGCCTGAGCAGGGTGTCCCGATGCATCAGGATGCAGTTGGAGGCCGCCGCCATGGCGTTGGCCAAGGTGTGATACGCCGCCCGATTCGCCGCCACTAGCACATAATTCATGTTGTTTATGTTTTAAGTTCACAAGAAGTTCAGGCTGTGATCATATGATAATGATGTCTTATTAAACCCTCTAATTAGACTATGAGAGACTGAAATTCTCAGGGTGCTTTTTTCTTTAATTCCAGAGGATGACGCCTGTCATCTGCTGATGAAGCATATTTCTGCAGAAGGCAGAGGCCGCCAGTGCAAGTTACCAAACATACAGTGCACCAACCACCTGATTTTGCAGCTTGGTCTTCTTGGGGTCACCACTGTCAAGACTTGGGAGATGATTTACAATTTTGCACTTTTGCAGAGCAAGCACTGAACATGAAGTTTTCTGTGATAACTTTTAAAAAAAGCAGAGATATTAGTCTTTGTGCTACTTCATTACTTTATAGACCAGTTATCTTTGTAATCAAAAGATTATTAGGCAAACTCATCTGAGCTTAATCAGGTTATGGCCAGGAATGCAAACAGAATTTTGTTTTGTATAGACATAATGTTTTGTTTTTTTTGCTTGTGAACTAGAAAGCGAGCGACTGTTGCCTTGTCATAATTTTATATATTTGCATTTCAGTTTGTCAGTTTCTGGTCTTGATTTTCATTTTGACGTAATGATTTATATGACTACTCAACAATGCGAGTCAAATAGTTCACGATCATAAAATTGTCTGTACTTCTCTATCAGATTTTCATGTTTCAGTGTGCTTCCAGTGTGCTGAACAACTGCGCTCCTGCCTATCTCGCCAACTTACTTCACCCCTACACTCCTTCCAGCTCCTCCGCTCTGCCTCCGACCCTCTCCGCCTCCACATCCCCAGCACCAAACTCAGCACTTTCGGCCCCCGCTCCATCTCAGTATACGGGTCCATCCACCTGGAACACTCTCCCACTCTCTCCGTCAGAAACACTCTCTCTCCTCCTTCCAGTCCGCCCTCAAAACTCACCTCTTTCAACAGTTCTAGCACTATATCACCACACTCCCCACCCCAAGCTGACTGTCGTAATGTATTTCACTATTTGTGGTATGTGAGTCGTCTAAAGCGTGCGCATGCGTGCGTGAGTTGTGAGTGTGCGCTTAGAGTTATTATTATTATAAGCGCATTATAAATACCGTAATTATTATTATTATTAAAACAACACATTTCAGTTATTGCCTTGCACAATATCTGCACGTTTCTTAAATGAGATCTTGAATATTCATTTTCCATGTTGGCATGAGATTCGTGTGAACTGACAAGCAAGGTACCGATTGTGAAATTGAGCATAACCATTTCTTTAATTTTTCCCAATTTAAGATTGACATTTTATTATTCATCTGAATCATAATATGCACTGAACTAGCCAGATTCTGGCCTTTATTTATATATATATAATCCATTCATATATGTGTTCTTCAGATCTGCAGATTTGACTATAAGTATGTACTTTTAATTTTTTTAATTTTCTGATATCAGTTTGTTCTTTGTTTTTTATAGTTATCATTATTAAGCTAAACCATTACTTGCATTGCATTTGTAAGATTATGGCATTTCTTTTGATATGTGAACCATTTCTGTGTGTCAAATAGTTCTCGAGATACAAAGATTTGACTTGCACCTGACTTTGTGTTAGATTCGTGAGCTGCTTTTTGCTGATGATGCTGCCCTCGTTGCACACACAGAGAGAGCCCTGCAGCGCATCACGTCTTGCTTCGCAGATGCTGCCCAGCTCTTTGGACTCTAGGGCATTCTGAAAAAGACAGAGGTCCTCCATCAGCCGGCACCCAAGACGGTGTATCGCCCTCCTCACATCACCATTGGCACTAAAGTCAGTGCACCAGTTTACCTACCTTGGCTGCATTATCACGTCAGACGCCAAGCTGGACAAGGAGCTTGACAGCAGGCTGGCAAAAGCGAACAGCGCTTTCGGGCGACTTTTCAAGCGGGTGTGGCACAATCAGATGGGGATGGATCGGTCACAGTCTGAGAAAGCCAGCTTCCAGTATCACTAGGCAGGCATTGTCATGGAACCCCCAGGGAAAGAGGAAAAGAGGTAGGCCGAGAAACTCCTGGCGTCGAGACCTCCAAGCAGACATCAAGAGACTGGGAACCACCTGGAGTAGAATCGAAGGAGAAGCACAGGACAGGAGTTGCTGGAGGTCTCTCGTCGACGGCCTATACCCGGGTAGGGGTGACAGGCGTAAGTAAGTAATTAAGTGGCACAATCAACAGCTGAAAACAGGCACCAAGATAAGCGTGTACAGAGCTGTGGTCCTCACCACCCTGCTGTATGGTTCCGAGTCCTGGGCCCTCTACCGCAGCCAACTACGACTCCTCGAACGCTTCCACCAGCGCTGCCTGCGTACCATCCTGGGCATTCACTGGAGTGACTATGTCACCAACGTCGAGGTCTTTGAACAGGCTGAAACTGTGAGCATCGAGGCTTTGCTGCTGCGGACACAGCTCCGCTGGGCGGGGCATGTCTCCAGGATGGAGGATCATCGCCTACCAAAGATCACACTGTTCGGCGAGCTTGCTACTGGACACCGTGACAGAGGGGCACCAAAGAAGAGATACAAAGACTGTCTCAAGAAGTCACTTAGTGCCTGCCAAATCGACCACCACCAGTGGTCTTCGCGTGCTGCGGACCATGACACCTGGCGCTCCACCATTTACAAGGCAGCTGTCTCCTTTGAGGACTCTCACAGAGCTAGCCTTAAGGACAAGCGGCTCAGGAGAAAAAACAGAGATGCCGCAACTCAGAACCCTGGCCATACCTTCCCCTGCAGCCACTGCGGTCGAACCTGCCTGTCTCGGATTGGCCTCCGCAGCCACGAACAAGCCTGCAGACGTCGTGGTCAACTCCTATAAAATCTTCGTTCGCGAAGTCAAGCCAAGAGAGACACGTCTGCCCGGAGGAGCAACCCAAACACGGTCCAACATCGTGGGAGTCACTGGGCCACTGGAAATGTCGGCCCTGGCGCAGGTCTTCACCTGTGCACTGTAACAGAAAGCAGACATTATATGCCCCCGCGAGAGCGCGGGACCTCTTGGTAGAGGATACGTGCCTGCGACCGGTCGCTAACCGAATCTCCCGCCAATGCCACCGCCAGCGAAAGGTCGCCGGTCGAGAGGCATTAACCAAGGCCTTACCTTGTCATCACCCACAATCTACCAGATAATCCCACCAGTGACTGACCACCAAGGTAATCCACACCAAAGGTAATCCAACCATACACAACACCAAGCATACGCCAAATCCACCGGTAATCCAACCATACACAACCGAAGAGATGAAGGTTGAACACAACCATTCATGCTGAGCTAAGTGTAAAGACTGGCGGGATACTGCCAGGTACGTGACTGGATAGGGAGGCAGGGAAGGCCCCTCAGGGTTTCTTGGTAACGACTCCCTGGAGTCGCCTCCCTGGTTGTGCTTAGACTGAAATCGGTAAGCTAAGTGTACCTTTCTATTAGTAATGCCATCGGTAAGAGTTTTGAGAAAACAAAGGAAGAGCACAAGGAACAATTTATGGTGCAATTCCAAAGTATCACTAATTAAATCACACAGCTGAGTTTATTTGATTCAGTTCTCACATATCAAATACAAAACTTCACACAAGTTAAGTGAGATTCTCTGCTTAAGATTTCCCCCCATCAAATACAAAACTTCACTTGGTATCAACTCTGTCAGCCAACAGCTCATATTTTTAGAAAAATTCATTTTTCTCTAAAAGGTATTTTTTCGAAAAATACTTACCGATGACATGACTACATGGGGGGGGGGGGGGGAATGTTTACTTCTAGGCTCAATTTTAGCCTACTTGCCCGTTGTGTGCCCACACAACCCGAGAGGCACTCGGGGAACCCCCCAGAGGGGCCGAGAGTTATCTCCCCATACCCGCCTTACCAGATCTGGTCACGAGACCATTCAGTCTGATACTTCGCTCGAAAGCGGCAAGCGGGGCAGGAGGGAGGGTCATCCAAGTCATGTCATCGGTAAGTATTTTTCGAAAAAATACCTTTTAGAGAAAAATGAATTTGTTTCTTCAAAAACATTACCGATGACATGACTACATGGGAGAATTGCGATGAGGAGGAGGGTGCCGCAAACAACTCCCAAGGAGAAACAGCGCCGTCCTCCCCGTCGCACACTCCCGACAATTTTAGCGAAGTGCATGCCCATGGCGCCGGTGGCGCCGGGAGGGAGTGTTGCGCAGCGGCGATGTACCCCACAATTGCGAGATTCTCTCGCTGGCCAGCCAGGTCCCAGAGGTAGAAGCGGGCGAATTCAGATTCAGTCTGTCAGCCCACGGCCGCCACGATGTCTAGACAGCGCTGTTTCGATCAACGCGACGCTCGTGGCCATGGCTTGTACCTCGTGTGCGCGAATGTGCTGCCTCTTCGCCCCCTGTGGAGAGATATCCTGACAGGCGGAGCGTGTGACCCAGCGGAGCCAGGAAGATCGTCTGGGCTGAAAAATCGTGCCTGCTGGGTCTCAGAGGTCTCCGTAGTAAGAGGCGCGACCGTCCCCTGAGGACGGCCTTAGATCGCTGCCGCTAAACTAGGGGCGCGCATGGGACCCTGTAGCCAGGTCTCCTGGGACCGAAAGGTGAACACCTGAGGCGCGGTTGGAGGAGACCTGTTTCACGTCGGAAGACCGGGTCCGTAAGCAGTTGGACGGACCCGTCTGTTCGGAACTGCAAGCAGGAAGGTTTTCCGAAGCGCGTGTAGCTCGCTCACACGCGATGCCTTAGCAAGTGTAAGCATGAAGCAAGTCTGCGTGTCAAGTCCGCGAACTGGGCCAAGGTCAGGGTTCGAAGCGGGCGGAATACAAACACGTGAGCCCCCAGGGTAGGTCCCAGTGAAGGATGAGCGAGCGGAGAGTAGGGCGCTGGATGCCGAAGTGTCCCATCAGTTCGGCTAAGTCCCTGCAGGCGCCCGGGTCTGGTCGTCCAAGGTCACGATAAGTGTCCGCGGTCAGGGACAGGTATCCCTGCACCGTGATGGGGGCTAGGCCTTGGTCTCGGAAGAGCCAGAGAAGAAGTCTGCCAGCTGAGGATTAGTTAGATCCGTGGACGTAAGGCCGTGATCGGAGCACCAGGAACACAGGACTCGCCAATTTCCCTCGTAGACTCGAAGGGTCGAAGGTCTACGGGCCGCAGCGAACGCCTCCATTGCTGCGCCCGAGTAGCCTCTAGCTCTGAGGGCTTGCCGCACAACCTCCAGGTGTGAAGGAGGAGTCGCTCCGGGCAGGGGTGGAACAGCGGCTGGCGCGGTTGCTTGAGCATGGTCCGCGGGGTGGGAAGCAGCAGGGGCGGGTCCGTGGCGAGGTTGAGCAGGTCGGTGGTCCAGGAGCGGGTCTTGACGAACGGCGCGACCAACAGGATGATCGCCGAACAGCCCCGAGTTTGAGAAGGACTTTGGGAACGAGGACGGTAGGGGGGTAAGCATAGGCCACAAGGGCGTCCCAGGGAATGGAGAGCGCATCGACAACCCAAGCAAGGGGGTCGGGAATCGAGGAGACAAAGAGGGGAAGCTGGTGGTTCCACCCCGTGGCGAACAAGTCGACCTGGGGACTCACCCAACGGGCGCAGATCATCCGAAAGATGTCCTGTCGCAGGGTCCATTCCGTGTGTAGGAGCTGGCCGCGGCGTGATAGACAGTCGGCCCAGACATCCTGGTGTCCGGGACCGTGCCGGGCTCGAAGGGTAAAACCACGGTCCTCGCACCAACGCATTATCCGGTAGAGGGGCACACACAGGTCGGGGGAGTGTGTGCCACCTTGCTCCTGGATGTAAGCAACCCCCGTCGTGTTGTCTGAAGCACGAGAAGTTCCTGGTGACTGAGGAGATCCTCCCAGACCTGAAGGGCTTGCCAGACGGCCTGCATCTCCAACCAGTTGATGTGGGTGTGCGCCAAGTCTGAGGGCCAGGGGCCCGACGCCGCGAGGACCGCGGTAGGAGATGGCCCCCTCACCCAGAAGGCTGGCATCGACGCAAGGAGAGATCTGGGGAGGTGGAGAGGCCAGGGGCACTACCGACGCTAGCTACGTAGGGTCGGTCCACCAACGAAGGTGCGGACGAAGCATCTGGGACACTGGGACCGCGGTCGTCAAGTCTCCGGAAGACGGACGCCAAGGTGAAGAAGATGCGGTTGAATCGGCCGGGAGGAAAGACGCCCTAGTGGGATAAGATCCGCTGCGGCATTCATCAAACCCCGCCACTGAAGCCAGACTCTGGCGGGGGCTGCATCCTCCCGAGCTAACTGGCCGGCTAAATCCGCCATCTTCTCGATCCGGGGCGCCGGAAGGCGTACCGTGTAGAGGTCGGTAGCAAAGTCCGAGCCTAGGTGCACAACGGCGGGAGGGAGTGAGATACGACTTGCCGTTGTTTACTAGGAATCCCAAGTGTGCCAGGAGGTGCAGGAGAGCATCCCCGTCCGTGGCTAGCGCGGTCTCCGAATGGTTGCGCAATAAGAGTTCGTCCAGGTAGTTCAACGTCGGACTGGAGGAGGACTGTCGGGTTAAGGCGACTATGGCGTCCAACAGCCGAGTGAAGACCCAGGGGCTGAGGTTGAGTCCGAAGGCAGCGCCCGGAACTGGTAACGACGCCGTCGATCGCAACCTGAGAACTTCCTGGAGGCCTGGTGCATCGGGACATGCAGGAACGCATCGGAGAGGTCCAGACTGACTGCGAAGATTAGAGGCTGGACCGCGGCTTTCAGGGCTCTGGCAGTCTCCATCCGGAAGGAGGGGGCCGAAAACTTGTTCAGCGCCGAAGATCGCTGACCGGACGCCATCTCCCTCCAGGCTTCAGCCCGACCAATGTAAGCACTTGGTGTTCCCAGGCGGTCACCCATCCAAGTACTAACCGAGCCCGCCGTTGCTTAACTTCGGTGATCAGACGAGAACCGGTGTATTCAACGTGGTATGGCCGTTGGCTGTAGAAGGCCGGTGAGTCGGGGACCCGGACAACCTCCCAGGCGGCTATCCTCAGCAGGGAGGCTACCTCTTCCCTCAAGGTGGAGGCCTTCAGCGGGACGCTGGGAATCTCGGTCCAGAGTGGGGAGCGACGAAAGGGCGGCGGGCTCTGGCGGACCGCGAGGCGCGACCTCTAGCCTGGCGGGCTGGGCGAAGCGGCGGAGAGGAGGGGCACTGCTGGGCCAGCGGTCGGGGTTGAAGGCTCTCCCAGCGGACCAAGTGTCACTGAACAGCAAGGGCCCACCCAAGGGGGCACGGCGAAGTTGCGCTAGTAGGTCCGGCGGCAACGCACAGCAGGCGAGAAGCAGGGCATCTCGACGCATCAGGTCGCAGTTGGCAGAGGCAGCCATCGCGTTGACCGACGAGTGGTAGGTGGCGCGGTTGGCGGTCTCCTAGAGTACCAGCAGGTCTCCTAGGAGGGGAGAGATGGGAGGATGCCAAGATTCCTCCACCCGACGGACCAGGGCCTGCGTGAGTAGCTCCAAGACACCAGCGCAGGCTACGGTGTTCCGGACCAAAATCGCTGTCTTGTCCAGGCCCCGCGGCAGGCACCGCCGAAGGAGAGCCGGGCTGCCGGCTAGCTACACGGCCGAAGGGTCCAGTGTAGGCAGAGGGATGGAGAAGGCCTGAGGAATGGCTGTCATCCCAATCTCACCGAAATGACAAGTCTAATCCCGCGGGCCAACGACGGTCAGAGAAGAAGACCGGCTCCTGGGACGTGGCCAGCTGTAGGTGCGACGAAAGACGTCTCGAAGGTCCGTAAGCCGGGCGGTAGGGGAAGTGAGTAACCTCCTGACCTGCCTCTCCGCGTCTACGAAGGCGGCGACCTCTCTCTTCAGGGGAGAGAAGCTGGGCAGGCGTCCGCCGGCAGCGTCGCGGCCATGCTCCTGGCGGCTACATCGAGCCAAAGCGTCTCTGCCCGGGAAGAAGACGGGAGCGCCGAGGGGAAGC
This sequence comes from Semisulcospira habei, assembly GCA_036245525.1. Lineage (NCBI taxonomy): Eukaryota > Metazoa > Mollusca > Gastropoda > Semisulcospiridae > Semisulcospira > Semisulcospira habei. The sequence goes on from BTPG01000008.1 coordinate 45,561,413, forward strand.
ATCCTCGAGGGTCGTGGGCGAGGTCGAGCATCCCTCCTCGTCGAACAGAACTGAGACGGAGTCCTCGTGCAGCAGGCTGTGCGTGTGGTCCTCTAGGGAGCGTCGAGAAGGCACCAGAATCACCACCGACCGCAGCGAGGTCAAGGAATGCGCTGAACCTCCGGCGTAGACCAGGGACGCAAGGGCAGCGAGGAGCGCGGCGGTGAGCGAGGAGGCGACCGAGAACGGCCCGACAAGCCCTCTCCAAGACGCGGGAGCGAGGACTGGAAGGAGCCCGGCGGGCACGCGGCGAGAAGTCCCGACGAGGCGAGGAGGGACGACGAGGGCGGTGACGCGGCGAACGCGACACACGGCGTGGCGCAGGGCGCCTTCGCGCCCTCTTTGCACTTTCCTTCCTCTTCTTTCTCTCTTAGTGAGGAAGAAGGGCGGCGAGGATCCCGCTGACGGCGCTACGAGGCGAGCGGGAACGTCCGTGTCTAGAGGAGGAACAGTGAACATCTGGGTCGCAGCTGCGTCGCGAAGGACGGTGCTGACGTCTCTCCTGGCCTGACTCTGGAAGTAGGCCACTATGCCGGCTAGGCGATCCTCCGGAAGGATCGGAGGGCTTGTTGTGGAGAGGGTGGTAAGGACGGCTCGTCATCGACGGACGGCTCAATGCAGACTGCTACAGGCCACGCTCAGCGCGATGGCAAACAGACCCTCCGGGAGGGTCAGCGGGCGTGGCAGCAGTGCCGTCTATCTTTTAGCGTCAGGGTCGCGGCTGCGTCGCGAAGGACGGTGCTGACGTCTCACCGGGCCATACTCCGGAAGTAGGCCACTATGCCGGCTAGGCGATCCTCCGGAAGGATCAGCGGGCTTATTGTGGGGAGAGTGGTAGGACATCTCGTCATCGACGGACGGCTCAAGGCCGACTGTTGCAGGCCACGCTCAGAGAGACGGGCGCTGTGCCGGCAAACAGACCCTCCGGAAGGGTCAGCGGGCGTGGCAGCCGTGGCGGTCCTGTGGTCAGTCAAGAACGCGATCCCCGACGAGAGGTCCGTTCCGTGCGGGAGTGGTCAGAGGAAACCGCAAGGGCGGCCAATGTCTCAACGAGCGCCGGACGCTCGTCAGCCGGGCGAGAACGCTCTCAGCGGTAGAAGGACCAGAGGTCCGCCCACAGTACCTCAGACCAGGCCGCACAATCTTACACTTGCGGCCCGAGGAGCACCCCGCACACGGTAGGCAGACCGAGTGGGTGTCCGTCGGCCACTTAAAGTCGCCGCACCGGGAGTACAAAGCATTATGGCTAAGCGCAAGCGGGCTCCCGGTGAAAGCGTAATGGGGAACTCTCGGAGGGCTAAAGGGCCTTTAAACGGGCCAACACACAAGGAGCCTAAGGCCCACGTGCAAAACGGGCGTGAAACGGCAAAAGCCGACCGTGAGCTAATCAGGCACTAAGCACTGAAAGGAAGCCAAACTAAAACAAGAAAAGCAGGGAAGCACCCAACAGGCAGCCGGCTCTCAGCCCGAGGGCCGGCCGAGGGAACTACCGCTACCTTACCTCTGCAACGAAGGGAAGGGGGAAAAGGGCAGGCAAACCGCCGTCCTCAGAAGCAGATAAAATCCCCGCACGCAGCCCAACTAAGCAGGAAGAGAAGGCAGGGTAGAAGGGCGCAGAGCACACGAAGTCGGCAACGAGCGTAGGCTAGGCAGAAGACCGGTTGTGGCAGCGAGAGCGCAGGCCAGACACGTCTTCTCTCCAAGAGCGAAGTAGAAAGACTGGATGGTCTCGTGACCGGATCTGGTAAGGCGGGTATGGGGAGATAACTCTCGGCCCCTCTGGGGGGTTCCCCGAGTGCCTCTCGGGTTGTGTGGGCACACAACGGGCAAGTAGGCTAAAATTGAGCCTAGAAGTAGACATTCCCCCCCCATGTAGTCATGTCATCGGTAATGTTTTTGAAGAAACAAAAATGGCAGCTTAGCCAAGGAAATCAGATAAAACCTTTTTTATATCATAGTTGAGCCACTTACAACGGCTGCCCTACAATCGAAAATAAATATACTAGCCCTTAGCTGTCAGTAGCCCTTTTGTCTAAGGTGATACTTGCACAAATAGCCTCAACCAAATGCACTACCAACAGCCAAAGGGTTAATAACAATAACTACATTACCTTGCATGCAAAATCTGTAGGAATTTTCCCACCCTTGCTGGGTGCCAGGTTGTCTCCCAAGCAGTCTACCACAGTGGTGAACACACGCAGCAGAGCCCCCATCTTCATAGCATACTCCTCAGGGGTGGGCAGTTTCTCTCCATCATAGGTCTGTCCTGTCGCACTCAGGTTCAAGTCCTGTTGGACACAATCCTTGAGTAGAGGTTTTGTTGAAAACAGCTTAATACAACTTCAGGCAGTATAATAATTCACAAACTTCCATGACCCACATCATTTATGTGTCTCTGTCCAGGACGAGTTCAAGACGACCTTAGTTAAACCACTGCTGAAGAAACCAAACCTCAATCCTCATGTACTGCAAAATTACAGACCTATCTCTACCCTTCCCTTTATTTCTAAAATCCTCGAGAAGGTTGTTTTAACTCAGATGTTGAAGTACCTCCAAGAAAATTACCTCCTACATCCCTTCCAGTCCGCATACTTACCTGGCCGCTCCACAAACTGCCCTGATTAGAATCCTAAACGATCTCTTTTGCGCTGCTGATAATGAGCTGTCTGTCCTGACTCTCCTCGATCCGTCCGCAGCCTTTGATACTATTGATCACTCCATTCTTCTGTCTCGTCTTCACTTTGACTATGACTTCTCTGACCGTGCTTTACTCTGGATGGAGTCATACCTCCCAAACCGGCGACAAGTTCTCACTGTCAATGGCCAACACTCTGCCCCAGCCCCACTACTTTTCGGAGTGCCCCAAGGTTCTGTGCTCGGGCCGATTTTCTTCATTCTGTATATGCAGCCGTTAGCTACTATTTTTTCAAAGTACTCTGTTAGAAATCATATGTTCGCTGATGACACACAGTTGCACGATTCTGGTCCCGTTCCTGAAGCTGGTTGTCTAATTTCCAAAATGGAAAACTGTCTGATTGATTGTACATTGCTTAACGTCCCGACAGCAACAAGGCTTTCTCAGGACGTGCCTGCACTGCTTGTGAAAAAAAACTAAACAGAAAATTGAATGTATGTCGCCAGCCGGTCAAATACATTAAATAAACCTACAACATGGGGCATAAATAAAGCTAGGACCATTTAGCAACACACATCCAATATCAAGAGCTACAGGCAGTGCAGACAGTAGGGAGAGTTTTAAAAAGGCAAATACAGGTGAATGGACAAAGGGTAGACAGAAACACATGCCCCAGAATAGAGAGAAAAACCCACCCTGTGGGGCTGACCAGGGTGACCCTGGGAACTAAAAAATACCTAACCCCACCCAAGTCCCCCAGGGCAGACCCGGGTGGGGGCGAAAAATTGGATGATTAGAAACAACTCCAGCTTAATGATGGTAAAACAGTCCATGCTTATCACAGCTGGTGTGCGTCCTTCGCAGTTGTCCTGTCTTCCCAGTCACATCTCTGTCTGTCAAAATCAAATCACTTTCTCCGACAGATTCAAAAACCTTGGTGTTTTCATTGACAGAGACCTCAAAATGGATAAGTATGTTAGTCATATGTGCAGATCAGCTTTTATTGAACTTCGGCGCATTAGCAGTGTTAGACAGTATCTGACACCCGAAGCAACTGCCATCCTTGTCGCATCTTTTGTTTTATCACGGTTAGACTACCGTAACTCCCTCCTTTCCAGCCTGCCTAAAACCCAGATAGATAAATTGCAGACAGTGCAAAACAGTGCTGCCCGTCTAGTTCTGCGCGTGCGTAAGCGTGAGCATATCCTCCCCGCCCTTGAAAAACTCCACTGGCTGCCCGTACAAGAACGCATTCTGTATAAACTGTTCTGCATGTGCTTAAACTCTATCAGCCTGACTTCTCCTGCCTATATCTATCTCTGACTTACTCCATCTGTATACTCCATCTCGCACCCTCCGCTCTTCTTCTGACACACGTAAATTTCGCCTTCCCAATTTCAAATGTAAAACACGTGGCGGTCACGCCTTCTCCCATCTTGGCCCCGCCACTTGGAACAGCCTCCCCGGCCCTGTCCATAACTGTCAAACGCTCTCCTCCTTTAAATCACTTCTCAAAACCCACCTCTACAACGCTACCTTTCACTAGTTCATTTCTCCAGCCATGCACAATTCATCACCACTGTCACGTGTGTGTGTGTGTGTGTGTGTGTGTGTGTGTGTGTGTGTGTGTGTGTGTGTGTGTGTGTGTGTGTGTGTGTGCATGTTGGCTGTTAGCCTTTTCATTGTATCAGCGCTTAGAGCTACTTTTAGAATAAGCGCTTAACAAATCTCCATTATTATTCTTATTATTAAACTAACAAGATGGGGTGAACCATAACTCACAAAGTCCCTTCAATGTGTGAGCTGTTCTCTCTGTCAAGGGTCTCTACCTTTGGTCTTTGACCTGATTCTGATGTTGAAATATCTCCTATTGAAAAAAGCTTCGCAGATCTGACAATGCGTCAGTGAGCTCTATAAGGGTGCAGTGCATACCGTCATTGATTTGTCAAACGTTATTTGTCACGACATATTTTTTGTTTTTACTATATTTTCACGGTACGATTTCAGTCTTGCCATAACTTGTGTGAAATCAGGTTGACTTTACCTAGCTACATGATATATTAAGTACACCTGCATGCTCTTCTGAAAGCGCACTGATGTGTGTGTCTGTGTGCATGTGTGCGAACGCTCCAAAAATCTCCAAGAGGCATAGATCCTCATGCAACCTCTGCACACGTGTGTGAGAGAGAGAGAGAGCGTGCGAGAGAGAATTACGTCATATTTAGAGTATTGAGTCAATGTCTGCATGGTGACAGAGTTACTTCTTTTACATCACCGCTGCTGTATGACTTTCTTCAGGAGTCAAGGTTTTTTACTGTTTTAATATTTTATGAAAAAAAAAAATGTACTGAAGAAGTTGAAATGGTACAAAGCTGGCTAACAAACTCTTCCTATGTCTTTATCCAAACTAGCTATATCCAAATTTTCAAGTAAATATGACAAAAATTATGGACTCTAATGTGAATCAACTGACTTTCTATAAACTGTCTTTTATGTCTTCAAGGAGACATCCCTTTACAATATGCTCAGAGGCTCTCTTAGCCAACCCTTGAAGAAATTTTTTGCCAAGTTTCAAGCTTGTGCGTACAGCAATATCGGAGATACTTGTGTTTACATACATACGCACACAGACAAACATGATGTATGCGCACATATGGCGCTTTGCGCTAAGTGAACGTTCAGCAGCGAGTGGCGTAACTAGACATGATGTAATTTTTATCTTGTTACTTTAGTTGTCAGAGGATTAGGCCTGCCCGCCTTTGACATCATGGACTTGCTATTAAATTTGCCCCACCACAACCCATCCTAAAAGGTCCCTTCTATAAACAGAAGGGACTTAACAAGATGGGATGAACCATATCCCACAAAGTCCCTTCTATATGCGAGCTGTCCTCGCTGTCAAGGGTCTCTATCTTTTGTTTTTGACCTAATTCTGATGTTGAAATATCTCCTATTGAAAAAGCTTCGCAGATTTGACAATGCGTCAGTGAGTTCTATTAGCGCACAGTGCATACGTGTCATTGGTTTGTCAAACGTCATTTGTCATGACTTATTTTTTGGTTTTTACATAATTTTATATTTTTCATGATACGAGTTTCACTTTCGCTTCAAGACTTGAGAAAATGGTGACAAAACTAGAATTTCACGTTACGATTCTAGTCTTGCTATAATTTGTGTGAAATCAGGTTCACTTTATCTAGCTACATGATATATTAAGTACACCTTCATGTTCTTCTGAAAGCGTGTTGATGTGTGTGTGTGTGCGTGCGTACGTACGTGTGCGCTCCAAACATCTCCAAGAGACATAGATCCTCATGCACCCATAGGGCGCATGAGAATCTATGCCTCTTGGAGATGCCCGCAAGTGTGTGTGTGAGAGTGACAGAGAGAGAGCGTGCGAGAAAGAATTACATCAATGTCTGCGTGGTGGCGGAGTTGCTTCTTTTACATCACACCACTGTCTGACTTTCCCCAGAAGTCAAGGTTTTTTTACTGTTTTAATTCTTTTCTGAAAAGAATTAATTTTTACTAAAGAAGTTGAAAGGGTACAAAGCTGGCTAACGAACTCATTCAATGTCTGTATCCAAACTAGCTATATCCAAAATTGCAAGTAAATATGACAAAAAATACATACTCTAATCTGGGTCAACCGACTTTCTATAAACAGTCTTTTATGTCTTCAAGGAGACATCCCGTTACAATTTGCTCGGAGGCTCTCTTAGCCACCCTTTGAAGAAAGTATTTTGCCAAGTTTCGAGCTTGTGCGTGCAGCAATATCGGAGATTCTCGTGTTTACATACATACACGCACACACACACACACACGGAATTTTGCGCCAAATGTACTTTCAGCACCTCACGCTGGGACCATACGGCGTTGAGGCACGTCCCCTGGGTGGTGGATAGGGGGTCCCTCGTGAGAGGGGTGCACCGAATGAAATAAGGTGCCGTGAACCAACATGGTCTAAGGGAAGGTGACCCCGACAGAAAACCCCTGGTCCTCCTAGTAAGGGGGTTGGGCGTGGGGGTAGCTTCCCCACCCTGCAAAAAAGGAAATAGCTACAAAAACGCTGACGAAAAGACTAACAGTAATTCCTTTCCTGGAGGAGGAAGGTTCTTCTAGCACAGGACAGGAGTTGCTGGAGGTCTCTCGTCGACGGCCTATACCCGGGTAGGGGTGACAGGCGTAAGTAAGTAAGTAAGTACTTTCAGCAGCAAGGTTAGCGTAACTAGACATGACATAATTTTTATCTTGTTACTTCAGTGTCAGAGGGTTAGGCCTGCCCGCCTTTGACATCATGGACATGCTATTAAATTCGCCCCACCGCGACCCATCCTAAAAAGTCCGTTCCATAAATAGAAGGGACTTAAAAACAGCTCAAAACAAGCTATATCATAAGTATAATATAAAGAACCGACATTCAATATAAAACTACTTTATAATTCTAAGTAAGAAATTATGACATCTTGCTCTGCTAGAACTAGCATGCTTTATTCTCTCAAAAGAGAGAGACTTTCACCTCTGCGTAAGCTTCCATGTCCTCCAGAAAGTGAGAGAGAAGTGTCATGGAGAAGGTAATGTCTGAGGCCCAGAACTGCTTGAAGGAGATGAGTGCCCCAGACATGTACTGGATCAGACTTTCTTTCTGGGTTGGGTCAATGTGCCAGCCCACCAGAATGTCCACCGTGTTCTGCAATTAACAAACATGGTTCATAGTACATTTTACTTTTTTTAAAATTTTGTATCATTAAGAAGATGTGGATACAGCAAGAGGCATGTGATCATGAACAGAGTAAAATGGGCAGAAACAAAAACATTTTTCCACAATGGGAATAGTCATTTAAACTCACAGGGCAATGAGGTTAACCCATTCAATCCTGAGGCTGAAATATAGGCTACATTAGATTAAGGATAGGCAACAGATCAACCATTTTAATTTAAGGGTGGTGCCAAAATAGAGGCACCAAGCTATTCTGGCACTACTCTTGAAATATCACAATAAAATGTTTTTCATGCAGTAGTAATATCAGGCTGCAATAGTTACATTCCCAAATTTGCCAGTTGTCCTCTGAAGACTACTTGTCAGAGCAGGAGACTGATCCACCACAATAGTTCCATAATGGTTGAAAGGTGCAGCTTCGAGCATAGAGGCAGCATACTTGAACTATCATAACCGATCCAACTTGTACTATAGCGTCTTAATCCCTTCACTGCAAAGAAAAGTAAACACGATCAAAATGCGAGAGCCATAGATCCTCATGAGCCCCCACAGTTGCGGGGGCTCATTATGATCTACGCCTCTTGCTGACTCCACTCTGTATCCATGTTTCTTGGACCGCTTGGGCTCTTCAGCGTTGAATTATCAGATTTCAGATGCGCAATCAGCATCCACTGGCAGTGAATGAGTTACAGGTGAATGTGTCAAATCTTTTTGATTTTTCACCGAGGACTAAAGTGCTATCAGCTGACGTACCCTGAAGTGTGCGCTGAAGATGTGTGGGTAGATGCGGGCAATGTAGAGAATGACGTCCACAACTGCCACCAGCAAGTCAGGGCTGTCAGCACTCTCCAGCAGTCTCTGGATATTGGCCATCACCTGGTCTCACCACAAGGTTGCAGAACACATTTTCTCAGTACCATGACTCAACATTCAATCTGTGATTTTGATCTAAGATTAAACCATTTAACCCCATGGCCGCATTTCTTAAATTTTGGAGGTGTCACTTAACGACCATGTTCCAGTTGCAGAAATTGGATCAACCATGATAATTTAAGGGTAGTACCAGATTAGCTTTGTGCCATCAGGTGCCAAGCTAATCTGGCATTACCACTGAATTATCATGATTGATCCATCTCCTGCTGTAGTGGGTCAGGGTTAAATGGGTGAATAGCTCTGCTGGATGCATGCACAAGGGAGCTAGGCAGAACAGTGACCTCCTCCCCACACCAAATCTATCAGTAGCACTCACATAGCTGAACTATTCAAAAAAATGTATCGCCCACTAAACCAGGCACACCATGAATAAAACATGTTAAATCCTGATGTTAGATAAAAAACTAAAATCATGATACTTACTGCCATCATGTCTGTCGCATTCTGTTTTTTCTCATCGTATCTAAGTGTCTGAAAAGAAAAAGTTATCTCTTTTTATCAGAAAAAAAGCACAATGAAATAATAAAATAGTTTTATCCATCCAGTCCCAACTTATCTTATTCATTAATTTACCTGTATTCATAGGCAATGGTCCAGAGCAGACCAACTCGACAGATGGGCTGAGTATTTTGAAGAGTTACTGAACAGACCTAGCCCACCCGACCCCCCGACATCCAGCCGGCAGAGGCCGACCTACCCATCAGCTGTGACAGACCCAGCCGGGAAGAGATCAGAAGAGCAGTGGCATTTTTGAAGAATGGCAAAGCAGCAGGGCCAGATTGCATCCCAACGGAGTCTCTGAAAGCAGACCTAGAGACAACAGTGGAGATGCTGTACCCACTGTTTGGAAAGATCTGGGAAGAGGAGGTGATGCCAGCTGACTGGAAGGAGGGGTACCTAATCAAGCTTCCCAAGAAAGGCGACCTCAGCAAGTGTTTCAACTACAGAGGAATCACCTTGCTGTCAGTACCAGGAAAGGTCTTCAACAGGATCATCCTAGAGAGAATGAAGAGCTCTGTTGACCCCCAGCTGAGAGACCAGCAAGCAGGATTCAGGAAGAACCGATCATGTACAGACCAGATCGCCACTCTCCGCATCATCGTGGAACAGTCTCTGGAGTGGAGCTCCCCGCTGTACGTCAACTTTGTGGATTATGAGAAAGCATTTGACAGCGTGGACCGAGAGACTCTGTGGAAACTCCTACGACACTACGGTGTACCCACAAAGCTCGTCCGCCTGATCAAGAGCAGCTACGATGGCATGACATGTCGCGTGATCCACGAAGGGCAGTTCACCAGGGAGCTCCAGGTCAGAACTGGTGTCAGGCAGGGGTGTCTGCTGTCTCCGTTCCTCTTCCTACTGGCCATAGACTGGGTCATGAAGATGACCACAGAGCACAGACGAAGTGGAATACAGTGGACACTGTGGACACAGCTTGACGACCTCGATTTTGCAGACGACTTGGCATTACTGTCCCACACTCATCAACAAATGCAGGACAAGACTACGAGGCTTGCTGACATCTCGTCCCAAGTGGGCCTCACCATTCACAAACAGAAAACAAAGACAATGAGGCTGAACACAACCAGGGAAGAACCAATCTTGCTTGCTGGCACCCCGTTGGAGGAGGTGGAGTCCTTCACCTATCTCGGGAGCATCATAGACAAAAAAGGCGGCACTGATGCAGATGTCAGAGCACGAATCGGTCAAGCCAGAGCAGCCTTTCTCCAGTTAAAAAAAGTGTGGAGTTCCAGAGAGCTGTCACAACACACCAAAGTCCGGATTTTCAACTCCAATGTAAAAGCAGTTCTCCTATATGGAGCAGAGACTTGGAGATTGACAAAAACTACAGTCAACAGAGTACAGACCTTCATGAACAGTTGCCTTAGAAGAATTTTGAAAATCCTCTGGCCAGAGAAGATCAGCAACGTCAGACTCTGGGACAGAACAGAGCAGATAACAGCAGAGAATGAAATTGGGCGAAGAAGATGGGGATGGATCGGTCACAGCCTGAGAAAGCCAGCTTCCAGTATCACTAGGCAGGCATTGTCATGGAACCCCCAGGGAAAGAGGAAAAGAGGTAGGCCGAGAAATTCCTGGCGTCGAGACCTCCAAGCAGACATCAAGAGACTGGGAACCACCTGGGGTAGAATCGAAGGAGAAGCACAGGACAGGAGTTGCTGGAGGTCTCTCGTCGACGGCCTATACCCGGGTAGGGGTGACAGGCGTAAGTAAGTAAGTAATAGGCAATGGTCTGCATTTTTACGGGATGGTTGGAAGAGCAGCTTACATGTGCACAACATAAAAAGAACGGCCCTGTTAGTGTGAGCAATTCTCCCTGTAATGTTTCTGTGAGTAACACCCCTTCTCCTCACAATGGCATCACCTATGACCAACTAGCGGAGCAAAGGCTGCCAGTCAACCTTCGCCTGCCACCCGCAGGCAAGATCACTACCCTTATCATCAGCAACTCTAATCTGCGGCAAGTCAACAGGCGGCGTATTGAACCCATTGGGGCCACGCACCTTCGGACCCTAAGCGGGTCAAAGGTGGCTGACATTACCAGGTCAGTCGTCCAGTGCGCTGCCCGCGATGATGTGCAGCGGACTATTGTCCACATTGGCACCGATGACTGCAGCACATGCCAGAGCCCTCAAGACATTATTGCATACTTCGCTACTCTTGCCAGTGAACTATGTTGTGCTTTCTCTGCAGCTTCGCTTGCCATGACTGCTGTCATCCCCTAGACGTCCTGCCCTGCCGCCACATTGACAGCAGTCAACAAGGGGCTATCAGAGCTGTGCTCTAAAGTTGGGGTGCAACTACTGAGTGACAGGGCCTTCAGCCCTAGCAGCGCGCCTTTCCAGCTGAACTGTTTGGGCCGCCCCGACACATGCAACGTTTTTCCGAGGAATCTTCCCCGCCACTCAATTCCACCAACGCAGGAAATACCAGCACCAACAGCGAACGCCAGCCAGTCGGTACCTGGGGTGCCGCTCATCACAACACGCAGTCCCCAGACCATGCCTCCAGCAGAATCGATGGAACGCCCAGCAGCCAGTCTCAACGCAGCGCTTACACAATTATCACCCAGCAGGCGGTGACACAGGACCACTTCAATAACGGGACCCCTACTAACGAGAGTGGGGGTGCCACTACACAGCCACGTGTCATCCTACCTCCTCTTTCAGGAGGCAGTGGGTCTCAACACGATATAAAGGTTATTTCTGACAGCCACCACCTACACCAGCCTGGTAACACGATCGTTAAGTCACACCAGCCGCCACCACAGCAACAGCAGTTGTCTCCGCCTGGCCCGCTACCCATCTTCCCCTGGTTGGTGCGGCACAGGTACCTCCTGCCTATTGGCCTCACCCATTTAACCTGCCACCTACGATGCCACCACCACACCCATTCCACCCGGCTCTACTCCCATACCAAAGACTGCAGTCTCGGGACTACGGCTACCTCAGCGCTCTCCGGCAGCAGCATCTGGCTGCCATGTAGGTGTAGTGAAAGTGAGAAAACTAGTGCAAAGACCTCCCAAGGACTCTGGAACCGCTACGCTAGCGCAGCGGTTCCAGAGTCTTTGGACCTTTCATATGAGGTCTCTATACAATATTTATAATCCACTCAGTATGCATAACATCTCTCTATGCAGCCTTATGCCATTGTTTTCCCTAGACTTCATACATAGTGTGTGTTGTACTGGCTTCGGACTTAACGCCAGAGTTTCATTGCGTGTATGACTGTTTTCCAGTCTTGTGCTTATATGGTGCTAACATTCACTGACAATTGCGTTCAATAACAGTTCATCAGCATTCTGAATTTTGTGTTCAAAGACATTTGGAGACTTATTATATAGCTTTATGCTCAATAAGACTAATTATTAGTGTTTGTGACAGTGTAGTTATTATCGCTGACAGTTTGTCATCTAACAGCTTGCTGTGTGGAAGAGACCTCATCTGAGCCTTCCTTGGTGTAATTTGGTACTGTACCTCAAAGTAATAGATAGGTCGTGTACCTTTAATCCTGATTGATAATCCAGATTACTACATTTATGTTGTGCTAAACAGCTGTTTATACCAGCTGTTGTGTGACAATTCTGAGTGACAGTCGAGTGGACAGAGCTGTCCGCTCCTTTCAGCCCAGTCTGATGGTTTAAAACGACCGAGTTACTATCAGTCCATTGTGTTGACGCTTATTTAGTACTGGAGTTATTTTTAAGTATTCACATGCCAAGTACTAAACAGGGTCACAGTCATGATGGGCTATTAATAGGCCATCTGAATGTGTACCACCTGTACAACAAACTTCCAGACATTCAGACGTATCTCAACAGGCCGAGGCCTTTCCACGTCTTTGAACTCAGTGAAATACGCCTTGACTCCAGGACTGATGACAATGATATCGCTATTCCAAACTACTGCCTCTTTAGGCGCAGTGATGTCGTTTTCGTCGGCAAATCAGCCATTCACCGATAAAATTCCAAAATGTCCGAAAGAGTGACGTTCTGATCGGCCCGCTGTCCTAAGGTTTTACGCCTCATTCGGCCACCCTTTGTCCGTTTTTTGTTTGCTTGTCTCATGTCTGTTTTGTTATTATTGCTTCTGGCCATATTAATTTCCTATCGGATAAATAAAGGTGTTATGAGTTACAAGTTATTGTCGAGCATCGCGTATCGGAAGCGCCAAGCAGACGACAAATGCATCAGCAGAGAGAGAGAGAGAGAAACTCCCCTTGTTGCTAACGGCGTGCTTCTGGCATTACCATTTTCGTTTTTGAAATGCCGCCGAAAAAGAAACCAAAACTTATCAGTGGCCAGCGCTTCCTCTCGTTTGGTGTTAGAGAGAAAGAAATGGAGAAAGAGAGTGGAACAACCTCTCAGACTCTGACTGTGACAAATCAAAGTGATGCAGCGCCATCGACATTGGACTCGACTTATACTGAAAGTGGCCGAAAGACTATTTTCAAAATGTCCTAAAGGTTTGTGACTGAATCGGCCAATTGGCCTATGCTGAAAATTTCTAGCAACATCACTGTAGGCGTGACGCTGCCGCCCCAAAACACATTGGGCTTGCTGTTTACTTTCAACATTCGTTCAAAAACTTTACTCGCAGGTGTGCCGATCTCGAGTCCATGGACGTGAAAAGCCTTTGGCTTGAACTCAAAATTCCTAAGTCAAAACCTCTGCTTATTCAGGTTATTGGCTATATTTATCGCAACCATGTACACATGAATGGCTTGACACTTTTGTTGATATGATGGACATGGTTAGCGATGCTGGTCACAACATCCTACTGCTGGGTGATTTTAAAATCGACCTTCAAAAGACTAACACTATCTGGCAGTCTGTAACCTCTCAGTTTGGTCTTCATCAATTTATCAAATCTCCCACCCGCATCACCCAGTCCTCATCAACGCTTCTTGATCACATTTACACCAATGATCTGAAATCAATGCTTAATGCTCAGGTTTTTCAGCTGAGTATCAGTGATCATTTTCCCGTCACATGCATGTGGTCGTCATCTTTGCCACAGACCAAACGTGACCAGCATCGCTACATCCAGTACCGATCATATAAAAAATTCGATAGGGACACATTTTTTTGTGACCTTAGCCAGGCTCCTTTTTACGTAATCTACAACTATATTGACCCTGACCAGACCATAAGAATCTGGTACGAGTTGTTCCTCTTGGTCCTAAACAAACACGCTCCCCTAAAGAAAAGTTGTGCTCGAGCGTCTGACCCCCCCATCGTGACTGACTAATGAAATCATTCAGGCGATGGAGCTTAGAAATAAGCTACGCAGAGAGAAAAACTATGCAGAATTTAAGACGCAGCGCAGCAAGGTAAAATATCTTATTAGAGAGCCGAGGAAACTGTCATTTCAAAAATGTATTGAGGAGGATCGCAGCATCTCAGCAATATGGAAGGGCCTGCACTCTCTAACCAACAAACAACATTGTTCAAATGACATCCCAGAAAGTCTGCCCGCAGACAAATTTAATGAGCATTTTCTGCTGTAGCTGATCACTGGTTTTGACTAATTCTTCCGACACTTTACTACCGACTTGCTGGAAACCTTTTGTAATGAGAAACTTAGGGCAGATGACGCCTTCGTCATACGGTGAATTGCGGTCCATGACGTCGGACAGCATCTCTCTCGTCTGGGGAATAAAATCTCCTATGGTCTTGATGGTATAAGTGGGCAGGTCTTGAACTTAGCTGCTCCATATATTGTTGAGACACTAACCTATATTTACAATCTCTGCATAGAAAATAATGTATTCTCCGCTGCTTTTAAAAAAGCTAAAAGTGTTCCTCTCCCGAAAGCTAGACTTATCTGATATCAATAATTATCGTCCAATATCTCTTCTCTCTGCATTATCTAAACCATTAGAAAGGCATATTCAGCAAAATTTTCAACAATACCTAGATAAACATTCACTCTTACACAAATTGCAGTCTGACTTTCAGCCTCAGCATTCATGTCAGACTGCACTAATACATGTAACCGATAAATGGCTTAATGAAATTAACCAATCCCACATGTCAGGTGCTGTCTTCCTCAACTTTAAGAAAGCGTTTGACCTCACTGACCATCAGCTGCTTCTCCATAAGCTTCAATTGTATCTGAGATGCCATAAATCAGTTGCTTTCTTTCAATCGTACCTGATAGATTGCACTCAACTTGTATATCTTAACGGTAAATTCTCATCTGAAGGATTTGTCAAATATGGGGTTCCCCAAGGTTCCAATCTCAGACCTCTCCTATTTAACATATTTATAAATGACTTACCCCTGCAGCTGTCTGATGCAAACACCACTTGTGAGATGTTTGCGGATGACACCACTTTGCATACATCAGCGAAAGACGTCCAACAAATATCAAATACTTTACAGGGCAGTCTAGATGAGGTAACAGCTTGGTGTGATTCAAACCATATGGTACTGAATCCTTCCAAAACTGAAACAATGCTTCTCGCAACACGCCAAAAACACCAGCTTCTCCCTTCCCCTCTAAACCTTGCCATTGGCAATGATCCAATTAGGCAAGTGTCAGAACATACTCTACTTGGTGTTGTTATTGACAATCACTTTAATTTCAGTAGCAATCACATGTTGACAAAATTTGCAAAGCCGTGTCTAAAAAACTATTTCTTCTGTCACGCTTAAAACGCATTATAGATCTTCCAACTACAAAACCGTTTCCTCAAAAACATTACCAATAACATTACTATTAGGAAGGTACGCTTAGCTTACCAATTTCAGCCTAAGAATCCGTTGTGTACATACACAACCAGGGAGGCGACTCCAGGGCACCGTAACCAGGGACCCTGAGTAGCTTCCCGTCCCTTCCCATCCGGTCATGTGCCCAGTGGTATCACGCCAGTCTTTTCGCTTAGCTTAGCTCACCGGGAACGGTTGTGTTCAAGCCTACTAGATCCTTCGGCTGTGTACGGTTGTGACCAGTCGTGTCCTTGGATTACTTCGTCTGTTTGTGGGACTACGTTTTGGTTTCTCTTCTTCTTCTTGGATTATCTGTGGTTTCCTGGGATTCAGTGGTTCCTTGCTTGGATTACCAGGGTGGACTTACCTTGTTGGATTACCTATCGGCCTTGCCTCGGTTAATGCCCTTGACCGGAGGTTGGTGGCCGGGCGGCGGCACTTACCGCGGACGTTTGACTTCGCAGGAAGCATGGTTCGAACTTTTATGAGCTCGTTTCATGTGGCCTCAGCGAGGCCACATCCGGCTGCCTCTCACGTTTGCTTTGGGTTGCAGTTATCAGGTACAAACCTGCGCTCAGTGTGGCGATTTCCAATGGCTGTGCGATACCCATGCTGTTTGCCTCCCCTGTTCCGGCTGTGCCTCCGGGCGGACCTGTGACACGTGGGTGGAGGAATAATGGTCCCAACTGTGGGGGTTTTACCGGCGCGAACATCTGACGCCATCCCGAGACCACCCTTCCACCCTTGTACGCCCCTCCCCGACGGGAGGACCCGCTCAGACATTGGGGAGACGACTACTCATCGGGCACCAGCGCTATCTTCAGGTTCCCGCACCACGGAGCTTGGCTGGCAGCGACTTTGGTCGCCCCACACTGCGGTGAGCCACAGACTTGCTAAGCCAGACGAGGCTACTGGAACTTTGTCCACCCGCTCCACGGAGCCTGGCCGACAGCGGCTGATGCCACCCCGCACCGCGATGAATGACAGACCCCCAAAGCCGGACGAGGCTACTGGAATTTTGTCTGCCCGCTCCAAGGAGCTGGGCCGACTGCGGCTGATGCCGCCCCGCACCGCGATGACTGACAGGCCCCCTAAGCCGGACGAGGCTACTGGAATTTTGTCTGCCCACTCCACGGAGCCTGGCCAACAGCAGCTGATGCCGCCCCTCACCGCAGTGCACGTCAGCGCCTCTCGCCACGCCCTACCCTCCGATGCCGTACCACGACGCGAACAGCTGCGGGCCCGCTCTTCTCACTCAGAGGTGCTTAGACGGCTGCCTACCTCACGCTTGCCGCGACCACGTGACCGGGATGTTCGTCATGGCAGTCGGGCCTCAGTCCTCATCTGGCGCTCGCCCTACCTCTTCAGCTGCCTCAAGAGCTCGGCCGTCCCCTCGCTCGTCCCAGCGTGCTTCCCCCCCACCGGCACCGGCACTCGCCCCCTCCAACGCAGGAGCTCTCTCGGGTTCCCCCCTTTCGCAGGGATTCGGCCTCCAGGTCCCGGCAGGCTAACTCTCGCTGACGCAGTCACTCCCCCCATGACCCCCGCCGGAGTGGTGTCTCCTCTCGACGTTCCTCGAGGGAGTCCTCGGTCGTGAAGGTTTTCAGCCTATGGAGTTCGCTGTCAGCCTTCCTCGAGCCTGACGTCAAACTACATGGACGACCTCCTCCTGCGGAACCAGCTAGAATCCGCCCTGGAAAGGACAGAGATGCACTTCTCGCTCCGCTGGCTCGGCTCGGCTTCCTGGTCAACTTGGGCAAGTCGAACCTCGCACCATCTCGCCGGTTTGTCCACCTGGGCAGGATTTGAGTCCCACCCTGTTGAGCTGCTTTGTGGCGTTCCACAGGGGTCGGTCTTGGGGCCTGTTCTCTTTACTTTGTATACACAGCCCCTGTCGCATGTCATTGAGCGTCACTTAGTTTCTTATCATTTATATGCAGATGATACAGAATTGTACAAACACTCCCTTCGTGAACATGTCGATCAAATGGTGCAGTCTTTGGAGGCTTGTATTTGTGATGTTCAGAAGTGGACCACACAGAACAAGCTCCAGCTGAACAGTGACAAAACTGAGTCCCTCCGAATGATGTGCTCCTCTACGTGCAGTGCTGATCTACCTGAGTCAATGATGGTGGGCGAGAGTGCCATCTCCTTTTCTAGCTCGGCCCGTAACTTGGGTGTCATTTTTGACAACAGGCTGACAATGAAGGAACAAGTGAAGAAAGTTTGCCAGCTTGCCTTCATTGAACTCAGAAGGATCAGCACTGTTCGACATCTGCTGACTGTTGAAGTTACCAAAACACTTGTTACCTCCCTTGTGCTGTCCCGAATAGACTATTGCAATTCTCTTTTGTCCGGTGTTCCGCAAAATCTTCTTGACCAAATCCAGAGAGTCATGAACTGTGCTGCACGTCTGATTTTTCGTGTACCGAAACGTGAACACATTATGCCTCTACTAGCTAATTTGCACTGGCTGCCAGTTTCATACAGAATTCAGTATAAAGTCTGTGTTATTTGTTTCAACATCATCTCTGGTTCTGCCCCTCCTTACTTGTCTGATCTTGTCCAGCTGTATACACCGTCCCGCTCACTACGCTCTGCTTCAGACACTCGTGTTTTCCGTATCCCTAGACGTAATAAGGTCACTCAAGGTCATCGTGCATTTTCGTATTTTGGTCCCATTACATGGAACGCTCTCCCAGCTGATGTGCGTCACTCATCATCTCTTTCCATTTTCAAATCCAAGCTTAAAACACACCTTTTCTCTGTTGCATATACGTAAAGACCATTTTGTCTGCCGGCTCATCATGCGTGTGTGTGTGTGTGTGTGTGTGTGTGTGTGTGTGAGTGTGTGGTGTGAGTTTTTGCCCTTGTAAATTAATGTATATTTTTTGTTGTATGTGCTTGTTTGTGTATTCTGCTTCACTGTTTCATTACTGTGATTGTAAAGCGCCTAGAGCACCTTGGTGATTAGGCGCTATACAAATTACCTTTATTATTATTATTATTATTTCCTGACCGACCTCAACAGGGTGAGGCTACCAGACGCGGATCCAGAAGCTGGCGACACTGGCCCTGCAGGTGTCTCGAGCGGATGCGGTTCCCGCCAGAGTTTGGCTACAGCTCCTGGGTCTGATGAGCGCGGCGGCGGATCTCTTACCACTTGGCAGGCTGTACTCCCGACCTCTACAGCTGCATCTCCTCCTCCACTGGCGGCCCTCCTCCGGCAACCTCGCAGCTCCGGTACCAGTTATCCCGATGCTCCGGCCTCATCTGCTCCGCTGGGCGGACCCCGCATGGCTCGCGTCAAGAGTAACCCTCTCCTCCCCGCCACCTCGGATGTAGCTCTGCATGGATGCATCTCTCCGGTTGGGGCGCGCACCTTTTCCCGATGTTCCTCACGCCGTCCGGCTGCTGGCCCATGGACCTCGCTGGTTGGAGTTGAACGCAGTATGGCAAGCCCTCATCGCCTGGGAGGGATGCCTCAGGCACCAGTATCTCCTTGTCCTTTCCGACAACTCCACAGTGGTGTCCTACATCCAGAAGCAGGGTGGGACGCGCTCCCCCTCCCTCTGCATCCTCCTGTACCAGGTCCTCCGGTAGTGCGAAGATCGGGACACCTCTCTCCAAGCGCGACACATTCCCGATCACCTGAATGTCCTAGCCGACTCCTCTCTCGGCGTGGCCAACTCCTCCACACCGAGTGGGCGCTCCGCCCGGATATATTTCGAATGATCTGCGCGCAGTCGGAGACACCCACGATCGACTTTTTCGCCATGAGGTGGAACAGGCAGCTTCCCCTCTTTGTCCCCCCCCCTATCCCGGACACCCTCGCCTGGGCAGTCGACGCGCTCTCCATCCCCTGGGAGGGCCTCAGCGCGTACGCTTATCCCCCCACCGTGCTGGTTCCCAAGGTCCTGCTCAACCTCAGGAGCTGCAACGCGGTTCTGTTGCTGGTGGCTCTGTTCTGTTAGACCGAGTCCTGGACCACCGACCTCCTGAGCCTCGCCATGTAACACCCCCCCCCCACCCCCACCCCCTTTGCGGCTCCCCACCCCGCGCACAATGCTCAAGCAATCCCGGCAGAGGCTATACCACCCATGCCCGGAACGACTGCTCCTTCACGCCTGGAGGTTGTGCGGCACGCCCTCGCCGCCAGAGGCTTCTCGAGTGCAGCGGTGGAGGCTATCGCTGCAGCCCACAGACCTTCTACCAGGGCAAGTGGTGAGTCCTATGGTCCTGGTGTGCCACCCAGCACCTCTCCCCCACGGATTTGACTAACCCCCAGCTGGCCGAGTTCTTTCTCTGGCTCTTAGACGAGCAGAACTTGGCACCGATCACCATCAGGGGCTACCTGGCCATGATAGCAGACACGTATCGCCACTTAGGCCACCTGGACATGGGTGCCTGCAAGGACCTCGCCGACCTGATGGCCCATTTCGACCTCCAGCGTCCCCTTCTCCGCTTGCTGGTGCCACGCTGGGACCTACCCTGGGTGCTGACGTGGCTGAATTCAGACTGCTTCGAACCGCTCCCCTTAGCTCGGTTCGCGGATGTGACCCGGAAGACTTGCTTCCTCCTGGCCCTTGCCACTGCTTAAGGATAAGCGAGCTCTCAACGCACCCCGCCTGCCTGCAGTTTAGAATGGACAGCGCAGTGCAGCTTCTAACTGACCCGTCCTTCTTGGCCAAGAATAGGACCCCCCAAGTGATCACCATACGGCCGCTGAAAGAAATGGACCTTTCTCGGGAGACCAGACAGCAGGACCCGGTACGAGCCTTACGGGTGTACTTGCGCAGATCGAAGCCTGTCCGGAGGAGATGGTCATGCCTCTTCCTACCTTTGACCCCGGGCAGACCAGGTATTTCTGCCCAGGCTATATCTTCCTGGGTATGCTGGGTCATCTGGTCCGCCTACCAGGACCTCTCCCAGAAAGGAGCTAAGAGGCTGAAGATCAGGGCCCACGAGGTTAGAGTCGTGGCCACGAGCGTCACCTTCGACCGCAACTGCGCTGGTAAAGACATTGTGGCGGCCGTGGGCTGGCGGGCGGAATCAACCTTCACCTGGTTCTACCTCAGGGACCTCTCGGGCCAACGGGAGAACCTGGCTCTGGTGGGGGAAATCGCCGCAGCGTAACACTCCCTCCCGGTGCCTGGGGCGCCATAAAGCTTAGCTGAAATTGTCGGGAGGTCGCCCTGGGGGGGGGGGGGGGGGGGGGGGGGGGGCGCGGGGGGGAGTGGGTCTGGCTAGCCCCAATACAGGGGGTAAAATTGTGGGCGGCACCCTCCTCCTCTTCGCTATTCTTCCTAATAGTAATGTCATTGGTGATGTTCTTGAGGAAACAAATGTATTTTTCTCTAAAATGTATTTTTTCGAAAAATACTTACCGATGACATTACTCAAAGGACCCTCCCGCCTGCCCCGCTTGCCACCAGTAAACTAAGCATCAGACTGGCGTGATACCACTGGGCACTTGACCGGACGGGGAGGGACGGGAGGCTACTCAGGGTCCCTGGTTATGGCGCCATGGAGTCGCCTCCAAGGTTGTGTATGTACACAACGGATTCTTAGGCTGAAATTGGTAAGCTAAGTGTACCTTCCTAATAGTAATGTCATCGGTAAGTATTTTTTGAAAAAATACATTTTAGAGAAAAATTCATTTGTTTTCTCAAAATACATTCCCGATGACATTACTACTAGGAAGAATAGTGAAGAGGAGAACGCGCCGGGCGGGAAGGTAAAGTCCAAGAAGGCACACCGTAAACCAAGGAACCACACCCACCACCACGTAACTCCAAGGTATGACGAGGAACCACAAGTAATCCAAAGGAACCCACGTAATCCAAGGGAACACACGTAATCCAAAACTGACCGACCAAGAACCGGTCACACCGTACACAGCCAAAGGTCCTGTAGGCTAGAACACAACTGTTCACGGTAAGCTAAGCAAACAGACTGACGTGACACCACATGGCACGTGACCAGATGGGCAGGGATGGGAGGCTACTCAGGTCCCTGGTTATGGCCCCCTTGAGTTGCCTCCCTGGTTGTGTAGGAACACAACAGGTTCTTAGGCTGAAATTAGATAAGCTAGGCATATCTTCCTAGTAGTAATGTCATCGGGAATGTATTTTGAGAAAACAAATACATTTTGCAATGCCTATATCAAGCCTCATTTTGACTATTCCTTCCCTATATGGGATGGCTGCTGTGAAAATCACTTCAAAAGACTGAACTCACTCAACCGCCGCGCAGCAAAGCTAATACTACCATGTTCAGATTTGACCACGGACGAAAAGATTGTCCAACTAAACATGTTGCCATTGCAAAAGCAGCTCTTCGTCAATAAAGCGATGCTGATGCACAAAATCGTCGATGGCAAAGCTCCACAGTATTTACTTACAATGTTCCGATACTCGCAAACGCGCTACATAAACCAGAGGAACAATCTTGTCGTGACTCGCGGGTGCATCCCTATGGAACTCCTTACCAACAAAAGCAAAATCTCTGAAATCTCATAAGGCATTTAGAAATGCTCTCTACAAATTATTCTTCAGACCTTGACATACTTCATTTTACTCATTTAACGGTCAGTTATAATTATATACCTAAAGTTGTTGTGGCTTACAGCTGCTGATGTTACAATGTAACCAGCCTTGCACGTGCACACACACATGCATGGGCGTGTGTGTCTGTGTATTTTGTATATAACCCATAGATATACATGTGTTTGTGTGTGTGCTTCTTCTTCTTCACGTTCAATGTTTTGTATGTTGCAGAGGTGCCTACCCCTCTTAGACCATTTTGTGTAATGGGCTGCTTAAAAATGTGTATTTTGTGTAATCATTTCAGCACAACACGCAACAAAAAAAATACACCACAGCAAGCAAATTAAAAATAAAGACATTTATCCACACTATTAGCTATTTTATTCACACAATATCCGGTATTGCTGTAGCAAGTTTGGGTTTGAAGTTGTGAATAGTATTTGCGGAAAAAAATCTCTTTTTTGTAAAAATATGGTCATTTTGGACATTTTTCTTGAGCTCTTGTGACCCTTGACTTTCCGAGGGATCAACGAAATTAGTGTGCATATAAAGTTTTATCAGGTATCTTTGTACCAAGTTTGGGTTTGAAGTTATGAATAGTATTTGAGAAAAAAGAAATTATGTCCCAAAATGGCTATTTTTGATATATTTCCTGATCATCTGTGACCTTGACCTTTGTGAGAAACTGTCACTAAAATTGGCATGTTTAGAATGGTCTTGCCACAAAGTACTCTTGGGCCAAGTTTGAAGACTGTAGCTTTCAATAGTCTCCGAGAAAATGCCAACGTTAAAGTTTACTACGCACGATGGCGGACGGACGACCGCTGGCTCAGAACAGACTCACTTTTTCTTCGCACGTGAGCCAAAAATGTCTTTCGTACATGACAGATCGCTGTTACTTAAGATGACATGCATCAGTAACTAAAAAGGGCATCTGTTACTGCGACACGTTAGTGTCCATGCATTTCCAGTATGCCGATACACTGTAAGTCTCCTACTTTGTCACCAACCGCAATGTTTACACCTGCCACTGTACGGTATATCCACAGTCTAGACAACATGTAATAAGCGGCATTGAACGATGTTGGATGGAAGTACCAGTGTTGTAAAGACAATGCACGTACTACACGTGTGACCAATGTGTGTCAGTGTCCACAGAGTCACCTACAGGTGCACCAAGGTGTAGCATCAGAGGAATGGAATATCAATTAGAACCTCCAAATTCAGCTTCAGAATCAAGCTGTACGTCATTGCCATTGTCAGTGCTTCAACCGTCGATCGCTCCAGCTGACAGACACTGCCAACACGTGGTTATGCTGCCACGCAGTAGGTGGGCACACGTGTCCCAATACATCAAAGCTATCTGCTTTTGAAACCATGTCTCCAAACACAAAATTTTATCACTTCACTCGCCATTTCGACCGTAATACGCAAGCTAGCGCCGCAAAGCTGACCGCATACAACGTACAAAAGTATGCACGCACTGTCAGGACCCTCACTGTAGTGTAAACATGATATGTCAGTGCGAAGTCACCACACGCACGGCGAGGCTCGCGTATCAAACACCAGACACCGCTCTAGCGGTTTTCCGGGCTGCACGGTATACTAGACCGCCAACCAGTACAGCAGTTTGCCGGGCCGAAAGGGTTAACGAAAAAGTGCTTTTGTCAGCTTTGGGATGTACTACTGCCTTGGCCCCAGCGGACTCCAAATGTCTTTGAATATCATACTTTTGTACGCACCACTGCAAGGAACACCGAAGTCCTTTCTGCACACGTTGCATGCATTTGTAGCAGTGGAGCCCCCTGCTATGGCTAGTTACTACCCGTGAGTCAGAGTTCAGTGTTTCAGTGCACGCTTGGCACGCTGTGTGCGAGTATTTTTGCTGCCTTGGCTAGACAGTGCCGGCGTAGCGGACCACACGCGCAAAGCTCAGTGACATAGTCTCTGGTTCCAGAGGCTGGGAGCCTATAAAGCGGCCGATCTTCAGTCCACAATTAGCCCCAATCCCCCCCCCCCCCCCCCCCAACTCGTAAATTGCGTATTTTAGAGGAGCTGGTCGTACTCGCGTAATTTGAGCCGAAAATGCGTAAAATTACGAGCTAGCGCGTAAGGTAGGCACCTCTGATGTTGTTGTGTTGATTATGTACATTAGTTATAGCAAAGTTAGGTTTGTAATGATGGGCCTGCGCGCCTAAAACCTCTTTCTTTGAAAAATAAAGTTAATCAATCAATCAATCAAAAGACTCATAATTACAAAGCACATGTCACAAACTCCACAACTGGCAACAAAATAATAAAGACACACCCCCTGAAGAAGGCCAGAAGCCAAAACTTTCTCCTCGTTTTATTAGCTTGGTTATTTTCATTTTTTTGTACAGAAGACAATGAATGAATACTGAACCTTAGTTTAATCACTGAACAAACTATCTCACCTCCAGCAGTGCTTGTAGAAAGTTGATTTTTACTTCATCGTCAACCATGGTGCTGCTGGCTTGTGTGAACAGCCACTCAAAGTAACTGTAAAAGATGAAACCGGTTTCAACTGATCTGTTAACACTTTGGCTTTCAGCAGCGTGCTTTTGTTCAGGTGATTCCAGTAGGAATCACCTTGACAAAAACACTACCGACAGCCATAGGGTACAACACAAACAGCCATGAGGTTGAAAATCCAAAATTAGGAAATTGTTCTCTGAAAGTTCTTCTCTGAGCACTGCAATACAGATTAGGGACCATGATACAGTAGTTGAACTTCAAGGTGATGCCAGCACAGCCTGGCACCCACACACGCCAAGCTATCAAGGCGCCGCTCTTGAACTATTATGACTATTCATGATCTTGTAGGGTTGAACTTGAAGCCTCCTTTAATCTCTCATTTCTCACTAACTCAGAAACGTTTAGCAAAAATAACTGAAGATGTGTCTCACCTGCCCATGTCCGGCCCCATGGTGCTGCCAACATAACCAATGCAACTGGCCACCTCCAGCTTCACTTCCTTGAAACCCCTGCAGAATAGTAGTACCCAACGGAGAAAGAAACACGCTTAGAAAAGACGGGTACAGAATGCACTGCAGAATGCCATAGCAGACACAGCTTATAAGGTAAAGTTCAACCTCATTATTACGCACTAAAGTATATTGTGCATCAGGCATAGCCTGCACAGATGTACTGATGTAGCATACTTTGCCCTTGAGCCTAATGATGCACATGATATATATACGCATCATGCAGATGGCATGTTTGGCTGAGAAACTGGCATTTACAATTTTAACCCAATTTATCCAAAACGTGTAAGAACAAGATGTTTCTCGTCATACATTCATTCCTTTGATGAGGAAAAAATAGAAAATAAACTTACCTTTCAAAGAAAATTCCCTGAAGGTTCCCCAGGATGTCATGTGTTCCTTTAGAGCAAGCCTGCAAAAGAAAGTTATGAAAACTGTATACATTCTTGCAGTAAGAGAGGGAAAGTAAAATAGTCAAATCCTTTAATGCACTGAGTGATTTGGTCAAAATTTGGGAGCTGTCCTCTGGGAGAATGATCAACCATGACAGTTCAAGGGTGATGCCACATGAAAACAGTTGCGTGCCTCTATGCATCAGAGCTAGTCTAGCAGTAGCACCATCCTTGAACTATTGTCAGGCCTAAATGGTTATTCTAGAAAAATGCTTTTCATGGATGTGCAACTGTGTGCACTGTCTGTCAGAGATCTATCAAACAGGAAACATGATTATTCACTCAGGAATACATTTAAATAGTATGAATTACTATTTGTATTAATCATGATGACTTATTCTCTAAATGTACAGGAACAGCAACAAATAATGCAATCGGTACACTAGTCAATAGAAATTACACAGAGGTCACTGGACAATCACATATGTAGATTCAGCACCTTTGTTCCCTCTGCAGTAAGCAGGAATTCTTTTAAAGTCCTTGCTGCTGTAAGGCGCCTTTCACGATCAGCACCACTGAACAGACGACGCACCAGTTTAGACAGTTTGGACTCATCATGAAATGTCTTTCCAGGATCTGCAGGAGAAAAAAGACAAAGCACTAATTGCTCATTCTCATTACTGGAGTTGGAAGGGGAGAAAATGACACCATACAAAATACAGTTGAAATGGTTTTCACCCCTCTAGTTTTGACAGCCGCCTGTCTTCAGTAGCCACGTTTACCTTGCACAGATGTACATGTATATTACGATCACCTGCTGACCGCAGTCAATGGCCAGTGTACCAAAAACTGCAAAAATACCTACAATTTACAAAGAGGATCACAAGTTCTACGACCCTAGAACTTACTTTGCTTATGCCTGTCACCCCTCCCAGGGTATAGGCTGTCGACGAGAGACCTCCAGCGACTCCTGTCCCGTGCTTCTCCTTCGATTTTACTCCAGGTGGTTCCCAGTCTCTTGATGTCTGCTTGGAAGTCAGGTGTTTCTCGGCCTGCCTCTTTTCCTCTTTCCCTGGGGGTTCCATGACAATGCCTGCCTAGTGATACTGGAAACTGGCTTTCTCAGACTGTGACCAATCCATCCCCATCTTCTTCGCCCAATTTCATTCTCTGCTGTTATCTGCTCTGTTCTCTCCCAAAGTCTGATGTTGCTGATCTTCTCTGGCCAGTGGATTGTCAAGATTCTTCTAAGGCAACTGTTTATGAAGATCTGTACTCTGTTGACTGTGGTTTTTGTCAATCTCCAATTCTCTGCTCCATATAGGAGAACTGCTTTAACGTTTGAGTTGAAAATCCAGACTTTGGTGTGTTGTGACAGCTTTCTGAAACTCCACACTTTTTTCAGCTGGAGAAAGGCTGCTCTGGCTTTACCGATTCGTGCTCTGACATCTGCATCAGTGCCACCTTTTTTGTCGATGATGCTCCCGAGATAGGTGAAGGACTCTACCTCCTCCAACGGGGTGCCAGCAAGCAAGACTGGTTCTTCCCTGGTTGCATTCAGCCTCATTGACTTTGTTTTCTGTTTGTGGATGGTGAGGCCCACTTGGGACGAGATGTCAGCAAGCCTCGTGGTCTTGTCCTGCACTTGTTGATGAGTGTGGGACAGTAAAGCCAAGTCTGCAAAATCGTGGTCGTCAAGCTGTGTCCACAGTGTCCACTGTATTCCGCTTCTTTTCTGCTCAGTGGTCCTTAGTTTCACTCCAGAGACTGCTCCACGATGATGCGGAGAGTGGCAATCTGGTCTGTACATGATCGGTTTTTCCTGAATCCTGCTTGCTGGTTTCTCAGCTGGGGGTCGACAGAGCTCTTCATTCTCTCCAGGATGATCTGTTGAAGACCTTTCCTGGTACTGACAGCAAGGTGATTCCTCTGTAGTTGGAACACTTGCTGAGGTCGCCTTTCTTGGGAAGCTTGATTAGGTACCCCTCCTTCTAGTCAGCCGGCATCACCTCCTCTTCCCAGATCTTTCCAAACAGTGGATACAGCATCTCTACTGTTGTTTCTAGGTCTGCTTTCAGAGCCTCCACTGGGATGCCATCTGGCCCTGCTGCTTTGCCGTTCTTCAAAAATGCCACTGCTCTTCTGATCTCTTCCCGGCTGGGTCTGTCACAGCTGATGGGTAGGTCAGTCTCTGCTGGCTGGATGTCTGGGGGGTCGGGTGGAGTGGGTCTGTTCAGTAACTCTTCAAAATACTCGGTCCATCTGTCGAGTTGGTCTGCTCTGTCTGCAATAGGATTGCCTTGTCTTTTACTGGTCTTTCTGTATGGCCATACTTGCCAGACAATCTTCTGGTAATGTCGTAGAGCTGTTTCATGTTGCCGCTGCCTGCTGCCTTTTCTGCCTCTGCTGCTAGGCCGTCTGTGTAGGCTCTCTTGTCTGCCCTGATACTATTCTTCACCTCGCGGTTGGCTTCCGAGTATTCCTCATGTGACCTTGCTTTGGCTGCTCTCATGCAACTGTTGTTGACAACTGCTTTCTTCTGCTTCCTCACTTCAATCTTCTTCAAGGTCTGTGCCGAGAGCCAGTCCTTGTGATGGTGTTTCTTGAACCCCACAGTGTCTTTGCAGGTTGAGTTCAGCGCCTCTCTAACTGCCTTCCACTGCTGCTCTGTGGCGACTGCCTCCTCTTCATTTACTAGCTCCTGCAGCGCTTGAAACCAGTTGGACTGCACCAGTTAGAACTCTTCTCTCACTCCAGTCTCTCTCAGGAGGCCTACATTATAGCGCTGTCTTCTTGTTGTCCCTGTGCTGCTTTACTTTAACTTGAGCTTTATTCTTAAGATAAGCAGATGATGGTCTGAGGCGACATGTACTCCCCTCCTCTCTCGAACATCTTGAAGGGATCTTCTAAATTTCTTGTTAATGCAGATATGGTCTATTTGGTTCTCTGTAGTATGGTCAGGTGAGACCCACGTTACTTTGTGTATTCTTCTGTGTGGGAAGATGCTGCCTCCAATGACAAGTCTGTTTAGAGCACAAAAGTCTACGAACCTCTCCCCGTTCTCACTCATCTCCCCTAGTCCCTGTCTCCCCATCACCTCTTCGTATTCGGTGTTGTCCTCCCCTTTTTGGCATTAAAATCGCCCATGATGATGGTGATGTCTCGCTCCGCACATTTGTCCACAGCACTCTGGAGTCGGTCGTAAAACTCTTGTTTCTCTTCCTCGTCACTGTCATTAGTGGGCGCATAACACTGGATGACGTTCAGCTTGATCTTTTTCTTGGTTCTAAAGGCTGCTGTGATAATTCTTGGCCCAATGTTCCCAGCACGTCTCCAGGATGGAGGATCATCGCCTACCCAAGATCACTCTGTTCGGCGAGCTTGCTACTGGACACCGTGACAGAGGGGCACCAAAGAAGAGATACAAAGACGGTCTCAAGAAGTCACTTAGTGCCTGCCAAATCGACCACCGCCAGTGGTCTTCGCTTGCTGCGGACCGTGACACATGGCGCTCCACCATCTACAAGGCAGCCGTCTCCTTTGAGGACTCTCGCAGAGCTAACCTTAAGGACAAACGGCTCAGGAGAAAAAACCGAGTTGCCGTAACTCAGAACCCTGACCAGACCTTCCCCTGCAGCCACTGCGGTCGAACCTGCCTGTCCCGGATTGGCCTCCACAGCCACGAAAATGCCTGCAGACGACGTGGGCAAGCCCTATAGAATCTTCGCGAAGTCAAGCCAAGGGGTGGGGGGGGGGGGGGGGGGGGGGGGGAGTGGGGGGGGGGGGGGGTGGGGGGGTGGGGGTACTGTTGATAACAGTTATTCACTCTGTCACACGCACAGATATTTATAAGCAGACATGAAATGATGGAAAAATATGGTTCATGTCATAACAAAAACCACAAATCCCAACAGCATACACAATAACATGTGTGTCTGACATTCGGCATTAATATAACTCTTAAAAACACCCAGAACTAAATGACTTCCAATCTGCAGAATGGAAGTCATTTAAATCTCTAGGAGTGTGAGCGTTAAACCAGCCTCTGTCACACTGTGTTCTTAAACTAAATCAGTTTGCATGGCGTTCCATTTTTTAAGTCAAACTATATACATCAAATTTGGAGAATTTTCTGTTAACGGAAAGCCTATCTACCATTTTAGATTTGTACTATCTTGATGGCAACAACCAATGGATGCCACTGCAGAGTCTTGTTCGTTCACAATTAGAACCTGATTCCAAACAGAATAATCTTCCACTTTCTTCCAGAATTATTAGAACTAGTTGGAATTACTGGAATTTAATGCAACTCTCCCTCGCGCTAGGACCATATGGCGATGAGGCGCGTCCCCTGGGTGGTGGATAGGGGGTCCCTCGCGAGAGGGGTGCACTGAATGAAATAAGGTGCCATGAACCAACATGGTCTAAGGGAAGGTGACCCCGACAGAAAACCCCTGGTCCTCCTAGTAAGGGGGTTGGGCGTGGGGGTAGCTTCCCCACCCTGCAAATAAGGAAATAGCTACAAAAACGCCGATGAAAAGACATACAGCAATTTCTTTCCTGGAGGAGGAAGGTTCTTCTATCAGAAAATTTATGACGTCCTGTGGTGAAAGCCGGAAGTCTTCGGAAGCCACAGGAACGAGCCGCCTCTCTCTATCCAGGGACACATGAAATGTCAAGACCATGTACCAGAGTGGCAAGGCCGCCCAGATAGCAGCGGAAATGCAAAAGTACAACCTTTTTCAGCTAGGCATCAGTGAAGCCAGATGGACGCAGTCTGGCCAGAAAAGGCTGTTAAGTGGGGAGATGATTCTGTATTCAGGTCATGAAGAGGAGAATGCCCCCCATACAAAAGGAGTAGCATTCATGCTGTCACCAGTGGCACAGAGAGCGCTGATGGGCTGGGAACCTCTTGGGCCAAGAATTATCACAGCAACCTTTAGAAACAAGAAAAAGATGAAGCTGAACATCATCCAGTGTTATGCGCCCACTAATGACAGTGACGAGGAAGAGAAACAAGAGTTCTACGACTGACTCCAGAGTGCTGTGGACAAATGTGTGAGCGAGACATCACCATCGTCATGGGCGATTTTAATGCCAAAACAGGGGAGGACAACACCGGATATGAAGAGGTGATGGGGAGACAGAGACTACGGGAGATGAGTGAGAACGGGGAGAGGTTTGTAGACTTTTGTGCTTTAAACACACTTGTCATTGGAGGCAGCATCTTCCCATACAGAAGAATACACAAAGCAACTTGGGTCTCATCTGACCATACTACAGAGAACCATATGGACCATATCTGCATTAGCAAGAAATTTAAAAGATCCCTTCAAGATGTTCGAGTGAGGAGGGGAGCAGATTTCGCCTCAGACCACCATCTGCTTACCTTAAGAATAAAGCTCAAGTTAAAGAAAAGCTGCACAGAGACAACAAGAAGACAGCACTATAATGTAGCCCTCTTGATAGAGACTGGAGTGAGAGAAGAGTTCAAACTGGTGCTGTCCAACCGGTTTCAAGAGCTACAGGAGAAAGTAAATGAAGAGGAGGCGGTCACCACAGAGCAGCAGTGGAAGGCAGTTAAGAGAGGCGCTGAACTCAACCTGCAAAGACACTGTAGGGTTCAGGAAACACCATCACAAGGACTGGCTGTCGGCACAGACCTTGAAGAAGCAGTTGTCAACAACAGTTGCACGAAAGCAGCCAAAGCAAGGGCACAGGTGGAATACTCGGAAGCCAACCGCGAGGTGAAGCAGAGTATCAGGGCAGACAAGAGGGCGTACACAGACAGCACGGCAGCAGAGGCAGAAAAGGCAGCAGGCAGCGGCAACATGAAACAGCTCTACGACATTACCAGAAGATTGTCAGGCAAGCATAGCCATTCAGAAAGACCAGTAAAAGACAAAGAAGGCAAGCCTATTGCAGACAGAGCAGACCAACTCGACAGATGGACCGAGTATTTTGAAGAGTTACTGAACAGACCCACCCCACCCAACCCCCCAAACATCAGAGACCGACCTACCCATCAGTTGTGACAGACCCAGTCGGGAAGAGATCAGAAGAGCAGTGGCATTTTTGAAGAACGGCAAAGCAGCAGGGCCAGATGGCATCCCAGCGGAGTCTCTGAAAGCATACCTAGAGACAACAGTAGAGCTGCTGTACCCACTGTTTGGAAAGATCTGGGAAGAGGAGGTGATGCCGGCTGACTGGAAGGAGGGGTACATAATCAAGCTTCCCAAGAAAGGCGACCTCAGCAAGTGTTCCAACTACAGAGGAATCACCTTACTGTCAGTACCAGGAAAGGTATTCAACAGGATCATCCTGAAGAGAATGAAGATCTCCGTTGACCCCCAGCTGAGAGACCAGCAAGCAGGATTCAGGAAAAACCGATCATGTACAGACCAGATCGCCACTCTCCGCATCATCTTTGAACAGTCTCTGGAGTGGAGCTCCCCGCTGTATGTCAACTTTGTGGATTACGAGAAAGCATTTGACAGCGTGGACCGAGAGACTCTGTGGAAACTCCTACGACACTACGGTGTACCCACAAAGCTCGTCTGCCTGATCAAGAGCAACTATGATGGCATGACATGTCGCGTGATCCACGAAGGGCAGTTCACCAGGGATCTCCAGGTCAGAACCGGTGTCAGGCAGGGGTGTTTGCTATAATCCGTTCCTCTTCCTACTGGCCATAGACTGGGTCATGAAGAGGACCAAAGTCAAGAGCACAGACGAAGTGGAATACAGTGGACACTGTGGACACAGCTTGATGACCTCAATTTTGCAGATGACTTGGCTTTACTGTCCCACACTCATCAACAAATGCAGGACAAGACCATGAGGCTTGCTGACATCTCGTCCCAAGTGGGCCTCACCATCCACAAACAGAAAACAAAGACAATGAGGCTGAACGCAACCAGGGAAGAACCAGTCTTGCTTGCTGGCACCCCGTTAGAGGAGGTGGAGTCCTTCACCTATCTCGGGAGCATCATAGACAAAAAAGGTGGCACTGATGCAGATGTCAGAGCATGAATCGGTAAAGCCAGAGCAGCCTTTCTCCAGTTGAAAAAAGTGTGGAGTTCCAGAGAGCTGCCACAACACACCAAAGTCTGGATTTTCAACTTAAACGTAAAGTTAAAGTAAAAGCAGTTCTCCTATATGGAACAAAGACTTGGAGATTGACAAAAACCACAGTCAACAGAGTACAGATCTTCATAAACAGTTGCCTTAGAAGAATTTTGAAAATCCACTGGCAAGAGAAGATCAGCAACGTCAGACTGGAGATGATGATGAGACAGCAAGCCGACAGCACAGGCTCTCAGAGCCTGCAGCGTGAAGAACTAGACATTGAATATGTCGCAGCGCAACGAATAGACTACATGGGGCTAATGCAAGACATTGGCACACTCCATTCGAGTCACAGTGCGTGAGAGTAAAGGCCAGTAGCTACTGCATGCAGAGTGATGAGTCACATCTGAGAGCAGCCAGCGCATTGTCATGGAACCCCCAGGAAAAGAGGCAGGCCGAGAAACACCTGGCGTCGAGACCTCCAAGCAGACATCAAGAGACTGGGAACCATCTGGAGTAAAATCGAAGGAGAAGCACGGGACAGGAGTCGCTGGAGGTCTCTCGTCGATGGCCTATACCCTGGGAGGGCTGACAGGCGTAAGTAAGTAATGCAACTCTGATAAATTTGACACAGGCAATGAACTTACAAAAAAAAAACAATTTTTCTTTGTATTTTTTTTTTAATCGTCTATTCATTCCATTTCTATTATTAATTTATATAAACTGCTCAACACCACCAATCACGATTTTTTTCAACAACAACAAAAGTCATCAAACCTGTTGTTTTCTTGTCAGACTGACTAGGGTTGTCCCGTGAAACTGACTGGGGTGACGGAGATGATGAGAACCCACCACCACCACCCGCACCAGCTGATCCACTTCTGGTATAGGAAGAATCGTTGCGTCTTCCATGTCTGCTTGACCCAGGTCGTCGATCATCATCACGTCTTGGTTTGTCTCGTCCTGCTCTACTGTTCGGGTTTTTTGTCATTCTTCTCGGAGATTGTCTTCTATCAGGCCCCTTGACTTTCGTTTCGGCCGCTGACGTCTTTTCCGTAGTTGAGGGCCATGACTCGCTCAAGTTGGATCGCGTACTTTCAGGGCCGTTAGTTGTCGATTTACCAATTGTTCCTTTCTCATTTTTGTCCGGGGCCTTGATCTTTCCTCCGACTGCAGTATCGCTCATTACACGGTGAATTCTCTTTTGCCTATTTCATTAGATAAGCCATCTTTCAAGATAGGCGGTAATATTTCATGAAAGACAATCCGCCATCATTTGGCTCAATGCAGCAGTAATTTTTTTAACAATAATATGTGAAATAAGATACCCCAACAGTATACTAAATAATTGTATCATAAAAAATCGTAATTATTTAATGAATTGTTTTCCAAGTCACTCAACCTTTTTATTATTGGCTGTTCTTTTAAAAAAAAAAGTTATTCACTTCTGTTTAGAGCTCTTTGGTCACAGAGTTACGAATATCAACAATCATGGCGACGCTCTTAGAGTTTGTGACGGTCCCGGTTGAAGCATCTCTCTTTGAGATTGAAACAGGAAAGGAGGAGGACTCAGTCATTATCACTCACAAGAAAAGTTTCATCAATACGCTGAAGGTGACCGTTCTCTTCTTTTCTTCGTCTGATTTTAAGCAGCGCATTGTTACGCATGCTAATGAAAACCACGTGTGCAATGTTTTTATTTTGAAGGCAACCTCATAAAACGAGTCATAATCATACTGTAAAATGCCAGTTTCATCGGATGTTTTAGAAATTTTTTGTTTGGACGCCCACCCTCCCCCTTACCTCCACCCTAGATCCGCCCCAGATTTTCGAAGATGATACGTTTATGAAACGTTCTAGTTTTGTTTTTGTTTTTAGTTGTTTTTTTTCTCTCTCCATTTTAGCGTGTCCGTTGAAGGATTCTGGTAAATCGAATTGGCAGCTACTGAGCGACATTGTCACCTCGCGCTGGGACCATACGGCGTTGAGGCGCGTCCCCTGGGTGGTGGATAGGGGGTCCCTCGTGAGAGGGGTGCACCGAATGAAATAAGGTGCCGTGAACCAACATGGTCTAAGGGAAGGTGACCCCGACAGAAAACCCCTGGTCCTCCTAGTAAGGGGGTTGGGCGTGGGGGTAGCTTCCCCACCCTGCAAAAAAGGAAATAGCTACAAAAACGCCGACGAAAAGACTAACAGTAATTCCTTTCCTGGAGGAGGAAGGTTCTTCTACTAGAAGACTTATGACGTCCTGTGGTGAAAGCCGGAAGTCTTCGGAAGCCACAGGACCGAGCCGCCTCTCTCTATCCAGGGATACAACCATGGGCACATGGAACGTCAAGACCATGTACCAGAGCGGCAAGGCCGCCCAGATAGCAGCGGAAATGCAAAAGTACAACCTTTCCCTGCTAGGCATCAGTGAAGCCAGATGGACGCAGTCTGGCCAGAAAAGGCTGTTAAGTGGGGAGATGATTCTGTATTCAGGTCATGAAGAGGAGAATGCCCCCCATACAGAAGGTGTAGCACTCATGCTGTCACCAGTGGCACAGAGAGCGCTGATGGGCTGGGAACCTCTTGGGCCAAGAATTATAACAGCAGCCTTTAGAACCAAGAAAAAGCTCAAGCTGAACGTCATCCAGTGTTATGCGCCCACCAATGACAGTGACGAGGAAGAGAAACAAGAGTTCTACGACCGACTCCAGAGTGCCGTGGACAAATGTGCGGAGCGAGACATCACCATCGTCATGGGCGATTTTAATGCCAAAATAGGGGAGGACAACACCGGATATGGAGAGGTGATGGGGAGACAGGGACTAGGCTCGGAGATGAGTGAGAACGGGGAGAGGTTTGTAGACTTTTGTGCTCTAAACCGACTTGTCATTGGAGGCAGCATCTTCCCACACAGAAGAATACACAAAGCAACTTGGGTCTCACCTGACCATACAACAGAGAACCAAATAGACCATATCTGCATTAGCAAGAAATTTAGAAGATCCCTTCAAGATGTTCGAGTGAGGAGGGGAGCAGATGTCGCCTCAGACCACCATCTGCTTACCTTAAGAATGAAGCTCAAGCTAAAGAAAAGCCGCACAGAGACAACAAGAAGACAGCGCTATAATGTAGGCCTCCTGAGAGAAACGGGAGTTAGAGAAGAGTTCAAACTGGTGCTGTCCAACCGGTTTCAAGCGCTACAGGAGCTAGTAAATGAAGAGGAGGCGGTCACCACAGAGCAGCAGTGGAAGGCAGTTAGAGAGGCGCTGAACTCAACCTGCAAAGACACTGTAGGGTTCAGGAAACACCACCACAAGGACTGGCTGTCGGCACAGACCTTGAAGAAGATAGAAGCGAGGAAGCAGAAGAAAGCAGCGGTCAACAACAGTCGCACGAGAGCAGCCAAAGTAAGGGCACAGGGGGAATACTCGGAAGCCAACCGCGAGGTGAAGAGGAGTATCAGGGCAGACAAGAGGGCCTACACAGACAGCCTGGCAGCAGAGGCAGAAAAGGCAGCAGGCAGCGGCAACATGAAACAGCTCTACGACATTACCAGAAGATTGTCGGGTAAGTATGGCCATACAGAAAGACCAGTAAAAGACAAAGAGGGCAAGCCTATTGCAGACAGAGCAGACCAACTCGACAGATGGGCCGAGTATTTTGAAGAGTTACTGAACAGACCTAGCCCACCCGACCCCCCCGACATCCAGCCGGCAGAGACCGACCTACCCATCAGCTGTGACAGACCCAGCCGGGAAGAGATCAGAAAAGCAGTGGCATTTTTGAAGAATGGCAAGGCGGCAGGGCCAGATGGCATCCCAGCGGAGTCTCTGAAAGCAGACCTAGAGACAACAGATGAGATGCTGTACCCACTGTTTGGAAAGATCTGGGAAGAGGAGGTGATGCCAGCTGACTGGAAGGAGGGGTACCTAATCAAGCTTCCCAAGAAAAGCGACCTCAGCAAGTGTTCCAACTACAGAGGAATCACCTTGCTGTCAGTACCAGGAAAGGTCTTCAACAGGATCATCCTAGAGAGAATGAAGAGCTCCGTTGACCCCCAGCTGAGAGACCAGCAAGCAGGATTCAGGAAGAACCGATCATGTACAGACCAGATCGCCACTCTCCGCATCATCGTGGAACAGTCTCTGGAGTGGAGCTCCCCGCTGTACGTCAACTTTGTGGATTATGAGAAAGCATTTGACAGTGTGGACCGAGAGACTCTGTGGAAACTCCTACGACACTACGGTGTACCCACAAAGCTCGTCCGCCTGATCAAGAGCAGCTATGATGGCATGACATGTCGCGTGATCCACGAAGGGCAGTTCACCAGAGAGCTCCAGGTCAGAACTGGTGTCAGGCAGGGGTGTCTGCTGTCTCCGTTCCTCTTCCTACTGGCCATAGACTGGGTCATGAAGATGACCACAGAGCACAGACGAAGTGAGTGGAATACAGTGGACACTGTGGACACAGCTTGACGACCTCGATTTTGCAGACGACTTGGCATTACTGTCCCACACTCATCAACAAATGCAGGACAAGACCACGAGGCTTGCTGACATCTCGTCCCAAGTGGGCCTCACCATTCACAAACAGAAAACAAAGACAATGAGGCTGAACACAACCAGGGAAGAACCAGTCTTGCTTGCTGGCACCCCGTTGGAGGAGGTGGAGTCCTTCACCTATCTCGGGAGCATCATAGACAAAAAAGGCGGCACTGATGCAGATGTCAGAGCACGAATCGGTAAAGCCAGAGCAGCCTTTCTCCAGTTGAAAAAAGTGTGGAGTTCCAGAGAGCTGTCACAACACACCAAAGTCCGGATTTTCAACTCCAATGTAAAAGCAGTTCTCCTATATGGAGCAGAGACATGGAGATTGACAAAAACCACAGTCAACAGAGTACAGACCTTCATGAACAGTTGCCTTAGAAGAATTTTGAAAATCCACTGGCCAGAGAAGATCAGCAACGTCAGACTCTGGGAGAGAACAGAGCAGATAACAGCAGAGAATGAAATTGGGCGAAGAAGATGGGGATGGATCGGTCACAGTCTGAGAAAGCCAGCTTCCAGTATCACTAGGCAGGCATTGTCATGGAACCCCCAGGGAAAGAGGAAAAGAGGTAGGCCGAGAAACTCCTGGCGTCGAGACCTCCAAGCAGACATCAAGAGACTGGGAACCACCTGGAGTAGAATCGAAGGAGAAGCACAGGACAGGAGTTGCTGGAGGTCTCTCGTCGACGGCCTATACCCGGGTAGGGGTGACAGGCGTAAGTAAGTAAGTAAGAGCGACATTGTCAGTGCACCTGAATTGATCAGTGTTCAGGTCGTACTCCATACGCCATATTTGTTACTGCCCCCCCCCCCTCCCCCAAATAGCCGTCTATTATTACTCGGTTGCTGTGGCAGGTTGCCCTAAACTAATCAATAATTTTGTTCTATCACCCTCATTTAACGTGCCCATACTGACGTGACAGGGTTAAGAATCAGGGCTTCTGTTTTCACAACAGGTTAAATGGTCTGTAGACCCCCCAGGTATAAATTTTAGAGGGTACACAGACCCCCATCTGAGCATAATATAGGGTCCGCAAATTTATTTAAGAAAAACTTCATCATCTGTATGTTTTTTTTAAAATAAATTAACCCATTTCGCTCTCTCCTCTTTAAATTTGTTGTGATAGTGTGTGTGTGTCTGATGATACTGATTTTTTAACTGTTGAGCTATCGTGCACAAGCCTGTCTCTCTCTCCCTCTCTCTCACAGAAAAACATATGTATTTATCTGTATAATCATTTGATAATGTATTGTAACAGAGAATACAGCCTTTTCTGCTAAATGCAGATTCACAATCAAAGTCTGACTTGTCTAAACTCTCTCTCTATTGACAATCAGCTTACTTGGCATGCTCATGTCAATAGTATATGTCAGACTGTGTCCAGAAATTTATTCCTCCTCTCATTTTACAGACACGCCTACAAGAAAAATCTTCTATAACGCTCACATTCAATCACATATATAGATTATGCATCAACAGTTTGGGATGGGTGTAGCGATGCATGCTTAAAAAGACTTAATGCTCTCCACCGGCGGGCAGCTAATCTTCTCTAATAGTAAAGACAGCACTGACGACCAACTCAAAGCCCTTGGCATGCTGCTTTTTCGTAAGCTACTTATATATACAATAAGGGTGTGTTGATGTTTAAAATCAGCCTCTCCAAAACTCATCGCTACTTAACGGATCTCTTTAGTCCCGCTAGCACCCCGTACATGACAACGAGGAACAATCTGTACGTAACTAGGCCACGCCTCAACATATTTAAAATGAGCCTACCTTACTCGGGAGCCATACTGTGGAACTCATTACCAGCAAATATTGCTGCCGCCCCATCCCTGTCTACATTCAGGACCCATCTAGCACATCACCTAAATAAGGTATGAGCACCTAACGTCATGTTTTACGATCACAAACTCTCATTAAACTCGCGCCCTGAATATAAGAAGCCCACTGTACCATTGCCTGTTTTCTACTCAAAATCTGGACTCTTGATTTGTCTTTACAGTAAGTACAGCGGTGTCAGTTTGTTCATTTGCCCGCGAGCGCACGAGTGTGTGCGTGCGTGTGTGTATTATCGGTTGAATGAGTGGATGTGTAACCTGTTTTTTTTCTTATATCATTTTTGTTTGTTTGTTTGTTTCTAGTACTATGGATTTGATACGTATGTACATTTATAGATCTGTAGTCTTATATATCCTGTTCATATCTTTCTGTACTGCTAGGTTGTTGATCTGTGGGTGTACGTGAGAGAATGAGGTGTGTGGTGTGTGTGTATGTTACTGTTATATTTGTTGTAGTGTGTAGCAAGGACAAGATTGAAAATAGGTCTGTGACCTAATCTTTTATCCTTGTAAACTCTCTCTCTCTCTCTCTCTCTCTCTCTCTCTCTCTCTCTCTCTCTCTCTCTCTCTCTCTCTCTCTCTCTCTCTCTCTCTCTTGTGTGTGTGTGCACTAATGTACTTTAAAGTTGGTTTCTACCCAAACTGAAAGATGTATTTCTCCAATTTTTAGAGCTTTTGCCTAATACCTGTGAGTGTGTACCAGAAGATGGCGGATTGACCACAATATAAAAAAAACTGACAAACTTGTTTCGGTTAAAATTTCTGGACTTGCTTTTTGAGTTCGCCTCCATGCACATTGCGCATGTCATCCATGTGCCATCATGCTTTAGCTATGGAAATACACGCAGCCATGAACTCTGAAAACTGCGAGTCGCAGCGGCGGTGCCACACATGGCCCACGTGTATCATTTCTGGTACTGTTGCTTGTCCATGGAGATGGCGGTGTCGAAGTGCAAATTTCTTCTAAGCGATTATCATGATCAGACGGTGCCGGATTGAACAATCCGAAGCATTCCAACTTCCTTTGCTTTTTCTCCGCCATTTACAACTTCGTTCAAGATCGAAAGTGAAACGAAAGATGCAGTATCCCATAATAGTATGAATGGTGACATCACAGCAAGTAACGCGTTCAACAAGTAGAGCGCACTTTGTAAAAACATGCTGACACCACACGCAAACTAACAGTTTACCCGTCTAGTTACATTCGCACGGACCCCGGAGTCATGGTGATTCTGAACGCAGCCGCGACCAAGCGAGTGGCTAAACAAACCAACTCATAAATAGAATGACTGTCGCCTACCTGTTAGGTTATGCACAGTGGCGCAAGGATGATGTGTCTCAGAAGCAGATGCACTGAATTTTAGTGCGTCGGACTACCCTTTAGTTACATTTTCAGTACGTGATTTTGAGTTTTAATGCGTCGTAGACACACAGACACACTAAAACGGAAGCCCTGAGAATGATCCATAAAGTGCGCCAAACATACCATGAATTTTACCCTGGAAAACCTACCTTTAATTGATCCCAACCCTTGCTGTTTGTGGGGGAGGGGGAGGACAAAATTCATCATTGTGAATGTCCACATTATTTAGTTACCACAGCGGCTCTTGCTTATGCACAGCCTAAATTGAAAGGAGGGTAAAATTAATAGCATATTTGGCGCACTTTAAACGCAAGATCTGTGTGCCAACTATTATGTGATTGAGGGTTCTGATATGTTGTATACCCCTGTTTGTACATGATTTCCAACCCTGTATCAGATGTGTATAAACACATGTATACACATGTATCTTTTGTCTTGCAGCTGTCTGATCAGAAACTGATTTCAAGTGTGCCAGTCAAACATGGTCTCCACATCACCAGTCCAGCTGCGTGGAATAAAGAAAAAAATCAATACTTTTTGGTTCAGAATAAACAGGTACCAACAGGCAAAATGTTAAAACCTATTGCCAGTCAATGTATAGTTAATTTACTAACAATCACTAATGCACACTGTAACATAGATTATTTTTGCAGCAAAGAGAAGTTGAAGGGCCCTTCATATCCATGGTTATGCCACCAGTGTTATATTATTATTTAATGTGATTTGTAAAGTTCTCTGTTAAATTCACAGCTCATTCCTGCATGGAGTCTTTTCTGTGATTACTAAGTCATTAGATACTGACACCAACCGATGGCATAGTACTGATTATTGTATGCGCCTTGTTTTACCATTAACCCTTTTAGCCCAGCAAACTGCTTTAGCGGTTGGCAGTCTCTTATACCATTCGGCCCAGCAAACTGCTAGAGCAGCTTCAGATGTTCATATTGCACACCTGGTGGCGCGTGTGGTGACCTCTCCCTTTGCACTGACATCCTGTTTACAGGGTCCCGATAGCTCGCACATACTTTCGTCTGTGGTATGTGGTCAGTTTTGTGGTGCTAGCATGGGAATTAGGTCGAAATGGCGAGCGGATGTGTAGGTATTTGGAGTAATAAAATTTTGTGTTTGAAGACATGGTTTCAAAAGCAGATAGCTTTGATGTATCGGGACATGTGTTTCCAACAACCGCATGGCAGCATAACCACGTGTTGGCAGTGTCATCCGGAGCGATCGACGGTTGTGATAATGACAACGGCATTGCCTTATTACCTGATTCTGATGATGAATTTGGAGGTTCTAACTGATACTCTGTTATTTTGATGCCACACCTTGGTGCAACTGTAGGTGACACTGTGGACACCAACGACAGACATTGGTCACGCGTGTAGTGCATGTAGAGTCTTTACAACACTCGTTCTTCCATCCGATCGTGTACGAGACACAACACAAACACACACATCATCATTCGATGCTGCTTCTTACATGTTGTCTAGATGGTGGATATACCATATCAGTGCCAGGTTGTAAACAATGACATCTGGTGACAAGGTAGGGGCCTTGCAGTGTATCAGCATGATGGAAATGTATGGACACTAATGTGTCACAGTAAGTCGCCCTATTTAGTGATGCATGTTATTGTTAACTAACAACGACTTGTCATGCATGAAACACACTTTTTCAAGTTTATTGTCACCTGTCACTATTTTTGTCATAAGGAATTACGACACGTGACACAGTGACATAAATCCATAAAACGGTAGTCTATCCAGTAGCAAATCGTTACATATATATACTTTTATGGGGATGTTTGTTGTAAATTATTTTTTACAAATATTTTACAGTGCACACCCATTTTCAACAGTCAGGGCTGAAGGGTCTATAGACTTATGATTTACTCAAAGGGTTTACACAATTTTTAACTTTGCATAATTTGATTGGGGTGAATTTGGAGACAAAGAGACAGTCATGAACAAGACAATTAAAAATTATTGTGTTGTGTTAAAAGGTGAGGTGGAAGGTAAGTGTGTTTTTTAATTCTGACTTAATAGACTGTCTATAATCCTTGAATGCTGATTGATCAAACAGCAAGAGACAGATCCTCGTGAGCCCCTGCAACTGGGGAGGGAGGGGGGTGGGGGGTCTCGTGAAGATCCATACCTCTTGCTGAGATCAATTTCAAGTTTGTGTCCATGTTCCATGGGTGGGACTTTTCCGGCTACAGATTTCCAGGTTACAAAAAAAAAAAAAAAATTTTTTTTTTTTTTTTTTCTCTTAAAAAGTGCCCCAAGACCCTCGCTTCAGGATTCAATTTTTGTTTTCAGTCACACCCATGCCTTCCATGGATGGTGTGTTCTTTGGTCCTAAACAAAGAAAAATTCCAGAAGCAAAATCGTCCAGTGGCAGGGAAGGGATTAATAAACTGGACTGAACTTATTCTTTATTCTTTATTTTATAGGATGTCTGTTCATGGAAAGAAGGAGCAGCGAATCTTGACAAAACTAAGAAGCGCAGTGTAAGTACCTCATTGCAGTAGATCATTTTCTGTTTGATTTAAGTTTATTGTTTTTTACAATATGAAGCTCAAGCTAAAGAAAAGCCGCACAGAGACAACAAGA
Source organism: Semisulcospira habei (assembly GCA_036245525.1). NCBI lineage: Eukaryota > Metazoa > Mollusca > Gastropoda > Semisulcospiridae > Semisulcospira > Semisulcospira habei. The sequence continues at coordinate 45,604,342 of BTPG01000008.1, forward strand.
AGACAGCGCTATAATGTAGGCCTCCTGAGAGAAACTGGAGTTAGAGAAGAGTTCAAACTGGTGCTGTCCAACCGGTTTCAAGCGCTACAGGAGCTAGTAAATGAAGAGGAGGCAGTCACCACAGAGCAGCAGTGGAAGGCAGTTAGAGAGGCGCTGAACTCAACCTGCAAAGACACTGTAGGGTTCAAGAAACACCACCACAAGTACTGGCTGTCGGCACAGACCTTGAAGAAGATAGAAGCGAGGAAGCAGAAGAAAGCAGCGGTCAACAACAGTCGCATGAGAGCAGCCAAAGTAAGGGCACAGGAGGAATACTCGGAAGCCAACCGCGAGGTGAAGAGGAGTATCAGGGCAGACAAGAGGGCCTACACAGAGCCTGGCAGCAGAGGCAGAAAAGGCAGCAGGCAGCGGCAACATGAAACAGCTCTACGACATTACCAGAAGATTGTCGGGTAAGTATGGCCATACAGAAAGACCAGTAAAAGACAAAGAAGGCAAGCCTATTGCAGACAGAGCAGACCAACTCGACAGATGGGCCGAGTATTTTGAAGAGTTACTGAACAGACCTAGCCCACCCGACCCCCCCGACATCCAGCCGGCAGAGACCGACCTACCCATCAGCTGTGACAGACCCAGCCGGGAAGAGATCAGAAGAGCAGTGGCATTTTTGAAGAATGGCAAAGCAGCAGGGCCAGATGGCATCCCAGCGGAGTCTCTGAAAGCAGACCTAGAGACAACAGTGGAGATGCTGTACCCACTGTTTGGAAAGATCTGGGAAGAGGAGGTGATGCCAGCTGACTGGAAGGAGGGGTACCTAATCAAGCTTCCCAAGAAAGGCGACCTCTGCAAGTGTTCCAACTACAGAGGAATCACCTTGCTTTCAGTACCAGGAAAGGTCTTCAACAGGATCATCCTAGAGAGAATGAAGAGCTCCGTTGACCCCCAGCTGAGAGACCAGCAAGCAGGATTCAGGAAGAACCGATCATGTACAGACCAGATCGCCACTCTCCGCATCATCGTGGAACAGTCTCTGGAGTGGAGCTCCCCGCTGTACGTCAACTTTGTGGATTATGAGAAAGCATTTGACAGGGTGGACCGAGAGACTCTGTGGAAACTCCTACGACACTACGGTGTACCCACAAAGCTCGTCCGCCTGATCAAGAGCAGTTACGATGGCATGACCTGTCGCGTGATCCACGAAGGGCAGTTCACCAGGGAGCTCCAGGTCAGAACTGGTGTCAGGCAGGGGTGTCTGCTGTCTCCGTTCCTCTTCCTACTGGCCATAGACTGGGTCATGAAGATGACCACAGAGCACAGACGAAGTGGAATACAGTGGACACTGTGGACACAGCTTGACGACCTCGATTTTGCAGACGACTTGGCATTACTGTCCCACACTCATCAACAAATGCAGGACAAGACCACGAGGCTTGCTGACATCTCGTCCCAAGTGGGCCTCACCATTCACAAACAGAAAACAAAGACAATGAGGCTGAACACAACCAGGGAAGAACCAATCTTGCTTGCTGGCACCCCGTTGGAGGAGGTGGAGTCCTTCACCTATCTCGGGAGCATCATAGACAAAAAAGGCGGCACTGATGCAGATGTCAGAGCACGAATCGGTAAAGCCAGAGCAGCCTTTCTCCAGTTAAAAAAAGTGTGGAGTTCCAGAGAGCTGTCACAACACACCAAAGTCCGGATTTTCAACTCCAATGTAAAAGCAGTTCTCCTATATGGAGCAGAGACATGGAGATTGACAAAAACCACAGTCAACAGAGTACAGACCTTCATGAACAGTTGCCTTAGAAGAATTTTGAAAATCCACTGGCAAGAGAAGATCAGGAACGTCAGACTCTGGGACAGAACAGAGCAGATAACAGCAGAGAATGAAATTGGGCGAAGAAGATGGGGATGGATCGGTCACAGCCTGAGAAAGCCAGCTTCCAATATCACTAGTCAGGCATTGTCATGGAACCCCCAGGGAAAGAGGAAAAGAGGTAGGCCGAGAAATTCCTGGCGTCGAGACCTCCAAGCAGACATCAAGAGACTGGGAACCACCTGGAGTAGAATCGAAGGAGAAGCACAGGACAGGAGTTGCTGGAGGTCTCTCGTCGACGGCCTATACCCGGGTAGGGGTGACAGGCGTAAGTAAGTAAGTAAGTTTTTTACAATATTTATTTGCACTTTTGATCATTATCCATAGATAGCTGCAGCTTTGTTTGTTTTGTTTTTTCAACATTAGAAATAACAGTTTCTTAATTTTTGTGCTTTTGAAGCTAGCACAAAGAAGTTGTGGTTGTGCACAACTTGAAAAACCAGAAGAAGATAAAGAGTACAACATGTAAGAGTAAGCAACGAATTTGCCTTGTCCAAGTATCAACGAATGTCCACAAACTTTCTCCTTAACATCATATGAATCAGTCATAGTGTGTGAAAACTCAGATGTATAAAGCTGACTATTGATCAAGCAGCATCCAAAACAGGAGCCAGGCCATTGTGCATGTTAAGTCATGGATGACAACAAATAAGTTAAAACTCAATGATGATAAAACTGAAGGAATGTTGGTTGCCAGCCTAAAATCTTGTCCATCTTTGTCTAACCCTTATCATTCGGAATACACCAGTGTGTGAAATAAGTTTGACTAAAATAGTTCAAGGGTAGTGCCAGAATAGCTTGGCGCCTCTAAGCGCCAAGCTATTCTGGCACCACCCTTGAACTAAAGCCACTGGTTTATATCCTTATCTGCAAGTACTATAGCGTAGCTTGCATATGGCAGTGTACAAACTTGAAGCTTTTAGCCTCAGTATGATATGGGTTAAAGCAATATGCAGATCTGCCTATCTTGAACTGAGGCACATTTTGGTTGCCCTCAGTACTGCATCTTTAGAAAGTTCAAAATAGCGCAGTTCATCTTGTCGTCTATCAATGTCCAACCATGTTAAAGCAATCTGCAGATATGCCTATCTTGAACTGAGGTACATTTGCTCTATTCGTCATCTGCTCATGGTTGACACTACTAAAACACTGGTGTGTTCATTTGTGCTGTCAAAATTGGACTTTTGTAATGTGCTACTATGTGGTTGCCCTCGGTACTACATCTTTAGAAAGTTCAGAATAGCGCAGCTCATCTTGTCGTGAAAGCACGTAAATCTGATCATATGACTCCTATTCTTGAGTCACTATACTGGCTGCCAGTCACTGCCCGCATTCAGTACAAGTTCCTGTCCATCTGCTATAACTGTCAGGCACGAGCCCAGAGTATTTGTCTGATATGTTACAAGTATATACGCCTTCTTGAGACCTTCACTCTGCAGCTGATACAAGGAAGCTAAGAATTCCATAGCTTTGCTTTCCAAGCTTCGGTCTTATGGAACATCCCTCCCCTTTGAAATCAGACACAGGGAATCTGCCTCTGCTTTCAAACCGGCCCTGAAAACCCACCTGTTTCTCCTGTCTTTTGCCACTGAACTGTAGGGCAGTGATAGAAGACAGTAGTCTTTCTATACTGTTTCTAATTTGTCATTATAACTGTTTACATTGTAATTTGTATGAACATGTTTTTTTTTAATTTTTTATTGTGGATTATGTGATTTGATGTGTTGATGTCTAGTTTGTATGGTCCACGTTAGTTGTGAATTTTGTTTTTATCTGTATATGTTTACTGTATATGTTTTAAATTGTAAAGAGCTTAGAGCCAGTTTGAATAAGCGCTATATAAAAACACATTATTATTATTATTATTAAATGTTCAAGCACAAAGAACAACAGCCAAATCAACTTCATGGTTTTAGAAACTTCATTTCTGTCTTTTTTTCTTCAGGTACCAACAGATGTTCACAAACTGTTCTCTTTGACGTCATATGAACCAATCATACTCTGTGAAAATGGTAATGTGGGATTTCTGAGTGCTACAAAGGAGTTGCACCAGAATCCAGTTTTGAGTGATGGGGAGACAATTTCATGGTGTTCTGCTCTCCAATTGCTGAATGGTGCATGTGTTCTTTACACCACAACACAAAAGGTGAGCTGTTAGTGTTAGCTTTGAAGGTTATCCTCGAAAATCTTCTCTAAGTTTGGTCAGTGTTGAGGTATCGGTGAATTCATTTCAGAGTACAATCACAGTTTGGCCATCACTTTTTCAAAACAGATGAAAGGTCCACCTTGTTTGAATATTCTGGTTTGTCATGAAAGAGAGATTTATTTTCTCAAAATCATTACTGATGACATTACTACCAGGAAGCTTCGCTTAGCATATCAATTTTAGCCAAAAAACTTACTGTGATACTCTCTAAGGGACGCAATCACTAGTTTGCCATTACCAGGGCACTTTTGAGTGGCCTCCCGTATTACCATATCCGGTGGCGCACTCGCCCTTTCCCGCTAGTACCGGTCGTGTGCACTTGTGCTCCGACAGTAGTTGGTGAACTCTTCTTATGTGGACTTACTGTTAAAAATTATTTTTTAAAAAGAGAGAAGGAAGAAAAGGTTTCTTCTGTGTGTGTGTGTGGTTTTGGTGTTGGGTTTTGGGGATTACGCACTTGGGACATGACAAGGTAAAGCTTCGGTTACTAAAGCCTCGGCAGGCGTTATGTTTTTTACCGGGTCGCATCTTTGGCCCTTGCTTGTATGTACAAGGCCGACCGGGAATTCGGACCCTCTAAGGGGGCTTCGAGAGCTCGCAATGGCCTATTGTCTGTCCTATGTTACAGTGCTCAGGTGAGGACCAGTACCAATTGTGGCGATCACCTATGGCATAATGATGTACATGATGTCTGCCTTCACTACTCGGGCTGTCCCTCTAGTCGACCTTGCATTCGTTGCGCGGCGTGGAAGGAGGACCTTGGTCGCAGCTGTGGGCGTTCTACCGCAGAGAGAGACCGGTACGTCAGCTGATATCGACCGCAGCCATAAAGATGAAGCAGAGAAATGAGACTTCGGATATCGTGTGCTTGTCGGCGCAAAGAGGGGACTGCTGCCCCCTCCGGTGCTAATTAATTGAGCTGCCACGTTCCCAAGCGGGCATTGGGGACTACAGGCAGCGGACGAAATTCGCCATCTCGCATAGCACCGTTGAGCTCAGAGCTACTTGCATCAAGAATTCCGCCTGTCTGTGGTCCGCCACCTAATGTCAAACAGGCGTGAGAGCTCGGTTCCCCAGCACAGATTTGGGTCTCGTTCGTGCCCTCCTGGCAGGCAGAGAACTCAGGCAGCAGTCGCGGGGAACCACCCCTTGAGCCCGTTGGACACTCCGGCCTTTGGACAAGACAACCCCGGTATAGGGTCGCAACTGTCAAGGCAACGCTCAGAGGGGAATCTAATTAAGGTCGCTGACAAGACAGGCCATAAGGGGTTCCCTTTTCGAGAGTATAGCCGTAGAGAGCCCTCCACCAGCACTGACAACCGCCTCCGCGGTTTGGATGGACTCAGTGCAAATGGCCGACAAGACGGGCTGTCCTTTTGAAGGCAGGTTTCTGGTATTATACACCCCCGTCTTGAAATATGGAATGGATGAAAGGCGATCGAAGGATATCACAGCGCGCAGATTCGGCGCGTGTAGGACACCATACTCGTGATGTGTCATCTTCCCTTCCTCTTGGCCGGACCGGCGGACAGTGCTAATGTATCACAGCATCGATCTCTGACAACCGCCATTCGGGATGGTATGAGGTTAGTCAGTACATGGCCGATAGACGGGCGGTTCCTGCCGAGGGCAGACCCTGGTACACTACACCCCCGTTTGGCAAACACAGGGAGGATTGGAAGGAAGATCAGGCCAAGGAAGTATCCTTCGGGGTCAATACTTCGAGGGTGGAGCCATGGAGAGCGCTCCACAAGCACCGACAACCGCCTCTGCGGTATGGATGGAGTCAGTGAAAATGGCCGACAAGACGGGCTGTCCTTCCGAGGGCAGTTTCTGGTACTTTCCACCCCTGTTTTGCAGACACAGGGAGGATTGGAAGGAAGATCAGGCCAAGGGAGTATCCTTCAGGGTCCCTACTTCGAGGATGGAGCCATAAGAGCGCTCCTCCAGCACTGACAACCACCTCTGCGGTATGGATGAAGTCAGTGAAAATGGCCAACAAGGCGGCGCTGTCCTGCCGATGGCAGGTTCTGGTACTTACACCCCCGTCTTGCATACACAGGAATGGATAAAGATCGAAGGAGTACTCACGGCGCAGGGAGACGGCGTGTTTTGGACTCCGTGTTCGTGATGATGTCTCATCTATCCCTATCCTCTTCTTCGGATCGGCGGACAAGTTCAAGCGAGTTGCGGCTACGACCTCGTTTCGATGCCGGGCTTCAGGGGCTTCAGCTACTTACTTACTTACGCCTGTCACCCCTACCCGGGTATAGGCCGTCGACGAGAGACCTCCAGCAACTCCTGTCCTGTGCTTCTCCTTCGATTCTACTCCAGGTGGTTCCCAGTCTCTTGATGTCTGCTTGGAGGTCTCGACGCCAGGAGTTTCTCGGCCTACCTCTTTTCCTCTTTCCCTGGGGGTTCCATGACAATGCCTGCCTAGTGATACTGGAAGCTGGCTTTCTCAGACTGTGACCGATTCATCCCCATCTTCTTCGCCCAATTTCATTCTCTGCTGTTATCTGCTCTGTTCTCTCCCAGAGTCTGACGTTGCTGATCTTCTCTGGCCAGTGGATTTTCAAAATTCTTCTAAGGCAACTGTTCATGAAGGTCTGTACTCTGTTGACTGTGGTTTTTGTCAATCTCCATGTCTCTGCTCCATATAGGAGAACTGCTTTTACACTGGAGTTGAAAATCCGGACTTTGGTGTGTTGTGACAGCTCTCTGGAACTCCACACTTTTTTCAACTGGAGAAAGGCTGCTCTGGCTTTACCGATTCGTGCTCAGACATCTGCATCAGTGCCGCCTTTTTTGTCTATGATGCTCCCGAGATAGGTGAAGGACTCCACCACCTCCAACGGGGTGCCAGCAAGCAAGACTGGTTCTTCCCTGGTTGCGTTCAGCCTCATTGTCTTTGTTTTCTGTTTGTGAATGGTGAGGCCCACTTGGGACGAGATGTCAGCAAGCCTCGTGGTCTTGTCCTGCATTTGTTGATGAGTGTGGGACAGTAATGCCAAGTCGTCTGCAAAATCGAGGTCATCAAGCTGTGTCCATAGTGTCCACTGTATTCCACTTCGTCTGTGCTCTGTGGTCATCTTCATGACCCAGTCTATGGCCAGTAGGAAGAGGAACGGAGACAGCAGACACCCCTGCCTGACACCAGTTCTGACCTGGAGCTCTCTGGTGAACTGCCCTTCGTGGATCACGCGACATGTCATGCCATCATAGCTGCTCTTGATCAAGCGGACGAGCTCTGTGGGTACACCGTAGTGTCGTAGGAGTTTCCACAGTCTCTCGGTCCACGCTGTCAAATGCTTTCTCATAATCCACAAAGTTGACGTACAGCGGGGAACTCCACTCCAGAGACTGTTCCACGATGATGTGGAGAGTGGCGATCTGGTCTGTACATGATCGGTTCTTCCTGAATCCTGCTTGCTGGTCTCTCAGCTGGGGGTCAACGGAGCTCTTCATTCTCTCTAGGATGATCCTGTTGAAGACCTTTCCTGGTACTGACAGCAAGGTGATTCCTCTGTAGTTGGAACACTTGCTGAGGTCGCCTTTCTTGGGAAGCTTGATTAGGTACCCCTCCTTCCAGTCAGCTGGCATCACCTCCTCTTCCCAGATCTTTCCAAACAGTGGGTACAGCATCTCAACTGTTGTCTCTAGGTCTGCTTTCAGAGACTCCGTTGGGATGCCATCTGGCCCTGCTGCTTTGCCATTCTTCAAAAATGCCACTGCTTTTCTGATCTCTTCCCGGCTGGGTCTGTCACAGCTGATGGGTAGGTCGGTCTCTGCCGGCTGGATGTCGGGGGGGTCGGGTGGGCTAGGTCTGTTCAGTAACTCTTCAAAATACTCGGCCCATCTGTCGAGTTGGTCTGCTCTGTCTGCAATAGGCTTGCCTTCTTTGTCTTTTACTGGTCTTTCTGTATGGCCATACTTACCCGACAATCTTCTGGTAATGTCGTAGAGCTGTTTCATGTTGCCGCTGCCTGCTGCCTTTTCTGCCTCTGCTGCCAGGCTGTCTGTGTAGGCCCTCTTGTCTGCCCTGATACTCCTCTTCACCTCGCGGTTGGCTTCCGAGTATTCCCCCTGTGCCCTTACTTTGGCTGCTCTCGTGCGACTGTTGTTGACCGCTGCTTTCTTCTGCTTCCTCGCTTCTATCTTCTTCAAGGTCTGTGCCGACAGCCAGTCCTTGTGGTGGTGTTTCCTGAACCCTACAGTGTCTTTGCAGGTTGAGTTCAGCGCCTCTTTAACTGCCTTCCACTGCTGCTCTGTGGTGACCGCCTCCTCTTCATTTACTAGCTCCTGTAGCGCTTGAAACCGGTTGGACAGCACCAGTTTGAACTTTTCTCTAACTCCAGTTTCTCTCAGGAGGCCTACATTATAGCGCGGTCTTCTTGTTGTCTCTGTGCGGCTTTTCTTTAGCTTGAGCTTCATTCTTAAGGTAAGCAGATGGTGGTCTGAGGCGACATCTGCTCCCCTCCTCACTCGAACATCTTGAAGGGATCTTCTAAATTTCTTGCTAATGCAGATATGGTCTATTTGGTTCTCTGTTGTATGGTCAGGTGAGACCCAAGTTGCTTTGTGTATTCTTCTGTGTGGGAAGATGCTGCCTCCAATGACAAGTCGGTTTAGAGCACAAAAGTCTACAAACCTCTCCCCGTTCTCACTCATCTCCGAGCCTAGTCCCTGTCTCCCCATCACCTCTTCGTATCCGGTGTTGTCCTCCCCTATTTTGGCATTAAAATCGCCCATGACGATGGTGATGTCTCGCTCCGCACATTTGTCCACGTCACTCTGGAGTCGGTCGTAAAACTCTTGTTTCTCTTCCTCGTCACTGTCATTGGTGGGCGCATAACACTGGATGACGTTCAGCTTGAGCTTTTTCTTGGTTCTAAAGGCTGCTGTTATAATTCTTGGCCCAAGAGGTTCCCAGCCCATCAGCGCTCTCTGTGCCACTGGTGACAGCATGAGTGCTACTCCTTCTGTATGGGGGGCATTCTCCTCTTCATGACCTGAATACAGAATCATCTCCCCACTTAACAGCCTTTTCTGGCCAGACTGCGTCCATCTGGCTTCACTGATGCCTAGCAGGGAAAGGTTGTACTTTTGCATTTCCGCTGCTATCTGGGCGGCCTTGCCGCTCTGGTACATGGTCTTGACGTTCCATGTGCCCATGGTTGTATCCCTGGATAGAGAGAGGCAGCTCGGTCCTGTGGCTTCTGAAGACTTCCGGCTTTCACCACAGGACGTCATAAGTCTTCTAGTAGAAGAACCTTCCTCCTCCAGGAAAGGAATTAATGTTATTCTTTTCGTCGGCGTTTTTGTAGCTATTTCCTTTTTTGCAGGGTGGGGAAGCTACCCCCACGCCCAACCCCCTTACTAGGAGGACCAGGGGTTTTCTGTCGGGGTCACCTTCCCTTAGACCATGTTGGTTCACGGCATCTTATTTCATTCGGTGCACCCCTCTCACGAGGGACCCCCTATCCACCACCCAGGGGACGCGCCTCAACGCCGTATGGTCCCAGCGCGAGGGGGCTTCAGCTAGGAGCAGCAGATTTTGAAACCAGTCTGGCAGGGTTCGTGTGGCATCAGAGGCGCAGTTGACGTCAGCGCCGGTTCACTTGGATGACAGCTTTGGGCGGAGGCGCCTTTTCCGGGGACATCAACACAGGGCGCGGTGGCGAACAGTGGCAGATCTTCGGACTGAACTGGCAGGGACCGCTCTTCCGTGGAGACGCAGTTCGACGTCAGCCCCAGGGTCGCTCGGATGACAGCCATTGGACGAAGCCGCCTTTTCCAGGATTCCAACGCAGGCCTGTCGACAGGCCGCAGCAGATCTTCCGGCTGGATTGGCAGGGACCACTCTTCCATGGAGACGCAGTTCGAGGTCAGCGCCGGGGTTCGCTCAGTTGACAGCCGTTGGACAGAGCCGCCTTTCCAGGGACACCGATGCAGGCCGTGCCGGCAGACCGCAGCAGATCTTCGGGCTGGTTGGCAGGGATCACTCTTCCGTGGAGACGCAGTTCGAGGTCAGCGCCGGGGATGGCTCAGATGACAGTTTTGGACGGAGACGCCTTCCCAGGGACACTGACAAACCCGCATCGGCGATTCGAAGCAGAGCTTCTGGCCTGACTGGCAGGGATCACTCGTCCGCGGAGGCGCAGCTTCGACGTCAGCGCCGGAACCAGTCGGATGACAGCCGATGGACGGAGGCGGCATCTCTGTGACACCAACGGCTCAGTCCTGGGACCGGCAGTGGCAGCCACTTCTCAGCATGCGGCAGACGACGATTAGGTGTGCAGTCTACCTTTGTAGGACTAAGTGTCAGCACTGGGAGAGGACTTTGACCGACAAGTCTCTTCCTCAACCGACAGGTTTTTGGGACCTAGCGGAGGCATTTCGCACACCTGCGTGCAGACAGCTTGGAGAGCAGGTGGTCACTGACACGTGGATGGAACAAGAGTCTTCCTGTTTCCGCTTCTCGCTGGTGTGAACGGGGTTCTTGAAGGTGGCAACACAGTCGTTAGTCTAGCGTCTGGTGGTCTCCGCTCAGAGGGAGATCAGTTCACAGCTTCGCGGGGCGACATCCGTTTACGGACGACACTCAAATTCTGTCAACGGTTTCAAAGGGCCTGGGGAGCTCTTCCAGTCCCCTCCACCCACCGTGGAAGCACGCATCCTGGGGATGCGAGTACCGGGAGATTGGACATGGCGACAGCGTTGCAGGACCTTACAGCAGTAGACCATAGAGGTGGTTCGGCGTTGCGACTCCACGGCATTTACAGTCGACTCTTCCTCGTACCCTAGCCGGTGGGGAATGGCGGCCGATCATTGACCTGTCGGCCCTAAACAAGTTCTTTTCGGTGTCGCAAGGCAGGATGGAGACAGACAGAGCGCTGAGGGCGGCAGTGCGTCTCCAGGACTTCGCAGTGAGTCTTGACCTAGTGGACGCGTATCTGCATTTTTCAACCCTTTAGGCATGGCGGCGTTCCGGCGCTTCGCCCTTCGCGGGTTAGTGCCCATTCGGGCTTTACCTTTTGGACTACCTCAGCCCGTGGGTCTTCACTAGGAGGGTAGACAGGGTGATGTCAAGGTTCCTACCAGTAGTGCATAGCCCGACTTCTATACAGCTGGATGACCTACTGTTACGGGACCAGTTGGCGAGCACTTGGAGGCCGGCAGAAATGTCCTGCGGGCGATACTTTGTCGTCTAGGCTCCTTAGTCTACGGAGGCAGGTCCTACTTGGTACTTTCACGCTGGTTGTCCAGCGAAGTATGGAATTCTTGGCCGTCCTGTTCGAGTAGGACTTCCAGTAGGACTGATTCAGGGCAGAGTAGGAGCGTCACTCGGAGCCTTACATTGGGCTTGACTATTAGGTCTGCTAAGCGCGGCAGTGGATCGTCGTCACCGAGGCAGACATTTCAACTGGATGAAAATGAAGCGCTGTGGCTGGTTTGGGAAGATCGACATGCACAAAGGGATGTGCTAGGGTCCTTCAAGGCCAGATTTGCTCTGGGAGTGGTCGCTACGGCCAGATATTCTCCAGCTACCCTGCCCGCGCTGGGGAATCGCCGTTGGTTGGTCCATTCTTCAAGGATGGAACTACAGGCTTCCTCTGTGCGTCTCCTCCGTTCCGGATCCGCGAGCCTGGACCGTAGTCGTGGCCTCCTTTCCGGGGGTTGGACTCCTGGTGTAAGCATGCTGCTCACTATGCTGGGGCCAGAGTTTTGCAGGAGCGCAGGACAGGACTACGGTACGGAGACTACTGGCGCCATTCAGCTGGTCCAAGAGTTGGACCGCCTATCTCTGGTATCTTGCGACGGACCCTTCGCGGGTTCCTTCCGCAACGAGTACAATGCTCGAGCAGCCAAGGCAACAGCTGTTCCACCCGTGCCCAGAGGTACTGATGTATGCGTGGATTGTCCGGCTATCCCTCTCTGCTAGAGGTTTTCGGGGGCGATGGTGGAAGCGAGCTCTGCAGCCAGGAGAAACTCCTCTCATTATGTCTACGAAGGTAAGTGGCGCCTTCTCCAGTCTTGGTGCGCGACAGTGCGGTTTTCCCCCACGGACTTACCAACCCCAACCCCAATTGGCCTCGTTCTCGTGGGATGGTTTTTCAGGCAGAACTTAGTGCCCGTCACCTTCCGGGATTACCTGGCAATGGTGCAGACACTTACCGACACTGGGAAGGTCATACCCGGTAGCGTGCTATGCCTTGGCAGATCTGATGTCCCTTTGAGCTTCTACCATTAGTGCGTTGGTAGACCTTACCAGGAAGCCCAGCTTCCGGTTGCACTTGCCACGGCTCCTGCTAGTGAGTTACGTGCCTTCGGTACGTCCCTTGTGTTGCCAATGGAGGACCTATGGATCATTACAGCTGCTTATGGACACTGCCTTCTCTGCAAAGAACCGCCTTCCAGCGTCACCCCGACAAGTCATAATCGTCTGACCCCTCAGGGCGGCAGATCAGGCACAGGACTCCTGCCACAGGACCTCAGGGCCCTTAAAGTGTGCCTGCGCAGATCTAAGCCGCTACGACTAGGACTTTCGCGCTGTTCCTGCCATTGGCTCTGGGCAGACGAGGCATATCGGCACAGATAATCTCCTTCTGACTACGTTGGGTGATTCGGTCCCCACACAAGAGCTCGACCAGAACAAGCCAAACCATGTGCATCCGGACTACAAGGCATGAAGTCCGAACAGTGGCAGCGAGCATCGGTTGACCGATATTGGGCAGAGAGTGATATTGTGGCAACCGTGGGTTGGCGGATTGAGTCTACTCTCGTCCGCCTTTACTTACGAGATCTATCCGGCCAGCGCATCAACCTTGGCCTGGCGGAGGACATCGCGGAGGCGCAGCACTCCCTCCTGGTACCTCAGGCGGCTTAGGTTCGCCTAGCTAAAATTGTCGGGAGTGGGCGCATAGGGAGAGGCCTCGATAGTGCGCGCACAGTGTGGGCAATGGGAGGTGTTCTAAAAACTTGCGGCACCCGCCTCCTATTCACAAATTCCTGGTAGTAATGTCATCGGTAATGATTTTGAGTAAATAAATTTATTTTTCTCTAAAATGTATTTTTTCGAAAAATACTTCCCAATGACATTACTCAGACGTCCGTCCCTCCTACCCCACTTGCCGCTTAGAGCTAAGGCTCAGATACTGGCGGGAAAGGGTGAGTGCGCCACCGGATACGGTAGTACGGGAGGCCACTCAGGAGTGCCCTGGTAATGGCACACCAGTGATTGCCTCCCTTAGAGAGTATCACAGTAAGTTTTTTGGCTAAAATTGATATGCTAAGTGAAGCTTCCTGGTACTGGCAGTAATGTCATCGGTATGTATTTTTCGAAAATATACATTTTAGAGAAAAAATAATATTTCAAGGTCATTAGAGTGAAACATCACCATACTTGCAAACTGTAACAGTTATTAGTACATGAAAGGTCATTGTCTACATACAATAGTAAGTTGTAAAGTTAAGTTTATGGGGGCTATTAAAGTTGTTCAAATCCTTTAGTGTTTGTCTTCTCTTATGAGGTATAACTTCTTACAGTTTGTGATAAGGATTTGACAGACATTAAAGAATTTTTTTTTTATATGTTAACACGCTTAGTCAATAAAAGGTTGAAACTCCACATTAAGTATTTGTCCTCAGAAGGCTATAGCATTGCTGGAAACAGATCAACTATGGTAGTTCAAGAGTGGTACCAAAATACAGGCACCAAACTATTCCAGTACCACCGTTGAGCTATCATGGTCAATTTGTAGCTTGTTATCATATGTCTTGGCAATGTCGTTTAATCTGTTTCTCAAGAGTATGTATGTGTGTGTATGTTCACAGGACTCTGAAAAAGGGAGCCTGGAGGTGCACAGTTTTTGGTACAGTGTTCAAAGCGACTCTTGGCATCACAAGAAATCATCAGTCCCCATGCACAGAACACTTCTAGCTTGTGCCTGTTCTTTGGGGCATGGCCAGGATCAAGTCAGGTTCTTCACATTGTGTGGGTATTTGTACTGTATAAACCTGCAGTTTGTAAATTGCTGATTGTTTAACACTTTCAGTCCAAGAGTTTTAGAGAGTCAGGAATGTCCTTATTCATCTTTAACCAAATTGTGGAAGTGTTACTGAACAACTGTGTACCTGTTGCAGAAAATGGCTTGACCGTCATAATTCAAGGGTAGTGCCAGAGTAGCCTGGCACATAAAGGATCCAATCTGGCACTACCCTTGAATTATCATGGTCAAGTCATCTCCTGCTGTAGGGCACTGGGGCTAAATGGGTTAAATCTATTGATCCCTGACACACTACATAAGGAGACAAATTAACCATGACAGTTCAGTGGTGGTGCCACAAAAGCTTGACACCTCTCTGTTCTTGTGTGACAGAATTGAATATTTACGGCCTGACTGTACATAAATGATGGTATATCTCAGTAGTGTAGTGCATGTACCATATGTGCCTGTAGGAAACCCAGGCCTGGCAGAGGCAAAGCTGCCATCAACTTGTGTATACAGGTGCTCATTTGGAACACATCACTTCCTCAAAATCCTTACCAATAGCATTACTAATAGGAAGGTACACTTAGCCTAGCGATTTCAGCCTAAGTATCCATTGCATATAGCAGCGGAACCGGGGAGGCAACTCCAGGGAGCCGTTACCCAAAAGACTCCCAGAGTGTCCTCCCCTCCCTCCCCATGAGGCCACGTGGGCCAATACACCAGTCTCACGCTTAGCCCCCTAGCGAAAGGACGTACCGGTTTCGGCCTTGGATTTACCACGTGCTTGCCTTCTTGTTTGGACATCTTACCTGTGACTGTGCTTGTGGGGTCTTACCATTATTCCTGGCGCCTTCCTTTGCCTCGGCTTTGGATTTATGTGTGCCTTCCTTTTGTGGGTGACTTGTGCTGGTGGGGACTTCCCTTCTTCCAGGCCCCTGGCCTCACCTGGGCCTTGCGTCCGGTGGGATTTTACCATCTCCTGGTCCCTCTTCGTCCTCTCCCCGGTTGGACAGCTGGTCGGCGCATTGCTTCACTGCTCCGCCTTCTGGCAGCATGAGGTAAGGTCTCGGGTAGTGCCGTGAGCCGGCGAGGTGCTGACCGGCTACAGCTTTGCCCCGGATGACTTCCGGCTCCGTTACGCGGCCAGTTTCACGTGTACGTATTATTGCTGCGTGCCCGTACTATGGGCCCGGCCTGTTCTCTCTCATGGGGTTCCGTTTTCTGTTGCAGTGCGCAATTACGTTCATGCCCTGGCTGCTTGGGGTTTCAGTGACCCCTGCCCTATCCGGGAATGCCATGTGTGTGCTTGGTGAAAGCAGCAGCGGTGGTCTTGCATCTGGGATTTTTACTGGCGTGGCCTCTTATCGACTTCCCGGGACTGCAGTCAGCAGCCGGCCAGTGACTACAATGTCCACCCCTGTGCCTTCCATCCCTGGACCCCGTAGGTGGGCGTCCTCAGACATTGTGGGCCTGGCCTCACACCGGAACTCGAACGCTTCTGACCTCAGTGCGCACCCCTCGGCCGTTACCTCCCGCTCTGAAGTGGACCGGGACTGCACCTCCCAGCTGGAACGAGCCTCCTGGCAACCAGGGCATTTCCCAGTGCACGACAAAGGCCATCCCAGGCACGGCACAGGGTCCCGCGTGCGGCCTCTCCCGAGTCTCACCCCACAAGTTCTAAGCCTCTGGGGTCCTTGACACTCGAGGCCCCCTCCCACTCCCCCTCCCCCCTCTCCCCCTTCCACCCATCCCCTCCTCCCCCCCCATCCCTCCTCCCCCCCCCCGTCCCCCCCCTCCCCCCCGCCCGTCCCCCGTCCAGCGCTAGGATCGGCGGGCGAACTCAGGTCGTTGCTCCCTGAGCTGCGGCCAACTCTCCAGGGTCCGATGCCCACCACCCCCACCCCCCCCCCCCCTGTCCAGCGCTAGGTCCCCCGGCGGCAGGGGTCTCGTCCAGCACACCCTGCAGGCACCAGAGGGTGGAGGAACGCACACGGCACCCACTTAGGCGCCTTAACCCGTCCCCCGGCGTTGGTCCGGATCGGCGGGCGACCTCACGTCGTTGCTCCCTGAGCTGCAGCCCACTCTCCAGGGACCGACGCCCCGGCTCTGTGCATTCTCGATGTCGTAGCCACCTCGACTCACCTCAGCAGCTCTCCTCTGCGTTCTCGTTCCCAGCGACCGAAGTCTCAGGTAAGCGCTACTTTTACGCCTATGGCCCGTGCGTCCGGCACGACGCGCTGACTCCCACGCGTGGGGTTCTGCGTCTCGGCTCCTGGCTATGGGCCCTCCCGCCGTCCGTGCACTCAGCACTGATGCTCACTCCTCGCCCCGGTTGGTCAGACTGGGGGGATGCAGAGGATGTACTCAGCCTGCATCCAGAGGACTCGCCCTCACCGCTCCTCTCGTGGGAGCTTCGGTCCCCTGTCTTGGATCGCACCCCTCGCCCGCTCTCCCCAGGGGTGCGTTCCCTTGCCCCGATCAGCAGTCCCCACTCCTCCGCCCTTAGCTTGTCTCCCCCCGTTGGCCCCTATGCCTTGGGCATGGAGACTTGGAGGACCCTGGATGAGGCGGCGCACGTGATTTTGGCCTCTCTGCCTCCGGACTTGTGCCCCCCCCCCTCGCCACCCCTCAAGCGCAAGGCTGCTGCCTCCGTAGACGCGTTGCGACAGTCCAAGCGGTGGAACGCACAACTTCCCCTCTTTGTCTCGCCGGTCCCGGACCCCCGTGCCTGGGTGGTGGACGCGCTGTCGATCTCGTGGGAGGGTCTTGCGGCTTATGCGTACCCCCTGGCGGTACTCGTTTCCAAGGTCCTGCTGAAACTCAGGGGCTCCAACTCAGTCCTCTTCCTCATGGCTCCTTTCAGCTGGTGCCAGAGCTGGACAACCGCCCTTTTGAACCTCGCCACGGACTCCCCACTGTGGCTACCCTCGCCACGAACCATGCTGAAGCAGTCCCGGCAGAACCTCTTTCATCTGTGCCCAGAGAGGCTCTGCTGACACGCCTGGCGGTTGGGCGGGCAGCCCTCACCGCAAGAGGTTTCTCGTGTGCGGCAGTGGAGACGATCGCTACTGCCCGCAGAGCGTCCACCCGGCGAGTATATGAGGGAAAGTGTAGAGTCCTGCAGTCCTGGTGTCAGCCCCGGGGCCTTGCCCCCTCGGCTCTGACAACACCCCAGTTGGCCGAATTCTTTCTCTGGCTTTTTGGGAAGCAGCGTTTGGCCTCCATTACCATCCAGGGGTATCTCTCTATGATCGCCGATACCTACCGCCAGAGGCATGCAAAGATCTTTCAGACCTCATGGCCCACTTTGAGCTACAATGCCCGGTACAGCGCTCGCTGGTCCCACGCTGGGACCTGGCATGGGTCCTAACGTGGCTTACCTCAGGCCGGTTCGAGCCATTGCCCTTAGCCACGATGGCGGACGTCACCAGAAAGACCTGCTTCCTCCTCGCCCTCGCGTTGGCGGCCCAGGTCAGCGAGCTGCACGTACTCTTGGTGGACCCAGCCTTCCTACAGTTCTGAGCTGATGGTTACGTCCAGCTCCTGACAAACCCAGCCTTTCTGGCCAAGAATAGACTTCCCTCTGCCAGAGCGCAGGTGATTAACCTCCGGCTCCTCAAGGAGTTGGATCAGTCTCAGTAGTCCCGCCAACAAGATCCGGTACTGTACAGGCATTGCCTGTGCAGATCGCGGCCCTTCCGACGGGGATGGAAACGCTCGGGTCATCCCATCCGCATACGAGGACCTCTCCCCGGAAGGGGCTAAGAGGCTGCAGATTCGCGCGCACGAGGTCAGAGCGGTTTCCACCAGCCTCGCCTTCGACCGCCACTGTGAGGTGAGAGACATCATGGTGGCCGTTGGGTGGCAGGAGAGTTCCACCTTCGCCCGCTTCTACTTCAGGGACCTCTTGGGCCAGCGAGAGACCCTGTCCCACGTGGGCGATGTCTCGGCGGCGCAGCACTCCCTCCTGGCGCCCTAGGTAACTCTTAGTTGAAATCGTCGGGAGTTTGCGCCCAGGGCGCGGTACTAGGCGTGTTAGAAGGCCAAAGTATGGTGGGCGGCACCCTCCTCCTTTTCGTTATTCTTCCTATTAGTAATGCCATCGGTAAGGATTTTGAGGAAACAAATGAATTTTTCTCTAAAATGTATTTTTTCGAAAAATACTTACTGATGGCATTACTTGAAGGTCCCTTCCATCTGTCCCGCTTGCCACCAGCTCCGTTCGCTTAGCGTGAGACTGGTGTATCAGCCCACATGGCCTCATGGGGAGGGAGGGGAGGCCACTCAGGGAGTCTTGGGTAACGGCTTCCTGGAGTCGCCTCCCCTGTTCCATTGCTATACACAACAGATACTTAGGCTAAGTGTACCTTCCTGTTAGTAATGCCATCGGTAAGTATTTTTCGAAAAAATAAATTTTAGAGAAAATTTCATTTTTCCCACATGTTTCAGTTACTTGACACTAAGAAGAGGCGGATGTGTCCATACAGACCCCAAGGAAGGGTTTATTGAACATCAAACCAGACATTACAAAACATGTTGGCCCTCGTAGGATGACCACTTTAATTTTGTCCTCATGGCCTGTAGGGTTGCTTCATATTTTTTAATTCTTCTGTTCACTCAGTTGATGGTGGATGATAGTAGGTGAGACATGCAGATCTTTTTGCCTCTGGTGCTTGACTGAATGTATATAGCACAGGAAATACCGGTTTTATTTTATTTCTGTAGGGAATCAAGGGGAGCTGCATGAGCTGCTGCTGGGAGCATCATCAGATGAGAAGAAGGGGCAGCCAGTGAAAGTTTCAGGTGTCTCGTCACAGTGCTCTATGTTCTGTTTGTCAGAAAACCACATTGCCATTGTTGGGCAACACAAGAGTGGCCAAGGTAAGATATTGTATACACCAGGAGTTGTTGCATGAGAGAACTTAGTCCTGAGCAGGCCACTTAGCAAGGTGCTTCGCTGTAGCAGAGCATTTTGCTGTGTGGCTTGCACGTGACTAGGCTCGCTCATGCAACTGGCCCCTTATGCCTAGAGTCACATTTTAGGAAATAATAGCCAAATGGCTTAACTCATTCAGCCCGACGGCCGTATTTCCCAAATTTTAGGGGCATCTTCTAATGACTTAGCACCAGTTGCAGGAGATGGATCAGCCATGATAATTCAAGTTTAGTGCCAGATTAGCTTGGCACCAACAGGTGCCAAGCTAATCTGGCATCATGGTCGACCCATCTCCTGCTGTAGGGCATCAGGACTAAATGAGTTAATCCTTTCCATGCCATCGAAAATGCCCATGAAACCATTGCATTTGTAGATTCAGTGCCAGTTAACCCTTCTGAGGGAGGCAAATTTATGTAAATGAGGCAAGCAAGAGGCAGAGGTCTGCATGTGCCCACACATCTTCATGGGCACATGGGAATCTGTGCCTGATGCATTCAGATGTGGGCAGTTGTGTTCGTTCAAGAGGTTAACATTGCTAATATGGATTTACATTACTTGGTTGTTTTGCTTGGGGGGATGTCGCATGTGTTTTTAACTCAGTCAGCCCCACGCACGTATTTCCCAAATTTTGGAGGAAGCGTCATCCAACGACTATGCACCTGTTGCAGGAGATGGATTGACCATGATAATTCAAGGGTAGTGCCAGATTAGCTTGGTGCTGACAGGTGCCAGGCTAATCTGGCACTACCCTTGAATTATCATGGTCGATCCATCTCCTGAATGTCATGCGTCAGGACTGAATGGGTTAACCCTCTTAACCCCAAGGCCCCATTTCACAAATTTTGGAGTTGTCACCTTGTCACCTGACAACTTTGTACCAGTTGCAGGAGATGGATGGACCATGATAATTCAAGGGTAGTGCCAGATTAGCTTGGCGCCTTCTGGCACTACCCTTGCATTATCACGGTCCATCCATCTCCTGGGGTAGGGGGGCTAAATAGGTTAATGGGGATTTTTTAATGTTTTGCAGATGGTATTGGCATATTGGATACAAAGTTTGGCACTGTTCAAGCATGGCAACCTTTCCCAGAGAAACTCACTCAAGAAAAAAAGGCGAGGAAGCAATTTCATCTTCTTAGCTTATTTTGTGGTAGAGTGTATTCAATTCGTAGAAAGTCTGAGGGACAGTATACAGCACATTCTGCAGGATGGCTTCACTGTCGTACACACCAGTATTCCATGGAATTAGTTACACCATAAATCGGTCATTGAATCTCAGCTGGATAGTTTCCTTCGTAACCCATGTGTGTTCCACTGCTATAACATTAACCCTTTGGCTGCCAGCAGTGACTTTTTTTTAGGTGATTCCTGTTGGAATTGCCTTGACAAAAGTTACTACTGACAGCCAAAGGGTTAAAGTAAATAGTCTTTGCTTTAATACTCCCAAGAACAGTATGCACATTTGTTTTAACCCATTTTACCCAAAGGTTGCATTTCCCAAAATGTGCAGCTGTCACCTAGCGACTGTGTACCTGTGGCAGGAGATGTCCCCACCTTGATGAATCAAAGGCAGTGCCAGATTAGCTTGGCGCCATTAGGCGCCAAGCTAATCTGACACTCCTCTTGAATTATCATGGTCAATCCTTCTCCTGCTGTAGGGTGTCAGGGCTAAATGGGTGAACTAAATTCAGTTTCAACTGTAGCTGAAGTATCTGATTTGTTAAAAGAGTTGACAGTGGCCTATTTCTTTGTTTTCAGGCTTTCTGTCAACAAGAGCACTTGTTTGTTCACTGTGGCAGGACACTGTACATATGTCGCTACGAGTGCCAACTCTCAACTCTGGCAGCCATTCTTGGGCAGCAGCAGGGAACCCTTATGGACGAAGACAGTGGTCCTGTGCATGTCTCATTAGATTGGAAGACAGCCAGTGATTTGGTGAGTCACAGTTAGTTTTGTGGGTAACAACGTGATGGTGTTATCGTTTTGGTTGTCCGTGGCATTTGTTGTCATTTTGAATCCTGAAAAACTCTTGACAGAATGCACTTACGGACAGCAGAATGGTTAGCAGATTTCATTATTAGTGATTTTACTTGTTGTTTGTGATCCTGATGTTGCATGTTGTTGTGCTTATGTATAAATTCTCTTGAAAAAAGTACTAGTGATAGAGGTGTATTGTTTCGGGATCTTTAGCTCATTTGTTTCCTCAAAATACGTTACCGATGGCATTACTGTATGGAAGATACACTTAACTTAACGATTTCAGCCTAAAATTTGTGTATACATACACAACCAGGGAGGCAACTCCAGGGCTTACCAAGGGCCCCTGAGTAGCCTCCCTTCCCTCCTCATCCGGGCTCGTGCTGGGGAGTCACGCCATTCGAACGCTTAGCTTCCTAGTGATAGGTTGTGTTTTTATGCTCAGCCTTAGATTCCTTGGATTTTCTCTTGGTTACTTCGTTTCTTCTCCCTCGGATTCTTGGATTTCTTCGTGGTGCTTTGTGCTTCCACTCGGACTACGGGTGTAGCGGTTTAGCTTCGTGTGCCTTTGAATTTTCACGTGGTGATTTGTGTTTCCGTGCGGGCTACATGTGGTTGGTGTGGCAGATTACTGGTCCTTACTGGGTCGGTCTTTTCTCCTTGTCTTCCGTCGCTTGAGGATATGGCCAGGTAAGGTCTCGGGGGTTGCTTCGGCGCTTAGGTTGCTGACTGGTCGACGCATTACTCAGATAAAGGCTGGTTCGTTCGCAGCCGATTTTTGTGACACTGGTTGTGAGTTTCGCCCACGTGGCCCTTTGTTCTTGGGGCCACATGCTGTTTTCTTTCATGCGTTTTGTTTTCTGTTACAGCGCGAAACTTTGTACTTGCCCTAGGCGTAAAGGTTCCAGTGGCCCTCAGACTCTCACACCTTGTGCCTCCCTTGCTCAAGCTGCTCTTCTGCATGTCCGTGTGAGAGATGTTCTTTGTGGAAGGAAGAACGGTGGTCCCAGTTGTGGAAGTTATTTCCAGCGTAACCGGCCTTCTCTCCCCAGGGAACCCCCTCGACCGGCTTCCACTCCGCCCCCTTGGCGGGTGACTTCTGATATCGTGGGTCTCTCTTCTCGACACGCGCAGCTTGCTGCGCCTTTCGTTGCCCCCACGTCCGTGCCCCTTCCTCACCGGGCCGCGGAAACTTTGACCGGTGCTCGGTGCACCCTGACTAAGGGCCGTCGGTTCGTTCTAAGGTACGCTCGCTTAGACGCTCTCGTTCGGCCTCGGTGTCTTGCTCTCCACGGCCTTTGGCGACCTAAGACCCCTCGCTCTCGGCCTGTTTCAAGACAGAGAGGATACTA
Source organism: Semisulcospira habei (assembly GCA_036245525.1). Lineage (NCBI taxonomy): Eukaryota > Metazoa > Mollusca > Gastropoda > Semisulcospiridae > Semisulcospira > Semisulcospira habei. The sequence continues at coordinate 45,626,684 of BTPG01000008.1, forward strand.
GAGTTCAGCGGGACCAACTCTGGCTACAGCACAAGCTGGCTCCCCGCAACCAAGAGCAGCCTGCCGATCTGCAGTCCAGGCCAATGGTCAGCTAGCGACGGGACCTAGCTGTGCTACTGCACAGGCCTTCTTCCCGTGACTCGGAGCTCCGCCACGCTTCAGCGCGGTACCGCCTCCAGTGCCTACCCGGCACCGGCCTCCACGTGGCGTGGGTGGGTAGTCCACTCGGTCCCTGACTGAGTGGGCTAGCAGACGGGTGCCATCTTTGTCCAGGATTAGGACTTGATGTCAGCAGATATGTTGTTCAGTCTTTTTCACTGGTCCGGTTTTTAAGGAGCTGTGCTTACCCAGGTCTTACCATGTTGGATTGGTCCTTAAAAATACGCGTGAGCTTTTGGTCCTTTGGATCCCAAGTGTTTGCCGTGCTTGGAGACCCGTGTCGGGGGAGAAGAGGATCCTGGTGGCTGAAACACTCCACTTTGGCCTTGACTTCTGCCTAAACGGGAGGCTAGTCGTACCGGCCTAGTCAATCGGCTCTTGTCACGTCGAGCCCTATTCCCCTGTTGACATGCGGGTTGTTATACGGAGCACCATGCTATAGCTTCTGATGCTGATTAGGTGCTTTACGCCAGTATTCCCCTGTATTCAACAGTGTGATAGAAGGCGGTGGCTCAAACAGTTCAATCGGGCTTACCCCCTTGAGTATATCTTTCAGGCAGTCTCCATTGTGCGTCGGCTGGAGACCCGCCGACAATTGCACTTTCCCTTGTTGGGCTCGGTGGCGGGCGGGGACCCCGGGGGATGAATATCTATCATACTATAATATGGAAAATATCAAAAAACCAAAACTAGCACCAAAGCGGCACATAGCCGCCGACATTGTCATTGAGAACGATAGTGACTCTGACTGTGAGGAAGCAACACCTCAGGCGTCAGCCGCCTGGCCTCGCTTTCTCATTATCCACAGCAAAGTTAAAGAGAAGCCTGTTTCCAAGCTGCACCCTTTCCTGGTAGGGGAGACCCTCAGGAGCCGTGTTGGCAGGCCTGAGGCCCAGCGCCTCAGGTCTGGTGACTTGTTGGTAGAGTGCCGTACCCGGGCACACTCCAATGGGCTACTGAGGCTCTCCTCCATCGGAGACACTCCAGTGGAGGTCACTCCCCACAAAACAATGAATTCCTCTAGAGGAGTGATTAAAGATCAAGCATTGGCCGAACTGTCTGAAGATGAACTTGTACGGAACCTTAAGTCACAAGGGGTGACCTACGTCAGGCGCTTCATTTCCAAACGAGGTGGTAGGGAGATCCGTCTCCCTACCATCATCCTGACGTTTGGCACCCCCACAGCTCCTACTACCATCTGGGGAGGTTACTACTCCCTAAAAGTGAAAAAGTACGTCCCTCTCCCCCTCCGGTGCTTTAAGTGCCAAAAGTATGGCCATGGGCAGAAGACATGCCGCCAGGCAGAGGCTCTATGCGCCCGTTGCACTAAGACCGGACACTCTGCTGAGTCCTGCACAGCCATCCCCCTGTGTGTGAATTGCCAGGGGGCGCATATGGCTTCGGACAAGAAGTGCCCTCGTTGGATCTCCGAGTGCAGGATTCAGCAGGTGCATGTGGAGAAGGGGCTGTCCTTTGCGGACGCAAAAAATCTGGTTGACGGTCCTGGTGCAGCTGAGGCGGCGCCAAACTCAAATAACAACTTTGTGTATACTTTCAGTGCTGCGGTGGCAGGCAAGCGCCCCACCAAAGACTTCTCTTGTCAAACCCCAACTTCTTGGTTGGGGGCGGAGCCTCGGATCCTCTCACCCCTGGAGAGTAACCCTCCTCCGGTGGTGACGAGGAGCCAGGGAACGCAGAGGGCGGACGCTACCGGTCCGGTGGCACCGCCTTCTGCTGCCCCTAAGCCTCAGCCCCCACCCAAACCTGCTAGTTTGTCAACACCAAAGGTTTCTGGCTCTGGTCAGCCTTCTAAGGCCGCTAACTCTAGCGGCAGGACCGCTGCCCAGGACCAGAAGTCTAAGAAATCTATTGGACCGCCGTGCGCACAGGCCCAGAAGGGGAACACTGATGTCCCCCTTCAAAACAAATATGCTGCATTGGAGGAGCAGATGGAGGGAGTGGAAGTTGCCGATGCTGCGGCAGCTCCACCCCCTTCATCTCCTAAGAACCAGAGGAGGCCCGGGAGCTGGCCCCCCTCTGTTTCTCCGACTCCTTCCAAGGCAAAGGAAAAAGGGGGGAAAAACTCCGCACCCCCAGATAAGACATAATCATGGACTCTCTGCTTCAGTGGAATTGTCGTGGTGTTCAAGCTAACTTTGAGGAATTACGTCTTTTAGTCAAGTGCTATAACCCCTCAGTAATATCTCTTCAGGAGACTTACCTGAAGACTTCTGACCCTGTGTCCTTTAATGGTTTTAACGTTATACATAAAGGCTCTGATTCGGAGAGGCGCTCGGGTGGAGTGGCTCTTCTCATTAGTAGCCAAATTTTATGTAGCCCCGTTAGCATCGACACCTGTCTTCAGGCTGTCGCAGCTCGGGTTACCTTGAAGAAGACCATAACCATAATCTGCCACCATCCCTGCGGGTCTGTAGTAATGATTTGTTTTTTCAAAATACATTACCGATGGCATTACTATCTGGAATACACTCTATTGCCTATAGATTTCAGCAAAAGTTGTGTGTAGCACACAACTGGGGAGGAGACACCGGGGATCCAAGCACTAGGACCCCGGGTGGCCTCCCCTTACTACCCTATCCCGGCGAGCACAGGGCGACCTCGTCAGTTTCACTCATAGCTCGACCGGGGACGGTCGAGTTTTTGCCTTTCTCCGTTCAACGGGTTTTTTCGTCTTCAGTGGTTTTTGACTTCGGGCTTGAATTGGAGTCTTTCGATTCAGCCCTGGACTCACTACATTCGTGGTTTTTCCTTTTGACAATTGGACTTATTGTGAACTGTGCGCCGACCGGTTTTTACCGGCTCTGACTTTGTGAGTTCACCCTTGGCTTGGCCTTGGGGTTCGACGACGCACGTGACGGGTGCCCTGCTGTTTTGTGCACGGTTTGACTTTCTTCGCCGGCGTAGTTGGCTTAGGGCCTTTTGGCTTCTTCTGTGTCGAAGACTTGCCTCCTTTGCGGGGACTTACAGTGGCCGGACGATGCACACGACTCTTGATTGCCGTGTTCGGGCTGTTCTTCGGACGGTACGTGTGACGTTTGCGCCGCTTGGACGGAAGACCGGTGGTCGCGCATGTGGGACTTCTACAGGCGTGACCGGGCCCCTCGCCCGCTTCTGTCTCCCCGGGATCCTCCACGAGTGGACGTACTTCCCTCGGCGCTTCGGGCTCCTCTCCGCTCCGTCGTTCGGGCTTTCCGGCCCACAGGTAAGTCCCCTTCTTGTACCGTTACCTCGCAGGTTCTCCCTCCCCTCTCCGAGTTTTCGGAGCAGGGTAGGCGAGTTTCGGAGTCACGCTCCCCACGCTCTGCTTCGTTAGCGCGTGGCTTGAGCCCCATATTGTTTCCCAACCCCCGCTCTGCTTCGGGCGAGCGGTCTGGGAGAGATGAGCGTTCGTCAGCCACCCCAGGCTCTAGGTCTCCGGAGCGGGGGCGGGTGACTGAACGCAAGCATAAGAAAGAGAGTAAACGTGATAAGAAAAGCTCTCGCTCACGCACCGAGGCTTCGGAACGTGACTCGAGACCGTTAGTAATGCTGCCTCCCCACTCTGTGTTTTCCGAACGGGCACGGCATGCTTCGCTTTCTTTCCCCCCCCCCCCCCCCCCCCCCCCGACCGCCCCGTCTCGCCTGGGCGGGCCCGGGGTGTGGTTGACTCTCGCCCCCCCACGCTCCGAGGCGTCGGAGCAGGGGTCGCGTGCACATAAATTGTCCTCCTCCCCGCTTCGCTTCGCCTGAGCGGGCTTGGCGTGACCTTAGACTGTCCCCCCCCCCCCCCCCCCCCCCCCCCCCCCCGTCTCGTATCGACTAGACGGGCCCGGTGTGACTTGGACCCTCGCCCCCCGCGCTCCGAGGTTTCGGAGCTGGGGCAGCGGGCTCATAAATCGTCCCCTCCCCGCTCCGCCTTTCCTGAGCGGGCTTGGCGTGACCCTAGACTGTCTCCCCCCCCCCCCCCCCCCCCCTCGTATCGACCAGGCGGGCCCGGTGTGACATCATCGCGCGTCCTCCACGGTCCGAGGCATCGGACATGGGGCCGCGTGCCCGGTATTCGTCCCCTCCCCGCTCCGCCTTTCCTGAGCGGGCTAGGAGAGACACTTTGCGGTCCCCCCCCCCCCTCCCCGCACCGGTTCTCCCGGGCGGGCCAGGGGTGACCAGGCCAATTCCTCGGTATTCCGATCGCGGCTTGTCACTCACATCGGCTTCCGCGTGCGGATCCCGACTTCGAGGTGGACCGTCGCTTTGCCACGGTCCCTCCGTCGCCGCGGCGCCCCTCTTTGCGTGCATCGCGGGCGGCTGCGTCTACCTCGCGCGCGGCGGTGCGGCGCTCTCGTAGCCGCTCGCCCCTTTCGTCTTTTCCGCGAGAGGATCAGTTTTTGGAACCGGACGTCCTCAGCCTTCATCCGACGGACTCGGCCTCGGCGATCTTCTTGCAGGACTCGGCGGCTGGATCTCCGTCCCGCCTTTCCGCTGTCTCGTCGGCCTCCGCCTCGTCAGACGTTGCCGGCCCATCGCTCGGATCACAGACGGTCCACGCACTGGGTGAGGCTTCCAGGCTTATCGCCAAGTACCTACCGCCCGACTTCTGTCCGCCTTCGCCTCCTCCTAAGAGACAGGCTTCGGCCATGGTCGACGCGCAGAGGCAAGTCAAGCGCCGCAAGCCACTCCCGCAGCCAGCCGGCTTCCGGGACCTCACCGATGCTTTCTCCGCCCAGCTGCGAAACGACGCTTTCGGCGACACGGGATACTTTACCGCAGCTCGATGGCCGGTGGGAATCAACTTAAGCTTCCGCCAGGCCTGGTACGCTGGACACTCCCAAGCCTTCGCCATACCTCTTCCAGCGGTGGATGCGGCGGCCTTAGTACAGGCGGGCGGCCGCAGACTCGTCCAGAACTCGTGGCCTCGGCCTCTCGACAGGATCGCCTCCTTAGCGCGAAACTCGCTGGCGTGCTCGGGATTTTTGGAACTGGCTACCCAGGCAGCCCTGCAGTGCCTACAGGATACGTGGGACCTGGAGGTTCAGTCCCCGCTTCGTGACGTGCAGTCCATCCTGATAGCGGCCAACCGGGCCGCCTTCCATTCTTCCGCCAACGCCATGGCAGCAGCTGCCAATTGCGACCTCTGGAGGAGGGATACCCTTTTGCGCCTCTGCTCGGACCTTCCCTTATCAGTGAAGACCCAGCTCCGTCAAGCCCCCTTAGGTGGTCCTCAGCTGTTCGGCGACACTTGGCACACCGTTAAGGAATCTTCCAAGGACTTGTGGCCCAAGCCTGCATCTATCCCAGTCTCGACCCGCTTTCGCGCCCCCGCCCGGCCGCGGGTCGTGCCCGGCGGTCTTTCAGACCCTCCGTTCCTACAGTCGGATCTTCACGAGGTCGGCGGGCTCATTGACTCGCCCCCGCCCCCGCCCTCAGTACTCGGGTCTCCTGTCAGCGGGCGGCTGTCGCTCTTCAGCGATCTTGGAGTTCGCTGTTCCCGGACGACCCCTGGATTCTTTCCACCGTTATCGCAGGCCTGCAACTTCGTTCCTGTCGCCTCCGCCTCTTTGCAGATCACCCATGTGGACCCAGGAACCGCTCGACGGCACACAGGCGGACGCTCTGCGCGGGGAAGTGGCGGCCCTCCTCACCAAAGCGGCGACAGAGGTGGTTTCGCGGCAGGACTCTCCGGCGTTCTACAGCCGACTCTTTCTAGTCCCCAAACCAGGCGGCAAGTGGCGTCCAGTTATCGAACAAGTTCCTTTTGGCCCCTCGCTTCAGGATGGAGACGGCCAGGACACTCCGTGCGGCCGTCCCGCCGATAGACTTCGCGATCAGCCTCGATCTGTCAGACGCCTATCTGCACGTCCCGATTCATCCGTCGACTCGCAGTTACCTTCGGTTTGACTTTGGGGGGATCGTCTACCAGTTCTGCGCCCTTCCTTTCGGCCTCAACATCAGTCCGTGGGTATTAACAAGACTGCTCGACGCCGTGATAGCCTACTTCCGTCAGCGCTCCTTGAGCCCGGCCTCAAATTACTGGGACGACATTCTACTGCGCAACTTGGTTTCCGCAGCCCTCCAGACGGACAGGGATGCCCTGCTTTCCCTTCTGCGTCGTCTCGGTTTCCTGCTCAATTTGGGGAAATCCCATCTTTCTCCCTCTCGACGGTTTCTACATCTGGGGATGGAATTCCTGACCGACCTCAACCTTGTCCGCCTGCCTCTGGCCAGGCGACAGAAGATCGTCGACTTAGCGACTTCGATGGGGATGGGATCCTCCCTCACCGCCAGGGTCTGGCTTCAACTCTGGGCCTCCTCAGTGCGGCTGCGGACCTGCTTCCCTTGGGCAGACTTTATGCTCGGCCTCTCCAGCTACATCTCCTTCTTCACTGGCGACCCTCCTCGGGCGCTCTGTCGGATCTAGTACCAGTCACGCCTCTGGCTCGTCCGCACCTCGAGAGGTGGGCGGACCTCGCTTGGCTGGCTTCGGGGGTGCCCCTACACTCCCCGCCGCCTCGGTGGTCTCTCTGTACAGATGCGAGCCAGGCCGGCTGGGGCGCGCACCTGTTACCGGATTTTCTCTCGGCCTCGGGCGGTTGGCCTCGGGAGCTGTTAGGGAATCACATCAACTGGCTGGAGCTGAAGGCAGTTGGGTTGGCACTCAACGGTTGGCAGGAGACCTTGGCCAATCAAGAAGTCCTCGTGCTCTCCGACAACTCGACGGTGGTGGCTTACATACAGAATCAGGGGGGCACTCACTCGCCCTCCCTTTGCATTCTGCTATACCACCTTCTCCTCTGGTGCAGGGATCGAGGCATTACCCTACGAGTCCGCCACATCCCTGGCCACCTCAACGTGATTGCGGACGCCCTGTCTCGTCGCGGACAGTTGCTCCACACGGAGTGGTCCCTACGCCCGGATATTTTTCGCCTGATCTGCTCTCACTGGGAACCGCCGCTAGTGGATCTGTTTGCCACCAGATGGAACAACCAGCTCCCGGTCTATGTCTCTCCAGTCCCGGATCTACTCGCTTGGGCAGTGGACGCGCTCGCCATCCCTTGGGACGGCCTGATTGCTTACACCTACCCCCCGTCAGTCCTCGTTCCGAAGGTACTGCGGAAGCTTCTGGGATGCTCGGCGGTCCTCCTGCTGGTGGCCCCCTTTAACTGGACCAAGAGCTGGACCACGGACCTCCTCGCGCTTGCGACGGACCCTCCCCTGGAGCTTCCTACCCCTCCCACGATGCTCTAGCAGCCCCGTCAGCAGCTTTTCCATCCATGCCCGGAACGCCTCCGCCTACACGCTTGGAGGTTGTCCGGCAAGCCCTCGCCGCTAGAGGTTTCTCGGATGCTGCAGTGGCGGCAATTGCAGCAGCCCGCAGACTCTCTACAAGGAAGGTGTACGAAGGCAAGTGGAGGGTCTTTCAGACCTGGTGCACCTCCCATGGGCTCCCTCCCACTAACCTAGCCTCCCACCACTGGCGGAGTTTTTCCTGTGGCTCTTTGACGACCAGGGCTTAGCCCCAGTCACCATCAAGGGCTACCGCGCTATGTTCGCGGACACCTACCGTCACCTGTGTCTTCCGGACCCAGGCGCCTGCAAAGATCTGTCGGATTTACTGGCTCACTTTGATCTCCGACGTCCGGTTTCACGTTCCCTAGTACCCCGGTGGGATCTTGCCTGGGTACTGACGTGGTTGAATACGGACCGGTCTGAACCCCTCCCCTTGGCTCGGTTCTCAGATTTGACCCGGAAAACCTGTTTCCTTCAGGCTCTCGCTACAGCGTACCGAGTCAGCGAGCTTCACGCTCTCTCGATGCTCTCAGCCTGTTTGCAGCTTCGGTCCGACGGCTCTGCACAGCTGCTCCCCGATCCGTCCTTCCTGGCCAGGAACCGCCGCCCCGCGGCGGCCCCTCAGATGCTAACTATACGGCCCCTCCGGGGAGCGGACCTCTCCCCTGGATCGCGGCAACAGGACCCAGTGCGGGCGCTAAGGATTTACCGGCGCCGCTCTAAGCCGCAGCGCCGGGGGCGCTCGCGCCTCTTCCTACCTTTGTCCGTGGGCAGACACGACATCTCGGCCCAGACCTTGTCATCCTGGCTGCGGTGGGTGATTAGGTCAGCCTACCAGGACCTCTCCCCACGCGGCGCTGAGCTCTTACAAATCCGGGCGCTTGAAGTGAGAGCAGTAGCCACCAGTCTAGCCCTGGACCGCAACTGCTCGGTCAAAGATATTGTGACAGCGGGTGACTGGCGCTCAGACTCCACTTTCGCACGCTTCTACCTTAGAGACCTATCCAGCCAACGTGACTCCCTGGCACGAGTGGGCGACTTCTCCGCGGCCCAGCACTCCCTCCGAGCGCCGCTGGCGTCTTAGTTACGTCATAGCTGAAATCGTCGGGAGTTCTCTCTCGATGGGGCCGGCGGAGTGGTTGGGTTATGGTTTAGGTACGGCACCCTCCGCCTGTTCGCCATTCTTCCAGATAGTAATGCCATCGGTAATGTATTTTGAAAAAACAAATGAATTTTTTTTCTAAAATGTATTTTTTTGAAAAATACTTACCGATGGCATTACTCGGATGGCCCTCCCACCTGCCCCGCTTGCCTCTTGTGGCTAAGTGTGAAACTGACGAGGTCGCCCTGTGCTCGCCGGGATAGGGTAGTAAGGGGAGGCCACCCGGGGTCCTAGTGCTTGGATCCCCGGTGTCACCTCCCCAGTTGTGTGCTACACACAACTTTTGCTGAAATCTATAGGCAATAGAGTGTATTCCAGATAGTAATGCCATCGGTAAGTATTTTTCAAAAAAATACATTTTAGAAAAAAAATTCATTTTTTTAATTTAGTTGATCAACTGCCCCCTCCCTTTATTCTCATGGGGGATTTTAACGGTCACGCTCACCTTTGGGGTAGTGACCACTATGATGGCAGAGGTCAGATGTTAGAAGATGTTTTTTCTCAACTTAACCTATGTGTCTTTAACGATGGTTCACCTACATATTCTAACCCAGGTTCAGGATCTAGTTCTGTTCTAGACCTCACTGTGTGTGATCCTTCTCTCATGCTGGACTTTGACTGGAAGGTTCACGATGACCTGTGTGGTAGTGACCACTTCCCAGTAGTCCTGTCATCGGTCAGCTGTGGGGAGGATCCGCCGGTGGGGCACTGGAATCTTAAGAAAGCTAACTGGCCTCTGTTCGCCTCCCTCTGTCAGTCTCGTATTACAGAGGAGGTGGTCATGTCATCTGAAGAACCTATTTCTTCTTTTACTACTATTTTGTTGGACGTAGCGGGTGAAACCATCCCTAAAACTTCCGCATCAGTCCCTCGAAAGCCGAGAGTACCATGGTTCAACGAAGAGTGCCGCAAGGCCCAAATAGCGCGCAAATCTGCTCAGCGACGTGCTTTCCGTAATCCGTCGCAAGTGAATATTTTAACCTTTAAAAGACAAAGGGCGAAAGCCCGTTACATTTTTAAACGTGAACGCCGTGCTTCCTGGAGACACTTCGTCTCATCTTTAACTTCTCGGACTCCGTCCCAGAAAGTATGGAAGGCTGTTCGGAGAATTATGGGCAGAGGTGGCTCGGCTTCTGTTGGCCATCTTAGAGATGGTGCCAGTTTGGTTACAGATAAAAAAGCTGTGGCCAATTTGCTTGCCTCCACCATTGCCCATAATTCTTCAACGGAGCATTATTCACCTTTCTTCCAGAGAGAGAAGGAGAAGCGAGAGTCTCGTATTTGTGATTTTAAGTCCGATAACTCAGAAGACTATAATGTCCCGTTTACATTATCAGAATTGCAGCAAGCTTTGCAGAAATGTAATGACTCTGCTGCTGGCCTAGATACCATCCACTATCAATTCCTAACGCATCTGCCTGAGAGGTCACTCCTTGTACTTCTCAAGGCCTTTAACCATATCTGGGGAACTGGTCATTTTCCGCCGTCTTGGCGCCAGGCTGTGGTTGTACCAATCCCCAAGCCGGGTAAGGATCCTTCCGACCCGGGCAACTACTGGCCTATCGCTTTGACATCATGTTTATGTAAAACTATGGAGCGCCTGGTCAACGCTCGCCTGGTGTGGCATCTTGAGTCACAGGGTCTCCTCACAGACCGCCAGTGCGGTTTCCGGCGCTTCCGTAGTACAACTGACCATTTAGTCCGCTTTGAATCATTTATTCGAGATTCTTTTGTCAACAAGCAGCATGTCTATGCAATTTTCTTCGATCTTGAGAAGGCGTATGACACTACCTGGAAGTATGGCATAATGTCTGACTTGTTGGACATGGGTTTTAAAGGGCACCTGCCCGTTTTTATTCACAATTTTTTGACTAACCGGTCGTTCCATGTCCGTGTGGGCTCCACCCTCTCCGACTCCTTTGAACAGGAGATGGGTGTCCCACAGGGCAGCATTCTATCTCCTGTTTTATTTAGTATTAAAATTAATAACATTGTAAACGCCGTCAAGGATGATTCTGAATGCTCTTTGTTTGTTGACGACTTTGCTTTGTGCGCACGTGGTCGAGGACTTGCGTCCCTTGAGAGGCGCTTGCAGCTGTGCGTTGATCGCATCCAGCGGTGGGTGTCTTTCAATGGATTCAAGTTCTCGCCCTCCAAGACTGTTTGTGTGCATTTTACTAACCAGACGAAATTTTTTCCAGAACCTAGCCTGAGCATTGCTGGAGTGCCAATTAAGGTGGCCGAGGAGGCAAAGTTTCTGGGGGTCATTTTTGACAAAAGACTTACCTTCCGCAACCATATTAATTACCTTAGAACCTCTTGTCAGAAGGCTCTCGACATTCTTTTGTGTCGTCGGTCGTACTGACTGGGGTGCGGACCGTACTGTCTTACTTCGTCTGTACCGGGCCCTTGTTCGGTCCAAACTGGATTACGGCTCTGTGGTGTATGGCTCAGCGTCAAAGTCTGTGCTACAGCGTCTGAACACAATTCACTATCAGGGTCTGCGGATATGTCTTGGGGCCTTCAGGACGTCTCCAGTTCCTAGTCTGTATGCCGAGGCAGGGGAGCCTTCTCTCAAGCTCCGCCGCATCCGCCTCATGCTCAGCTACGTTCTGAAACTGAAGGCCCATCCAGACAATCCTGCCTATGATTGTGTTTTTAAACCATCGTTTGCAGAGATTTACGATACCCATCCGGGAGCTGTCAGTCCACTTTCTTTCCGTGTCCGACCTCATCTGCAGGCAGCCAGATTGGACCTGGACAGAGTTTCGGAATCCCTGCAACACATCACTCCACCTTGGCTCTTACCAGTTCCTGACATCTTGCTGGACTTGACTGCCCACAAGAAAGACTCTACTCCACCAGCCATATACCAACAGAGCCTCAATGAACTGCTTTCAATTTTTCCTGGCTATTGTCGCATCTATACTGATGGGTCAAAGTCTGAGGATGGGAGAGTGGCTGCGGCCGCAGTGTCCTCTCGCCATCCTAGACGCCCATTTAAGCACCGCCTCCCAGACCACTCATCTGTATTTAGTGCGGAACTGCAGGCGGTTCTGCTGGCACTCAGGCATGCTTATCGATCTAGAGAAAGGAACTTCTTGATTCTTTCTGCCCTGCAGGCCCTTCAGGGCACGGGAAATGACCACCCACTGCTGGTGCAGATCAGAGAGCTCCACGCGGACTTGATGAAGGGCTCCTCCTTCAGGTCCCTGACCCTGCTAGTGTCGTATCATTTTTATTTGGGTGCCAGGGCATGTGGGCATCGAAGGCAACAGGATCGCAGATTCTGCTGCCAACGATGCCCGCAATGACCCTGTCCCTGACACACAGACTGTTTATAGTGATTTTAGACATGTGGCTAGTGCGTACATAGCCCGTGAGTGGCAGTCCGAGTGGGACAAAGAGGAAGCTAACAAGCTGTATGAAGCCCTTCCTAAGTTGTCCGACGGTCTACCTTATCGCTGTGGCAGCCGCCGTGAGGAGACTGTCCTGGCTCGGCTCCACATCGGCCACACGTATGTTACGCACTCTTATTTACTTAAACAGGAGGAACGTCCATGGTGTTATGCCTGCGACGAGCAGTACTCTGTTCAACACTTTTTGTTGTCTTGTGCTGATCTAATCGACACAAGGTATAAACATTTCACGGCAGACTCCTTGAAGGTTTTGTTCCGGGATGTGTCCCCAGACAAGATCTTCAGTTTTCTGAGAGAGTGCCATATTTTTAATAAGATTTGAGCGTTTATAGATTATGATGTTTCTATTATTTTGACCTTTTTGAGAGTCTTCCGACGTTCTCTTTAACGACCTGTGCGACATTTTAGCCTGACATATTTTTTAAGGTATATTTACATCATGTCTTAAGACCTTTCTTTTAGTCTGGCTGACCAGATTTTTACCCTTCCCGCCGTGAGATGGCCTTAGTTGCCTGCTCGGCGTTAAACCCAAATAACTAACTAAAAAACTGCCTCCAGTGACAAATGACGGGACTTAGCTGTGCTACAGCACAGTTCTTCTTCTTCCCATCACATACGACGTTCCGCCATGCTACAGCGCAGGGCTGCCGCCATTCACCAACGACGAGACTTAGCTGTGCTACAGCACAGCCCTTCTTCCCGTGACGTGCGGCGTTCCGCCGCACTACAGCGCGGGGCCTCCGTCAGTGTCCAACATCGGGACTTAGCTGTGCTACAGCACAGCCCTTCTTCCCGTTACGTATGGCATTCCGCCGCGCTACAGCGCAGGGCCGCACTATAGCGCGGTGCCGCCTCCAGCCACCTGCCACGAGACCCAGCGGTGCTACAGCGCCGGCTTTCTTCCCATGACATGCGGTGCTCCCGCGCTACGGCGCGGCGTCACCAGCAAGACTTTCACGGTCTTCGGAACAGGTCATTGCTCCCGATTCAGCGCCCTTCAGGGCTCCTCCTTCAGGTCCCTGACCCTGCTAGTGTCGTCCGCCTTGAGGACCCCAACGACTTCCTTAGCCTCCTCCCGGTGGGCTCGACTTCTGCTGCTCTCCCCTCGCCCGACCCTACCCGCTTGGGCCCTTCTGTGTCCCTGGATTCCCAGTTCTGTGGGTGCATTCAGTCTCGCTCATCCTCGTGGGGCCTTTCCCCTGCGGATACTTGCTGGCCGGGGGGCATCGACTTCCTCTTCCAACGGGACTCAGTCGTTTGCCTGCCCACTTCCTCCAGTAGACCCAGCCGTGGATATAATAAAATAATAATAATAATAATAATAATAATACCGTTATTATATAGGCGCTTTTTCTCAATTTTGGGCAAATCGACTCAAAGCGCCGCGAACTGAAACCCAACACGCACACTCACGTAACAGACACGGATTTACGCCATTTAAGACAAACACAGTACAAGACAGACGAAGGGCCAGTTCAGCTACTGAAATTTCAGAGATTTTTGATCGCTTGTATTTGAAATTTGTAAAGTGGCCTGAAACCGGTACCAAAGTGGGGGGGGGGGGGGGTGGGGGGGTGGAAGAACCGGAGTACCCGGAGAAAGAACCCCCGACGGTCTCTCCGAATTAACGGTGACACTTACCAGAGGAGAAAAGTCCGACGCCGGAACCCGTTTTCGAACCTCGCACCTTTGACATTGGTGGCAGGCGCCTTAACCACTGTGCCACGGACCGCCCCATATGTTGTGTGGAGGCCGACGAGCCCTTCAGCGTAGCACCCCCTGCGAGCTCAACAACACGGTGACCATGGTCCACATGCACCAGGTTCTTGGGGCTAGCGACGCAATGCATGCTCTTCTCGAGGAGTCCATGGAGCGCCCAGATGCGGATTCCCGGAGTGACTGCCTAGCCTTGGCGGCCAAGGGCCTGCCGCCCAGTTTTCCATGCGTCCCCTTCACCCGCACCTCGGCCGCGACTGCGACTTCGTATGCCGGATCCCTGGCTGTTTTTTTGCCTTCTACATGTGCCCTTCCTGCCATCTTCCTGGTCGGTGGTGCTTCTTCTTCTACCTTTCGTGCCTCGTTGGGCTTACTGTATTGTTCGCTCAAGTGCTTACCTTCGCACCGGTGTGAGGATGGGATCCTTCTTCTCGTCATTCCGTTCGGCTGGCGCTCGCGCTGGGCCGCCTTCTCCTCAGCCTCGCATGGACCCTGCCCTCGTCCTCCCCCCGCTCTTGACGCGGGGCCGAGAGTTTAGTACGGTACAGCCCTGGCGGACCCTCCTTCTCTCGGGCCCTGAGCGGATTGCGTCTTGCGGGTGGACGTCGCCCGAGAGGGTGTGGGCTAGCCCTTTCTGCATCAGTTTTCGCACTTGTGGCGGTGGAGCCTTCCAGCGGCCGGCAGATCTTCCTTCCACCTCGGTTCCCAGCGGAGTGGCGTGTCTTCAGATCTGGGCCCGGGGCGGAGCCCCTCTCTCTTGAGCAATGTTCGCTCCCTGCCTCGGCCCCTGGCAGGCATACCCAGCATGGCCTGGCCCTGTGCCCGCTGGCCTCTGCGTCCAGAGTCGGCAAGCCCCCAGCGACCCTTGTAGACCCTACATGTCACCTGTACGGTGCGATGGTTCCGCGTGTCTCCCAGCGAGCTCCTCCTTGGCCTCTTTACCGGGCATTACCCCCTCCACTTTGGTACCAGTTTCAGGCCACTTTATAAATTTCAAATAAAAGCGATCAAAATTTCCGAAAACTCAGTAGCTGAGCTGACCCTTCGCACCACGTGAATGTCCTGTGTCTGTCTTGTACTATGTTTGTCTTCAGTGTGAATGCGTGTGTCACGTGAGCGTGCGTGTTGGGTGCAGTTCGCGGCGCTTTGAGCCGATTCGCCGAATTGGGAAAACGCGCCTATATAATAACCATTATTATTATTATTATTATTATTATTATTACCAGGCAGACCTGCTCCCGCCTGGTTCTGGCTCCACCTTCCAGAGTCAGCTCTCGGTTGATCCTCCTTGTCTGCGGCGCAGGTGCGTTGGTCCCACGCGCGCTTGTCTTCGCGAGCCCTGCGGTGGCCAGCCCGGCGGACATTACCAGATGGTCGGTTTCCTTCTGACACTTGTTCCCGTGTCTGGTGTCAGCTCGCTGTGCACGCCCTCAGTGGTTCCGGCTTCTCCTCCAGTACAGCGTCTGGAGTCAGTGGGCTGCATGCACTCGCAGTGGATGCGTTCTGTGCTTCAGCACAGGGTTGATGGACGGCCACCGGAATCAGCCAACGGCCGTACCACGTGGAAGACACCGTTTCTCGTCTGGTCACCGAAGTTAAGCAGCGTCGGGCTCGGTTAGTACTTGGATGGGTGACCGCCTGGGATCTCCAAGTGCTGTTGGAAAGAATGCAGCATGTACTCTCTGTGTGCCCGGCCTGTGCTCCAACACAGGGCCGATGGGCGACCGCCGGATTCAGCATGCAGCATATACTCCTCGTGGACCCGGCCTGTGCTTCAGCACAGGGCTGATGGACGATAGCCGCAGGCGGCGAGTGACATGCGCTCTCAGTGTACTCAGCCTGTGCTTCAATGCAGGGCCGATGGATGACCGCCGGAATCAGCATGCGGTATGTGCTCCTCGTGACTCCGCCCTGTGCTTCAGCACAGGGCTGATGGACGAAAGCCGCAGACGTCGCGCAGCATGCGCTCTCAGTGTACCAGGCCTGTGCTTCAGCACAGGGCCGATGGACAGCCGCCGGAATCTGTATGTGGCACGTGCTCTCCGTGGACCCAGCCTGTGCTTCAGCACAGGGCTGATGGATGGCTGCCGGAATCAGCATGCGGCATGCGCTCTTCGGGGACCCGGCCTGTGCTTCAGCACAGGGCCGATGGATGGCAGCCGCAGTCGGCGCGCGGCAGACTGTGTTTCCGGCCTGTGCTACAGCACAGGGCCGATGGATGGCCGCTGGACCCGGCAGGCGGTATGTGCTCTCTGTGGACTCGGTCTGTGCTTCAGCACAGGGCCGATGGTCGGCAGCCGCAGTCGGCGCGTGACATGCACTCTCAGGGTTCCCCGCCTATGCTTCAGCACAGGTCCGAGGACTGGCCGCCGGAATCAGCATGCGGTTGCGCTCGCTGTGGACCTGGCCTGTGCTATTGTGGCGGCTGATGGGTGGCGGGCCAATTCCACCTGTGCCCCCTTCTGCCTCCGGGACCTCACGAGCCAGCGGGACAATCTGGCCTTGGTGGGGGACATCGCTGCAGGGCAACACTCCCACCCAGCGCCGCTGGCGCCGTAAGGTACGCTTAGCCAAAATCGTCGGGAGGTTGCTGCTGTTCATGACCGTTAAGCATGAGCGATGGTGGGACCTAGTGGGCAGCACCATCCTCCTTTGTTTTTTCAAAATACATTACCGATGGCATTACTATATGGAATACACTCTGTAGCCTAACGATTTCAGCCCAAAGTTGTGTCCCCTACACAACTGGGGAAGGAGACACCGGGGATCCAAGTATAGGAGCCCGGGTGGCCTCCCCTTACCAACCTATCCCGGCATGCGTGTGGCGAACTCACCTCAGTTTCACTCTTAGCTCGACCGTGGACAGTCGGGCGTTAGCCTTACTCCGTGTTACGACCGGTTCTGGGATATTCTTTGATCTTCCTTGGCTTTGCCTTGGTTATTCTACTGTGTAGGGCTGAGTGTACTACGTGGGACGTGGCACCTTCCGGCGCTTTTGCCCGGTGCTTGACTTTCTGTGTGCCCTTACGTTGGCTGAGGCCTTTGGACTCGGCTTGTGACTTGTGCTCTCCTTCGTGTCTTTGTGACCTTGGGGAGCGAGTGTTCGGTGATCACTTCCCGGCGGACTGTGTGCTACGGACTTTTGGTAGTTTCGCTTATGAGAACTTGCTCTCCTTCGTGACTGTGTGGTCTTGGGGAGCGAGTTTCGGTGAGCACTTCCCGGCAGTCTATGTGCTACGGACTGTTGGCAGATTCGCTTATGAGAACTTGCTTTAGTGGCGGAGATTTCTAGCGGCCTTCGGACGTTCACGACTCCTGCCTTCTGTGTTTGGGCTACTCTTCGGACAGGACCTGTATCGTGTGCACCGTTTGGAGAGGAGACCGGTGGTCCCGGCTGGGGATTTCTACAGACATGACCGTCCTTCCCGACCCCTGCTGGCTCACCGAACTTCTACGCAGGATAGCGTCGCTCCATCAGCTCGGCAGACCCCACTTCGCTCCGTCGTCCGGGCCGGTCTGGCCCGCAGGTAAGTCTCCTTCCTTAATTTTAACAGCAGACAGTAACTCCCCCCACCCCCCCCCCCACCCCCCCCGCTTCGAGTCTTCTGAGCGGGGCAGGTGAGTGTCAGAGTCCCGCTCCCCACGCTCCGTTTCTTCTGAGCGTGGCTTGAGCTCTTTGAGTTTGCCCCCCGCTCCGTATTGTCCGAGCGGGCCAGGCGAGCTCAGCGTTCGTCCACGCCTCCCCGCTCCCTTTGAGCTATAAGATTAAAAAGAGAGGAAAAGAAGGTTAGAGGTTATGAAAAGATTTTAAAAGGAGAGATAAGAATTGCGCTCTCCTCGCTCCGCTCCCCTGAGCTTTCCTGGCGAGCAGAGAGTATGTCAGCGCCCTCCCGCGCCGTTCTTGAGAGCGGTCGCAGCGCGACGAGCATTCACACTAGAAAAGATAGAAGCAAAGTAAGACAGAGGCTCTCCCTCACGCTCCATTCGTCTGAGTGTGATCCGGGACCTTAATTGGGCCGCCCCCCACTCCAGTTGCGAGCGGGCCTGGCGAGCCGCACGTATGTCCCCCACCCCCACCCTCCCCGCCCCGTTATTCCAGGTGGGCCCGGTGAGACTTAGTACGCTCTCTCCTCGTTCCGAGAGTTCTGAGACGGGCCAACAAGCCCGTATTGCTCCCTCCCCACTTCGATGTTTCTGAGCATTCTTGGCCAGCCACGGTAACGTCCCCCACCACCCCCCGCCCCGTTTTTTCCAGGCGGGCCCGGTGTGACTCAGATTCGAACTCTCAGGACCGGCTCCCCCTCGCTTGCGGTCTCTCGAGCGGGCGCGGGTAACCGGGGTTCCCTTCCGCCTCCATTCAGCGGAGCGCGCTTCTCGGTAACCCGCATTCCCTTTGCCTACCTCGCATCGTAGTCGACTGGGGCAGCCCCCCCCCCTCCTCCCGCCTTGTGGCGAGTAGGGGGCGTCCAGAGCCAGGCTTTGCCTTTGGCTGTCGCTCGACTGCAGTCCCTCGCTCCCCGCGACGCCCTTCTGGACAGGCTTCGCGGGCGGCTCCACCTGTCCCACCTTGCGCCGTGGCCATCACCTTCGGAGAACCAGCGCTCTCGTAGCCGGTCGCCCTTCTTGTGACTGCGCGACAGGCGAGCCTCGGACTTGGATCAGGACTTTCTCAGCTTCCGGCATGGTTGCCTTTAGGCTACTAAGCGTCGCAAGGCTCCTGCTACCAACCGGATTCTGGGGCCGCGCGGATTCTTCTCGGCGCAGCTCCGCCAGGACAGCTTTAGCGACAACAGGATTTTCACCGTTCGCGGTGTACAGCGGGTGTCATTATGAGCTTCCCAGGACTAGTACGCGGAACACTCCCACTCCTTTTCCGGCTCCTTGGGGACTCGGCGGCCAGCAATCAGGTGGGCGTTGCAGGATGGTCCAAGAAGCTTGGTCTCGCCCACTCGTCAGGATCGCGGGACTTTTGCGGCCTTCCCTAGCTCATTCCGTCTGTGCTGTGGAAGAACACTTACAACCTGCGGTCCGCGTCCCCGCTCTGCGACGTCCGATCCACCCTTGTGGCTGTAGCAGGGCTGCCTTCCAATCTTGTACTGCGCTATGGCGGCGGCCGCCATTGTGACCCCTGGCGTCGGGACACTCTCCTGCGACTCGGCTCGGATCTCCCCTTGACTGTGAAGCATCTGTTCCGCCAGCCCCCGCTCGGAGGTTCAAGCTGTTCGGGGACTCGGGCTTTCGGGCGTCTGGCTTTTGGATGGAGACAGCCAGACGCTCCACTCAGCCTATGGATCTCGCTTTCAGCCTCGATCTTCAGGCACGTTCTTCATGTGCCGATTCATCCGTCTTCGCGCCGGTACCTACTTTGCCTGGCGGGATCGTCAACCAGTTCCAAGCCCTCCCCGTCGGCCTCAACATCAGTCCTTGGGTCTTCATGCGGATCCTTGACTCGGTGATGGCCAGCTTTTGCCAGCGGTCGCTGAATCCGTCCTTCACTACTTGGACGACTTGCTGCTGCACAACCTAGTCACCGCGACTCTCAGAGAGGACAGAGACGCCCAGCATTATCTCCTTCGCCGCCTCGGGGTCTTAGTCCACCTGGGCAAGTCCGTTCTCACCCTTTTCGCGCCGTTTCTGCTCGTAGGGACGGAACTCCTGACCTACTTTAACCTGTTCCGCCTGCCCTTGGCTTGGCGGCAGAAGATCGCCGAACTCACTCGGTGGTTGGAGTTAGGGGTCTCCTTCAAGGACAGTGCCTGGCTTCAGCTCCTGGGACTGCTCGGCGCGGCAGCGGACTCGTTCCCCTTTGGCCGATTCTAGAGGATACAAAGTGAGAAGGCTCACCGCGGCTACTACACCTCCTCCTACGCTGGCGCCCCTTCGTTGGCACCCTGTCGGATCCGTTTCTGTTACCCCACTTCCCGGCACTGCCTCGGACGTGGGCAGATCTGGCGTGCTGGGTGTCGGGCGTGTCCCTGTGCTCCCCTCCGCCCCGGTGATCTCTCTGCACTGACGCGAGCCAGTCCGGCTGGGGCGCACTACTGTTCCCGGACTTTGCCTCGGACCTGTTGCCTGGGGACTTCGCAGACAGTCACATCAACTGGGAGTTATAAGCAGTTGGGATGGCCCTCAACGCCTGGCCAGAGACTCTGACCAACCAGGAGGTCCTCGTCTGCCAGACAACTCGACAGTGGCGGCCTTGATACAGAACCAGGAGGCGCTCGCTCGCCCTCCCGGTGCTTCCTCCTTTCCTTTTCCTGCTCTGGTGCAAGGACCGGGACTTTGCTCTTCGAGCCCTCCACATCCCGGAGTGCTCCCTGCGCCCAGACGTCATTCGCCTGTTCTGCTCGCGATGGGAGACGCCGCTAGTCGACCTTTGCCGCCAAATGGAACATCCAGCTTCCGCTGTTTGCTTCTCTAGTCCCGGACGCGCTCTCCTTCCTTGGGACGGACTGATCTTGCAAAGACCTTCGGACCTGTTGGCTCAATTAAACTCAGATGTCCTCTCTCCTGTTCTCTCATACCTCGGTGGGACCTCTCCTGGGCACTGACATGGCTAGATGCAGCCTGCTTCGAACCCTGCCTTTGGCACGGTTCGCTGATCTGACCCGGAAACGTGTTTCCTCCTGGCGCTCGCCATGGCTTTCGCGTGAGCGAGCTGCATGCGCTCTCAGTACGCCCCGCAGGTTGGCAGTCAAGCCTTTGGCTCAGCACATCTTCTCACTGACCCGTCCTTTAGGCCAAGAGCCGGCCTTCCTCGGCTGCGCCCCAGACGCTGACTGTACGTCCGTTCAGAGGGACGATCGACCCCACGGGTCGCGTCAACAGGACCCAGTCCGGGCACTGCAGGATTCCTGCGTCGCTCACAGCCATGCTCTCTAAGGCGTACCTGCCTCTTCCTACCTCCTTCATCAGGCAGGCCGGGTATCTCGGCCTAGACAGTTCGCCCTTACTGGGGTGGGTGACTCGTTGGCCTACCAAGACCTCTCCCCGGACGGGGATAGACGGTTACAGATCCGGGCGCATGAAGTACGAGCAGTAGCCTCCAGAGTGGCCTTTGACCACAACTGCTCGGTTAAAGACATTGTGACGGTGGTAGGCAGGCGTGCAGACTCCACCTTCGCCCGCTTCTACCTCCGCGACCTATCCGGCCAGCGTGACTCCCTGGCCATGGTGGGTGACATCTCCGCGGCCCAGCACTCCCTCCGCGCGCCGCAGGCGCCATAGGCGCTTCTTAACTGAAATCGTCAGGAGTGCTCCTTATGGGCTGGCAGAGGGTGTTAGGTACAGGGGGTTGGGTGTCGGCACCCTTCTCCTCTTTGCTATTCTTCCATATAGTAATGCCATCGGTAATGTATTTTGAAAAAACAAATGAATTTTTTTTCTAAAATGTATTTTTTGGAAAAATACTTACCGATGGCATTACTCGATGGCCCTCCCACCTGCCCCGCTTGCCTCCTTGGTTAAGTGTTTTTGGCTAAGTGTGAAACTGAGGTGAGTTTGCCATACGCATGCCAGGATAGGTTGGTAGGGGAGGCCACCCGGGCTCCTATACTTGGATCCCCGGTGTCTCCTCCCCAGTTGTGTAGGGGACACAACTTTGGGCTGAAATCGTTAGGCTATAGAGTGTATTCCATATAGTAAGGCCATCGGTAAGTATTTTTCCAAAAAATACATTTTAGAAAAAAAATTCATTTTCGCTATTCTTCCATACAGTAATGCCATCGGTAACGTATTTTGAGGAAACAAATGTATTTTTCTCTAAAATGTATTTTTTCGAAAAATACTTACCGATGGCATTACTCAAATGGCCCTCCCACCTGCCCTGCTTGCCGCCGGAGCGTTATAGCGTTTGAATCACGTGACTCCCCGGCACATGCCCGGATGAGAAGGGAAGGGAGGCTACTCGGGGGCCCTTGGTAAGGATGGCTCCCTGGAGTTGCCTCCCTGGTTGTGTATGTATACACAACAAATTTTAGGCTGAAATCTTTAAGCAAAGTGTATCTTCCATACAGTAATGCCATCGGTAAGTATTTTTTGAAAAAATACATTTTAGAGAAAAATACATTTTTCCTTGACAGGCTACATCAAGATGTGGTTGGACCATATTAGTTTAACTTATCTAGTCCTGGTGCACTACAGGAGGGGATGGATCGACCATGATAATTCAAGGGCAGTGCCAGATTATCTTGTCACCTAATGGCTGATCCATCTCCTGCAACTGGTACATAGTTGTTAAATGACACTTCCAAACTTTGGAGGAATCATTGCCACAAAAACTGCTACCAACAGCCAAAAGGTTCAGAATTTCAGCCTGTGGCTCACCACACTAACTGCATAAGCACATTGACAAAAAGCATTACCAACAGCAAGATTGTTAACCCATTCAACCCTGATGCACTACAGCAGGAGATGAATCGACCATAATTCAAGGATAGTGCCAGATTAGCTTGGTGCATGTTGGCGCCAAGCTAATCTGGCACTACCCTTGAATTACTCATGGTTGATTGAACTCCTGCAACTGGTGCACATTCGTTAGATGACGCCTCCAAAATTTGGGAAATACGGCCATGGGGTTGAATGAGTTAATGGAAAGCGTATAACTGTATTGTATGTTTGTTGTGATGTCAGCTGAGAAACATTTATTCCAACTTGTTCTGATCTACTGTATTTAATTTGTCATCTTTGTTTAATCATCAGCCATCCAGCCGTGATGAAACTGGGAGCAGCAGAGGAGTCCTGGGTGTGTTCAGCAATCTTACAGACACAAAAAAGGTGCGCAGTTTCTCTGCCACTTTTTGAGTTAAAGTTTCCGTATCCACTCTCCTTCGTACAGTGAACAAAGACAGGGGCAAAATCTTTCATTTCACAATGCTCACACTTTATAATGAAAGAAAAATGAAGTTAGTCCTTTTATGCAGCATTATTGTAAGACATAACAAGAACATAGAGAAGATATTTATTGCCTGAAGGTCATTTTAACTGAGCCCCTTGTGCATGCAGCCCCTTGTGCATGTACTGTAAACTGCTCATGGGTTTAGAATACGTGTCACTGAAATGCAATGAGAGACTGTTCCACCCATTAAATGCGTATGCATAAAAACAGTTGTGCTTTAGGGTATGATAGCTCTTTTAGTGCACTAAACCACTTTGAGTCAATTCAGTCTGCAATGTGTAATACTTTAAATGATTATTCTTTTTATGTGCTTTCACAGTTTTTTTTTATGTCCTATCCACAGACATCCAGTTATACTGCCTTCAAGCGAGAGTTTGGCATCCTTAAGAACAAGCTAGAGGAGGCTGGCATGGAAACGTGGGCTTGCACCAACGCCATGTCTCTCCTGATCCAGCGTTGCTGCTCTGAGACCAAGTTCTGGCCCAGGGCAGAGCTAGAGTTTCTTATTTCCCAGCATTGCATCTCTGCAAGGTAAAGTGAATGCAGCCACTGGTACAGAGTGAGCAGTACCAGGGAATGCATTCACAATGGGGTTAACTTCACTGGCAACCAATGTTACATCTGTAGCTGTCTTGCTACAGACCTGAACTGATCACAGTTAAGAATTATTTTGGGCTCACGTGGGAAGCAAAAGTGAGTCTATGTTCTGGGTCAGTGGTCGTCCGTGGTAAACTTTAACGTTGACATTTTCTCAGAGTCTGTTCAAGCGAGAGTCTTCGAACTTGGCCCAAGGATACTTTGTGGCAAGACCTTTCTAAACATATCAATTTTAGTGACCTCTCACAAAGGTCAAGGTCACAGGGGATAAGGAAATAGGTAAAAAATAACTATATTTTGACACCCAAATTTGATACAGAGATGGTACGACCTTTCTATGCATACTAATTTGGATGACTCGTCAGAAAGGTCAAGGGTCACATGAGGTTGGTAAATGTATGTAACCAGAGGACACGTCGGGGCCTGAAGAATGTTCAACCGCATAGCGGGGCTACCAAGGCCGCTGCCGGCCTCATTCCATGGAGCGGGCGGGCCAGGTCCGAGAGGGCATGACTGGACCAGAGGATGGCATGGTCCAGGGACCTGAAGGTAGTCCACAGGCCCGATGAGGCGTTAACTCCCCGACATCCGAGCATGCGCACCTGACCATCCCTTCTGCCGTTGGAGGGTGAGCGGTTGTAGGAGTGTAGACCTGGGAAGCCGCAGGTCATTCGCGCCGGTAACGTCCAGTAAAATCCCCACAGCTGCGACCATTGTTCCTCCACCCAGGCGGCGCACGTGTGACAAGTCTGCCCGGAGGCACAGCCGGAACAGGGGAGGCATACAGCATGGGTGTCGCTCGGCCACTGAAAAGCCCCACACTTCACGCAGGTCTTCACCTGTAAACTTGCCATAGCTGCGAAGCCGCTAGAATGCCTTGCCAAGGAAGGCCACTACCCCTCAGGTAATCCAACAAGAAACACTTTTTGTGCAGGTAAATCTAACGAAAGCACAAGCGGTAATCCGTTTCAAACACAGACGAATGTAATCCACGAAGGCTGAACACAACCGTCCCGGTGAGCAAAGCGTACCTGGCGGGAGACTCCCAATCACATGACCGGATAGTGAGGGAAGGGAGGCCACTCAGGGTTTCTTGGTAACGACTCCCTGGAGTCGCCTCCCTGGTTGTGTAGTGTAGGCTGAAATCGATAGCTAAGTGTACCTTCCTATTACTCATGCCATCGGTAAGTATTTTTCGAAAAAATACATTTTAGAGAAAAATACATTTTTTATTAGAATGGTAGTTATTATCAACATATTTGCAAAAAATTTTCAATCAAAATTGGCACAAAGGTAGCTGATAATAAGACCTTTCTATGCATACTAATTTAGTTGATTCATTGCAAAGCTCAAGGGTCACGGGGGTTTGACGGACGTGTGAAAGTGCTTAAATTGTGAGAAAACATGGATTTTGTTGGTGCAAAAGCCAGCCCTTTACTTATTGTCACATAGGTCACGCATATGTAAATCGTTCGTACACATGAGCCATAAGGGCTTTGCCTTTATTGTTTATCATGGAATCGGCAGCTAGACGCTACTTAAAACTACAAGTCACATGTGATTGATTCACTCATTGAAGGGGCCCTGCATCAATAGCTTTGAAAGAGTTATACTGTGTTGCCAGTGGCAATGCTATATGACACGTTCGCAGCTATTCATGTGGGGCGGCTGGACTGAGTTAACCATTGACAGCTTCAGGTATTGATTTAGGGAGAGTTCGTCTCATGGGGCCCATGAAGTTGCCTCCACACCACCACCACCACCTCCTACTCCCACCCCCTGGCTAGATGCTGAGCTTACCAAGCACTGCACAGCCTTGAGCTTTATATTTTTAAATCTGAATACTTACTGACTTTAAACCTTTCACTGTTGGAACACAGCGAACACCACCCAAATGCAAGAGGTATAGATCCCTATGCACCATCACAGAGAGTGTATGGGGCTCATGAGGATCTGTGCCTTTTACTGGTCCATCATTACAGGTGTTCTCCATGTTGTCTGGCAGTGATTCAGCAGTGGTTTAACCCATTGATTGCTACCAGTGCTACCGTTCAGCAGAAGAGATGAATAACCACACTTCTTTAATAATAATACCAGACGGAACAGTATTGTTAGCGGTTACACATCCTGTCCACCGAACGGTATCGTCATTAGCAGTCAAGGGTTAAGTGATATAATTTCTAGCTGCTTGCGGTGAATGGTTAACATTACATCGAACGGTATCATCATTAGCAGTCAAGGGTTAACTCATTCAGCCTGATGCACGTGTTTCCCAAATTTTGGAGGTGTCATATAACGACTATGCACCTGTTGCAGGAGATGGATTGACCATGATAATTCAAGAGTAGTGCCAGATTAGCTTGGTGCCGACAGGCGCCAAGCTAATCTGGCACTACCCTTGAATTATCATGGTCGACCCATCCCCTGCTGTAGTGCTTCAGGGCTGAACGAGTTAAGTGACATAATTTTTAGCTGCTGGCAGTGAAAGTGTAACATTGCAGTACAATATTTTCCTACCATCACTGTGATAAACAATATTTCCATTTCAGCAACGTTGGCCAGGTTTTTGAAGCTCTGCTAAAAAAAGAGGAGGTGGGCTTGATACACCAGACATTGAAGACGCTGGGGGAAATTCCTGAATCCTGCCTTGTCACGGCGCTCAACTGTTTCTTTGGGTATGTTTCCCTTTTTTCTGTTGTTTTTTGTTTAAATATGATTTTACCCATTTTATGATTTTTCTGCAGCATACCAAACACCAACCAAATGTAAGCGGCACAGCTCTTCATAGTGGGGGTGGGGGGGGGGGACCTCATGAAACTTTTTTATGAAACTTTTTTATGAAACTTTACTTATTAATTTTTCAATGAAAGAAGCATTTAGCACATGTGCCAATTTTCACGCTTGCCATTGCTAATCTACAAATGTACAACTCTGCTAAAGGTACAAAGCTACTAACATACAAATACACATAATATGACAAGTCATTCGAAATCAATGGATAAAGCAAAGTGGAGGGCACTGGTTATAATTGCTAACAATGTGAAAAAGGATATTCTTTAAAATTCCTCCTTACACTGAAATCACACTTGCATGTGCGCGAGCACACGTGCGCGGAGGTTAATATCAAGGCTTGGGGTGATGGGGATACCCTAACCAATGAAGCAGCTGTTAGATAACAGGTACCTGAATAGGCTTTCCTTGAAAGAGGGGAGTTAAACAGTGTGTGTTCTGCGTGCTGGCAGTTTATTCCAAAATGAGGTTCCGAGAGAGGGTGGTTTTAAATCTATCCTCAGCGGTGGTGTGATGAAGTTACGCCTTGATGTTGAATAGAAGTACCCAACGGAGAAAGAAACACGCTTAGAAAAGACGAAAATCTCACAAAATCTGAACTCGACGCTCTCAACAATCTTCGTAACAGAAGCGACATCGTCATCAAACCAACCGATAAAGGTGGCGCCGTCATTGTATGGGACAGAGATCTGTACATCAAAGAGGCCTACAGACAGAGAACCCAGAACACTACCAACACCTTGACGAATGCTCCCTCCAAGCTGATCAAAAGCGCATCTCTAAGACAGTCAAAGAGATGATTCTTAAAGGAGAGCTTCCTTCCACAGCTAATCTCCTCATAAAAAAGCGGCCTAAGCAACCTAACTTTTACCTTCTCCCAAAAATTCACAAACTCAACAATCCCGGCCGCCCCATAGTGTCAGCTTGCAGCTGTCCCACTGAACACATCTCCGAATACCTGGACATCATCTTCCAACCCTTTGTCCAGTCTCTACCTACCTACATTAAAGACACCAACCATGTTCTAGAGATCATAGACCAAGTCAACCAGAAACAACTTTTCAAACCTGAACTGTTGTTTTCCCTTGATGTCACTTCTCTATATACTGTTATACCGCACAATGACGGCCTCAATGCACTTGCATACTTCCTCAACCAAAGCAGTCATAAACAACCTCCTACTCATACACTTCTACGTCTGGCTGAATTGGTTCTCTCTCTTAACAGTTTCACCTTTGATGGCGTCACCTTCGCTCAGTGCAGTGGCGTAGCGATGGGCACAAAAATGGGACCCAGCTATGCTTGCCTTTTCATGGGTTTCCTTGAGCACCAGATTCTTCAGCAATACACCGGGCCTGTCCCAGAGATGTATAAACGCTACATCGATGACGGTTTAGGAGCTACACACATGACCCAAGCTGCACTTTTAGACTTCATTCACTTCGTGCAGGACTTCCACCCATCCATCAAGTTCACATACACTATATCAGCTACTTCAGTCGACTGCGGAATGTTGAAAACTTCTATACATTACAAACCTACCGACTCACATTCCTACCTCGACTACCGATCTTCTCACAACCCCAAAACTAAAAACAGCATCCCTTATTCCCAGTATCTTCGGCTAAAAAGAATATGTTCCGAAGAATCAGATTTTGATGTTCAATCCAAAGACATGCCTGGATTTTTCATCGACAGACATTACCCACATACTGTTGTTCAAGGATCTCTCCAAACGGTTCAAAAACTTAGTCGCGCGAGTACACTGCAGACTAAACCTACCGCTGATAGTGACAGGCCTATCGTAACCATGATCTACCATCCCCACACCAATCCGGTTCATAAAATCCTTCTTTGTAACTGGGGTCTTTTGTCATCCAGTTAAGAATCTGCTGCTATCTTTTCTGAACCTCCGTTGGTAGCTTTCAAGAGGGATATTAATTTGCGGGACATGCTTGTTCGCTCTACTCTCAAGCCTCGTCATACCACCAGACCCTCCGGCTCCACTCCGTGCAATGTTCCTAATTGCAAGACGTGTCCTTTTATTTGCCCTTCCACCGTGGTGATTGGTCCACGTTACAAATTCAACATAGACAGATACTTCACGTGTCAAACCACCAACGTGATTTATGTCATCTCCTGTGTGAAATGCGGCCAACTCTATGTTGGAGAGACGGAAAGAACCATCAACGACCGTTTCAAAGAACATCTTCAGTCTGTCAAGTACCAATACAACAGACCGGTCGGACGACATTTCAATCAGGCTGACCACTCCGTCTCGGACATTCGGGTTAAAGGCCTCTGGCTTATGCAAGCCAGTACTGTCTGGGCCAGGAAAGACCGTGAAAAATTTCTGATTAATAAACTGGGCACTGTGGCGCCACTCAGGATGAATATGAAAGATTAACATTTTTTACCTTGCTTGTGTTTGCTAACTGTACCTTTACCTCACTGTTTTACTACTCACTAACCAGTTGGGTGAGGTTGGCGCCGGTTGATTTGTACATTTCCCTTGGGGACTTTCTCAGCGCTGGCCGAATGTTTAGTTGGATCCCTTGCCCTTCCCTGTCGGGCGCCCGGTCTCCGGCTCACGGAGTAATACGCAGTTTTGGGGCGGGGCGATCGTGTGCATCCCTTGGGGATGTATGTGGTCGTCTTGTTGCGTGCCTGTGTGTTTTTCTGTGAGCTGGTGGGTGCTTATTGGGTGGGGCTGGTGGCTCTGGCTGGTTGTCTTCCGCCCCCACCCCACCCCCCCCTTTTTTTTTTTCTCTCTCTCTCTCTCTCTCTCTCTCTACCTCTCTCCCTCTTTCTTCCCCCACTTAACACTTCTCTCTAGCCCTCTTTCTCTCTTTAAGCTTTTTCCTTTTCCTTTCTTCCCCTTCCTCTTCCCCCCCCCCCCCTCCCTTCCCCCGCCGCCCCCGTCTCTCTCTCTCCCCCCCCCCCCCCTTATTATTTTTTTATTATTTTTTTAGTTACCCTTGAAGACGGTTTCACAACTACCTACTCTCCTTTTATACCTAATTATTCTCTTACTGATTTTGATTTTTTGCTTTGTTTTCATGACTTATTCCTTGTTGTGTACCGTGCTAAATGCTGGGTTTTTTTTCCCGGGGTCCTCCCATTTTTCCCCGAGGTAGTCCTCAACTTGAAGGTGATATAAAGTTTGCCTTCGGGTTGGTGTTTAGCAGGCTTTGTGTATTAGACACTCAGCCTACTTCGTGCCCAAGGGTAATCCCCGTTCATTCTCTCTCTCTCTCTCTCTCTCTCTCTCTCTCTCTCTCTCTCTCTCTCTCTCTTTCTCTGGCCTCTTCTACACGCCTTTTCTTTCGTTCGCTCCTGCACGTGCTTGCACATACTCTTGTCTCTCGTGTTCAGGTTCTTTCCGAGTCTCACGATTTTTCGTTGACGTCATTTTTACTTTTTCCGCACTTTTGTTCTTCTTTTTCTTTTATTTTACGTCACCTCCTTCAGTTGCCAAATTCCTTCTACCAATGAAGATAAGTAGCAACTAATCTCTCTGTTTGTTTGTCTATTTTGACAAAGGGTATTTACCCGAAATATTAATAAATTGTGTTGTACCCGTCTTTTCTAAGCGTGTTTCTTTCTCCGTTGGGTACTTCTTTGCATATTACACGCTTGGCAGTCACCTTTTTGGTCTGGATTGCTTTGATGTTGAATAGCCTGAAACTGCCTTGGTGAAGAGCTTACACAAGTATTCTGGGTGGATTTTATTCCAAATTTGATACACTTTGTTAAGGGGACAGGTCAAGAGGACGAATTTTTAGTTTTTCCAATTTTTGGTCAGTAGAAAGGGCTGGATCAGGCAGAATCTGCTTCACTGCCCTTTAATGCAAGGAGTTTAGCCTCTTCAAGTGTATGTCACCACTGCCATCCCATATCGTGGAGGCATAATCGATGTGGGACTTGACATAGGCATTGTAGAATAGTTTGCGAGCGTCGACAACAATAAGATATTTTAGGTTAGACAGCATAAACACATTTCTGGACTCAGTTTTACAGACAACATTGATGTGAGATTGTCATTTCATATGGTTATCAACAATAACTCCAAGTAGACGATGTTCAGTTACTTATGTAATGGTGTGGTCTCGGATTTCAGGCTGAGTGTAAGTGGCTTGAGCTGGTGCTTCTGACGGATTGCTATTGTCATACATTCGGTTTTGGAGGGATTAAGGATCATTGCATTGTTTTCACACCATTTGGAAATTTCACTAAGTCCCTGTTGCAAATCACCATTTAAAGACTCAAGACACTTATCAGGGGTGTGGATTGTTGCGTCATCGGCAAACAAGTCACATGCAATTCTGTCACTCGTGAAATGTAGCGGTAGGTCATTAGTAAATATGCAAGAGAGAAGAGGCCCCAGGACAGAGCCCCAGGGGGCACTCCTCTTGTTACTAAACCACCTGAAGAGTAAGATCCATTGACCATCACGCGCTGCTGTCTGTCTCTAAGATAGGAAGCGAAAAATGAAGTTGTTTTCAAGGAGAGAAGAGATGCCTGAGAACTGGCATCTGATGTATGAATACAGTTAATTGAAAATGAACTGTCCAGATAAATACTGAGCTTGGAAAGGAGAATTTCATGATCTACTAGGTTAAAAGCCTTCTGAAGGTCTGTGAAAACAGCACCCGTAAATTCGCCATAGTTCATTGAACTTAGCCACGCATCTGTAAGTCGCACCAAGACCGTATGAATGCTATGCTTCGGGTGAAAACCTGATTGGAGGGGTGGATTAATTTGCGTTTTCCCAGGTATTTTAAAAGATGTTATGAATCATGAGAATCTTAGCCTCTTTCCGGTCTCATTTATACTTGTATGTCTTAAGTAGACATCATAACCCCTTGACTGCTGAGGAAAAGTGAACACCATCCAACTGCAAGAGGTACAGATCCTCTTGAGCCCCTGAAGTTGCAGGGGGCTCATGAGGATCCATGCCTCTTGTGGAAATTAATTAAGATTTCAGAAACACAGTCTGCAGGGAAGGGGTTAACATGCAGTTTATCTGCAGTGGTTCTAGAGACAACACTTTAAACAGCTGGCATGGAATGGGGTAGTTTCTGTCGTATTTTAGATTACCTTTTTGTGTGCTTGCTTTGAAACACATTGCTGTCTGGGTAGCAGTGTGTGTCTGCATTGACAGTTTTGTATGAAGTGTGCATGCATGTGTGTGCCTGCCGTTGATTCTGCTGCTTCATTTTTAGAGGTATTGAAATTAAAGTGCATTTATCACTTTTTGTAACTGTTGTGTTTGCAGTGCAAGTGACGAAACACTAGAAGCAGCTCATGAAAGTGTCAACTCAGACTCTACAAGTGGTAGGATTCCAAACGGTTTTGATGAAACATCAGACCCACCTTCTTGCAAGTTTTCTAAGGCCAAGCTGTTTTTTGTGTATCCTTTGCCTGCTTCAATGATGTGAATTAGTGGTTTGTTACAGGCATATAATTATTCAGTCATTGTAGGTGGCTGCTTTTCATGGGCGGTTTACATGACTACAGCTATGGCATCAGGGTCTGGGACAAAAATCAGCCTTATTCTGTTCATACATCTTACTCTCTTCAAATGAATCACTCTGTGCTGAATTTAGACAGAATTTGGTGTTTTGTTTTGTTTGTTTGTTTGTGTTGTTGTTTGTTTGTTTTTGTTGTTGTTTTTTTGTTTTTTTTTTTTTTTTTTGGGGGGGTGGTGTTTTGATTTGTTTTTTTAGAAGGCAATGTCAG
The DNA here is from genome assembly GCA_036245525.1 of Semisulcospira habei. NCBI lineage: Eukaryota > Metazoa > Mollusca > Gastropoda > Semisulcospiridae > Semisulcospira > Semisulcospira habei. Next base: position 45,658,449 of record BTPG01000008.1, read on the forward strand.
ATGGGCAGATTTGTTAAACGATGAATTCTTGCAAATTTTGGCCACATTTAGATATTACTGTGTATTGTTTGTAAATCCAGTGACAGAGCCAGTTTTGTCTTTTCGTTCCTTGACAGCGGTTTAAGAAACCATGTTGTGTGCTTTCCATTTACTGATGCTTACCTGTTGGAGAGCATGAGAAAGCTGCCTTTCAGTCTTGTCCTGGTAAGTTTTTGTATTTTCCAGAGATAAGGGTGGGTTCTAGGTGGTTTGCAACTATGCTTTGCTTTGTCGTGAAATAACCAATATTAATATGTTAAATATTTAGGCTGAACTTTGTTTCCTCAAAAACATTACCGATGACATTACTATTAGGAAGATACACTGCGCTTAACAATTTCAGCCTCCAAAGTGTGTGTTGCTACCTAACCAGGGACGTAACTCTGGCCAGCAGTTACCAAGTACCCTGGGTAGCCTCCCTTCCTCCTCACGTGAGCTGTCTACTCACGCCAGTCTTATGCTTAGCTGCCTTGTGAAAGGTTTGCCGGTTTCAGTCTTCGCAAGTTTCGTTGACTGGATTATCTTCTACCTTGGTCACGCTTTCGCTAGGATATGGCGAGGTAAGGCCTCGGATAATGCCATTGAGCCGACGGGATGAGGTTGGCCCTGGCATTTTCTGGGCGTTTACGGCGGTTTCCCGTCGTTTTTCAACTTTGTCGCTTGGCAGACTGGTCTTGAGCGCATTTCTCATGGCCTTAGGCGCCACACATGGTCGTGTTTCACATGTATACTCTATGTTACAGTGCAGGGGACGACCTGCCCTTTGGTGGGGCCTTTCTGTGGCCATCTGCGCCGGGTGTTGCGCGCCACGCTTTGGGTCCCTGTTCGGGTGGTGCTTCCGGCCGACAGGTGAGACGGGGATTCTGGCCCCAATGGTAGGAAGTTTACCAGCACGGGCGTCGGACATCACCCCGCTATGCGGCCGATGAGGTACTGTAATCATCCCCCCGGCCAGAGCCTGGGCGGGAAACACATGCGCTCGCGCCCCAGTGGGCGAACTTACAGGTGAGAACTTTTCTCAGGTTCTAGCGAACTAGACTTGCCGGCGGGCGCGCTGCATCGAGGTCAGCTCCCCTCGACCGTCATCTCCTCCACGCTACGACCATGTGTCGTCGGGCACTACTCCTATTTTCCCGCCTGATTAGCACGCCCCGCTACTCGCTCGTACTAAAGTCCTCCACCTTGGGCACTTTGGGTAGAATCCCGCCTGATTAGCCGACGGCACCATATTGTGTTTCGCACACTCTGCCGTTGCGCGCTCACTCTTCTTTGTTCTCGGCGTGCACTCGGAGCCCGCCCGCTCCTAGGGGAGCTACTATATTTTACCCTGTGACCCCATAGATTCTACGAGACCTTGCTCGTAGGAGCGCGGCCGGCAGCGGCTGATGTCGCTCCGCTACGCAGTGTCCGACCCTGTGCCCCGTCCGGCCTTCGAGACCTCGGCGAGGGCTCATTGAAGGATGCGACTGGCGGTAGCTGGAGTCGCTACGCGGTGATGCTTCCTCTGGCCCCTCACGTGTCTTCCGGTCCTCGCCGCCCGCGCCTTGAGGATGGCTCGACAGCGGCGGATGCCCCACCTTCCAGTGGGGAGCAGACTCTTGTCGGCAGTCTTCCCGCCAGGGCCCAGGAGCCTGGGAACCACTGGATGTTATGGGGGCACAGCACGGCACACTCTTGGCTCATGCACGGCCTTTGCCTCCCGCTGCTTAGCACCTGGCCTAAGCTTCGAATCCGGGGCGCCTCGGGAGTTCTCAGCAACTGCTCCAGTGCGTATCTAAGCCAGAGGGCTACTCTTCAGCCATCCAGTCCCCGGCCCATACCACCACACTTGGGCTTGCAGCTGCTCATGTCACTCCACCTTGCGGTGACAGATCTTCCCACCCGCTCAGGCCTAGGAGCGCGGCTGGCAGTGACTTCCGACGCCCCACTACGTGGTGAACGACAGGCCACCTAGCCGGACGCAGCTAATGGATCTGGTCCGCCCGCTTCATGGAGCCTGGCCGACAGCCGCCGCCCCGCACCGCTGTGAATGACAGCGCTCCTACGCCGGATGAGGCTACTGGAATTTGACCACCCGCTCCATGGAGCCTGGCCGACAGCTGCTGATGCCGCCCTTCTCTGTGTTGAACGACAGACCCGCTCAGCTGGACGAGGCTACTGGATCTTGTCCGCCCACTCCACAGTTAACAACGGAGCCTGGCCGACAGTGGCTGATGCCGCCCTGCAGCGCGGTGAACGACAGACTTTCTAAACCAAATGAGACTACTGGAACTTGTCCGCCCGCTCCAAGGAGTCTGGCTGGCAGCGGCTGATGCCGCCCCACCGCGGTGAATGACAGTGCCCCTTCGCCGGACGAGGCTATTTGTCCGCCCGCTCCACGGAGCCTGGCCGACAGCGGCTGATGCCGCCCCGCACCGCGGTGAACGACAGACCCTCTCAGCTGGACGAGGCTTCTGGATCTCAGCCGCTTGCCTTTCTTGAGGCCCTCGCCTGGGTGGCAGTTGGATCAGAGCCGCTACGGGCGTCTTCTCCCCCACAGAGGCCAGGCCCTCAACGTGACTATGTTGGGGGGGGGCCTCTGGAGGTCAGATAGGGCAGCCCTCCTCCCCGGTCTCGCCGTCCTGCTCCGCAGCTTGTTTCCCCCCTCCGGCCACCGTGGGAGTGCCAGCCCTTCACCTCGGCCCCGGCACCAGGTAAGTCCATTCTTCCGCTGGTGGGAGGTTGGGGCCGTCGGTGGAGCTCCCCACCTAGAGGTTCGTTGCTTCTTCTCCCCGAGCCCCCCGCATGCTCTCCTCGCAGCTGTTCGGCGTCGTCCTCCTTCAGGCCCTAACCACAGGGACGCAGCGGTGTTTGGAAGGGACCTTGCCATGGTTTCTGTGGGCTCTTCCTCCGGGGTGTGCCCTCTGGCCTCAGCGCTCCAGCAGAGGGCCTCGACTTCTGGGGATGTCACGTGACAGCCTACGAGATGGACGTCCCTTCCTCAGCCAGCCAGCTCCTCGGTTCACGCGTAGGCCTTCTAGACAGCAGCATTAGTCCATGGGTACGGTTCTTCTCGGCTCGCAACTAACCCAGGTTCGTCCCTGGAGATGTCGATGTGCGAAGAAGAGAGCGGTGCAGCGGCAGCAGGGCTCAGTCGGGATGGTGCCTTCTTCTCCACCCCCAGGGCCCGCTTCACCAGGGCTGCTTGCGAGTTTTTCCCAGGTCTTTTCTCTCCCCCTTCCTTTGGTCAGTGTTGCGGCAGACGGCAGGAGGCCTCGGGCACTGCATCGTTGATGGCCACACTGCTTCGAGACGATGGCTAGCCTGTTCAGCAACTCTCTGGTCTCCACTGGGTTCCTGGTTCTCACATCGCTGGCGGTTTTCTCAAGCACTGGACGACTTCAGGGATCCGGATACTTCTGCACCGCTACGTGAGTGGCAGTCCCTGGCGGTAGTTGCAGACCGGGCAGCTTTCACTCCACCTACCCCAGCGGTCCGTGGTGCAGCAGTAAAAGTGCCTGCCACCAATGCAAGAGGTGCGAGGGTCAAGTCATTGGACTTTTCTCCTCTCGTGTCACCATTAATTCGGGCGGACTCTTGGGGGTTCTTTCTCCGGGTACTCCGGCTCTTTCCTCTCCCACAAATTTGGTATTAATTTCAGTCCACTTAATCAAAATTTCAAAAATATAAAAAACGATTTAAATTTCCCCAAAAAATTCCAGTAGCTCGCTTGAGCTTGCCCTTAGCACCACGTGAATGTTCTGTGTTTATGTAGTACAGTGTGTGAGGGAATGCGCGTGATTCACGTGAGCGTGCTTGTTGGGTTCAGTTCGCGGCTATGTCTTGCGCATTGAGTTATATTATAAATATGAAAAATGCGCCATATAAATACTATGTATTATTATTATTTTGTATTACTTTGGCGGGGGCGCAGTCAGGCGGGCATGAAGTCATTCTTGGATGTCTGGCTCCCTTCCGACTGCTCGCTCGACTTGGGCCTCGGCCTGCGGACTTGGGTTCCTGTCCGACCTCAACATGGTACGGCTACCTGAGCTCCAGTCAGGAAGTTGGCGGCGCTAGCCCTGCAAGTGTCCCGTGCTGCGGACGTCCCCACTCAGGTGGGGCTATTGCTCCTGAGGCCCTTCAGCGCAACGGCAGACTTGTTCCGTTCGGTCGACCCTCCTCGCGTCCGATTCTACTGCTTCCCCTGTTTCGGCACCCGTCTTTGGGAGTTCTAGAAGAGTTCCCGGTGCCCCCGCTGGTCTGTCCACTTCTGCAGAATGGTGGGTCCCATCTTGCTGGACAGGAGCCGCTACATCAGGAGTGCCTCTCCTCCCCCCGGCCCGACCAGTCGCTGAGCATGGACGCAAGCCTCGCCAGCTGGGGAGCACCCTACTCCCGGCCCTCAGCGCGACCGTGGGCCTTCACTGCCGTTCCTGCGGCACACACCTCTACTACTGGAGTGGAAGGCAGTTGGCCCGCTCTCCTCACTTGGGACACCCTCGTCATGGACCGGGAGGTCTGGTACTTCGCCGCCATCACAGCAGTCGCGACCCTTCCCAGGTCTTCTGCGTGCTACCAGTCTCCCTAGTGCGGCGGCGCCCACGACTCGCCTCCGAGTGCCCCCTCCGCACCCACCTCTTTGGATGTTATGCAGGCAATGGGGAAGTACCCTGGGTCGACCGGGGCGTGATGGATGGACCTCTCTTTTACCCTAGTCTCCCCTGTCGCGGACCCACTCGCCTGGGCGGTGGACACCCTCTCCGCTTCCTGGGATGGGCAGACGCTTTCCTCCCTCTGGGCTGGTGCCCTCGGTCCTACGGAAGTTCAGGGGCAGCTACGCAGTGTTTCGCCTGGTGGCTTCATTCAACTGGATCAAGTGCTGACCTACCAATCTCCTGTGCCTCGCCTCGGATCCTCCCTTGGGACTCCCCGTGCCTCGCACGGTGCCAGTTAGACACGGCAAGATCTCTTCCCTTCATCGGAAAGACCCCTCCTTCATGCCTGGAGATTTTGCGGCATGCCCTCGCCGCTAGTGACTTCTCGGCAAGACGGACAGTCTACCAGCATCTCGAGTGATGAGCTACACGCACTCTCAGTGCACCCCCCTACCCCCTGTCTGCAGATTAGGATCGGTGGCTCGGTACTGCTCCTCACCAGGCCGATGTTATTGGCCAGAATAGACCCCCCTCGGCCGCGCCTCAGACAACACTGCGGCCACTGCAGGGCCGTGGCCAGTCCCGGGAGTCCCGACAGCAGGACCCGGTCTGGGTGTAGGAATCTGCCGTCCCCGGGCCAAGCCCCCAGGCGCCGGGCAGGAACGACTTTTCCGCCCAGACTATCTCCAATAAATCTCCACGTGCCTAGCAGAGTCATGTGTTCAGCATACACAGACCTCTCCCCGGAGGGTGCAAAGAGACTGCGGATCAGGACACTTGCGGCCAGAGCCTCTGGCACGAGCCTCGCTTCCAACGCTACTGCGCACTGACGACATTGTAACGGCTGTGACCTGGTGGACGGAATCAACTTCGCCCGCTTCTACCTCGGAGACCTCTCAGGCCAACGAGAAAGCCTGGCCCTAGTGGGGTTCATCACTGCGGCGCAACACTTGGGCACCGCTTAGCTGAAATCGTCGGGAGTGTGCACCGACGGGAGGGGAGCCTTGCTAAGCGTGGACGCAGGGGTAGGTGGTAATGGGCAGCTCCCTCCTCCTCTTCGCAATTCTTCCTAATAGTAATGTCGTCAGTAAAGCTTTTGAGGAAACAAATGTATTTTTCTCTAAAATGTATTTTTTCGAAAAATACTTACCGATGACGTTACTCGAACGTCCCTCCCGCCTACCCCGCTTGTCGCCAGTACGCTAAGATAAGACTGGCATGAGTTGACAGCTCACGTGAGGAGGAAGGGAGGCTACCCAGGGTACTTGGTAACTGCTGGCTAGAGTTACGTCCCTGGTCGGGTAGCAACACACGTTTTGTAGGCTGAAATCGGTAAGCTAAGTGTATCTTCCTAATAGTAATCATCTGTAAGGATTTTAAAAAAAATACATTTTAGAGAAAAATTTTGTCTTTCTGCAGGCTTTTTTGCAATACATCCTGCATATGCTGAAAGAACCAGTGAGGATCCGTACTGATGGCAGTACACCTTCCACTGATCAGGTCAGTTATGCTGGAGATACTTACCTATCATAGATAATGTCATTTTTTTTTTTAATCTGCGCACAGGCTTGTCATTAGTCTTGGTTGGGGTGTTTATTTAAACCTTTGCCTGTTGGCAGTACTTTTTTGTCAAGGTGATAACTACAGGAATCACCTTGAAAAGAAGTGCTACAGACAGCCAGGGGTTACATATCAGACACAGACCCCATAACTACAAGTAGTGAATAGTCACATCTATCTGTGGCCTCGGCACAGGTAAAAACAGATCAGTCCCTTAAGTAGCTTTGTACCATCTGAAAGAGGCAGACATTCACAAGTGCCTCCGCATGCTGACTGGGCTCTTGAGAATCCATGCCTCTTGCTGTTGTGCTGCAAACATGCCTTAAAAATAGATTTCTTTGTGTGTTTTGTGAGGGGAGGGGGTAGCGTACATTTTATGACTGCCTGAAGAGTTACAAAACTCCCAATAAAGGACAATTGCAACACATTCTTTGTTCTCTGAAAAAAAAAAAAAAAAAAAAAGGAAGTCTGTGTGAACAAGTACAGAATGTTCTACCTATCCTTTCTTTGCTGAGATTTTACACATCTCACCACAGAAAGATAAGCAGAGCATTGTGTACTTCGGTCTTCAGGTTTTCTTTTGCATTTCACATACTTGGCAGTCATTTTTTTTTTTGTGTCTGGATTTTGCCCACTCGGCACCGGCCTCCACATGGCATGGGTGGGTAGTCTCCTCAGTCACTGACTGAGTGGGCTAGCGAAGGGGTGCCATCTTTGTCCAGGATTAGGACTTGACGTCAGCAGATATGTTGTTCAGTCTTTTTCACTGGTCCAGTTTTTAAGGAGCTGTGCTAACCCAGGTCTTACCATGTTGGATTGGTCTTTAAAAATACTCATTAGTTTTTGGTCCTTTGGGTCCCGAGTGTTTGCCATGCTTGGAGACCTGTGTCGGGGGAGAAGAGGATCCTGGTGGCTGAAACATTCCACTTTGGCCTTGACTTCTACCTAAACGGGAGGCTAGGAGTACCGGCCTAGTCAATCGGCTCTTGTCACGTTGAGCCCTATCCACTGTTGACATGCAGGTTGATATACGGAGCACCATGCTATAGCCTCTGCTGCTGATTAGGTACTTTATGCCAGTATTCCCCTGCATTCAACAATGTGATAGAAGGCGGTGGCTTAGATGGTTTAATCAGGCTTAACCCCCTGAGTTATACAACAGCCTTGTAGTTATACAAGTCTCGGCAGTACTCAGTTCATCTGTTTAGTACAGCAGTGTTTTCCGTAAGGAGTTGGCCGCTGCTGTCTTCGATGACTGTGGCTGTTCGCTGTTGAGTCTTGGTGAGGGTCCTTAGCGTTTCATAAGCCTTCTTGCTGTTGCCGTTTGCCATGCCCTCTTCCATGCTACAACACTGGTCTTCAATCCAATCTTCTTTGGCTTCTTTCATCCTCTTCCTGATCTTCTTGTTGACAAGTCTGTACTTGTTTGCTGATGTGAGGTCTTGGCCTCTTTTTCTTCCAGGCTCTCCTCTCATCACAGAGATTGAGGATGTCATCGGTGACCCAGGGCTGTTTGCGCTTCCTCTGCTTCCCCAGCACTTCTTCTGCTGTAGAAAGTAACACCTCTTTTATATTTCCAGCAAGGGTGTCTACGTCGCAGTCCAAAGTAGCCAAGGCTGCAAATCTGCCGCCCACCTGGGCTTGGAAGACCTCTTCTACTTCCGGGTCTTTTAGCTTCTCGAGGTCGAATCGGATGCGAGGGCTCTTGCTGTCTCGTTTCAATGCCAGCTTCAACTTGAGGCTAGTAAGGACGAGGTTGTGGTCGCTGCCAATATCAGCGCCAGGAAAGGACCTCGTTTGTGCTTTGTTAACGCTGGATTTGAATCGTCGAGGCAACAAGATGAAGTCAATCTGGTTATGGACCAGGCCTCCTGGCGATTGCCATGTCACTGTTCTTGACTTCTTGTGTGGATGGAGGGTATTAGCAACGGTGAGACGGTGACTCTGTGCGAACTCTAAAAGTTGCAGGCCTCTGTCGTTTGTTTCTCCAAGGCCAAACTTGCCAGCTGTTCCTGCCCATTGTTGGTAAGCGTCAGGGCCGATCTTTGCATTCCAGTCACCGAGGACAGTCAGAATGTCTTTCTTAGGTGTTTTCTTGATGATGTTGTCCAGTTGTTTGTAAAATTCTTCTAATTCTTCATCATCATGATCTGCTGTTGGAGCGTATACTTGTATGATAGTGATGTTGTGCGGTCGGGCGGAGATGCGGATGGAGATTAGTCTGCTTGACACGGGGGTGCAGCTGATGACAGTTCCAGCCACCTCTATCCTTACGATAAAAGCTATGCCATGTTCGTGCTTGGTTTCTTTTCCGCTGAACCAGATTTTATGGCCTTCATCTGTTGTTTTTTCTCAGAAGCCTGTCCATCGAACTTCTGCAAGTCCTACAATGTCCCAGCGCTAGCGCTTTAACTCGTGGGTGAGTTCCTTCACTTTGCCGCACTGGTAGAGTGTGCGAACGTTCCAAGTTCCCACAGTTATTCCTTGCGTGGGCAGCTTGATGGTGGGTTTGGTTCCAGTAACACACTTGTCGCCCCCACCCTGGAGACCTCCAATGGGGTGCACGGTCGTTGGTGATCCGGGCCCCGACCGATCCGGCATGTTATTCTTATTCTGTTGCTTGTCCATCAGTCCTTTCAATGGGCTTAGGCGAACTTGGCGGCGCCCGTCTCCTCTCCAAGTATTTCAACTGACTGAGAGACGCGTCAGCCCCTCACAACGTTTCGCCCGCCAGCAGAAGCGGTTACTGGGGTGTGGCTAGGTAAAGGACCTGGAGCCAGCTGTGAGAGTTGAGTGCCATGTGAAGACCAGTGCTCCCGCCTGCCCCAAGAGGCGCTGCTGCCTGAAAAGTCAAAGGTACTACTTCTCCATGAACACTCTACAGTATAACTACAAGGCTGAGCCAGACACCAGCATCCTCCAAAACAACCAGGCTGGGGCCAGGAAGGCTGAAGACCTGCCAGTGTTAGCTGAAGAGGTGGAAGCAGCCGTACGCGGCCTGAAGGGAGGAAAGTCTCCAGGTGTAGACAACGTACCTGCTGAACTTTTGAAACATGGAGGAGAAGTAACAACGAAGGTCCTCACTACCATCTGTCAAAAGATCTGGGAGCAAAAGAAATGGCCAGTAGAATGGACACAGTCTCTAGTGATCCCGCTCCCCAAGAAAGGAAACCTGAAACAGTGCCAGAACTACAGAACTATCAGTCTGATAAGTCACCCTAGCAAAGTAATGCTTAGAATCATTCTCAACCGCCTCAAAACTTTCGCCGAGGAACTGCTGGCAGAAGAACAGGCTGGCTTCAGAGTTGGAAGAAGCACTGTAGAGCAGATTTTCAACTGCCGCGTCCTGATTGAGAAACATCTGCAGCATCAGCGCGAACTCTACCACAACTTCATTGATTTCAGGAAAGCATTTGATCGCGTCTGGCACGACGGACTCTGGCAAGTCATGAGATCGTTCAACATAGAGGAGGGACTGATCCAAATGATAGAAGCGCTTTACAAGAACGCCTGCAGCGCGGTTCTACTTAACAATCAGTCAGGCGAGTTCTTCAGGACGACGATCGGTGTCCGTCAAGGATGCCTGCTCTCTCCTGTCCTTTTCAACATATTCCTGGAGAAGATCATGCAGGAAACCCTCCACGACCACCATACTTCAATCTCTATTGGTGGCAGATCCCTGTGCAATCTTCGATTCGCAGACGACATTGACCTCATGGCAGGCAGCAATAGTGAGCTTCAAAACCTGACAGACAAACTTTCAAGTAGCGCAGGGTCTTATGGCATGGAGATCAGTACGGATAAAAGCAAAGTGATGATCAACACCACAAGCGACAGCAGCAGCAACATCCACATGAACGGCCAGAAGCTAGAAGAGGTCAATAGCTTCAAGTACTTGGGAGCCACCCTGTCCAAAGACGGTAGTTGCATAGCAGAGATCCGTATCAGGATAGGTACAGCAACATACGCAATGGCCAGGCTGGACAGGATATGGCGAAGTAACTCCATCAGCTTCACCATCAAGTACAGGCTTTACAAGTCCCTCGTAGTGTCTATTCTACTCTACGGCTGTGAGACTTGGACACTGCTTGCAGACTCAGAAAAGAAAATCCAGGCCTTTGAGAACAAGTGCCTGAGGAAGTTGCTCCGCATCTCGTACCGCGAGCACAAGACCAACGAATATGTACGGAGCATCGTCACTTCCTTGGTGGGCCCACATGAACCCCTTCTGGCAACCGTGAAACGGCGCAAGCTTGCTTGGTTTGGCCACGTGACCCGACACAACACCTTGTCCAAGACTATCCTCCAAGGCACTCTCGAAGGAAGTCGTCGGCGAGGTCGTCAGAGAAAGAGTTGGGTCGCAAACATAAAAGAATGGACCGAACTCGAGATGCCAGACTTGCTTGCCACCGCCCAAAATAGAACTCGGTGGAGAGCACTGTCTGTTGCTGCTGCCTTTCAGTCCCCCCAACGCCCAGTTCGGGCAAGGGACTGATGATGATGATGATGATGAACCCCCTGAGTATGTCTTTCGGGCAGTCTCCATCATGCGTCAGCTGGAGACCCGCCGACAAATGCACTTTCCCTTGTTGGGCTCGATGGTAGGCAGGGACCCCCGGGGGATGAATATCTATCATACTATAATATGGAAACCCCCCCCACAAAAAAAAACTGACTCCAAAGTGGCACATAGCTGCTGACATTGTCCTTGAGAATGAAGGCGACTCTGACTGTGAGGAAGCGACGCTTCAGGCGTTGGCCGTCTGGCCTTGCTTTCTCATTGTCCACAGCAAAGTTAAAGAGAAGCCTGTTTCCAAGCCGCAACCCTTTTCTGGTGGGGGAGACCCTCAGGAGCCGTGCTGGCAGGCCTGAGGCCCAGCTCCTCAAGTCTGGTGACTTGCTGGTAGAGTGCCATACCCGGGCACACTCCAATAGGCTACTGAGGCTCTCCTCTATCGTAGACACTCCAGTGGAGGTCACACCCCACAAAAAGATGAATTCTTCTAGAGGAGTGATTAAAGATCAAGCATTGGCAGAACTGTCGGAAGATGAACTTGTATGGAACCTTAAGTCGCAGGGGGTGACTTACGTCAGGCGCTTCGCTTCCAAGCGAGGTGGTAAGGAGATCCGTCTCCCTACCATCATCCTGACGTTTGGCACCCCACCCTCCTACTACCATCTGGGGAGGTTACTACTCCTTTAAAGTGAAGAAGTACGTCCCTCTCCCTCTCTGGTGCTTTAAGTGCCAAAAGTATGTCCATGGGCAGAAGACATGCCGCCAGGCAGAGGCTTCATGCGCCCGTTGCACCAAACCCATACACTGCTGAGTCCTGCACAGCCACCCCTCTGTGTGTGAATTGCCAGGGGGTGCATATGGCTTCAGATAAAAAATGCCCTCGTTGGATATCCGAGTGCAAGATTCAGCAGGTGCGTGTGGAGAAGGGGCTGTCCTTTGCGGATGCAAAAAAAAAATGGTTGACGGCCCTGGTGCAGCTGAGGCTGCCCCAAGCTCTAGTAACACCTCTGTGTATACATTCAGTGCTGCGGCCCAAGCGCCCCAACAAAGATTTCTCATGTTAAACCCCAACTTCTTAATTGGGGGCGGAGCCTCAGCTCCTCTCACCCCTGGAGAGTAAACCTTCCTTCAGTGGTGGCGAGGAGCCAGGGAACGCAGAGGGCGGACGCTACCAGTCCGGTGGCACCGCCTTCTGCTGGCCCTAAGCCTCAGCCCCCACCCAAGTCTGTCAATCTTACTACAAAGGCTTCTGGCTCTGGTCAGCCTTCTAAGGCCGCTAACTCTAGCCGCAGGAATGCTGCCCAGAACCAGAAGTCTAAGAAAGCTATGGGACCGCTGGGCGCACAGGCCCAGAAGGGGGACACTGATGTCCCCCTTCAAAACAAATATGCTGCATTGGAGGAGCAGATGAAGGGAGTGGAAGTTGTCATAGCTGGTGTGTTGGAGCGACACTCCCCTCATCTCCGAAGAACCTGAGGAGGCTCGGGAGCCGGTCCCCTCCCCCTCTGTTGCTTCGACTCCTTCCAAAGCAAAGGCCAGGGGGGGGGGGGGGGGGGGGGGGGAAGAAACTCTTCTCCCCCACATAAGACATAACCATGTACTCTCTTCTTCAGTGGAATTGTCATGGTTTTCACGCTAACTTTGAGGAATTATGTCTTTTAGCCAAGTCCTATAACCCCTCAGTAATATGTCTTCAGGAGACTTACCTGAAGACTTCTGACCCTGTCTCTTTTAATGGTTTTAACGCTATCCATAAAGACTCTGATTCGGAGAGGCGCTCGGGTGGAGTGGCTCTTCTCATTAGCAGCCAAATTTTATGTAGCCCTTTTAGCATCGACACCTGTCTTCAAGCTTAAAGAAGACCATAACCATATGTGCAGTGTTTACTTGCCACTGTCCCTGCGAGTCTGTAGTAATGATATTTTTAACTTAGTGGATCAGCTTCCCCATCACTTTATTCTCATGGTAGATTTTAACGGTCGCTCACCTGTGGGGTAGTGGCCACTATGATGGCAGAGGTCAGATGTTAGAAGATGTTTTTTCTCAACTTATGTCTTTAACGATGGCTCACCTACCTACTCTAACCCAGGTTCAGGATCTAGTTCTGTTCTAGACCTCACTGTGTGTGATCTTTCTCTCATGCTGGACTTTGACTGGAAGGTTCACGATGACCTGTGTGGTAGTGACCACTTCCCAGTAGTCCTGTCTTCGGTCAGCTGTAGGCAGGACCCACCAGTGGGGCACTGGAATTTCAAGAAAGCTAACTGGCCTCTGTTCACCTCCCTCTGTCAGTCTCATATTACAGAGGGGGTGGTCATATCAGCTGAAGAACCTGTTTCTTGTTTTACTTCTATTTTGTTGGAGGTAGCGGGTGAAACCATCCCTAAAACTTCCACATCAGTCCCTTGAAAGCTGAGAGTACCATGGTTCAATGAAGAGTGCCGCAAGGCTAAAAAAACGCACAAATCTGCTCAGCGATGTGCTTTTCGTAATCCGTCGCAAGTGAATGTGTTAACCTTTAAAAGACAGAGGGCGAAGGCCCGTTACAATTTTAAACATGAACGCTGTGCTTCCTGGAGGTGTTTTGTCTCATCCTTAACTTTTGGACTCGGTCCAAGAAAGTCTGGAAGGCTGTTCGAAGAATTAGGGGCAGGGGTGGCACGGCTTCTGTCGGCCATCTTAGAGATGGTGCCAGCTTGGTCACAGATAAAAAAGCTGTGGCCAGTTTGCTTGCCTCTGCCATTGCCCATAATTCTTCAACAGAACATTATTCACCCCTCTTCCAGAGAGAGAAGGAGGAGCGAGAGTCTCGTATTTGTGATTTTAAATCAGATAACTCAGAAGACTATAATATCCCTTTTACATTATCGGAATTGCAGCAAGCCCTGCAGAAATGCAATGACTCTGCTGCTGCCCTAGATACTATCCACTATCAACTCCTAACGCATCTGCCTGAGAAGTCACTCCTTGTACTTCTCAAGGCCTTTAACCATATCTGGTTAACTGGCCATTTTTCACCAAATGGCACCAGGCTGTGGTTGTGCCGGTCCCCAAGCCGGGTAAGGATCCTTCTGTCCTGGGCAACTACCGGCCAATCAATTTGACGTCATGTTTATGTAGAACTATGGAGCGCCTGGTCAGCGCCCACCTGGTGTGGCGTCTTGGAGTCACAAGGTCTCATCACAGACCTCCAGTGCAGTTTCCGGCGCTTCCGTAGTACAACTGACCATCTAGTCTGCTTTGAGTCGTTTATCCGAGATGCTTTTGTCAAAAAGCAGCATGTCTATGCAATTTTTTTTTATCTTGACAAGGCATATTACACTACTTGGAAGTATTGTGTAATGTCTGACTTGTTGGACATAGGTTTTAAAGGGTACCTGCCAGTTTTTATTTACAATTCTTTGTCTAACCGGTCATTCCATGTCTGTGTGGGCTCCACCCTCTCCGACTCCTTAGAACAAGAGATGGGTGTCCCGCAGGACAGCATTCTATCACCTGTTTTATTCAGTATTAAAATTAATAACATTGTAAAGGCCATCAAGGATGATTCTGAATGCTCTTTGTTTGTTGACGACTTTGCTTTGTGCACATGAGGTCGAGGACTTGCGTCCCTTGAGAGGCACTTGCAACTGTGCGTTGATCGCATCCAGGGGTGGGTGTCTCTCAATGGATTCAAGTTCTCACCCTCCGAGACAGTCTGTGTGCATTTTACTAACCAGACAAAAGCAACTTTAGAACCTAGCCTGAGCATTGCTGAAGTGCCAAATAAGGTGGCCGAGGAGGCAAAGTTTCTGGGGGTCATCTTTGACAAAAGACTGACCTTCCGCAACCATATTAATTAGAACCTCTTGTCAGAAGGCCTCCTATGTTCTTCGTGTCGTTGGTCGTACTGACTGGGGTGCAGACCGCATTGTCTTACTTCGACAGTACCAGGCCCTTGTTCGGTCCAAACTGGATTACGGCTCTGTGGTATATGGCTCGGCTTCCAAGTCTGTTCTACAGCGTCTGAACACAATTCACCATCAAGGTCTGCGGATATGTCTTGGGGGCCTTTAGGACGTCTCCAGTTCCTAGTCTGTACACCGAGGCAGGGGAGTCTTGTCTCAAGCTCCGCCGCATCTGCCTCATGCTCAGCTATGTTCTGAAACTGAAGACCCACCCAGACAATCCTGCCTATAATTGTGTTTTTAAAACGCTGTTTGCAGAGATTTACGATACCCATCCGGGAGCTGTCCGTCCACTTTCCTTCCATGTCCGACCTCATCTGCAGGTGGCCGGAGTGGACCTTGACAGAGTTTCGAAATCTCTGCAACACATCACTCCACCCTGCCTACTACCAGTTCCTGAGATCTTGCTAGACTAGACCGCCCACAAGAAGGACTCTACCCCACCCGCCATATACCAACAGAGCCTCAGTGAACTCCTTTTGAGTTTTCCTGGCAATTGTTGCATCTATACGGATGGGTCAAAGTCTGAGGATGGGAGGGTGGCTGCGGCCGCAGTGTCCTCTTGCCATCCTAGATGCCCATTTAAGCACCGCCTTCCAGACCATTCATCTGTATTAAGTGCAGAACTGCAAGCGGTTCTGCTTTCATTCAAGCATGCTTATCGGTCTAGAGAAAGGAACTTCCTGATTCTGTCTGACTCTCTTTCTGCCCTGCAGGCCCTTCAGGGCACGGGAAATGACCACCCACTGCTGGTGCAGATTAGAGAGCTCTACGCAGACTTGATGAAGGAATATTATGACATCGTTTTTATTTGGGTCCCAGGGCATGTGGGCATCGAAGGCAACAGGATCGCAGATTTTGCTGCCAACGATGCCCGCAACGACTCTGTCCCTGACGCACAGACTGTTCATAGTGATTTTAAACCTGCAATTAGTGCGTACATAGCCCGTGAGTGGCAGTCCGAGTGTGACAAAGAGGAAGCTAACAAGCTGCATGAAGCCCTTCCTAAGTTGTCTGACAGTCTACCTTATCACTGCGGCAGCCGCCATGAGGAGACTGTCCTTGCTCGGCTCCACATCGGGCACACGTATGTTACGCACTCTTATTTACTAAAACAGGAGGAGCGTCCATGGTGTTATGCCTGCGATGAACAGTATTCTGTTAAACACTTTTTGCTGTCTTGTGCTGATCTAATTGACACAAGATATAAACACTTCATGGCAGACTCCCTGAAGGTTTTGTTCCGGGATGTACCCCTGGACAATATCTTCAGTTTTCTGAGAGAGTGCAATATTTTTAATAAGATTTGAGCATTCATAGACTCTGATAATATTATTTTGACCTTTTTCAGAGTCTGTAGACATTTCTTTTAAAGACCTGTGCAACATTTTAGCATGAAATATTTTTAAGATATGTTTACACCTTGTCTTAAGACCTTTATTTTAGTCTGGCTGGCCAGATTTTTACCCATCCCGCCGTGAGATGGCCTTAGTTGCCTGCTCGGCGTTAAACCCAAACAACTAACTAACTTTGTCTGGATTTTACCTATAGTGATGTGTAAAAAAGGTGCAAGAAAAAAGTAAGACATGATAATTTTTTTTTTTTTAATATTTGGGTGTATTTAGGGCCAAATAATGTATAGAGCTTTTCTGCAGTATAAGTAATATGTAAATGTTTTGTAGTGCACCACTGTTTCTGGCTTTTCACTGAGAAAATAATATTGTTTTATTTTTACAGCTGTACAACTGGCTGGCAATCACTGTGGATGCCCACAACACTCACCTGATCTTGGCCAAAGATGCTCATGAGCTTCTGGTCAAGCTGCGAGAGGAGATTGACCACCATGTAAGAATCATAAATTCTGGTATCATTTTCTGTAACTTTTCTTGTTTTTGTCTGTCAAACCTGCAATCTGCTATTACTGATTGTCGTGCAGTCAGTCCATTTTCCGACACTGCGATTGGTAAGCACATAAAAATTGCAGGGGGATTAATGCCCCATCGCCTGCCTCCTAAAACGATTGCCGTACCTGTAATTTTTATTCAACTGGCCAATGCGTAAGTTTGTTTTTGCGCAAGAATCTCCAAGGTAGATCTTTTGCCTGAAAACTTAGATCAGGGCTGTCCAGCACCGTACATAATTACATAAATAAATGGAAAATAAAAGATAAAATGGTGGTACAATAGGGAAATAAAATAAATATACCTTATTTTGACATGAATCAAGCACGGAGCACACTACACAAGTGCTACACAAATATGTCACAATTCAAACTCTGACTTGAGACAGCTTGAAACTTTCCATTGGGCATGTCAGCACGTATGCTGTTTAGAAAGCTACACCCATGCAGCAAGAGAGAAAGAGAAGTAAATAAAGAAAATTGACAGATCTATGACACTTCAGTTTGTTGAAAAGATCGATTCATTGTTGAGTGTGTGTGTGAGCTCGGCAGTAGTAGACATCCCAGCACTCGCAATTCACAAGTTCACAAGTGAGAAAAGTCTGCACTTCCTTGCTACAGAGTCTGAAATTGTCACTGGGTACTTCGAAGCAGCACTGCTGGTAAACGTTTGAAATTCTACTGGCAAAAATCAAGCACATTTGCTCAACCGGACATGATAGCCTCTGCATAGGAGTCATGTCCCCTTTGTACCACATAGATATGACTTGGAGGGTTTCATTGTGGTATTGTAGTCCAATAAATATGATTATGAGATTGATGCACCAAAGGCGCGGAGGTCTGATAATCAGCTTCAGGGGACTACAAACCACAATGTAACCTGAGAAGTAACCCAACACAGATTTTCAGTGCCATAACATCACGTTCAAGTGTGTGTGTGTCAAGTACAGGTCAACCTTGGTACATTGCTGTACCCAGAAGCCATAAAGTCGGCCGCATTATTCACCATTGAGTTATTGTAGTGCAGAAGTTACAGACTTCTGAAGAGAAACCATTTGATAAGCAAAAGGTCCATGTCGGTCAGGTTCAGATGTCCCTGGCTCGGCTGTACACAGGCCAGTTAAGGCCGACATTCCCCCAAGGACCTGTTGCTCACTAGGCATCCATGTGGGAGCCAGATATCCAGAGGTTGAGCTGTTGTTTTCCATTTTGTATGCATGCAGTGTCACTAAAAATGTGTATGACACTATAAAAAAAAATTTTTTAAATTTTTAAAAAAGGCAAGACGATTACTCTCCATATTTTAAAAAAGCTAGAAATGGGGGTGGGGGGGGGGGAGGGGTGTAGTGGGTGACAGGCATGTGTGAATCTTTTGGACCTTTACACCACTGGCTGCAAGCATCAGAAAGAGGGAGGGAGGGAAGAGGTATCACAACAAGCTCAAAAAAATTGTCACATTTCAAGGGTCATCTCCGAGATGTGTGAATGTACACAGGTACCTCCCAAAAATGCAAAATTTTTACCCCCCAAAAAATGCAACAAGCAAGACTCCTGGAGATCAGTGGGCGTGGTATATGGAGGCTGTCTTGGAATTCGGAAATGAGGGAATAGCCCTCTGAAGACTTGAGAAGATTACATTGACAGTATATGGGTGTGGAGGAGAGCAAGAATAGCTTGGATCATGGTACTCCAAGGATGGTGCCAGATTAGTTGGTGCTTAGAGGTGTATAATGTTCTAGCACCACGCTTGAAATATCACGGTCTTGTTTTAACATCAGGACTGAATGTGTTAAATGATTGGCAAGTTAACATACCTTATTCATACATTGGATTGTCTGTTGCAGGTCAATTTCTGTGTGGAGCTGGGCAAGCTGGAACCCATCTTGAATCGGTTGAAGATGTTAAAAACAAAATCCACATTCACAAAAAACAAAGTTGTTGGACAGTACTGTATTGAGATGCTTCACTTGTTCTAGTAAATCACAATGGACAAAATAGCTTTCATGTTTTTGCACTAGATTGTGTATGAAGACTGACAAACCAGATTGTCTTTACAGCTAAATTAGTGGGGGGGGGGGGGGGGGGGGGTATTTTCCCCCCGTAGCAAAGCGTCTTCGGGCCCATAACAGCTGCAACGGGCCCACAGCAGCCACCATGGGCCTGAGAATTTTCACTTACTAGGTTGCTGTTGGTAGTGCTTTTTGACAGGTTGATTTCAGGAATCAACTTGAAAACAAGAAAGGCAAAGCCGTTACAGCTCACGTGTATGACCAATTGACATATGTGTCACCTTTGTGACAATAAGTCCACGTTTTCTCAAATTTTAAGCATTTTTCACAAATCTGTCAACCTCCCCTTGACCGTTGTGATGAGTTGACTAAATCAGTATGCATAGGAAGGTCTTATCATCAGTTACCTTTATGCCAAAATTTGATTGAAAATTTGCAAAAATGTTGACAATACCTGTAGTTCTATCAAAAATTGGCATTTATTAACATTTGCAGACATTGTGACCCTTGACCTTTCTGATGGGTCATCCAAATTAGTATGCATAGATAGGTCTTACCATCAGGGATCTCTGTACAAAGTTTGGGTTTGAAATTGCGAATCACATAGCTATTGTTTACCTATGTCCTTATCTCTTGTGACCCTTGACCTTTCCAAGGGGTCAGCCAAATTAGTATGCATAGAAAGGTCTTCCCACCAGGCATCTTCTTTTTTTTTTATTTGTGTTTTTGCATTATATACATATATCACAAGATAACCCCCAAAAATGTATTTTTCTTTAAAATGAATTTTTTTGAAAAATACTTACCGATGGTATTACTAATATGAATGGTTTCTTAGCTAGTCTAATTTTAGCCCAAAATTGTTGTGTACAAGTATGGTCATGATGGCAGGTGAGGGGCGCCATAGTCTAGGCGGAAACCCTGGTAGCCTCCCTTCCGGTCCAACCACGCATGCGCTCAGCGCTTAATACCTCACTCAGTTTCTTAGCGGACCAGCGGCAAGCGGGGCAGGTGGGAGGGACCTTCGAGTAATACCATCAGTAAGTATTTTTCAAAAAATTAATTTTAAAGAAAAATACATTTGTTTTCTCAAAACACATTACCGATGGTATTACTAATAGGAAGAATCCCAAAGAGGAGATGGGTGCCGCTATAACGCCCCTACCCATGCCATCGAGGCTGCTAGAGCCGCCCTCCCCAAGCAACCTCCCTCTAATTTTAGCAAAGATACCTAGGGCGCCGGGAGGGAGTGTTGCGCCGCCACGATGTCCCCCACCAGCGAAGGTTCTGGCGCTGGCCGGAGAGGTCCCTCAGGTAGAAGCGTGCGAAGGTGGTCTCCGCTCGCCAGCCCATGGCCGCCACAATGTCTTTGACAGCACAGTTGCGGTCGAATGCTAGGCTTGCGGCCATGGCTCTGATCTCGTGCGCCCTGATGTTTATGCGTTTGGCTGTATTAGGGGCGAGTTCCTGGTAGGCAGGTCATATCACCGACCGAAGCCAGGAAGATATCGTCTGGGCTGAGATGTCATTTCTACCTGGGGACAGGGGGGAGAAGTAGGTGGGTGCGTCCCCTGCGTAGCGGCTTGGTCCGGCGCAGGTACACACGTAAGGCCCGCACCGGGTCCTGTTGTCTGGAGTCACGGGTGGAACCTGGGTCTCTTAATGGTTGTATGGTGACCAATAGAGGGGCAGCCAAAGGAGATCGGGTCTTAGCTAGGAAGGCCGGGTCGGGTAGCAGTTGAGCCGAACCATCCGTCCGAAGCTGCAAACAGGTGGGGCGAGCTGAAAGGGCGTGTAGCTCGCTGACCCTGGAGGCTGACGTGAAGGCCATAAGGAAGCAAGTCTTTCGCGTCACGTCTGGTAGTCTCGCCAACTGGATCGGCTCGAAGCGGGCCGAGTTGTGCCAAGTAAGCACCCAAGGCAGGTCCCATCGCGGCACCAGGGAGCGAACAGTGGGACGTTGCAGACCGAAGTGGTCCATCAGGTCGGCAAGGTCTTTGCAGGAAACCGGGTCGGGTCGTCCCAGATGCCTGTACGTGTCAGCGATCGTGGCCAGGTAGCCCCGGATGGTGAATGGCGTTAACCGCTGGTCGTTGAACAGCCAGAGGAAGAAATCCGCCAGCTGAGGAACTGTCAAATCGATGGGGGAGAGGCGTCTGTCGTCACACCAGGCGCAGAGTACTCTCCACTTGCCTTTGTAGACTCGTCTGGTCGAGGTTCTGTGGGCTGTAGCGATCGCGTCCACTGTCGCACCTGAGAAGCCTCTAGCGGAGAGGGCTTGCCGGACAACCTGCAGGCGTGGAGATGGAGACGCTCGGGGCACGGTTGGTACAGCGCCTGCCGTGGTTGCTTGAGCATCGTGCACGGTGTGGGGAGCGGTAGCGGGGGGGCCGTGGCGAGGTTCAGGTCGGTCGTCCACGACTTGGTCCAGCAGAAACGGAGCCACCAGGAACAGGAATGCGTTGCACCCTCTGAGCTTGAGTAGAACCTTGGGGACGAGCACCGTCGCCGGGTAGGCGTAGGCGACCAGACCGTCCCAAGGGATGGAGAGAGCGTCACTGCCCAGGCAAGAGGGACTGGAATGGGCGAGACGAAAGGAGGGAGCTGGCGATTCCATCTCGTGGCGAAGAGGTCGATCATGGGTGTCTCCCAGGCTGCGCCGATCATTCGAAAAATGTCTGGACGCAGCGACCACTCGGTATGGGGAAACTGGCCGCGACGGGAGAGGGAGTCAGCTAGCACATTCAGATGACCCGGAATGTGACGCGCGCGGAGAATGATGTCCCGATCCTCGCACCACCGGAGCCCCTGGTAGAGGAGGATGCAGAGGGAGGGAGAGCGGGTCCCATCTTGCTTCTGGATGTAGGCGATGACCGTGGAGTTGTCCAACAGCACCAGTAGCTCCTGATGTAGTAGGCGACATTCCCACTTAAGGAGGGCTTGCCAGACCGCCTTCAGCTCCAGCCAGTTGATGTGTTGGGACAGCAAATCCAGGGGCCACAGGCCGGAGGCAGTCTCGAATGATGGAAGTAGGTGTGCGACCCAACCAGAGAGGGTCGCGTCGACGCAGAGGGCTTTCGGACTTGCTCACGTTGACCCGGAAGCCGAGGCTGTCGAGGAGATCTAGAAGTGCATCTCGGAACTTCTCCAAGGAGGCCTCCGACCGGTTCCGCACGAGAAAATCATGTAGGCAGGTCGACGTGGGAGACGAAGACGTCCGCCTGGTCTTGTCTGGTAAGGCGCCCATGATCCAGGTGAACACAGTGGCTGCGGTTGACACCGAAGGTAAGCGTGCGACACAGGTGGACCACGCGGTCGAAGGGGAAGCGGAGGTGACGCCTGGAGACGGGGTGCCTGGGGATGAGCAGAACGCATCCGACAGGTCCAGGTTGACGGCCAAGTCCGTAGGCTGCACTGCGGCGCGACGGTTCGGGCAGTCTCCACGCGAAAGGACGGGGCGGCGATGAACTTATACAGTGTGGAGAGCACGCGGCGTCTGTCATAGCGGCTTCCTAACAGTCAGGAGGTCGAGGACGCCGCACATGAGGCATCCTGAAACACCAGTTCCCAAGAAGTGGCAGCAGGCAAGACGTCGACCGAGGAGTGGTGCGCAGTGCGGTTGGCGATGACCGGGAAGCCAGGAAGTCCCCTAACCGCGGCGAGTGGTGGGCGTCTGCGATCCTCGCTGCGTGGGACAAAGTCCCATAGAGGCTCGGGCAGGCGTAGTCCAGCGCCGTCTCCACAGGCCGACGTGCGACGTCCTGTAACTGGGGATACTTCATCCCAAAGCCCTGGGGGCCCGGAGGGACCCTGTGTCGTCTGCCGAAGCTACAAAGAGAATAAAAAGCGATCATTATCATACAGCGCTTTAACTTACCTCCCAGGCTCTAAGCGCTTCACAATGTGTACACACAACCAAAATTACCGTGGCAATTGCCCATGAAAAACACTACTAGAGGCCGCGAGGAATCGGGAGACCGAACAGGCGGAAAGTCGTTCCAGGCTCCAAGTAAGGCGAGCGGCCGCATACTGGTCCCGTAGTCCTGCCCGGGGCGAAGGTGCTTGTCCGTGACCTTGGGGTGGAAAAACTTGCTGGACTTTCCAAGAGCTTGGAAGGCCGTACTTCTGCTTGGAGGAAGGCCTAGGGTGACGGCTGGCATCCCCGTCGCGGGAAGCAGTCCGCAGAAGTGGCGGCCTGTCCGGCGAGCGCGACCGCCGCCAAGTTACGTAAGTCCGCTCGGTCCTTCTAACACCCAGAGGCCCGTCCGCACGGAAGGGTGGGCGGGCGATCAATCTCGTCGTGAGCCCGGCTCGTCCCTCAACTTATATCCGACGAGCAGGAGCACGAAAGTCCCACAGTCTTGTCCGGTCGTGGGCGCCTGTCACTGACCTAGGAGCGGGACGCTGAACGTCAGTGCTGGATCTGTGCCGAGGATCAGGAGGGCCGTGCTTCAGAAGCCGCGTCCGGACTTGCAGCCGGGAGGCGGGTAGTGCAAGGATGTTGCGGGTCCAACTCAGACTGGCTACTCTCAGAGCTGAACGACCAGGCGTGAATCGGCCAAGTCCAAGGAGTGGTAACGCAACGTGAGGTCGGGCTAGTAGGACAGAAATGGCCAGCGAGCGCCCCCTGGTCCATCAGTCTCATCCTGCCGAGGGTACTTGTCACAGGACGAGGTCAGGACGTCATAAGTATATGCTGGCTTATCCCCCGGGTTGAGGCGACCTGTCCCGTATGCGTGAAGAAGGTCGGGGCACAGGTATCCACTCGGAACTTGTAACGCCAAGCATCGTAGCGCAACCGGGGGTTAGGTGGGACGAAAACTCCTTCTCTTCTTTGGTCTCCCAGGGTACCTGTCACTGACTTTGGCCGGGGCGCCGAACATCCATAGGAAGGGTAGGCGTGGCGAGCAATCGCCGAGGCTGAGCTCGTAGTACTCTGTGCCGAGCCGGCGGCCAAAGGCCCAGTAGTCCAATCCTGTCCAGGGTAATGGCAAGGTCCCTAGGCTGCACACCGTACGCCTGTGCTGGGCCGGTATGCGTGTGGCGTAGCCCATGCAGCGCGAGTGTCCAAACCGGAAGAAGGTGGGTCGAGCTTGCTCGTTGTCGGGTTCACCTAACTCCCTGTTCTGACGAGCGGTTGCCGAATGGTCTAGCAGTCTCGTCCGTTCGAGGGTACTTGTCACTGCCCTAGGAGCCATAATGAGGAAGCAGAGGAACGTAAAGGACGGGACAACCAGTGCACCCAGGCGTAGCCCCAGCAAAATGGCGCCAACATCCGGCCTCCGTCAGTCCAATGTCTGTGAACGGCGAAGCACACAGAGACCACAGTCACAACCGGTCCGCGAAGTTGGAAACAGCACCGCAAGTCACAGACAGCATACAAGCCTACACAGGTCCTCGAGGCTAGCAGAAGGGCGAAGCAAGAGGACACAAGGCAGAGTCAGACATTCCGGCCAGATCAGGCACGAGCGAGTGAGTAAAGTTCACAAGGCGCTGTCACGTTCTGATAGTCCCACAGTCATGGAAAAACGGACACACCAAAGAGCTTTGGAACCACACGAAAGCGTCCAAGCCAAAGGCTCACAAAGAAAGAAAATCCCTCAAGCACACAAAGCCTCCCCGAAGAAGACACAGTCCGAATCGTAGAGAGACACTGACGTACACAACCTACTATCGACTAGCAAAGAAACTGACTGAGGTATTAAGCGCTGAGCGCATGCGTGGTTGAACCGGAAGGGAGGCTACCCAGGTTTCCGCCTTGGCTATGGCGCCCCTCACCTGCCATCATGACCATACTCGTACACAACAATTTTGGGCTAAAATTAGACTAGCTAAGAAACCATTCCTATTAGTAATGCCATCGGTAATGTGTTTTGAGAAAACAAACTACAAAGCACAATACAGCAGACTACGATACAGCACAGAATACACTACAATAAAGTACACTGCAAAACAATATAAAACATAGTACACAACAATGCGGAAGTACAACAAAAATTACCCTACACGCATAAATGCCCACCCTACACACACACACACATAAACACTGACGCACTGCCAGGCTAAACCACAACATTGGGAAAAAAAGGAGAAGATTGCCATACTATGAGAGATTCGAAAAGGTGAAGAAATACTAAGAAGGAAGTGTATGTGTGGTAGTGTCTACTGACAGAAAAGTGCTCTGTATGGAAACCACAGTCTATTAAATTTTCAGTTTGGCCTAGGATCCCATATCTGTACTTTTCCACTTTAACGCGACTTTTCATACAGTTAATGAGGTACTTGGCATTAAATTTTCTACAGATGTGAATAGTATCGCCAACATCAATTATGAAGGAAAGCTGGAAGAAATTTGACGGGTCTTACTTATATGGTCTAAGCGACAGCTTACTCCTTTAAGTAAGATCACGGTTATTAAAACACTTGCTGTGTCAAAGATTGTTCATCTTTTCACTAACTCACCAGACCCACCTACACCTTTTCTCACGGAACTTAATAAAATGTTATTCTCCTTTCTGTGGGATGGTAAATGTGGTAAAATAAGTAAATCTGTTGTATGTTCAGCATATGAGACAGGTGGTTTACGTATTCTGAACATTTTTTCTTTTCCGACGGCTCTGAAAGTGAGCTGGTTGAAACGACTATTTGGGTGTGTCTCTCAACTGCAGAGGTTAGTGTTGACTTGTTGTCCTATGTTTAGAGAAATACAGATATTTGGCAGGGGAATTTGCAAATGTGTTGATGCATCAATGCAAAAACAGTTTTGGGGCTGATGTTGCCAAGCACTTTAAGACATTGCATAATAGATGTGCACCAACAAATTTTAATGAGTTGCTGTCCGAGTCTATACACTATAATAAAAAATATAATAAGAGATAGAAGAACTGTACATTTACACGAATGGAAAGAAAATGGAATTGTGGCAATTGGTGATCTTTTAGACCAAAATGGCAAACTCCTCTTTTTTGTACAATTTAAGCTGGTGTATCCCGAGGTCTCAACTAATTTTCTCCTGTATACTGGTGTAACCAATGCCATTAGGGTTTATATTGACTCAAAACAGCACTTGAACCGGCTGGAGACAATATAAAGTCTGATAGCAAGGTATGGTCCCTCATTTTAGAAGGTGGATCAAAAATGGTTTATGCAACTCTTGTGAAAATAAAAGTCTAATCCTGTCTGTGTTCGAAAGTGGAAGGAAATGTTTGATGACCTACCAGAATGGAAATGTATATTTTTAAAATCACCTAAAACAACCCCTGTCTGTCAGCTCAGGTGGTTTCAGTTAAGGCTGATACACAGACACTTGCCCACAAAACGCTTTTTGTTTTTACGTAAACTGTCCAACACGGCAATGTGTACATTCTGTCAGCATGAGGAAGAAACTATTGCCCATCTTTTTTGGGAGTGTCATTGTGTACAGAAGTTTTGGACAGACATGGTAAAGTGGTTACAGGATGATTGTGCAAACTGTGCAACTCTTAGCTTTTGTAAGGAGTTGGTGCTTTTTGGAACTACCAAAAATTTCAAGTCAGACATTGTTATAGACCTAATGATTATGGTTGCCAAGTTTCATATTTATAAATGCAGGTTACAGGAAACTCAGCCAAGAATTAAACACTTCATTAACTGTATCCCACCAGGAATCTTTGTACCAGGTTTGGGTTTGAAGTTGTGAGTAGTATTTGAGAAAAGAATAAATATTGTTAAAATATAACTATTTTTGGCTCACGTGCAAAGCAAAAGTGAGTATGTTCTGGGCCAGTGGTCATCCATCATCCGGGTGCCGTCGTCCATGGTAAACTTTAACGTTGGTATTTTCTTGGAGACTATTCAAGCCACCGTCTTTAAACTTTGGCCCAAGGATACTTTGTGGCAAGACCTTTCTAAACATACCAATTTGAGTGACCTCACAAAGGTCAAGGTCACGGGATGAGGAAATAGGCCCAAAAATGCTATGTTTTGACATGATTTATTTTTTTCTCAAATACTATTCACAACTTCAAACCCACATTTGGTATAAAGATACCTGATGGTAAGCCCTTTCTATGCATACTAATTTGGTTGACCCCTTGGAAAGGTCAAGGGTCACAAGAGATCAGGAAATAGGTGAAAAATAGCCATATTTTGACAAAAGATGTTTTTTCTCAAACATTATTCACAATTTCAAACCCAAATTTGGTACAGAGATACCTGATGGTAAGACCCATCTATGCATACTAATTTGGATGACCCCTCTCGAAAAGGTCACAACACTGCAAATGTGTAAAATGCAAATTTTTTATAAAATTGTAGGTATGTGCATTATGAACATTTTTGCAAATTTTTCAATCAAATTTGGCACAAAGGTAGCCGATAAGACCTTCCTATGCATACCAATTTAGTCGACATCACAAAGGTGGGGGGGGGGGGGGGGGGGGGATGGGTCGACAGGTTAGTGAAAAATCCTTACATTTTTCAGCTTTACTTAGTCATAAAGGTCGCACATGTAGAAGGTCTTGTTTACTTATTTCCTGATCCCGTGTGACCTTGAGCTTTGAGAGGTCACTCGAATTGGTATATTTAGAAAGGTCTAGCCACAAAGTATCCTTGCGCCAAGTTTGAAGACGGTGGCTTGAATAGACTCGGAGAAAATAAATTTTTCAATTAAAATATATTTTTTTGAAAAATACTTACCGATGGTATTACACTTAGGGAATGGTTCTTAGCTAGCCTAATTTTAGCCAAATTTGGTTGTGTCCGTATACGGTATCGTTGGCAGGAGTGGGGCGCCATAGAATAGGCCCCCGCCAGAATAGCCTCCCCTTCTTCCCATCCGGTGCGAAAATACCCGTCATACCTCAGTTTAGTTTCTTAGCCAACCGCGGCAAGCGGGGCCGGTGGGAGGGACCTTCGAGTAATACCATCGGTAAGTATTTTTCAAAAAAATATATTTTAATTGAAAAATTTGTTTTCTCAAAACACATTACCGATGGTATTACACTTAGGGAGAATCACAAAGAGGAGGTGGGAGCCGCCCTATCGCCCCCACTGCCAACGACACAGCCCACAGACCCGCCCTCGTACAGCAAACTCCCGATAATTTTAGCTAAGGTACTTACGGCGCCTAGGGCGCCGGGAGGGAGTGTTGCGCTGCTGCGATGTCTCCCACCAGCGTGAGGTTCAGCCGCTGGGTGGAGAGGTCCCTCAGGTAGAATCGGGCAAATGTGGACTCCGCTCGCCATCCCACGGCCGCCACAATGTCTTTCACTGCACAATTGCGGTCGAAGGCGAGACTTGTGGCCATGGCTCGGACCTCGTGCGCCCTGATGTGCATACGTTGGGCTACTTCTGGCGCGAGGTCTTGACAGGCCGAGCGGATCACCCATCGAATCCATGAGGAGATGGTCTGGGCGGATATGTCCTGTCTACCTGGGGACAGAGGGAGAAAAAGGCGGGTCCGTCTTCTGCGCAGCGGTCTGGTCCGTCGCAGGTACACACGCAAGGCTCTCACCGGGTCCTGTTGTCTGGACTCCCGGGTGGATGCTGTCACACGTAAAGGTCGGATGGTCATCATCTGTGGGGTCGTCAGAGGCGACCGCGTCTTGGCGAGAAAGGATGGTTCAGGTAGCAGTTGCACCGAGCCGTCAGTCCGGAACTGCAGACAATCTGATCGTGTGGACAGCGCGTGAAGCTCACTGACCCTGGAAGCGGTAGCAAGGGCCAACAGGAAGCACGTCTTTCTAGTTACATCCGGTAAGCTTGCCAACTGTAGGGGTTCAAAACGGGCAGAGTTGAGCCAGGTCAGCACCCAAGGCAGGTCCCATCTAGGCAACAGTGACCGTAGCGCCGGGCGTTGTAAACCGAAGTGCGTCATGAGATCAGTCAGGTCTTTGCAGGCACCAGGGTCTGTCCGGCCCAGGTGGCGGTAGGTGTCAGCAATCATTGCCAGGTAACCCCGGATGGTAATAGGCGCCAAACTCTGGAAGTTGAACAGCCAGAGGAAGAACTCCGCCAGCTGGGGCATCGTCAACTCGGTGGGGTTAAGGTTGTTGTCACCACACCAGTCGCACAGCACCTTCCACTTCCCCTCGTAGACTCGTCTGGTAGAGGGTCTGCGTGCAGCAGCGATAGCTTCCACTGCGTCACCTGAGAAGCCTCTTCTGGTGAGGGCCTGCCGCACAACCTCCAAGCGTGTAGAAGGAGGCGCTCCGGGCACGGGTGAAACAGCGGCTGTCGAGGTTGCTTGAGCATCGTGCGAGGCGTAGGAAGCTGAAGAGGTGGACTGGTGGCTAGGTTGAGCAGGTCCGTTGTCCACGACTTGCTCCAGCAGAAGGGCGCCACCAGGAACAGAATCGTGTTGCAGCCGCGAAGCTTGTGGAGGACTTTGGGAACCAGCACCGTCGGCGGATAAGCGTAGGCGATGAGCCCGTCCCAGGGAATGGACAGTGCGTCGACCGCCCAAGCTAGAGGATCTGGAACCGGCGAGACGAACAGCGGCAACTGGTGGTTCCAACGGGTGGCGAACAGGTCGATCATAGGAGCTTCCCATCTGGCCGCGATCAACTGGAAGATGTCCGGCCGCAGTGTCCATTCTGTGTGTAGGAGCTGTCCGCGGCGTGATAAGGAGTCGGCCAGCACGTTGAGATGACCTGGGATGTGTCTGGCGCGCAGAGTGATGCCCCGATCTTCGCACCAACGAAGCAGCTGGTACAGGAGGATGCACAGATAAGGGGAGCGCGTACCGCCCTGCTTCTGTAGGTAAGCGACGACTGTGGAGTTGTCGGACAGCACGAGCAGTTCCTGACCTTGGAGCTGAGAGTCCCACGTCAACAACGCCTGCCACACCGCCTGCAACTCCAACCAGTTGATGTTTCGGGTCAGAAGATCCGTGGGCCATACCCCCGAGGCTGTCGTGAATGACGGTAGCAGATGGGCTCCCCAACCGGTGAGACTTGCGTCGACGCAAAGGGACAAGCTGGGAGGCGGTGTGTAAAGGGAGACTCCCGAAGCCAGCCAGTTGTGGTCCGCCCAGCGCCTCAGGTGTGGGAGTAACATCGGGGGAACCGGAATCAGAGCGTCGATGTCGTCCGTCGAGGGTCGCCAATGAAGTAGTAGGTGCAACTGGAGCGGTCGGGAATAGAGACGTCCCAGGGGAATCAGGTCTGAAGCCGCACTCATCAGGCCCAGCAACTGTAGCCACACCCGTGCAGAGACCCTGTCCTGCTGAGCCACCTGTCGCGCCAGATCGCTGATCTTCTGTATACGTGTCTCCGGGAGTCGCACTAAGTTGAGATCGGTGTGGAACTCCATTCCCAGGTGGACGAAACAGCGGGACGGGGAGAGGTCGGACTTGCCCCTGTTGACGATGAACCCGAGGAAGCCGAGGAGGTCCAGGAGTGCGTCTCGGTCTCTCTCCAAGGCGGAGTCCACCTGGTTTCGTAGGAGAAGATCGTCGAGGTAGTTGGACGTAGGGCTTGAGCTCGTCCTTCTGGCCCTGGCGACGACCGCATCCATGATCCTGGTGAACACCCACGGGCTGAGGTCGAGACCAAAGGGTAGAGCGCGGAACTGGTAGACGATTCCGGCAAAGGCGAAACGAAGGAAGCGTCTGGACGCCGGGTGCATTGGAACATGTAGATAGGCGTCTGAGAGGTCGAGGCTGATGGCGAAATCGAACGGCTGCACCGCGGAACGCAGAGCTCGAGCGGTTTCCATCCGGAACGGTGGGGCGACGAGGAACTTGTTTAGTGCGGAGAGGTCGATGACCGGCCGCCACTTGCCCCCCGGCTTGGGAACCACGAACAGACGACTGTAGAAGGCCGGAAAGTCGTGGCGTCTGACTACCTCTGTGGCGTTCTTCTGGAGAAGTGCAGCCACCTCGGTGCGTAGCGCCTCTGCTCTGAGCGAGTCGGCGGGCATCGACGTCCAAAGTGGAGAACGGCGCAGTGGAGGGGGTGAGCGGAATGACAGCTGTAGTCCTTGGCAAACTGTCGAGAGGATCCATGGGTCGTCGGAAAACAGCGAGGTCCAAGCGTCGCTGTGAAGTGCTAGTCTCCCGCCGACAGGGGACCCGGAAGCGGTCGGGGGAGACGTGATCGGAGTGTAGTCATCGGGCCCTACCACGCCCGAAAGGACGGCGGGCAGGTCTAGGCCAAGCGGGGGCGGGGACGGGGGCGTCTGCGGGGCCAGGTTTAGGTCGTCGGGGGCGACCAAAGGCCGGTTGGCGGGGGGGAAGACGTCCACGACTGGTAAAGGGGCGACCGCTGGGTCTGGTGGTCCGCAAGCCTCGACCCGCGGGCCTGCGGGTTGTAGGAAAGCGGGGCGGGGCGAACCTGGTGGGCCACAATTCCTTGCTGGATTCCTTAACCGACTGCCAATGAGGGCCGAAGAGGAGCTCGTTGCCCAGCGGGGCCCGCCGCAGCTGGTTCTTGATCTCCGACGGCAGTGAGCAGGCTTGTAAAACAGCATCTTGCCGCATGAGGTCGCAGTTTGCCGCCGCCGTCATCGCGTTGACCGAGGTGTGGTAGGCTGCGCGGTTGCAAGACACGGTCAAAGCCAAGATGTCGGTCAAGCGGTGCGATGGTAGGGCTCCAAGCCTCCTCCACCCGTCGAACTATCGCCTGAGTCGCCAAGTCCAAGAACCCTGCCGAAGCTAGCGCATTGCGGATGAGTACCGCCGTCTTAGTCAGTCCAGGGGGGAGTACCGCTCTTTCTTTTTGTCGAGTAAGGCCCGCACAGGAAGTCGCTGAGGGATCCACCTCCGGCAGAGGGCAAGCAAAGGCCTGAGAGTGTCCTGCGTACCACTTCTGCTGGAAAGCTATCATGAGGTCCGCCGGCCACTTGTGGTCCGAGAAGAATCCCATATCTCCAAGCGAACCCTGCAGTAGATGAGTCGACAGGGCATCCCGGATGTCGCGAAATCCAGGCGGTTGCAGTAGAGACTTGAAGCGCTTGGCGTGACGCTCCGCGTCCACAAAGGCCGAGGCTCTCTTCTTCGCCGGTGGAGAAGGAGGGCAGTCTTCCGCCGGTAAGGTAGCGGCAATAAGTCTCGCCGCTTCGTCTAACGCACGCATGGTCTCCGTTCTGTGTCCGAACGACGCTGGGGGAACATCCGTTTCCCCCGGAGAATCCGAGTGCAGGCTCGGTGCGGCGTCCAACCAGGCGGACACCGAGTCTCCAGGAGTCAGGCTGACGGAGTCCAGAACACGAGCGGAGCTTCCAAGCTTGTCTGAAGCCCTCCCTGGATCCGCGGGTGCCAGAGGTGTCGTGTGGCGCCGCGGCGACGAAGCCATGTTGGGAAGAGGTCTTCCACCGGGTGCAGAAGGCGAACTCCTGGGAGCACGGTGCACCCGCGGCGAGCGGCTGTGACGCGAAGAGCGGGAACTGTGCGAAGTCCGCCGGGACCGACGTGAGTCCTGTTTTGTCCGAGTCGCTGAGCGGCGCCTATCACGGGGTTCCCGTGAGGCGTGATGACGAAAGGAACGAGGGCTAACATGACGGTAAGAGTCCACTGTACTGGCGTGCCGTCTCGGACTCGATCTCCTTTGAGTGTCTCTGCGTGGTAAGGGGTAGCAACTCGAGTCCGAAGAGCTAAGCTCTCTCGAACGAAAGCGGCGATCAGGATCCCGACGTGATGTCGAGGGTCGTCTTTCCAAACTATATCTGCCGCGTGTGCTGTGGCCCCGCGCTCGGAAAGGCGAAACAGAAGCATCACCCCTAACCTGGGATCTGGAGGTAGTGCGCGTGTCCAAACCCGGCCTGTCCACCCTGCGGGGGCCTGCGTCTCGCAAAGGCAGAAATCTCTCTGTCTGTCGTTTGTCCGCTCTATCGTGTGGCGAGGTGGCTACCAAGGTCGCACTCGAGGGCGTGTATCTCTGCTCATAATGGACCAGAGTCCCGGACAGCCGTCCCTCCCGCAGGCGCATATACTTGTCGAGCCTGCGATCTTCTGAGCGAGCGAAGTCTGGTAGCGTCGTGGTGTCGCCAAGAGCCGCCATCTCTGCGGTCTTATCAATGGTAGCCGTTACTAGCACTAACGACGTGTCAGCTAACTCACCCGCTGACGCATTTCCAGGTTCCGGTGCCTTCTCCGCCACAGGTAAAGGCCCTGCCTTGGGCCCCCCAAGGGTGTCCGTGGTCGTCTCTAAGGATCGATCTCTCGGAGGAGACCTATGGTCTCTGCGGGACAACGAAGTCCCTATGCAACCTCTAGAGGCCTCTGACCGGCGCTCTCTGGTAGGCTTTGTACACTCTCCGCGGGCCAACACAGTCTCTGTCACCGACTTGGGGCCCACCTTCGTACATTTGGCCGTCTCCGCCCCGTGACTACTGCCAGGACTGGAATGATCTCTGCGGGACAACGAAGTCCCTGTCACTGGCTTAGGTCCCACCTTGGGCCACCGGTCGTCTGAGACCGGTCACTTTTGCGAGGCCTGGAATAGTCTCCGCGGGACAACGAAGTCCCTGTTACTGACTTTGGTCCCACCTGTGGGCCTCCGGTCGTCTCAGCCAGTTTACTTCTGCTAGGCCTGGGATAGTCACTGCGGAACAACGAAGTCCCTGTTACGGACTTAGGTTCCACCTGTGGGCCTCCGGCCGTCTCAGCCGGGTTATTTCTGCTAGGCCTGGAATAGTCTCTGCGGGACAACGAAGTCCCTGTGACTGACTGGGTTCTCTCCTTAGGGCTGGCCGTCCGCTTCGGTCGGTCTTGCATAGGCGTCGGACGCTCCCTGCAGTAGAAACGCCACAGGTCTGACCACGCTTCTTCCGGCCATGAGGCGCAGACATCACAAGTATGGGTGGAATCGCAGCCGGAGCAGGGAAGGCAAAACTCGTGTTCATCTGAGGGCCACTGAAAATCCCGACACATCGTGCAGGTACGAACCTGGTATCTGAAACAAGATAGCAGAATGAAGGACGAGCGAGCGTGGCCTCTAAGGACACGTAAGAAGTGACTGCGCGCAAAATGTATCGAGCCTACTCGAAAAACGAAGCGAGTGCACCAAACGTGCCGACGCTCGGCGCTCTTTCCCCCCCCCCAGAGCGCCGGTCGAGGGCATGTACCGAGATGTTACCTGGCCATGTCGAGACCGGTGTCAACCCACGTCTGTCCAGCGAAGTGAAGACCCCGACGCAAGGGATCGCTCGCCGCGAAGTCCGACCGGGCAGCAAGTCGAAGCAGTGCTCAGAAACCGCAAGGCCCAGTCCCCACTGCTAAGTTTCCAGTCACCAGAAACCGCCAGGCACAGTGTCGAACAGACCCAGGCGAAGACAAGTAGCCGCCGAGTGAAGGCGCAATCCAACCAAGGTCGAAGACCGGTTCAAGTCAGCACGGAGCACGAAGTGGACACAACCAAACTCGGCGCCAGCTAAGAACTAAACTGAGGTATGACGGGTATTTTCGCACCGGATGGGAAGAAGGGGAGGCTATTCTGGCGGGGGCCTATTCTATGGCGCCCCACTCCTGCCAACGATACCGTATACGGACACAACCAAATTTGGCTAAAATTAGGCTAGCTAAGAACCATTCCCTAAGTGTAATACCATCGGTAATGTGTTTTGAGAAAACAAACACCAATGTTAAAGTTGACGGAGTATGGACGACCACTGCTCCAGAACATACTCATTTACGCTTTGCACGTGAACCAAAAAGCGCCACCAACAGTGATACGGTTAAAACCGACACTATGGGATGTTCTCTCTAGTTATGGTGTACAAATTATCTCAAAACTCTTTGAAGAGAACGGAACGAGTGCTTCTGTGCTGGTTATGTGCTGGAATTATGGTTTTTGAAAACTTTACCTGCCACAAGAAATTACATGCTCCTCTGGACCTTTCAGGTTTTTGAAAATTCAACAGAAGCACCCATGGAACGGACACAGTAAGCACATGCAAAAAGCCGCAAGTGTGTTATTCACTGCAGTAAAATGATGCACGTACCTGTACTCGTATGGGTTAGCTGGGTGGCTCGGTGGTAGAGTGTTGGTCTCTCGACTGAAATGTCCCGGGTTTGAATCCAGCTTGGGTCAAAATTTGTTCAGACCCTATTTCAGTGCCCCGTCTTTGGACAAAGACGTTAAGCCCTAAACGTTTTTTGTACTCGTATGCTTTAGTTGGTAGGAATGTTCCTTCTCAGTAGTATCTCGTCTTTGTAACGGACGCATAAATGGTACATCAGCACAAAAGACCAATCAAAACAAGATTGGATTTTTCATTTTATTCATGCATCAATTCAGAACCTCCTCATAACTGAGCCATTGTCGCTCCTACTAGTACAAATAGTTTTAAATGCTTTTCATCATGACATTCCATAGAGTGCAACAAAGCTGCGTCCGACTCTTAAAACATGTATATAAATTACACACAAAATCACGTCAGAAAGTTGGACATAAAACACTGGCTTACGACATGAGCTCTAAGCACAGGCAAAAGAAAATGCTAGAACACAAAAGAGTGACGTAAGTTCACACACATGTACAATTCAGCAAGTTTCTTCTCATGCACATCTCACTGATGTGAAACTGTTGGACAAAAAAAGTTGATGCAATACCAATTTTATTTCATTTACATGTACATTTGTATGACGGAAAACTTATTGCAAGCGTGAGAGCACTCATTACTACTTGTACCTGTGATCTAAGCACAAATTCAATCAGCAACTTCACAGGCGCACAGAACTTGGCCTCTAAACAATCTTCTAATGCTAGTAATAAACTTTATAAAGACGCTTTTTCAAAGCACCAAAACGGGTCACATTATTGCCATTTTGAAAATGAAGTACACTAACACTTTTTATAGTCTTATCTTACAAAACAAAAACTCCTAAGTGTTACAGTCTGCAAAAGTTGGCCTCTCTCTTCAACACAAAGCCTCGTTAACCCCATCAAAATGTCAACTACATCCTTTAAAATCATGTTTAATTGTGGCAAGTACAAACCATTTCTTAAACATGCTCAACGCAAAAACGTGTATACTGTAAGTCATGTGGTTGCCCTTTGCTTTGGTCTACAACAATGCACGAACAAACTCCTTGATCTCATCTTCTTCTTTCAGCCCAATGAATGAGGCAACAACTTTCCCTTCCTTCACCCCATGGACAGTGGGTACTGACTGCACCTACAGACAGATAGAATAGGGTGCTCATTACTTCTGTCTTTTAGATTAGTCTACAACAATGACTTCACAAAGCTCTTGAGCTGATCATCATCCTTCAGTCCAATGAATGAGCCCACGATCTTTCCGCCCTTGATTCCATGCACAGTGGGAACAGATTGCACCTAGTAACAGACAGATGTGAGGGATTTTTTCCTATTACAGCGCAAATGATGTCCACAGGAACAAAACATACACAAACATGCAAAAGCACAGAAAAAGTCAGGCTTAATGAAAAGATAATTGTAGACCAAGAATGCAACTGCAAAAGCTTGACAAAACTAGAAAGAATAAACTTTACCATGACATTAGGAGATGGTCAATGAAAAACACATACAAAACTTAAAGCATCAATTCAAAACCCAATCAGTAGAAATGACTAAAAATACATAGCCATATACATTTATATATATATATATATTAAAGTCACAAAGGATACAGCAATTCTCGGAACAGTTTCCAACATAACCATAGTTACTTACATTGTACTTCATGGCTAGCTCCACATTTTCATCGATATCAATCTTTGCCATGAGGACCTTTCCATTCTCCTGAGCAACTATCATTTCCAGCCTCGGTCCCAGCAGTTTGCATGGCCCACACCACCTGCACAACAAATCACTCATAGTCATACTGCTGCTTCAAACAAAACAGGGTTAACTCTTTCGAGAAGTGCCGCATCCGGATTCGCGGCTTTACGCTGCGAATCTGGATGTGGCACATCTCAAAAGAGTTAACCCAATTTGTGCATGGAACCATCAGTATTGTTCAGAGTACAGGCAGCTGCACGCACAAGGGTTTAACTGATTCCAATTACAACAAACATTTGTTAAGCAGGGGGGGGTGGGGGGGAGAACAATGTGCATAAATATCACATACACAAACCAGTCCAGTACAAGCCGATACGTTTCTTTTGCTGAGTGAGTCATTCACCCATTGTGCTTTTTGACACTGAAATGGATTGCTACGCTGGATGACAGCCGAATCAGTCACACCACCATTCTCACAGACTCAAAATGCCTGCTGTATAAAAATCAACGCAGGAATGGGAAGCCCTGACTGGCACTGAGCTATGACCAATACATACAACTTTGAAGACTTTCGGCCCCGCAACTGTGGGGGCTCACAAGAATTTCTAACTCTTGCTGAAACCACCCTGCACCTATGTTACTTTAACCCTTTTGAGACGTGTCGCATCTGGATTCGTGGAATCTGGAAGCAGCACATCTCGAAAGAGTTAACAGATGGGGATCTGGATGCTGAATTCACAATTTCAAAAACACAATCTGCCTCCACTGGCAGTGAAGGGTTAAGATAATAATTATATATACATGTTATGATCACTCTTTAACTCATTGTACCCCAAGACCGAAATCCCCCAAATTTTGCCGTTGTCCTCTGAAGACTGCATAGCAGTGCAGGACACAGATCGACCATGATAGTTCAAGGGTGATGCCAGAATAGCTTGGCGCCCATAGGCGCCAAGCTATTCTGGCATCAACCTTGAACTATCATGGCCGATCCATATATTGCCATGATGTGTCTAGGGTAGAATGAGTTAAAGTAAGATAACATGGCTTGCCCAACCACGAATCTTGCCGTTAAAATGAGTCAGCACCAACTTTCTTGATAAGGTTATCACTGGAAATTTTAATGGAATTTACCATACTAACTGCAACTGTTTAATTAGCTTTTACACTATTTTCTTAAACTCTCATGATCCTGGACTTTTGTCAGTGGTCAACCATTTTAGGTTGACTTTTAAAGTTTAAAATAGTGACAATTCTGAGTTTGTGAACATAGAGCAATTTATAAAACTTCTTGGACTTGCTGTGACTTTTGAGAGAGACCATTCTAATTCTTTTTGGTCAGTGTAAAGTCTCTGGTTTTAAACAGTCTCCCCCCAAAAAATGCAAACAACACATAGTGAAGAACCCCCCCACCACCAGATGAGTTAAAAACAAATACATGTATGATTATTATACATTCACAAATAGCTAGAGTTGCACAATATTGCCAGTAAATAAATTGTATTTTCATTGAACTGGTATGGTACACCAGTGTGATTGCTGTTTAACTGTACACTGGATTGTTACTGTTGGCAATGAACCAAAACAGAAAAGATAAAGATGAAAGGAGGTACAAGTAACTAGTGCTTGCTTTTTCTAAACTGTGCTTTTGTTTAGCTTAGTACATAGGATTCCCACTCATCTGATACATAAAAAACGCAGTGAATACATCAACCACTATAGTTCAAGGTTGGCAACTGCCGGACTGGTGTGGTGCCAGGCAGATCATGGACCACCCTACAGACAACATACTAATGTGTGTGTATACTTGTATATGTGTGTGTGTGTGTCTGAGAAGAAGTGTCTGCAAACGTTTGACAAAATTAAAAACCCCAACCGCCCACCCAAACTACCCCCAAAGTCTACCGTATTGTTTGGAGCTCAGATGCATTTATCTTTTAGGAACATTCAGACTTGTTCATATTTTTAGGCTTATAATGCTGATCCATTTCCCTCCTATCTAAGCTAACCTCTGATCAACGCACACGCACACAAATAAAGATGGACACACGGCGCTTCTGGCCATTAGTACACTCTGTGGGCTCGTGTAGCGAAAGGCATCCATCTCCTACTCTAACCCACCCTCTGATCCACACACACTGGCACACATAAATAAAGACGGACACACGGCAATTCCCGCGATTCTTAAGCTCTGTGGTCTGCTGTAGCACAGCTATTCTGAAGAAGAATAATAGCATGAGCAGCGAAATGACATCACTTCAAGCTTCACAACATAGCATCATTAATCCCACGATGCCGTGTTCATAGTGACGACCCAATGTTATACGTCACTTATCGCAGTACTAAGATTTGATGTATCAGAGTATAAACTTTGCAATTTTCTTGCTGACTTTCACGCCCAGGGCTTACAGGTCACAATTTTGACCTAATCCTACCCCAGGGCCAGGACAAACAGCAGGCTTATTCTTCTTCTTCCTCGAACACAAACAGCAGGCTTATGCAAAAACTGTTTATGAAAAATCCTGCGGATATTAATGAGAAGATAGTTTTATCATAAAAGAAAATTAAAGTTAAGTTAGCTGTTTAACAAATGACTCCGAAAACGTGGTGCAGAAAATTGTTTGATTTTCAGACCTAGGCATATAAATATAAGTCACAAATGACCTAAACGTAACCAACAGCCGAGACAAACTGTAGGCTTACGTAAATACCGTATACAAAAAATCATGTGATTATTAATGAGAAGAATGTTTTTATCGTAAAAAAGATCATTTGTTTTAAGATTAACCCATATAATTCATGAAATGAATCCCAAAAATGTGAAAATATTTTTTTTTTTTTAAATATTTAATTACACACAATAGGTTCTAGAGATACAATGCTGGTTAACAAACTCATTTAATATCTCCCTTTTACCTAGCTATATGCAAGTATCTAGTAAAAATAGGAAAAATTACGGACTCCAGTGTGGATCAACCGGTTTTTGTGAAATGTCCATTTTCTCGCCAATAAGCATCTTAATCAAAACATCGAAAAAAGGTCTCGAGATAATTCTTTTAGGGACAATATCCTAAAATTTCAAGCTTGTTTGTCCTCAAACGCAGGCTCTAGTCGCTGTCACACACACACACACATATGGCGCTTTGGCGCCAAAAAGACGTTGTCTAGCAAGGTTTGCGCAGCTAGACGTGAAGTCATTTTTATCTTGTTACTTCTTTGCCAAAATTTCTGCGCCGCATGCCAAAAACGTTATATGCATGCTCCGTAATGCGCTCCAACCAGCACCATTTCAATGTCTACTGTATTTTCAATACAGTAGACAAAAACAAGAATGGCAAAGCCGTTAAGGCTGAAGTGCAAGACCAATCTGCATGATTAATCTGATCTTTGTGACCTTGACCTTTCCGACGGGTCACTTAACTAAGCAGGCGCTCAAGTGTTCTTGCATAATTAAAGTGTTTTTTGTACCTGTGAAATCCATTTCCTCAAAATGTGTGCACTTTTCACACTTTTTTTTTAATTCCTGTGACCCTTGACCTTTGCAAGTAGTGAACCAAATTAGTAGGAATAGAAAGGTCTCATAATCAGCTACCTTCTGCCAAACTTGGTTGAAAAGTTTTTTTAAATATGCTGATAAAAAGTAAACTTTAAAAAAGACATTTTTCACAAGACTTGCCCATGTCTTATGACCCTTTACCTTTCCAAGGGGTCATCCAAATTAGCGTGTATAGAAAGGTCTTACCATCAGGTATACCAGGTTTAGGATGGAAGTTATAAATAGTATTTGAGCGAAAAAAAAGTTAATAAAAAAAATCTCCATTTGTGACTTATTTCCTGATCTCTTCTGACTCTGGACCTTTCCAAGGGGTCATCCAAATTAATTTGCATAGAAATGTCTTACCATTAGGTATCTCTGTACCAGGTTTGGGTTTGAAGTTGTGATTATTTGAGAAAATACATCTTTTTCAAAACATAGCTATTTTTTTACCTATTTCCTGATCTGTGGTGACCCTTAACCTTTCTGAGGGGTCAACCAAATAAGAAAGGTCTTACCATCAGGTACCTTTGTACCAAGTTCGGTTAGTTAGTTAGTTATTTGGGTTTAACGTCGAGCAGGTGGCAAAGGCCATCACACGGCGGGATGGGTAAAAATCTGGCCAGCTAGACTAAAAAAAAATGTCTTTAGACAAGATGTAAATATATCTTAAAAATATGTCATGCTAAAATGTCTCGCAGGTTTTTAAAGGAAACATTTACAGACTCTCAAAAAGGTCAAAATAATAGAATTAACATAGTCTATGAATGCTCAAATCTTATTAAAAATATTGCACTCTCTCAGAAAACTGAAGATCTTGTCCGGGGGTACATCCCGGAACAAAACCTTCAAGGAGTCTGCTGTGAAGTGTTTATATCTTGTGTCAATTAGATCGGCACAAGACAGCAAAAAGTGTTTAACAGAATACTGCTCGTCGCAGGCATAACACCATGGACGCTCCTCCTGTTTCAGTAAATAAGAGTGCGTAACATGTGTGCCCAATGTGGAGCCCAGCAAGGACAGTCTCCTCATGGCGGCTGCCACAGTGACAAGGTAGACTTCGGACACCTTAGGAAGAGCTTCATGCAGCTTGTTAGCTTCCTCTTTGTCCGACTCAAGACTGCCACTCACAGGCTATGTACGCACTAATCACAGGTTTAAAATCACTATGAACAGTCTGTGCGTCAGGGACAGGGTCGCTGCGGGCATCGTTGGCAGCAGAATCTGCCTTCGATGCCCACATGCCTTGGGACCCAAATAAAAATGATGTTATAATATTCCTTCATCAAGTCTGCATAGATCTCTCTAATCTGCACCAGCAGTGGGTGGTCTGTTCATGTGCCCAGAAGGGCCTGCAGGGCAGAAAGAGAGTCAGACAGAATCAGGAAGTTCCTTTTCCTAGGCCAATAAGCATGCTTGAGTGCCAGCAGAACTGCCTGCAGTTCTGCACTAAATACAGATGAATGGTCTGGAAGGCGGTGCTTAAATAAGCATCTAGGACGGCGAGAGGACACTGCAGCCGCAACCACCCTCCCATCCTCAGACTTTGACCCATCCGTATAAATATGACAATAGCCAGGAAAACTTGAAAGGAGTTCATTGAGGCTCTGTTGGTATATGGCTGGTGGGGTAGAGTCCTTGTGGTCAGTCAAGTCCAGCAAGATGTCAAGAACTGGTAATAGCCAGGGTGGAGTGATGTTGCAGAGACTCCGAAACTTTGTCCAGGTCCACTCTGGCCACTTGCAGATGAGGTCAGACACGGAAGGAAAGTGGACAGACAGCTCCCGGATGGGTATCGTAAATCTATGCAAACGGCGGTTTAAAAACACAATCATAGGCAGGATTGTCTGGATGGGCCTTCAGTTTCAGAACATGGCATGAGTATGAGGCGGATGCGGCAGAGCTTGAGAGAAGGCTCGCCTGCTTCAGCATACAGACTAGGAACTGGAGATGTCCTGAAGGCCCACAGACATATCTGCAGACCTTGATGGTGAATTGTGTTCAGACGCTGTAGAACAGACTTGGAAGCCAAGCCATATACCACAGAGCCGTAATCCAGTTTGGACTGAACAAGGGCCCGGTACAGTCTAAGTAACACAGTGCAGTCTGCACCCCAGTCAGTACGACCAACAACACGCAGAACGTCGAGAGCCTTCTGACAAGAGATACAGCCCACTTATCAAATTTCAAATACAAAACGATTTGAATTTCCAAAAACTTCTGTAGCTCACTTCAGCTTGCCTTTAGCACCGCGTGAATGTTCTGTGTTTATGTACAGTGTGTGAGTGAATGAGCGTGATTCACGTGAGTGTGCTTGTTGGGTTCAGTTCGCAGCGGTGCTTTGAGCCAATATTCAATTGGGTAAAGCGCCTATTTAACAAAAAAGAAAAGAAAAAAAAGAGCTTTTAAGGTAATTAATATGGTTGCGGAAGGTCAGTCTATTGTCAAAGATGACCCCCAGAAACTTTGCCTCCTCAGCCACCTTAATTGGCACTCCAGCAATGCTCAGGCTAGGTGCTGGAAAAAAATTTCATCTGGTTAGTAAAATGCACACAGACTGTCTTGGAGGGCGAGAACTTGAATCCGTTGAGAGACACCCACCCCTGGATGTGATAAACGCAAAGTTGCAAGCACCTCTCAAGGGACGCAAGTCCTCAACCTCGTGTGCACAAAGCAAAGTCGTCCACAAACAAAGAGCATTCAGAATCATCCTTGACGGACTTTACAATGTTATTAATTTTAATACTAAATAAAACAGGAGACAGAATGCTACCCTGTGGGACACCCATCTCCTGTTCAAAGGAGTCGGAGAGGGTGGAGCCCACACGGACATTAAACGACCGGTTAGACAAAAAACATTTAATAAAAACGGGCAGGTGCCCTT
Organism: Semisulcospira habei; assembly: GCA_036245525.1. NCBI lineage: Eukaryota > Metazoa > Mollusca > Gastropoda > Semisulcospiridae > Semisulcospira > Semisulcospira habei. The sequence continues at coordinate 45,701,139 of BTPG01000008.1, forward strand.
TAAAACCCATGTCTAACAAGTCAGACATTATACCATACTTCCTAGAAGTGTCATATGCATTCTCAAGATCGAAGAAAATTGCATAGACATGCTGCTTGTTGACAAAAGCATCTCGAATGAACAACTCAAAGCCGACTTGGTGACTCAAGACGCCACACCAGGCGGGCGTTGACCAGGCGTTCCATAGTTTTACATAAACATGATGTCAAAGCGATTGGCCGGTAGTTGCCCGGGTCGGAAGGATCCTTACCCGGCTTGGACATCGGCACAATCACAGCCTGGCCCCAAGATGGCGGAAAATGGCCAGTTATCCAGATATAGTTACAGGCCTTAGAAGTACGAGGAGAGACTTCTCAGGCAAATGCATTAGGAGCTGATAGTGGATGGTATCCAGTCCAGGAACAGAGTCATTACATTTCTGCAGGGTTTACTGATAATGTAAAAGGGGTGTTATAGTCTTCAGAGTTATCCGATTTACAATCACAAATACGAGACTCTTGCTTCTCCTTCTCTCTCTGGAAGAAGGGTGAATAATGCTCTGTTGAAGAATTATGGGCAATGGTGGAGGCAAGCAAATTGGCCACAGCTTTTTTATCGGTGATCAAGCTGGCACCATCTCTAAGATGGCCGACAGAAGCCCCTAATTCTTCGAACAGCCTTCCAGACTTTATGGGATGGAGTCCTAGAAGATAAAGACGAGATGAAACGTCTCCAAGAAGCACTGTGTTCACGTTAAAAAATATAACAGGCTTTCACCCTCTGTCTTTTAAATGTTAAAATATTTGCTTGCGACGGATTACGAAAAACACGTCGCTCAGAGCAGATTTGCGCGTTTTGGGGGCCTTGCAGCACTCTTCATTGCACCATGGTACTCTCGGCTTCCAAGGGACTGATGTGGAAGTTTTAGGGATGGTTTCACCTGCTACATCCAACAAAACAGAAGTAAAACAAGAAACAGGTTCTTCAGCTGACATGACCACCTCCTCTGTAATACGAGACTGACAGAGGGAGGCGAACAGAGGCCAGTTTGCTTTCTTGAGATTCCAGCACCCCACTGGTGGATCCTCCTCACAGCTGACCGATGACAGGACTACTGGGAAGTGGTCACTACCACACAGGTCGTCGTGAACCTTCCAGTCAAAGTCCAGCATGAGACAAGGATCACACACCGTGAGGTCTAGAACAGAACTAGATCCTGAACCTGGGTTAGAGTAGGTAGGTGAGCCATCGTTAAAGACACATAAGTTGAGAGAAAAACGTCTTCTAACATCTGATCTCTGCTGTCATAGTGGTCACTACCCTACAGGTGAGCATGACCGTTAAAACTCCCATGAGAATAACGGAAGGGGGCAGCTGATCTACTAAGTTAAAAATATCATTACTACAGACCCACAGGGATGGTGAAAGGTAAACACTGCATATGGTTATGGTCTTCTCTAAAGTAACCTGAGCTGCGACAGACTGAAGACAGGTGTGGATGCTAACGGGGCTACATAAAATTTGGCTACTAATGAGAAGAGCCACTCCACCCAAGCCCCTCTCCAAATCAGAGCCTTCATGGATAGTGTTAAAACCATTAAAAGACACAGGGTCAGAAGTCTTCAGATAAGTCTCCTGAAGAGATATTACTAAGGGGTTATAGGACTTGGCTAAAAGAGGTAATTCCTCAAAGATAGCGTGAAAACCATGACAATTCAACTGAAGCTGAGAGTACACGATTAGGTCTTATGTGGGGGAGAAGAGCGACTTTCCTCCTTTTCCCTTACTTTGGAAGAAGTCGAAGAAACAAAGGGGGGGGGGGGGGGGGGGGCTGGTTCCCGGGCCGTTTCTGGTTCTTCAGAGATGAGGGGAGTGGAGCTGCCGCAGCACCAGCTATAACAACTTTCACTCCCTCCATCTGCTCCCCCAATGCAGCATATTTATTTTGAAGGGATACATCAGTGTCCCCCTTTTGGGCCCGTGCGCACAGTGGTCCCGTAGCTTTCTTGGTCTTCTGGTTCTGGGCACCGTTCCTGCCGCTAAAGTTAACGGTCTAAGAAGGCTGACCAGAGCCAGAAGCCTTTGTAGTAGACAGACTGACAGGCTTGGGTGGGGGCTGAGGCTTAGGGGCAGCAGAAGGCGGCGCTACCAGACTGTTAGTGTCCGCCTTCTGCGTTCCCTGGTTCCTCGTCACCACTGGAGGAGGGTTACTCTCCAGGGACGAGAGGATTCGAGGCTCCTCCCCCAACCAAGAAGTCCTGGCTTGACAGGAGAAGTCTTTGGTGGGGTGCTTGCCTGCCACCACAGCACTGACGGTAAAGACAGAGGTGCTAGTAGTGTTTGAGGCAGCCTCAGCTGCACCAGGGCCTTCAACCAGTTTTTTTTTGCGTCTGCAAAGGACAGCCCCTTTTCCACACGCACCTGCTGATTCTTGCACTCAGATATCCAACGAGGGCATTTCCTATCCGAAGCCATATGTGCCCCCTGGCAATTCACACACAGGGGGGTGGCTGTGCAGGACTCAGCAGAGTGTCCGGGCTTAGTGCAACGGGCACATGAGGCCTCTGCCTGGCGGCATGTCTTCTGCCCATGGCCATACTTTTGGCACTTTAAGCACCGGAGGGGGAGAGGGACGTACTTCTTCACCTTCAAGGAGTAATAACCTCCCCAAATGGTAGTAGGAGGGGTGGGGGTGCCAAACATCAGGATGATGGTAAGGAGATGGATCTCTCTACCACCTCTCTTGGAAGTGAAGCGCCTGACATAAGTCACCCCCTGCGACCTAAGGTTCTGTACAAGTTCATCTTCTGACAGTTCTGCCAAAGCTTGATCTTTTATCACACCTCTAGAAAAGTTCATTGTTTTGTGGGGTGTGACCTCCACTGGAGTGTCTCCGATGGAAGAGATCCTCGGTAGCCCGTTGGAGTGTGCCCGGGTGCGGCACTCTACCAGCAAGTCACCAGACCTGAGGCGCTGGGCATCAGGCCTGCCAACACGGCTCACGAGGGTCTGCCCCACCAGGAAAGGATGCAGCTTGGAAACAGGCTTCTCTTTCACTTTGCTACTGACAATGAGGAAGCGAAGCCAGACGGCTGATGCCTAAGGCGTCACTTCCTCACAGTCAGAGTCACCATCAAGAAAGATGTCGGTGGCTATGTGCCGCTTTTGTGCCATTTTTTGTTTTTTTGTGGTTTCCATATTATAGTAGTAGAAATATTCATCTTCTGGGTGTCCCCGCCCACCACCGAGCCCAATAAGGGAACGTGCATCTGTCGGCGGGTCTCCAGCCGACGCACGATGGAGACTGCCTGAAAGATTTACTTGGGGGGTTAAGCCCGATTGTATTGTCTAATTGATTGATTGATTGTACATTGCTTAACGTCCCGACAGCAACAAGGCTTTCTCAGGACCTGCCTGCACTGCTTGTGTAAAAAAATATATATAAACAGAATATTGAATGTATGTCGCCAGCCGGTCCAATACGTTAAATAAACCTACGCCATGGGGCCTAAATAAAGCTAAGACCATTTAGCAACACACATCCAATATCAAGAGCTACAGGCAGTGCAGACAGTTGGGAGAGTTTTAAAAAGACAAATACAGGTGAATGGACCAAAAGTAGACAGAAACACATGCCCCAGAATTGAGGGGAAAACCCACCCTGTGGGGCTGACCAGGGTGACCCTGGGAACTAAAAAGTAGTTAACCCCACCCAAGTCCCCCAGGGCAGACCCGGGTGGGGAGATTGTATTGTCTAAGCCACCGCCTTCTATCACATTGTTGAATGCAGGGGAATACTGGCATAAAGCACCTAACCAGCAGCAGAGGCTACAGTGTGGTGCTCCATATATCATCCTGCATATCAACAGTGGGATAGGGCTCAACATGACAAGATCCGATTGACTATGACTAGGCCGATTGACTATGACTAGGCCGGTACTCCCAGCCTCCTATTTAAGTAGAAGTCGAGGCCAAAGTGGAGTGTTTCAGCCACCAGGATCCTCTTCTCCCCCGACACGGGTCTCCAAGCATGGCAAACACTTGGGATCCAAAGGACCAAAAACTAATGAGTATTTTTAAGGACCAATCCAACATGGGTTAGCGCACTCCTTAAAAACTGGACCAGTGAAAAAGACTGAACAACATATCTGCTGACATCAAGTCCTAATCCTGACAAAGATGGCACCCCTTTGCTAGCCCATTCAGTCAATGACTGAGGAGACTACCCACCCATGCCACATGGAGGCCGGTGCCGTAGTGGGGTGTGCCAAGTTCGGGTTTGGAGTTGTAAACAGTATTTGAGAAACAACACATTTTATCAAAATATGGCTATTCTGGACTTATTTTCTGATCCCTTGTGATCTTGACCTTGGAGAGACGTCACAGACTTATTGACTTCCTGTGACCTTGACCTTTGAGTGAGGTGAGGTCCGTCAAATTGGTATGTTTAGAAAGGTATCACCTCAAAGTATCCTTAGGCCAAATTTGAAGACTGTGGATTGAATAGTCTCCGAGAAAATGCCTACGTTAAAATTTACCACAGACGGTGGGGCAGCAGAAGGCGGCGCTACCAGACCGGTAGTGTCCGCCTTCTGCATTCCCTGGTTCCTCGTCACCACGGGAGGAGGGTTACTCTCCAGGGGCGAGAGGATACTTTGTGGTAAGACCTTTCCAAACACATCAATTTGACGAACCTCACTCAAAGGACAAGGTCACAGAAGGTTAATTAATCAATAGATTTTTTAAAAAATTGCTTTACTTTACTATTTTAAACTTACGATACCTAGTATAGTACTAGTAATAAGACCTTATGATACTAAGTTTGATGACCCCTCTCAATGGTCAAGGGTCCTGAGAAGTCGGCAAATGTATGAAAATGCCTACTTTTCATATACTTTTTAAAAAAAATTGACACTACTGCAAACTTTTTAATCAAACTTGCAACAAAGATATGAGCTAAGCTAAGCTAATATGGTTGACACTTGTTAAGGACAAGGGATGTCAAGACATGCAAAAAACATTTAGTTATTGGAGTTTTTAATGCAGAGCTGGCGACTAAAGCCATCTAACGGCGGGACAAAAAACATGTAAGAACATCAATAAACCATTTTGAAAATCACTGACCACTAACTCGCTGGGAAAAAAAAAGCATTTAAAGAATTGGTTACAGACGCTGTACAAACAACGCTATACTGTATGCTGACTGATAAATGATGCACTAGAACTGCATGGATGGTCTCTGCTACTAGAGGATCAGCCAGTGTACAAATGTATACAGTGTGCCCTAAACTTTTGACCAAACAGCAGACATTTTTTAAAAGAGAACACTTACTCCCATTTCATGACTGTAACAAGAAAGGCAAAGCCCGATTGGATTTTTCTCAAAATGTATGAATTTTTCATAAATTTGACAACCCTTCATGACTCTTGACCTTTGTTTGGGGGGGGGGGGGGGGGGGGGGGGACTACTAAATTGGCATGCATAGAAAGCTACCTTTATGCCAAGTTTGATTGAAAATTAAAAACTACAATTCTATGAAAAACGGGCATTTTTTACAAACTTGCTGACCGACCGAGGGGTCATCCAAATCAGTGTGCATAGAAAGGCCTTATCAGGTATCTCTCTAGAAAATTTGGGCTTGAAGTTGAAAATAGTATTTGAGAAATTTGGGGAGGGGGGGGTTAAAATATGGCAACTTTGACCTCTGGGACAACCCCCCTCCTCCCCCCCTCCCCAAGACCTTTGCAAGGGGAAAATTAAATTAATATACATAGAATGGTCTTATCAGCAGCTACCTTTGTGCTAAATCTGACTGAAAAGTCGGCAAAACTTTGATAAAAACTACAATTCTATCAAAAACTGTCATTTTTCACACACTTGCCGATCTCCTGTGACCCGTGAACTTTCTGAGGGGTCATCTAAATGAATATGCATAGAAAAATCTTACTATCAGGTATTTCTGTACAAAGTTTGGGCTTGAAGTTAAAAATATTATCTGAGGAGAAACAATTTGTGTCAAAATATGGCTATTTTTTACCCCTTTCCTGACCCCCTGTGACCTTGACCTTTCAGAGGTCAGTAAAATTGGTAGGTATAGAAAGGTTTTACCACAAAGTACCCTTGGGCCAAGTTTGAAGTCTGAGGCTTGAATAGTCACCAAGAAAATGCCAATGTTAAAGTTTACCACGGATGCTGGATAGATGATGGATGGTCCATTACATACTCACTTTTGCTATCGGATGTGAGCTAAAAAGTCAGACACAAATCAATAATCAGCAGTACCCATACAAATACTTGATGGAAATGTGCTCATTTCTAGGAGATGCTATGCTATACTTCTAATGCAGATAAGAGCTTTTGGTGGGCCCACTGGGACACAGGCCAAACTGACAGCAAGAAAGTAAATGGCTTGCACTACGTCTTCCCTGCCGACAGTCCGACGCACACGTCCCAAATTTTCAAGAGTACATCTATGCTGATTATTAAATGTGAAAATATAAGCAGACATTTAAGGCTTTGGTCTGAAAAAGAGGGTTTTTTTTTTTTTTTTTTTTTTTGAAGCTTAATATATATGCCAGTACTGACATTTTCAGCAGACTGGCCAAGCCTTTAACACTGACTACTGTCTTCCGAAGAGTGTCAAACTACCACTCACGATGCATGAAAGTCAACAATCACAGGGATGTCTGAGTCCATGACATATTTTTGGAAGTCATCTTCATCCTGAATGTTGATGATCTGCAGATCTGTCTCTGCAGCTGTGGACATTGTGCGAGCAGCAAGACGGGTTGCCAAATTCTGACCAACAACTGCATGGCGAGGCAAATACGCTTTGGCATAGTGGAGTGCTGGTGCAATTCGAACAGTGTTTCTCACTACTGGTGAAAGTCTTCTCAAAAGCTGTCGGCTGGCCATTCTGCTAAAGCTGGAAGAAAAAATATGGCTGATCAAATGGAGTGAAGAATAACTTCTTATCATCAGAAAATTTGCATTGAAATCTAGTGCTAATAGTCTGCTGTGAAATGCATAACTGGCACACACAAAAAACTGCTATTGTTTAATATTATTTACATTTAAAATTTCTCAATTCACAAAATAGTACACAATTTTGTGCTGCCTCTGTATAGACATTTTAGTCAGTTGCACAAAGTACAGTTGCACAGCGAAATTTGAGCAAGTTGACTTTTTTGGCCATAAAATAAAGTCTAACTGCCAGCGACAACAAGAAGCGTGAAACACAAGCATGTTCTTCCACTTGGGAATTGTGAAGGTCAGGATATTCTCCAGCGGATTGCGGGGCGCCTAGGGGTAGTCCCTATTGCTAATGCTATATGCAGTATGTGTTCTGTGGAAGGCTCAAAAAGATAGGTCTGTCATTCCTTCTCTCCCACTATCCTTTCTTTCTAGATCTCGTGAGCGATGCAGTCACAAAAAGGGCACCTGATGTCCTGATAACACAATGCAAACTTATCAGCCTGGAATTCCATGGCATTAGCACAGCAAGAGCATTCTCAGTGTATATATATATATATATATATATTATATATATATATATATATATATATATATATATATATATATATATATATATATACTTATAATACTTAAAATGTGAAGAAAGGATCCACATACACAACGTAGTTTAGGAGGAGTTACACTTTTATTCTTTGCACAAATTTTCGCCCTCTCAGTGAGGGCTTCTTCAGGAGAATGCCCTGGGAACAGGTAACTAGCCGTAACAAAACATAATTTTATATATGATATATATATATATATATATATATATATATATATATATATATATATATATATATATATATATATATATATATATATATATTTCCTCTGCAGTAATGTTGCATGCTGCAACTGATGCGTACGCCAGTGACTGCATGTAAAAGAAAATTAAAATGTTATAAATCTATAAATCTGAAAATATTATAATGTGAAGGTAAGTTGCGTGCACGGGATGCATGCGTCCGTGACTGCATGTGAACGAAAAAAAAAATGTTATCTATGTTGTAAATATATGACTCAGTACACATTTGTACAAGATGGCAGAGAATGGAGACAGTTTCATCATTAAAAGATAATAAACAAATAAATGCAACACTCACCCTGAATATTTTGACAGTCACCGTCCACGGACAGAGTACAACTGTGAACTACGTCACAATTTCCGTGGACGACAACTCGTCATCAAAACGTGTGCTTCATCACCGGAAGTGACGGTAGCCTAGAAACAGCGTCCGTGTGTCAGCCTGCTGGGGGAAAATCCGAAAGCAGATGAGCTGAAGCGGTAAGCACAAGCCCATAGGGACACGTCTCACGCAGCTCCCAGTCTCACGCATTTTTGAATTCTTAATCTAGCTAACCAACTACAAACAAGGCACCCGTCAGCAGTGTATGTGTTTAAGCGGAATGCTGTCAATAAATCCGCATGACTGTGCATAATACATGGTCTATATGGATCAAACAGTTATAAATTATGTTTTTCTTTCTTTGTAGTGCATTACAAAACAAGACATAACAGGGTTTGAGGCACGAACTCAGACATTTATTCAACATAGTGTTTTTAGCACTGTCTCTAATTACATTGACATTGTCATACATTTTCTGTGGTGGTTTGCCCTATAAAAACAATCTAGGGTTTATAAGTCGGTGACATTTTATAAATGAATATGATGCGGCAGTTGTTTTTTCACCAAACAGCAATTCACAGAACTTGACAACAGAATCACATGATGTGTTTAAAAACACGAATCTACACCACAAGAAAACCCTATTTTGTCAAAAACAATTTTAACATAATGATAACACCTCTCTCTCTCTCTCTCTCTCTCTCTCTCTCTCTCTCTCTCTCTCTCTCTCTCTCTCTCTCTCTCTCTCTCTCTCTCTCTCTCTCTCTCTCTCTCTCTCTCTCTCTCTCTCTCTCTCTCTCTCTCTCTCTCTCTCTCTCTCTCTGTGTGTGTGTGTGTGTGTGTGTGTGTGTGTGTGTGTGTGTGTGTGTGTGTGTGTGTGTGTGTGATAGGCAGCTATCTATTATAGTTATCTACACCGTTTAGGGGATACAATGTATTCAGTATTCAATTTGTTAATTATTTCTTTAAATGCACAGTCGGTGCTCACAGTTACATGTATGTCACTTTATTATTCTCAGGAGACCAGTTGATGTCACCTCACAGCATCCTGTAACCATGGCAGCTGTGGATGAGTCACGCCCTGCTCCTCGCTCTATCACTTCCTTTCATGTTCAGAGGACTCAGGCGCGCCCCAGGCACTCCCTGTTTGGTACTGCCCTTGAGCACTTTGACAAGGAGGAGTTGAAAGGCATTAGTCCAGATGAGGCCAGTCAGATTGGGGTGAAGAAGCCACCTGAACGCTACCCAATTCCTGAACATCTTCAGAAGCATGTATCAGGTACTGTGAAATATGTCGAGATATCATTCTGATGAGCTAAAGGTTCTGGGACCGTTGGATGCAGCTGGCCTTCACTCGGCCGTGTGCAGGCCAACTGCAGCTAACATCAGCTTGAGGATTTTTGTTTTGTTTTGTTTTGGTTTGGTTTTTTTGCTTATTGGTATTAGCATATAGCTGTTTATGTTGTTTTTATGGAGCTGGAATGAGATAATCTATGCTTTGATGTTTAACTTAGTTAAGGTGCCCAGCATCAATATCTGCTGTTGATGTGTGCATGCTGCCATGAGTTAATCCATATCGTTTCTGTAGGTGTCTAATAATGAACTTCAAAGAACTTCAGAGAGATAACAAAAGTCTTGGGAAACAAGTGCATTGTACATATTAAGGACATATACATTTTTTTTTAAAATTTGTTTACAAAATGTGTTATGAGTGCAGCAGAAGAAGGTTTTTCCATGACCTCTTAAAAAGAGTTGTTTTGTCCAGCTTATTCTGGCATCATCATTGCACTAGCATGGTCAATCCATCACATATGTGTCGGGGCTGAATGGGATAACCCTTCACTGCCAGAGGTTGCAGACTGTACTTCTGAAATCTTTGTTAATTCAGCGGCAAAGAACCCCAGCCATTCAAAGAACACAGATGTAAAGTGGTGTCAGCAAGAAGCATAGATCCTCATAAGACCCTTCAAATGCAGGGGCTTATGATGATATATGTCTCTTGCAGTTGTATCGTGTCTAGTATTTATCTGGCAGGAAAGAGTTAAAGCCCGATATATACTGCAAGTGATTTTAGCATTTAGCAGAAAAAAATATAATCTACTATCCACTGTACATGGTATGTGACAGGCTTTAAGTTTAATTTTAACTCCATATTTTGATGGCAGCACGAGCTTTGGTGGAGAAGGCCAAAGGTGACATCAAGGGTCAGACCCAGCAGGTGACTGACGCACGTCGTGAGCTGCAGGAGAAGGAACAGCAGGCTCTTGCCTTCAAACCATCAAGTGGGGGCAGTCAACAAAGGCAAGACGGGGACCGTGGTTGGATGACCAAAAAGGACCTGGAGCATGCAGATGAGATTAATGCTGTTGGTCTGGGCAAACATGGCAGCTATAACCGTGACAGGTATGGCAAGAAACCCCCAACACACAACTATGCTTTGATTGGAGATGTGCTTTCCAAGGGCAATGACTTCGGGCGCAGGCAGACCTATGACCCAGATCAAACCCTTGTGGACTTGAACATACAGGAAAACAACAGTGTGGATCGTGGAAGCATACGTCTTGGCTTCAACCCTCCTGTAGACCCTGATGTCGAGGCCCCCCTTAAGTCCAAGAGTGCCGTGGAACTTCCACCAAACATCCGACACCAGTTTGGAACCCGTATATGTGATTCACTTCTCTCTGATAAGAAAGCGGTTGAGGACACAATCAAGAAAGAAAGAGAGCACTGGCGACGAGCAAAACCACCGCTAGAAGTGGACACCAAAGAGTACCAAGCCAAAAGCGTTGGTAACTATTTTGACATTGGCCATATGTCACGGTACAATGTGTTTCCAGGACACTCAGTTCCCAAGCTGGAGAGCTGCATGCATTCAGCACACACTGAAGCCGTCTACCTTCATCGGCAAATACCTACAGACGAGTTTCGCATTGTCAAGGATGCTTATGGTGAGTTGGCGGGTGGGCATGTGTCCTGTTCGTTTTCTGCATCTTTACTTTCAAGATCTCAGTAATTTTTGTTGGCCATTTGGTAAGGGGGCTACTGCTTACTAATGTCATACTTATCAGCTTTCTTTGTACTTATCAGCCTTGGTATAATGCTGTACCTGGGAGCCATAAGCCAGCCCATGTTATAAACATTGATTTTACTGTGGTATGTATAGGCTTTGAAAGAAAAGCCACACAGTAAGCAAAAGCTCATTGGGCCAACGTCACCCTTAGTATGTATGCTTAGTCCCCACATACTCTAGCAGTGGCCAATTAAGGCTGATATCTGTCCAGGTAGGTCTTGCTCACATTGTTATCTACTTTGGAGCTAGAGACCTGTCCATGTTCCAAGATATACTGGTACACGTATTTCAGAGGCTGATCTGTGTCATGAACTTCACTGGTTTGTTAGTGTTTTGGCACCCTTTGCTAGTGGACTGGAAATCCGACTTTAACCCCTTCCCTGCCAGCAGCAAGCAAAACAGTTTCAGATCCATTGCTACATCCCATACTTGCCTGCCTTAGATGGGGGCTTATGAGGGTCTGTGCTTCTTGCATTTGCTTGTTGTTTGCTGTGTTACAGCAGCAAAGGGGTTAAATCTTTAACAGTTTTACTTGGCATCAGCAGGTGATTGTGCTAACTACTCAGGTGTTCATAAACCGGTGCTGTTTGCTGGTGTACTCCTCGAAAAGAAACACTCGGAGGGTACACTGCAAGTACACTTCTAATCAAATGAGATGCTTTGCATCTCATTTGAATAGAAGCATGCTTGTGATGTGTACCTGGAGTAGGTCTGTCTGGGTAGTACACCCACAAATGGTACAGGAAATTCTCCATCTACTGTACTCACATTTCTGCCTAACTCTGTATCCAGCTTCGAACTGAGTTGAAATAAAGATTCTGAGGTAACACACTCAGATTGTACAAATTATGCCACATGCTCTCTTGTTACACTTTTAATTTAAATCCAACCCACAGAGGCCAGTATGAACAATGTAACATAACAAATGAAAACAGATATATATAAATTCTTGACATGAACATGCCCTGTTCTCTATTATTTTCTGTAAATGCTTTTCTGCATGCATGTTACGAAAAAAAAATTGTATTACAGTTTAATAGATTTTTCATGTGTTTGCTGTACACATCTACTAAAATAAAGTTCAAATAGTTGTTACCTCTATTGGGTTACACGCAATAGTGAGTCTATACACTGGGAATCTGTTGTCTGTCTGTCTCCTGTCGTCTGCCATCCGTGGAACATTGGCTTTGGCATTGGCATTTTCTCGGAGGCTATTCAAGCCACAGTCTTCAAACTTGGCCCAAAGATACTTTGTGACAAGAGATTTCAGTGACCTCTTTCATAGGCCAAGTTCACAGGGCACCCAGAAACCGGTTCAGAATAGCCATATTTTCACAAAAATTATGTTTTCTTAAATACTGTCTACAACTTCAAATCCAAAAATGGTACAGAGATACTTGGTAAGACATTTCTTTGCGTACTAATTTGGATGACCCCTCAGAAAGGTCAAGGGTCTCAAGAGGTCCAGAGATAGGTAAAAAATAGCAATACTCTTACAAAAATTGTGTTTTTCTCAAATATTGTTTTAAACTTTAAACCCAAACTTGGTACGGAAATAACTAATGGCAATCTATGCATACTAACTTATGTCCAGATATAGACATATTTCACTAAAAGTTTTTTTTCTCAAATACCTTTTTAATCTTCAAACCCAAGCTTGGTACAGAGATATCTAATGGTAAGATCTTTCTATGCATACTAACCTGGATGATCCCTCGGAAAGGTCAAGGGTCACAAGAGATCGACAAATGTGTGAAAAATGCCAATGTTTGATAAAATGTTCGTTTTGATTATAGTCATACACAAGATCCATAAGGGCTTTGCCATTCTTGTTTCAAATATGATAAGAGGATCTGCTGTGGTAATTATTTTCCAACAAATATGAATACAAATGTGATATTTTATTCAGACTGTTCGAAGCTGGATTAACCTGTGTGCGTAATGTTTCTCTCTGTTTCTTGTCTTTCCAGCAACTTGGGCTGAGCAAAACCTTGTACGCGAGAAAATGAAAAAACAGTGGGATGCCGCTGCCCCTGCTGCCAAGCCATGAAACATTCTGTGCCTTCCTAAGAAAACGCCATGAGAAAGCTTGCAAATGATATGTGGGACGTTCATTCACAACTGCATTTCATTGTACTTGTGACATGTGCTGCTTGTTCTTTCGCTTTCATATTTTGCATTAACTAATACAATTCTAATACCTCTTTTAACCAACTGTGCCTCTTTGTTTTTGCAGACTATATACAACATGTATGCTGACAGAGTGCACTTTTCTCTCGTAACCCCTTCGCTGCCAGTGATCATGAGTGGAATCTTGAAAAGCATCAGAGACTGTAAGACTAATAATCATTCTGTGTAAGAATGGCAGAGATAAATGAGGGCAGCAAGAGGCACAGATGCTTATGAGCCCCTGCTACTGCACTGCAGGGGCTCATGAAGATCCATGCCTCTTGCAGTGTTATCGGTATGGGTATTTGCCAAACTCCAGGGGTGGAGGTCAAGGGGTTAACCCCTTGACTGCCGAATAAAGGCACACTCGATCCAGTGGCAAGAGAGATAGACTCTCATGAGCCCCTGCAGTTGCGGGGGCCCATGAGGATCTATGCCTCTTGCTGACACCACTTGGATCCATGTTCCTTTGGCAACTTCATCGAGGTCTTTGGCGCTGAATTAACCAAGACTGCAGGAACACAATCTGCATCAATTGGCAGCAAAGGGTTAACATTAAGTGTGCCTCATTGTATATGGCATTCAGGTTGTGGTCTTGAATTTCACTTTGCCATTTTTGGCTACATTGTATTTGTTATTAGCGTAGAGTTTTCTGATACCCAAGTGTTGCATTGCTCTGTTCATAGGTTGACAGCTAATTATCGAGTTAGCAAGAGGTCCTTGGGCCGATGTCAGTGTGTGCACTGCTGGGCGCTGGTCATCGGTGGTCTAGTTGGCCTGAGCACCTTTTTCTTACTGAGTACATGTAGAGAAGAACCCAACGGAAAAAAGAAACACACTTAGAAAAGGCAGTTACAACACAATACAATTGTGTATTGTGTTGTAACTGTCTTTTCTAAGCGTTTTTTTTTTTTTCTCCATTGGATATTTCTCTGCATTTTACATGCTTGGCAGTCACCATTTTGGTTTGGATTGAGTACGTGTAGATACGTATGTTTACATGGACTCTTTCATTGAGAGTTAGTCCTTTGTATTAACCTTTTGATTCTCAGTAGCACTTTTTTGTGGAGCTGCGACAAAAAGCGCAACTGACAGCTTAAAGGTTAATGACAAAAGAGAAGAAGGTTATTATGTCAGCTAATAAATGCTGTTAGAGAAATTGGTGAGGAAGTGATTGTGTGACTTTTCTTTACACACCATAATAACTTCAGTGATCTACATCTTTCATTCGTCAGGCGTTGATGGAACTTTATTCATTTTTGAAACTTTATTCATTGTTGAATATACATGTTCATGGATACTTTTATCCCAGTGTTACATGTAATTTACTGTCTAAACAGTATTAACTTTTACATATCACCAAAAAGAATGGGTGTAACATTTGTATTGTGTGTATTTGGCCTTATATAATTGTCTTTGTATGTGTGCCGTGTTTATTTTTCTTTTATCTGTCCAGTAACTTTTACAATATTTCTGTCACAGCGAAAGAAACAAATAAAGAAATTATCAGCATTTCAATGCATGTCAGTGTTTGTTCGGCTTACATATAGTCACATTGCCGATTGGTCCCCCCCCTCCTTTTGATCTGCTATCATTATGAATATCGATTCAAGAGAGGTAATCAGTGTGATTGGCAAGAACTTGCAGGCCCGGTCAGATGAGTTGTGCAAGTGAGGGTGGGAATGCCTTGGGGGAGGGGAGGGGATGGGGGTGTACTTCTACTCGGTGGCCACAAATTTAAACGACAATCGGTAGAGGGCTTCCTCATTTCTACCCTGGCCAAGAAATCAGGGGTGAGGGGTAAAGGTATCCAGGACCTGCCTGCCGCGTTGGCAAAAAACAATTTTTCAGCTTGGGGTTGGGGGAGGGGGGGGGGGGGGACGTTCCAGATGGAAAAGTATTTTAGGGGAGTTTTAATCGGTGAGATAAGCAATTGTTTTTACAACTTGGAAAGCGCCTGAATTTACTCCAAACTGAACTGCTGGATCACTGACTACTTAGGCCGCTCCAAGTGGAGCAAAGGCCATCCACGATACTTCGCTGGCGAGCTCGAGTCCGGAGTGTTTAACACTTGATGTAAGAGTTGGAAAAATAGCCCACCCAGAAGCACAGGCCGGGCGCTCAACGGTGAATCGCGTTACAGTTTCCTCAGTCTCGACCAGTTGGATGTTCAAGGCAAGGTGATTGACTTCTGAAGTGTTTGACGGCCAAGACTAACCTGTCACTGGTGAAAATTACCGTTCAGCCATGACTGGCCGCATGCTACAACTATTTGTATCTTGCTAAATACCGCATATACTGATATACGAAACAACTAGCAGCTCTACTGACAATTAGTCGTGGGCGTGATTTTCAAATTTATGTGTGCGTGGTCTGTGACTTTGGACCTTACGACCTGAGGCCCTTACGGTCCAAAATCACATGAGCACACATGATTCATTTAAAATATTATTATTATTTTTATTATTATTATTTATTAATTATTATTTTCATCACCATCAGGCAAATGGCGGGAGCAGGAGGTGCTGAGACAACGCAGTCAGAGGCTTTGGGACGAGTACTTCAAATCTCTGACCAAATTCGCCGTCAACTGGGATCGCAGCAAGATGCGCCTGCCGCCTCCACCCAGTCAGCTCACGTCCAAACCCAAACCCAAGCCCAGGCCCAAACTCAGCCGAAAGCAAGCGAAACCTGAGCCTGTCTTTGAAGAGGTTGTGTTCAAGACACCTCCCCTGACTCCTCCGCCCAAAGCACCGTCGCCTGCCAAGCTTCCAGCGACATTTGAAAAAGACGATGAGTTTTGGAACTTTTACGAGCAAAGTGTACCAACGTGAGAAATACTCAGTCGTAACACTATACGAAGTAACCCCTCCGAGGTGTGTTTCCATATATAGCTACGCGATCGCGGCGCGGTAAGCGACTCACACGACCGTGCGTGACCCAAAAATAGCTGTGTAGCAGGCGGAAGATTGCCTCGGGTGTTTTCATACAACAGTACCGTTTTGTTATCACATACTAAAAACCATGCTCCCTTCACAGCAAAACTACGGCTGATTTGCCAATTAATCAATCCATAGGGCAATACAGTTTTGTCGCGCCGCTTCGTGTTCGCCTGTGGCACCGCAATCGCACCTCGCATATTGATATGGAAACACTCATTCTTTGTTTCTATGTTCTCGATTCATGTCGCTGTCGCGACCACTTTCGCGTCGCAGTCTGTGCGCCACAATAAGAAAACACCCCTCAAAACAGAGGCCATACTCGCCAGCTGAACTGGCAGAGGCCATTTACACACTTGCAATCCAAGCTGAGCTCGAACCTTCATTGTTGAATTTGGGTTATCTTCTAGCACATTCACTCCAAAATATGAAGATATCTTTATTTTGACGTCATATATTCTGAGAAATTGGGCATCCTAGTGGCACCTGAGGTGCAGACTGAAATATGAGTCAGGGGAGCTGGGTGGCCGCTCGGTGGCAGAACGGTCGACTCTCGTCCAAAAGGGCGTGGGTTCGAGCTGGGGTCAAATTTGCACCGGGCCTCTTTTCGGTGCCCCGTCTTTAAATAACTTTACATTCGTGGTGGACAAAAGACTTTCAGCCCTAAACGTTTAACATTTTAAAAATCCGAGTCGCCTCGTACCCGACTCCGCTGTTCACAACGCCAAAATTACTCTCATGCCGGATCGACCCGCTTTCGAAGGTTGATCTCTCGGTCTCACTCGTCAAATCGACTGACCGCCGCGATCACTTGAGCAGACGTCAAATTGACCGCGGATTGATCAGACCTTGCACCCAATGCGCAAAAGGTCATCGGACCGACGTCGGCCGCCGTTGGCCCAATGGCCTTTTGTGCATCTGGCATGATTCTCCCGTCATGCCAAACTGTCGCGCCAAAGTGACCCGTGGGTTGATCTAGCTTACACCAAAGGGCTTACCCGGGCTGTCTGAGATCAATCCTTTTTCACTGGCCAAGGAATAGTGAAGACACCCAGCTTGACGTTTTAATCATGCAATTGCAGCCATGTTAGATGACCTAAGTTGTATTTTTTGGTTACTTTTTTACTTTGTTTGTGTACGATTTTCATTATTTTTTCTTATTTTGACAATGCAGACAGTTTCACCAAAAAAGTCAATAAAAAAATAAAAATGAACGACGCAAGAGTTTTGTTTTCGTGTGTGTGTGTGTGTGTGTGTGTGTGTGTGCGTACACCAAATGACTAAAATGGGTTACTTTCTTTACCATCCTTATGCAATCTGGGTCTGTGTAAAATTCTGGGTGGCCAGATCAGACACCCATTTTTTCTGAGGGTTGTTTCTGTATTATCTTTCATTCAAAATTCAGAAAAAAATATCACAATACGATGTCCCCATTTTAACAGATTTACTTCATCGTTGTGTTTCAGGGATGCCCTGGGCCTGTGTGTGGACACGGAAGCGGCCGGAGTGTTTTCAGATCAATTTGATTGGTCCAACACCGATGAACGGAGTTGCTTCCCTTGCTTAAACGTCTTTCGTCTCCAACGGACACACCGGTCATTCTCTCGCATTTGCAGAGGTACTTTATGCAATATTTCTTAGTTAAGAGCACGCCCAAATGTACTTGTTCAGTGCAGTTATTTAACTGAGAGATGCCTCCAATCCCCGTACCCGTTTGGCCCAGAAAAATAAGGCGTCTGCTTTCAAACGTGTCTTCGGCCTCTCGGCCGCTCCGGCCGGGCCTGACCGTTGAGTCTTGTAGTAAATGATAATAGAACCCCACGATTTTAACAAAAGCTTTCTTCTTCAATGAAAGGAATTCGTTCAATAACCCCATTACAAGGTCAATCTGCCACGCGATTTTGTTTCTTCTTTCTTTTTTTTCTGACGTGTTAACTTGCCACATGCATGCACAGTATCAGTTGACTTTTTTTTTAAAAAACAAAAATGGCGCCAGATTTCAATCCTCGTTCGCAAAACTGCCTCGCGATTCGAAGAACGAACGTCCACAAACAGGTCTTTAGGAATGTGCAACCGAAGTATCGCTTTTTACTGTATTGCCAGTTTTTAGTTCTCAGGGTCACCCTGGTCAGCCCCACAGGGTGGGTTTTTCTCTCAATTCTGGGGCATGCATGTGTTTCTGTCTACCCTTTGTCCATTCACCTGTATAAATTTGCCTTTTTAAAACTCTCCCTACTGTCTGCACTGCCTGTAGCTCTTGATATTGGATGTGTGTTGCTAAATGGTCTTAGCTTTATGTCTTGGCCCCATGTGTTAGGTTTATTTAACTCATTCTACCCCAGACACACCACGGCAGGATAAGGATCCACCATGATAGTTCAAGGGAGATGCCAGAATAGCTTGGCGCCCGTAGGCGCCAAGCTATTCTGGCATCACCCTTGAACTATCATGGTCGATCTGTGCCCTGCACTGCAATGCAGTCTTGAGAGGACAGGGGCAAAATTTAAGGATTTTGGTGTTGGGGTAGAATGAGTTAACGTATTTGACCGGCAGGCGACATACATGGCAATGTTCTGTTTAGGTGGGTTTTTTTCACAAGCAGTGCAGGCACGTCCTGAGAAAGCCTAGTGGCTGTCGGGACGTTAAGCAATGTACAATCAATCTGATTCAAAATGTCAGTTGGTTTACATGGTTGTATTGGACATGTTCTCAGCAACACCATTTTGGTCACACCGGCTCAGGACTTTCTGGCACACACCCAGCGCCGGATGGCAGCAGGATGTCCAAACCCATCGGGATCTATGCTGCAGAATCATGGCCCCCCAGCCTCTGCCACAGAGGGTGCGTCTGGTAGGAGGGTGCATGGACGGCAGCGGAATGCTCCCAATTACAAACTGGTAAGTAAAGTGATTCTATGATCATCTTCATTTTATTGGCTGGCGTGCGTGCGAAGCAAAAGTGAGTTTATGTTCTGGGCCACTGGTCGTCCGTCCGTCGTCCATGGTAAACTTTAACTCATTCTACCCCAACACCAAAATCCTTAAATTTTGCCCCTGTCCTCTCAAGACCGCATTGCAGCGCAGGACACAGATCGACCATGATAGTTCAAGGGTGATGCCAGAATAGCTTGGCGCCCGTAGGCGCCAAGCTGTTCTGGCATCACCTTTGAACTATCATGGTCGATCCTTATCCCAGGGTGGGATTCTTCCGCGTTTCCGCACATTTCCGTGGAAATTCTTTCACAATTCCGCTGAAGCATATTTATTTTCCGCGTCTAATAACAACGAAAAAGACGAAAAAAAAAAAAAAAATCTTCTTAAATGGCAAAAAAAATCTCAAATGGGTTGGATTTGTATGTAGTTTGGTTCACTATCGCCCGACACTTCCGGTAGCTTTAGGTCGCAGTGGAAAATGGCGGTGAAAAAGGATATTGTCCAAGACAGAGTGCCGTTTAGTGTGCATCTGAACATAAACTGGTACGCACATTCCATTTTTATACTGCAGATCAGGAGTGTCATAACAAAGTCCATTTTCGGGTGTGTTTGGTCTCGCTCCCCCTGTCGGTTTTTGGATACTTTGGCGAACGGTGGACACGCGTGCCTATCCCCCCCCCCCCCCCCCCCCCCCTGTCGTTTGATTTTTCGGCCGCTGAAAATGAAGGACATGAACCCCCCCCCCCCCCCCCCCCCCCACCAATGTCGTTTGATTTTCCGCGTTTTCTTTCTTACTAGAATCCCACCCCTGTTATCCTGCTGTGGTGTGTCTGGGGGTAGAATGAGTTAACGGTGGCATTTTCTTGGAGACTATTCAAGCCACATTCTTCAAGCTTGGCCCAAGGATACTTTGTGGCAAGACCTTTTTAAACATGCCAATTTGAGTGACCTCTCTCAAAGGTCACGCAGGGTTGACAAATGTGTGAAAACTGCTTGCATTTTCAGAAAACGTGGATTTTGACTGCTGCAGAAGCCAGCCCTCGTCACCGAGGTCACACATGTAAATCGGTCATACACGGGATTACTCTTTTTATTCTTGTGCAAGGCCCCTTTAAACCAAAATTGGGCTGTTTCTGTTTCTAATGCAGCTTTGGTTTTAATCTTTCTTTCTTTCTTTCTCCAGTTGGCAAATGGCGCCTGGGATGGACCCGAGACTGAGAGCAGTGCCAGCGCATCGCAATACGAGGGCAGTGATGACGAGGAGTTTGTTCCTGGCTCGAGCTCACCGGATTCAGAGGGTGTGTCGGCATCAATTGCTGGGATCTCGGACATAGACAGTATTGTATCGACTATGTTAGATTTCATCAAAGTGGCAGGTTCGGGGTGGCCAGGTGTTGGTGACGCTAGTACCAGCAAGGTGCAGTGTGCGTTAGGGGGTGGCAATGAGAATGTGGATAGGCAGGAGGAACATGATGCTGGAAAGAGTGGGGAAAGAGCACTTACAGAAGAAACAGGTGTGCACGTGTCGCAGAGAGGGAAAGGAAAGTACAAATGGGACAAGAAACATGCATGCAAATTGTGTGGCAAGCTTGTCTTGAAAATGAGCACGCACTTACAAGATGTCCATGCAGATGAGGCAGACGTTGCTAAAATTTTGTCGATGAAAAAAGGGACCAAGCAGAGACGTCGAGCATGGATCAGACTACAAGATGAGGGTGATTACATGCATAACGTTGCTGTTCTTGAAAACAAATCCGGATGTTTGATTCCTAAGTATCGCACCAAAACTAGTAAGGTAGACGACCTTCTCGCCTGTAGCCATTGCAAAGGGCTCTATCAAAAAAAGCTGATCTCTGTACACTCAAAACGTTGCTGTCAGAAGCCAGGAGGGTTTCAGATCACTCGGCGAGGGGACGCCGCTCGCCGTGGTCGGCTCATGCTTCCAATACCCTTAGACGTTGAATTTTCCTTCTACCACAAGGTCTTGGCTACCCAGAGAGATGATGAGATAAGCCGTCTCATCAGAACTGACCCCTTGCTTCTTGAGTATGGAAAGAGATTATTTGACCGCAGGGACATTGAAGAACACACGGCTGGACAAATCAGCTCCAGGATGCGGGAGTTAGGGAGACTGTTAAAGATTATCAGAGTGAGGTCAGAAATGAAAATCGCAAGTTTAAATGCTGTGATCAATTCAGCTAGCTTTGATCATGTTGACCTGGCTGTAAAAGAGCTAGCAGATTTTGATGAGGACACACATCAGTTCAAAAAAGGCAATCTCGCAATGCGCATAGGCCATGCTTTGAAAAAGTGTTCACAGATCAAACAGTCACAGGCATCCAAACAGCTTGGACAGGGTTCAGACGACAGGTGGCGACAGGAGCTCTCTGAGGCGCAGCGGTTTGACTCTGTCTTCAACGGGGACTGGTATGATTGTGTGTCCGCTACAGCAGCCCAGTCGGTCGGGAAAATGACCATGAACAAACCCAAGCTGATCCCATCATGTGAAGATGTGAGGAAGGTCCAACAGCTTCTTGAGACAAGGATGGTTTCGGAAGATTATCCGACAGTGGTTAAAGCAACTCTTTGTGCTGTATCACTTTTCAACCGAAAACGAGGGGGAGAAGTTCAGAGAATGAAGGTGTCAGACTTCCAGAATGCTAAGATTGGATCGATCACCAATCAAGATATCTTGAAAGGTCTCACAGAGGTTGAGAAGAAAATGGTGAATCATTTTCAGCGAGTGGAAATCAGAGGCAAGTTTAATAGGAGTGTTCCTGTTTTGCTGACGAAGAAGATGATGACAACTGTGGACAGAATCCTTCAAATGAGGCAATCGGTGCCAGCTCTCGCTGATTCCCAGTACATCTTTGCCACACCTTCTGGTCAGAGGCCTTACAGAGGCCATGATGTTCTGAAGGCCCATGCCCTAGAAGCAGGGGTGTCATACCCAGCCATGTTCACATTTCAGTTGCGGAAGCAGGTTGCAACTTTGGCTCAGTCAATGGCCATCTCGGAGTTAGACCAGGATCAGCTGGCAGATTTCCTTGGCCATGATATTCGGATACATCGCCATATCTACCGCCAACCTCAAGACGTCCTTCAAAAGGCAAAAGTGGCAAAGATTCTTCTGTCAGTTAACAATGGGATGACAGATTTTGAGAGTTGCATTAGAGCTGAGCTGGGCGATGATGAAGAGATTGACTTTGACAATGAAGACGCATCAGAAACTGGCAGAGAGGTCTCGGGGGGAACAGCACCTGTGAATGAAGCAAGTAGCAAGTCAGCAACACAGGAATCGATGAGCATGACGGAGAAAAGACGTCCAGAGCCTGATGACAATCTAGATAGTTTTGATGATGACAGTACTGCGTCAGCTCCTGTTCGAAAGAAAGCTAGATTTACAAGAAAACCATGGGGGGAAGCTGAAGAGAAAGCTGTTCAAACTCGTTTCAAGACACACCTCGTCATGAACAAACTTCCTGGAAAGGCCGAGATACAGTATGCAATGGCGCTGGAACCTGCACTTAGACATAGGCGCTGGACAAACATTAAGGATTACGTCCGCAACAGACTGAAAAAGTTACAAAAGAAATGAATTGAGCCGCCACTCGCGGCATTTTCGATTTCATACAGATTTATTACATCAGTGTTATTATTGGGGTGGTTTCAGCATGTATAGCCTGCTTTTTTTTTTTTTTTTTTTTTATCTGATGGACGCCTGGATCATTTGTGACCCTCTCTCTCACAAAATCAGTCTTAAGAACTCGCATTTTGGATGTTTTGACATATATACATTTATGAAAACTACAGTGTTTGCTGATTACTGTGATATATGACTGTATGCTGTAGTGCAAAAATTGTAAAAGCTGTTCTTAAGTGTTTAAAGTTGTTAAAGCCTCCGGCGGCCATTTTGAGAAAACAGCCTGTGAAGTTTCTGTGTGCAGCATAATTGGGGCCAAGGGCAGACTTTTAAAATCATTTTTTACCTATTTAATGGCATTTTTCATGATAAAGATTTTAACCATACGATACTTTGGTGTATGTAGAATACATTTCTCCCAAAAAGTGGAAATGCCCCAGATTGACCCCCCCACCACATATTATTGCGTGTAGTGCTGATTGGCTCGCTGCGAGTTAAGACTGGTTTCGTGAGAAAGGGTCACATTTTGTATACTGTATAACCATTGGATTTGCAAAACGAAACAGCTGGCTGGGGACAAAAGACAATATAATAAGATAAGAAAACCATTGACAATGTAAAAATTGATTACAAGAGTGTTATGGGGGGGGGGGGGGGGGGGGGGGCGGATCATTTTGTAATATACTGCATGCCATTTTAAAAACTGCAAATGAAAGAATGGTTGGTTGTACTGCCATACCATTTTGCAAATGAAAGAATGGCTGGTTGTTTGTTGGAGACGAAAGACGTTAAATAAAGGCTGAAGTTTCAAGTGATTTCTTATGTTGTCAGTTAATTAATTAATGTCAGTGTTCTGTTCTGTCATTTTAACTCGTTCTACCCCAAGATCGGAATCCCCAAATGTTGACGTCGTCTTCAGAAGACTGCGTTGCAGTGCAGGACACAGATCCACCATGATAGTTCAAGGGTGATGCCAGAATAGCTTGGCGCCCATAGGCGCCAAGCTATTCTGGCATCACCCTTGAACTATCATGGTGGATCTTTATTTTGCTGTGGTGTGTCTGGGGTAGAATAAGTTGAGCCCAATGTTGAAGTCGTCTTCAGAAGACTGCGTTGCAGTGCAGGACACGGATCCACCATGATGGTTCAAGGGTGATGCCAGAATAGCTTGGCGCCCATAGGCACCAAGCTATTCTGGCATCACCCTTGAACTATCATGGTGGATCTTTATTTTGCTGTGGTGTGTCTGGGGTAGAATAAGTTAAGCCCAAATGTTGAAGTCGTCTTCAGAAGACTGCGTTGCAGTGCAGGACACAGATCCACCACGATAGTTCAAGGGTGATGCCAGAATAGCTTGGTGCCCATAGGCGCCAAGCTATTCTGGCATCACCCTTGAACTATCGTGGTGGATCTTAAATTTTGCTGGGGTAGAATAAGTTAAGTGTTCGTTTCTTCGTCTGGGTCTTTTTCTATCTTTGATATTTTTCCACACTTTTTGACCCGCATCATAGTCATACTGAGGCTAATAGCTTCAAATCTGTTCACTGCCATAATTCTATGCAAGCTACATTACAGTGGGGGCTTGGAAGAGCATCACCCTGGAAGAGCTCTTCCAAGCCCAGGTGGGAGGCAGATTTGCAGCCTTGGCTACTTTGGACTGCGACGTAGACACACTTGCTGGAAATATAAAAGAGGTGTTACTTTCTACAGCAGAAGAAGTGCTGGGGAAGCAGAGGAAGCGCAAACAGCCCTGGGTCACCGATGACATCCTCGATCTCTGTGATGAGAGGAGAGCCTGGAAGAAAAAGAGAGGCCAAGACCTCACATCAGCAAACAAGTACAGACTTGTCAACAAGAAGATCAGGAAGAGGATGAAAGAAGCCAAAGAAGATTGGATTGAAGACCAGTGTTGTAGCGTGGAAGAGGGCATGGCAAACGGCAACAGCAAGAAGGCTTATGAAACGCTAAGGACCCTCACCAAGACTCAACAGCGAACAGCCACAGTCATCGAAGACAGCAGCGGCCAACTCCTTACGGAAAACACTGCTGTACTAAACAGATGGACTGAGTACTGCCGAGACTTGTATAACTACAAGGCTGAGCCAGACACCAGCATCCTCCAAAACAACCAGGCTGGGGCCAGGAAGGCTGAAGACCTGCCAGTGTTAGCTGAAGAGGTGGAAGCAGCCGTACGCGGCCTGAAGGGAGGAAAGTCTCCAGGTATAGACAACGTACCTGCTGAACTGTTGAAACATGGAGGAGAAGTAACAACGAAGGTCCTCACTACACTCTGTCAAAAGATCTGGGAGCAAAAGAAATGGCCAGTAGAATGGACACAGTCTCTAGTGATCCCGCTCCCCAAGAAAGGAAACCTGAAACAGTGCCAGAACTACAGAACTATCAGTCTGATAAGTCACCCTAGCAAAGTAATGCTTAGAATCATTCTCAACCGCCTCAAAACTTTCGCCGAGGAACTGCTGGCAGAAGAACAGGCTGGCTTCAGAGTTGGAAGAAGCACTGTAGAGCAGATTTTCAACTGCCGCGTCCTGATCGAGAAACATCTGCAGCATCAGCGCGAACTCTACCACAACTTCATTGATTTCAGGAAAGCATTTGATCGCGTCGGGCACGACGGACTCTGGCAAGTCATGAGATCGTTCAACATAGAGGAGGGACTGATCCAAATGATAGAAGCGCTTTACAAGAACGCCTGCAGCGCGGTTCTACTTAACAATCAGTCAGGCGAGTTCTTCAGGACGACGATCGGTGTCCGTCAAGGATGCCTGCTCTCTCCTGTCCTTTTCAACATATTCCTGGAGAAGATCATGCAGGAAACCCTCCACGACCACCATACTTCAATCTCTATTGGTGGCAGATCCCTGTGCAATCTTCGATTCGCAGACGACATTGACCTCATGGCAGGCAGCAATAGTGAGCTCCAAAACCTGACAGACAAACTTTCAAGTAGCGCAGGGTCTTATGGCATGGAGATCAGTACGGATAAAAGCAAAGTGATGATCAACACCACAAGCGACAGCAGCAGCAATATTCACATGAATGGCCAGAAGTTAGAAGAGGTCAATAGCTTCAAGTACTTGGGAGCCACCCTGTCCAAAGACGGTAGTTGCATAGCAGAGATCCGTATCAGGATAGGTACAGCAACATCCGCAATGGCCAGGCTGGACAGGATATGGCGAAGTAACTCCATCAGCTTCACCATCAAGTACAGGCTTTACAAGTCCCTCGTAGTGTCTATTCTACTCTACGGCTGTGAGACTTGGACACTGCTTGCAGACTCAGAAAAGAAAATCCAGGCCTTTGAGAACAAGTGCCTGAGGAAGTTGCTCCGCATCTCGTACCGCGAGCACAAGACCAACGAATATGTACGGAGCATCGTCACTTCCCTGGTGGGCCCACATGAACCCCTTCTGGCAACTGTGAAACGGCGCAAGCTTGCTTGGTTTGGCCACGTGACCCGACACAACACCTTGTCCAAGACTATCCTCCAAGGCACTCTCGAAGGAAGTCGTCGGCGAGGTCGTCAGAGAAAGAGTTGGGTCGCAAACATAAAAGAATGGACCGAACTCGAGATGCCAGACTTGCTTGCCACCGCCCAAAATAGAACTCAGTGGAGAGCACTGTCTGTTGCTGCTGCCTTTCAGTCCCCCCAACGCCCAGTTCGGGCAAGGGACTGATGATGATGATGATGATACATTACAGTACTTACAGATGAGGACATAGACCAATGGCTTTAGTTCAAGGGTGGTGCCACAATAGCTTGGCGCCTATACACCAAGCTATTCTGGCACTAACCCTTGGACTATTTCAGTTACACTAGTTGCACACACTGGTGTATTCCGAATGATAAGGGTTAATATTCAAAATGCTCTGTTGCTGTTTGTCTGAAACTCCAGAGTACCCCAAAACACACAAAAAAAAGTCCTTTAATTTCCAGAATACATTATGTTGATTCTCACATCAATGCCATGATAAACTGTTTTGCTTCAAAAGGACAAAACGCAGCAATGTTTAAACGATTTCCTCTGTAAAAATCATAATCGAAAGGTTTCGGGCCAGTGTTTATTGAATTTTGCACCATACTATGTAAAGAATGTTAAAGCACACATACACATTTAAGTTGGGAAAAAAAATTAATGTGAAAAAGAAGTATTCCATGAACTTGACCTTATTACAGACGCCTACTGTTGTGAAGACACCCATTTTGACTGTAATGCCAGTTTCATTTGTGTGAGAGAGACACCCACCCACTTTATTGGCAGAAACCCATTTTTTTCGGCATCTAGTGGCTCTGTTTCTAGAAAATGTCTATTTTATTTTAAGTTATAGAGCTTAGTTATAATGTGAGTTCTAAACATTGGCATCAATTCCAGAGCCCTAGAATAAATAGAAATATGGGAACCCATTTTCACATGAAATGCTAGGTAACCCACTCTGATGGTTGCGTCTCCCTGTGTGTGTGTGTGTGCGTGCGTGCGTGCATGCGTGTAAGAAAACAAAACGTTATACGTTTTGGGCTTTAAACAGTGCTAGTAGAAAGAGAACTGCTACTACATTTGCCAACACAAAGGTGATTTAAAAGACAGAGAAATAAAATGGGTCCTGAACGATGACGCCGCCCGGACTTCGTTGACTCTTTGTTCGGTCTACATAACAGTTGTAGTACTGAGTTAGTGCGGTGGCCGGTTGCGCACGTGATGGCACACGGTGTTAGCATTCAGTATAAGCTCGACCGACAGGCCCCTATGATCTGTTGTTGCTGAATATTTCTGACGCCCCAAATGACGGCAACTCAGTCTCGTATCCTCTTGCAAAATGGCTCAACTGTGAACTGTGATTTAGTAATTCTCTTAGACAGCTAAAAATACCCCTCTTTGTGAAAATGAAAAAGTAAACGAACCGAGCAACATATTATATTACAGTATGATATGCAGGCTTATGAACCGAATCAGTTTTAACATGAAATACAGAAAACGGTTAATAGTGCAGATCCAAAATAATATTTAGCTTGTTTACACTTAGATCTTTGTTTTAGGCAAAGGAAATCGTAATTGCTCAGCGCGAGACTGCAGCAACTTATGTTTTTGGTGGCGCATTTGTCGACATTTGATAGTTGTCTCCCTGGTTGAAACATCACCGGAAACTGATGACGATATGATGAGAAGAAACGGAGAAGCAACTGCAATGGTAATAATTTGATTAATATTTCTGATAAAATTCGCAAATATGAAATAGTGTGTAACAGTGTTTGTATGACTTCTTTCAGCTTTTCGATCAGAACAATCGGCAACCCAAGCATAACGTGCCTTCACTAGATCTAAACTACCAAAGAAAATCCAGACCAAAGAGGGGACTGCCAAGCGTGTACAATGCAGAGAAGCGGAACCAAACAAAGAAGGAAGAAACAACCGTTTAGACAGACAGTAACGACGCAATTTATTAATGTTTCGAGTTAAAACCCTCTTATTTTCAAAACAGACAAGTACACGACTTACAACTTATCTTTTCTGACGAGGAAGATGCAACTGAAGGTATGACGCGAAGCAGTCTAGTTTCATCTATTGTTTCACGTTATATCTTCAGTTTCGTCGTCCTCATTAGAAAAGTTGTAAATTGTGTACTTGTTTGTATGTCTATTTTGAAAAAGGGGTTTAACCCAAAATATTAATAAATTGTGTTGTAACTGACCTTTCTAAGCGTTTTTCTTCTTTGTTGGGTTCTTCTCTGTCGGCACTGGAAACTTCCACTAACTCCCTCTCCATTCTGATTTTGCGGTCTGTTTTTAACCCGTTTTTAATGACAACACCCCCACAGTATTTCACATCTTTTACTGAATCCACTAAATTCTTTAACCCTCCTCCCAGCAAAAAAAAAAAAAAATCTTAAACACTGACCACTAAGAGGGGGGAGGGGGGGGGGGGGTGTGTGTAGGATGACGGATCTCACGATTTATTTTTCGATTCACGAATCCCAAGTTTCAGGACGGAAGGAGACGATGAAGAAAGAAGGCACCGCTTTCATAGAAGAACCCACGGGGGCCGGAAAGAAACTCGCTTAGAACAGACAGTTACAGCACAATTTATTAATATTTCGGGTGAATATCCTTCTTTAAAATAGACAAACAAGTACAGAGATCAGTCGCTACGTATCTTATCGCAGAAGTAATGTGGCAAGGAGAAATATTAATAAATTGTGTTGTAACTGTCACTTTTAAGCGTGTTTCTTTCTCCGTTGGGTTCTTCTCTGCATTTTAGACGCTTGGCAGCTCCCTTTTTGGTCTGGACCGCTTTCATAATCTCCCAGTGTGCAAAGGCCATGGGGCCGATGTCGGCCCAATGGCTTTTTATGCATTGGGCTCTTTCTCTGGCGGAAAATTCTAACAACCGGTGTGTGTGTGTGGGGGGGGGGGGGGAGAGAGAGAGAGCAGTAGGCTAGGATTAGATGCTGATGGTGAACGGAGGACATCTTTCACTACGTTCTGTGCTGGCTCTAAGTGTGGTAGCAGATTTTCACGTTTCACGAAATAACCAGCACGTTTTCACTGGTGACGAACCTATTTTTGAGTTTCACCTTACACGATAAGCTCTTTTTTTTTTCAAAGAACACGAGGATGAAATAATTGCAATCCCGAATCAGGAGAACCGAAAAAACACTAATCACGCATCACAATATTAGGGCACACCTCACTGCACAACTTCCTGACAAAGCGGTCAGGTGAAATGAGTCTGAACGCTTAGCCATTAAAAATAAACATCAACAATAAACAAAAATAAAAATGTCTTTTTCACAGACGGTGGATCGTTTTTGAAAGACGGACATCCTTTCAAAGATGGCGTCACCCGAAGGGGCACCCGTCCCTCTTCGTAAGTGGTCGTCGCTTCTTTATCACAGCACTCTCACGCCTCCCAAGCACTCACCAGGTAGCACTCCCACAGAGCAGTGCTACAGAGCACGGATCAGTCCAGCAGGATCAGGTGGGTGTCGGAGGACCCCTTCAGAAAGCCCAGACTTGTGCCATTCCAACCTTAGTTCACCTGGTACGTTTTTCGTGATATATACCCCAGCATTTAATAGACATTGGTCGTCGCAAACCGCCTGTAGTAAAAGCGCCCAGGAAAATGCTCGTTGGTTAAAAAATAATACATATCGGGCGTGCGAGAATTCACTCGAAGAAACCGTCTTGACCCATTTAACCCTAAGGCCGCATTTCCCAAGTTTAGAGGTGTCACCCAACGACCATGTAGCAGCTGCAGATGGATCGACCATGATAATTCTGGGGTAGTGCCAGATTAGCTTGGCGCCGTTAGGCGCCAAGCTAATCTGGCACTACCCTTGAATTATCATGGTCAATCTATTGCCTGCTATAAGGCCTCGGGGCCAAATTGGTTAAGGTATTACCAGAACAGTAGTTACACGGGCACCATTGGCTTTTGGATGACTGGGGGGAGGGAGCTCACGAGAATCGGTGTCTCTTGCTTGTCTCAGACGCGTTTATGTTCAGGTGAAGAGAGAACTCATGGCGTTCAGTGTACGATAATCTTGAGTTAATCGATCTATAAGGTGACAACATTCTGTAAGAGAACGCATCCTCGTACAAAGTTAACATCAAAATTATTATGACGATGTGTTCACCTGTATGGCGCGCTATCATGGGGAGCAGCAATAGGAAAGTGATGTGAAGATGTAGGGAACACTGAAAGTCAAGATCGTCTTTATTGTTATATAAATACATTTTTGACCTCTTCACTGCTACTGACGACATGACACCGGCGGAAAAGACAGGTAAATACGCGTCTTTTCCGACCAGCGGTATCGACCGTAGCAGTTATGTGGTTAATACGTTGCTGCCGATTTTGCAGCTGCCCACTTGAGGGAATCTTACCGAAGCGACAACCAGCAAACGTCTGTATCTGCTGACGTACACAAGCGGCTGAAAGAACTACAAGCATTACCGTTCAAATTCACCCTCGAACCGGGAGCAGTCGGTAGCCGCTTAGGGTCTGGAAGCAACCGGTTGGGGACTGGAGACAGCTTAAGAACAGGAGACAGTAAGCCAGCGAGCAGAAACAACCGACCAGGGTTCGCAGACAGCCAGTCGAACAACCATGAGCCACAGACTGGTTTCATCGGCCGTCTCACTGAAGACAACCGACCTTGGTCTGGAGACAGCTGGTCAGGTGTTGCAGGTCAGCAAGCAAGGACTGGGAACTACCAGTCCAACAACAGCCGACCGGAAACTGGCCAGCCAAACAGTCTGCCATGCATTGGAAACACCCAGGAGAGCACTGGAGGCATTCGCCCAGGATCTGGGGACAGTGTGTCAGGTGCTGCGTACAGGCAGCCAGGAACTGGACTTTACCAGCCACAAAATCAGCAAGGCGCCGGAACCAATCAGCCAGGGAGTAGAGAATACCGTCCTTGGTCTGGTAATGATTTTCAGATAGTCGTTCAAAGGCCGCCAGGAACTGGAAATAAGAATCAAAGCAGCCTGCCTGTCGTGGGCCGGACAGGGAGTGGGCACAATCAGTTGCAATCGCGACCAGTAACTGGCGCAAACATGGTAAAAGGAGGAGAGAACCGACCAATCTCTAAAGAGAACCGATCAACAAATGGAGAAAATGTGCCCATGGCAGGAGACAGCTGGCCAGTTACTGGTAAGAGCAAGTCTGCCAACCGACCAAAGACCGGAGACAACTGGCCAGGGGATGAAGAAAACCGACCCATAAATGGAGACAGCGGGCCAGTCATTGACATTAACCGAACAGACAACCGACCACTTACTGGACTGCTGCCGCCAATAACGGAGGCTGTGCGCCCTGGCTCTGAAAACAGCCGGCCCATAACTGGATCCAGTCCTGATCAAAACGCACCGTTCCTGGTCTCGACCCCGCAAGCCATGTTAGTAGGTCGCAAGTCGGAGACCTTCATCGGAGACAGGTACGCAGACAAGCCTCCGTCCAGAGAATACCTCCCGGGTGACGGTTTGCTTTGCGGACCGCCGCAGACTCCAGGAGGGTACCAGCTGGACCCAAACCTCGTCGGTATGAATACGCAGAACAACAACTTGCAGCTGGAAGTACGAAGTATCCGTCTGGGCTTCAACCCGCCCATCAAGTTCAGCAACATAGAGAAGCCGGCCCCCAAGAAGCCGCTGACACCGAAGAGCAAGCTGGGGGTCATGCCTCTCAAACAGAAGACGGCGGAGGAGCTGGCTGAAGAAGAGAAGAAGCGAAAGTTTAAAGTAAGAACAAGCTGTTTTTGTTATTATACGTCTTTAGTCACCAAGACAGGCAGTAACGCAGTTAACTCTTGCCAAAGAAGACTGACCTTGTCAATCCGCATTTTCTTGTAGTTGGAGAGGTAAAATACTATATATTTGGACTTATAAAGAGTATTATTACATTTTACAGGGTTCGAAACTAACGAGGGATGGGGGCGGAACGTCCCAGAAATCAGCGCTCCGCCTCATGCTCGGTTAAAGCTGGGGCCACATCCGCCCCGTCAAAATTTCTACAGTCTGTTAGATTACAACCTTTTCCTTGCTGCTTTACTATCGTTTTCTGGGCGCTTTTTTTCTGTTTTGTTTTCTCTCCACCACGGGCTCAGATTGGATTGTAATAACGAACGTTTCTCAAAACTTACGTTTAAAATAGGACCGAACCGAAAGAAGACCAAGGGAAGCTACTCGGGAAATATATATATGACGTCATTCCTTTTCCTGGAAGCCGGCAAGTTTGAGCGCAAAAGATCTTGAAATTTCCACCATGTGGCTTTATTTAACTGATGCTGACAAGATGGAGGCAAAAATTACAGTAATTTACAGTTTGACACGATGGGCCCTAAGTTTTGCTCCTCCGCCCCAGCATTTGCTGTGACTGGAGCCCAGATAGACAGTATTCTTTTTTGTAAATTTAGTCAGGGATAATTGTAAGGTATAACTATAAGTAAACACTTTTTTCTCAAGGGAGTGCATCAAAACTCTCTTCTCCTATTGTTGGAAATTTTGATTCACGAGCACTGCAAACACACTATACATGAACTTAGGAATACACCGTATTCAGCACAATGTTTTAGTCAGTGAACCTAATAGTGACCAAAGAATGCACTGTCATCATCAGCTGGATAAATCATTGCATTAACCCTTTTAGCCCCAAGGTCCCATTTCTCAAATTTGGGAGGTGTTGCCTAATGACTATGTACCAGTTGCAGGGGATGGATTGACCATGATAATTCAAGGGTAGTGCCAGATTAGCTTGGCGCCTGAAGGGGTCACGCTAAACTGGCGCTACCCTTGAATTATCATATTCAAGCCATATCCTGCTGTAGGTATCTGGGGCTAAGGTTAACCACATCCCTCTGCCCCATGGGGTATGTCCGCATATGGGTGAACTTGCCCAAAGGTAAACATGCGGACATGCCCCAACACAAATAAATTTATTTGTAGGGAACCAACTATTTGTGACACCGGCTAAAGCAATAACGTAACGTCTCAATAATAGCTTTAAAAAAAAAAATCACTGCATTAAATAGGCGCTTTATCCCAACTGAAAATTGGTTCATAGCTTAGATATGAGGGTTTTGATTACTAATCCGAATGTCTGACTGATGTCATTAATAAATGTTTTAATTTGACCCATACAAAACTTTTAAGAAATTACTTTTAAAAAGCAAACTCAGATTTTTACATCCAGCTTACAAGTTTGCAACACATGGGCGCCACATTCACCCTGCTGGGAGATGGATGGTCATGTGGCTTAGCTATTTGACCAAAATGACTGAATTATTCAAAGTCTCTAAATAAAAACCCAATGGACAGACTTGCCCTGGGGCCGGACTAGCCCCAGTCTCCCCGACATGTGGGTATTTCTGCATACAGAATGTGGTTTTCCACATCAGTACTCCCAGGGTGTGCCCCTGCATCACAGTGGATGCAATTTAGCCCTTACCTGCATATGCTACTGATGATACCATTCAGTGTAAAAGACATAGTATTTTCTGCAGAGTGATATTGTCAGTAGCAGTCAAAGCATTAACCCATTAAGCTGCCTTTCACTAGTTCATTTTCCCAGCCATGCACAATTCATCACCACTGTCACGTGTGTGTGTGTGTGTGTGTGTGTATGTGCGCGCACGCGTGTGCTGTGCATGTGTGTGTGCGTGTTGGCTGTTAGCCTTTTCATTGTATCAGCGCTTAGAGCTACTTTTAGAATAAGCGCTTAACAAATCTCTTTATTGTTATTATTAAGCCCTGATGCACTACAGCAGGAGATGGGTCGACCATGATAATTCAAGAGTGGGCTCATAGCGCCATAAATAAACTCCTTCACTGCCGAGGTGAACACCGCCCAGCCATAAGAGGTATAGATCCTTATTGCCCCCACAGTTGCGGGGGCTCATGCGGATCTATGCCTCTTTCTGAAGCCACTTTGTGTCCATGTTCCTTTGACGGATGGGGATCGTTGACGTTGCAGGAAAAGTTTGTTAGGGCCAAGCCTCCGATGTCGGCGGACGGCGGAGAATACGAAGCGAAATGCTCGACCAGCTACTGGCAGGTAGGCCACGCCACCCGCTTCAGCACCTTCCCCCTGCACTCGGTCAAAATGGAGAGTAGCTCGCAGGCCGTCCACAGTGACGTCGTCCATCTGTCGCGCTACCCAGAAACCGACGAGTTCCGCATGGTCAAGGATGCTTACGGTGAGTTGCAACACAACAACCACGAGTGCATCTTACAAAGGGACAGTTGTGTGAGTGAGCTTAGTCCTGCACCAGCCACTTAGCAAGGTGCTCCGCTAAAGCGGAACACCTTGCTTAGTAGCTGGCGCAGGACTAAGCTCACTCGTGCAACTGACCCGAGGTTCTATCAACGCTGGCCCCACAAATATGGTTTGTGCGCCAGGAGGGCGCAGTCAGCCTGCGCACGGCTGTGCCCGAGCCTACCGCGGGAGACTTCGGGGACCTTTTGGGTACTGGGAATTCTCCCTCCCCCCGGTAGTGTCCTCGGCAGCTGGTATAGTCCGTTTTAGCAAAGCCTTGCCTCGTGGTTTTTGTTGTTGTTGTTGTTTTTTTGTTTGTTTTTTGCTAATAACTTTAGAACGTTGATGATTTCGTGACAAC
Source organism: Semisulcospira habei (assembly GCA_036245525.1). Taxonomy (NCBI): domain Eukaryota; kingdom Metazoa; phylum Mollusca; class Gastropoda; family Semisulcospiridae; genus Semisulcospira; species Semisulcospira habei. The sequence continues at coordinate 45,736,146 of BTPG01000008.1, forward strand.
TCTAAGAAGAAAAAAATGATCACCAACCTTGGTCCTAATCTATTTTAATTTTCCTTTCGTCATGAGAACAATGGTTTAGCCGCTGCCCTCGGGGAGTTTTCTACATGAACCATTTAAACCTGCTAAAATATACCCTAGTCGAGCCCCACTGAAAGACACTGACACATATTTATTCACGTAAACACGTTTTTCTAGGTGAAAGTTCAATGCCATGGTCTTGCAAGGCGTCTGATCCGTGTATAGCTTGTCACAGTTTCACTGAGCATAAGTGATACAGGTCAGTGGTCGCTGAGGCCTGCACAGATATATGATCGATTTCAACTTTTAAGTAGGTCATCTCCGTGATCTCCCGAGGGTAGTGGCTAAACCGTTAGTTTTAAAGCCAACTAAATTCATAATAAATTAGGACCAAGTTTGGTGATCACTTTTGTTCTTAGTGTTGTCCTGAAATATGTCTTGTTCAAAAGTTAATTGGAGAAATACTCAGCGCTGGACAGAACAGTTAGATCCCCTGCAGGGGATCTAACTGTTCTGTCCAGCGCTGAGTAATTCCCCTTGGTTTGTTATACAATTCTGCCAGCGCTAGCCTCACCTATCTGGTTTGTGAGTAATTGGAGAAAGAAAAAAAACCCGAGTCAAGCGTTGCACAAACGGACTATATATGTACTCCTGGACAGATTTGCAGAATGTGGTTGACAGTTTGCACATTCTGATTTCGATCACACTCCTGCCCCCCCCCCCCCCCTCCCTCCTCCTCCTCCCCCCCCCCCCCCCTCCACCTCACTCCCTCAGAAAGGTAACTGATCAGCCGGCCCTGCCATGCCTGTGGTGCTGACCCACTCTCCTTTTTTTTTTTCTTTGTCAGGTGCGTGGGCGGAGCAGAACCTTGTGAGGGAGAAACTCAAAAAGCTGTGGAATGCTCCCGCAGCTAAAACGTGATCCAAGCACTGCATTGCACAGGATGTTATTGACTAATTTGCTTTGAAAAAAAAATCTTTAGAAAAGCCGACAGTGACGCGACATGAGTATTAACCCCTTAGCTGCCGAGGAAAATAAACACAACGCACCTGCAAGAGGTATAGATCCTCATGATCCCCCCGCAATTGCGGGGGCTCATGCGGATCTATGCCTCTTGTTGGGACCAGTTTGTATCCATGTTTCTTGGATGGTTGTGGCTTTTGAGCGTTGAATGAAGCAAGATGTATGTCCACCGACAGAGATTAAAGTTTACTTCTGTATACACATTTATATATGAAGACAATACCAACACGACGCACAAGGCGACTGTAATTGTACAGGTTTATGATGTTTAGGTGCTGAGAAAATTTGGTATATGGTATTTTGTGCAGTTTTATATACTTTGGCACACATTCTAAACACCACAACAACTGTTGCTCTTGTACATCTACTTCACTGACTGCTACTACCACTAATATTGCAAATGCTGAGTATGCACCGTTGGTGTAATAACAAAAACCTTGAATTATGAATTTATAGTCTTAAAAGGACGCATGTTTATAATATACCTTTTTCTTTTCACTGTTGTGATATTTTACGTGTCATGAAACGTAGCTTGGCTTCAACAATTTTCTTGCATAAATATAGCAGACTCTTTGGCTTCAAAGATTTCTTACATAAATAAAGCAGACTAGCAGCAACCTCGACGTGCTTGTTGGGTTCAGTTCGCGGCTACATTCTGCGCATTGAGTTATATTATAAATATGAGAAATGCGCCATATAAATGCTATGCATTATTATTATTATTTGTTGTTTGCTTTGTATTATAATACTTTTAACGGTGATTGAAAATCGGTGAAAATGTCATGAATTAATAATTTCATCCCCCAAAAAAACAACAACAAAACAACACAAATAGAAACCACATTAAGTGACACAACAATGAGAGCTATTTTAAGTGACTTTCCTGTAGCTGTTTTTGTTAATGTGTATTTTGTTTGTATTTAATATAGCTAACGCGGCCGATGAGAAAGCCTCAAGGAAGACGAGTACGCGTTCTGAACATAATCAGTCCTTTCCCACAAACGCACGGGCCACGCATACAATTACAATTGTATTACCGAAAATAATGGGTTCTGAGCTGCCAAACACATTTGTGCTACACGTGCACGCATAATCATTTTCTAATTCCACACAGCACAGCACATTAGGATTACCCGCTCTAGTCAGTCTTTACCTTTCGAACACGGCTCGCATTTCAAACTTGTCTCATTCGTATCGTAAAAGTTGCGGGAGTTGGACTGAACATGACAGCTCAAGGGTAGTGCTTGATCAGCCTCGCGCCTGACAAGGCGCGAGGCTGATCAGGCACTTCCCTTGAGCTATCATGGTCGAAGACTCTTCCGCAGTTGGCCGGATGTGGAAGTATTAATACGAAATCAAAGTATAGCGACCGGCACCAGTCCAGCCTAACGTAATCCCCGACACGGTTGGATTAACGTTAGAGACATGGGCTGGTACGATTGGAGAGAAACCACTACCACATTGACTGGCTCTGAGGTATACAAGCCTCTAGGGCTTCATGTTTGGGGGGTTGTTTTATGCATAGATCTGAACCGTCAAGCTGAGGTTTGCCATATTGTGTCTTTGTGCAGGAAGTTACGATTTTCTCACTAACAGCCTTTTCTATACCACAAATTTTAATTTTACCTTCAGGCACTCAATTGTGAATCAAACGGAAAGTGGTCGTAGCAAGCAGTGAACAAACAGACGGGAAAAATAAAACAACATGCACATAAACCAACACACGCTTTTCATAATACTGTATTCTATTGCAATATGGTAAGGTTTTGGTTTACAAGCGATAATAGTCCCTGGTGCCGCAGCCGTCCATGTGAAGGCAAACGACAATCAGTAAGTTCACTTTTGTTCAACGGCGATATTTCCATTGTATTTACATGGAGATCTCGCTTTTCGTAACAATTTTTTTTTTTAAATGGACTTGCCCGAGGCGCTAAAGGCCGTCGGCCCGAACATACCTTGATGGCCTTTTGCGCATTGGGCTTCTGCCTTCGCAGGGCGGTTGGTTGGTTAGTTCGGGTTTAACGTCCACAGCACCGAGGTGATCATGGACGGGCGGGTTATGGGGGACAGGGAAATCTATTGCCTATGGAGTACGACCTGAACACTGATCAACTCAGGCGCACTCCAACTGTGCCACTTTCATTTACCAGGACCTTTCAACGGACATGCTATTGAAAAAATCCGTTTTCCCCCCTGGATTGTGAGTCCAGCTACCGGGGCAGGGACGGGATTCGAACCCACGACCCGGCGATTCCCTTCGCTCTCCTGCTCCGACGTTTAACCGCCTGAGCTATTTCGGACTCTGATCCTTCGCAGGGCGGATCTGCGGTTTCACTATATATATGAGTTATTTCACCGGAGGCTAATGTCGAATGTGAAGCCTCTTGCAGACCGGTCATGCAGATCACTTGCAAATACTGCTTTGCAAATAAACAACCAGTGAGCCGGCCCTGCACAGCGGTCAGTTCACAGATTTGGCGATCATTTTTCGGCTGTTACCACCTATGGGCATAGATCTAGAATGTGTTCTATGTCTGTACTTTTGGCAAATCGATGGCCGACAAACACTGGCAACTTTCCGATGTGACCAGTGCAACATGGCAGTCTTAGGTTACAGCACTTCTGTTCTTGTGTGGGATTTACTGTTTTCAAGCAGACGCTAGATGGATGGAACTTCCAAAAACTTATTAGGATAAGTTATGCTAGTTGCGAGCTGCTAGAGGCTGTCCTCCAAATGTGAATGCGGGCTTGTTACCGATGGCGTTGTGATTGTGTGACAGATGACTTTGTGTTGAAAGGACATTGATGTAGGACACGTAAAACCATTTTGTCAATAGGCCGATATTTTTGTCAGAGAAAATTGAGGTAACCGTGCTCTATTCTCTATTTTATGCTCTTGTTAAATGCGCAGAAGGTGTTTAGAATATGTGTATGCAATCCGTGTGACCTAGATAACAGATTGTCTCCCGATTCTTTCTGTGCACTTTAACCCCCCAAATTCCCATACTTCAAGAATCAAGTGCGATTAACTTCCCTGAAACATGGCGACAAGCGTGGTGTGTAACGTGGTGCAACTGGCACAGGCCTTCTCCATCCAGGTCTCCTCGGACCGTCCCTTGGGCATGGCCCTGCCCGGCCCTTACACACAGAAGGGCAAGGTGGTTTCCACGCGGGAGAATCACGGAGGTTTCAGGCGGCACCGTCCGGCCTTCCAGCCCTTTCTAGCTCAAGCCGTGGGTGCGTGACCCCGAAATTCAGGAGCAGCTGAGGATTTCACTGTCAGTGTACGGACCCAGTGTCATGGCGGACTCGCATCGTGTCCGGTCCTTCGCCGCGCCGGCGACGGTGTCATCACTGGAGGTAATCTGTGTTGATGATGATTCATTAACCCATTCATCCCTGACGTTCTACAGCAGGAGATGGGCCTGTCGGCTCCAAGCTTATCTGGCACTGCCCTTGAATTATCATGGTCGATCCATCTCCTGCAACAGGTGCATGGTCGTTAGATGACGCCTGCAAAATTTGGGAAATATGTGCGCCGGGCTGAATGAGTTAAACCCTACCTTGCCGAGAAACACTGAACTCCACGCAACTGCAAGGGGTATAGCTCCTGGGGATCTATGGCTCTTGCTGGACCCAATCTGTGTGCATGTTCCTCTCACTGCTGAGGATTTGACGTTGAATTTACAATGAGTTCAATAACGCAGTCTGCGTCCACTATGTGTTGACAAAATACAGTTTATTTCAGTTTGTTTAGGAAAAAAGTGAACACGATCCAGCTGCAAGAGACATAGATCCTCATGAGCCCCCGCGACTGCGGGGGCTCACGAGTATCAATGTCTCTTGCTGAGATCTATTTGCATGCATGTTTATTGGACGGTGTTGGCATTTGGTCGTTGAATGAACCAAGATTTCAGAAACTAAAATGTGCGCACAGTGGCAGGGAAGGTGAAGCGAGCTGATCGGAGTGACACCAAGACCGCCCGCTCCAGCATCTCTGTAAAAGATCCCCTAATGCCGGCCACCAAGCGCAGTGTCGACACGTTCCCTGCCAGGCCACCGCTCTCCAGGGGCAAGCAGATCCCGGGCCGCTTCTTCCCCAAACCCACCCTTACTGAGGATCAGAAGGCGCAACTGGAGATGTTCAGGCGGACCCCGCTACCATCCAGGAAGGCCTCCAGCTTGTATTCAATTTCCTCACCGACCCGTAGAGTCCCTATAGAGTCCAATGCTGTATCGTTTGATTCTGCGTCTGTGTATGGAATGGACCGGCAGCACAGCCCCTCCTACAACCAGTGAATAGCGAAAACCAGACAGCAGCTGCACCACGAGAGGCCCGAGCTGAGATAGGAGGTGTTCGCCATCTGTTTCAAGAACGAGCTGGATGAAATAGACCAGAACGATCCGAACTCTGAACTCCACTCAGATTACTACAGGTATTCACAGTCACGCATCTCTATTGTCCGTGTCACCCATTGCCTAAAATCAGCGAAATCAATGATGTTTCCAGTCATTGTGTTGCAGATTAACCTCTTCAGCGCCGAGACAATTGAACACCACCCAACAACAAGAGGCATAGATCCTCATGAGCATCCGCAGTTGCGGGGGGGGGGGAGGGAGGCTCGTGAGGATCTATGCCTCTTGTTGACTGAAAACACGTTGTTTATCCTTGTTCCTGGGACATGAGGTTCTTTGGTGTTGAAAGAACACTGCAATCCAGACCACAAAGGTGACTGCCAAGCGTGTAAAATGCAAAGAAGCACCGAACGATAAAGAAACACGCTTAGAAAAGACAGGGACAACACAATTTATTAAATAAATTGTGTTGTCCCTGTCTTTTCTAAGCGTGTTTCTTTATCGTTCGGTACTTCTTTGAAAGAACACTGAATAAAAAATAAAAAAAAACACGGTGTGCGTCCACTAGCAGTGAGGGGTTAAGATGAGCACATTGATCCTATTAACCCCTTTTCTGGCGAGAAAAAGTGAACGCGATATAACTGCAAGAGGCACAGATCCTCATGACTGCGACTGCGGGGGCTCATGAGGATCGATGCCTCTTGCTGAGACCAGTTTGTGTCCATGTTCCTCGGACGACTGTGGCTTTTGGCCGTTCACTGAACACAGATTTCAGAAACAAAATGCGCGTCCGTTGGCATGGAAGGGATTAAAGGAAAGTGTTTTAGGGTGTTCACACACGATTTATTTATGCAGGGCTGACTTACGTCTGCGCCGGGCAAAAGAAGCGTTGGTTTTTGCTCGTATTTTATTTCATTCTGTTTATTTTTTTTGAAAATCTTCACATTTTACGTCAATAGAAATGTGATAGTTGATACTTTTACAGACATCCGATTTTGTTTTTGGGCGCGATGCGCACTGCGCACGCTATACACACTGGCTATCTCTCTCTCTCTCTCTCTCTCTCTCTCTCTCTCTCTCTCTCTCTCTCTCTCTCTCTCTCTCTCTCTCTCTCTCTCTCTCTCTCTCTCTCTATTCACTGCAGCGGCAGCAAATCGAGGGAGACAAGCAGTGTGGTCCCGCTGTTCTGTCTGGCCTGCTGTATTAAATCAATCCCTTGACTGCTGGGAAAATCCGAACACAACCCAACTGCAAGAGACATAGACCCTCATAAGCCCTCGCATTTACGGGGGTTCAAGATTGTCGATCCTCGCGCTGGGACCATATGGCGTTGAGGCGCGTCCCCTGGGTGGTGGATAGGGGGTCCCTCGTGAGAGGGGTGCACCGAATGAAATAAGGTGCCGTGAACCATCATGGTCTAAGGGAAGGTGACCCCGACAGAAAACCCCTTGTCCTCCTAGTAAGGGGGTTGGGCGTGGGGGTAGCTTCCCCACCCTGCAAAAAAGGAGATAGCTACAAAAACGCCGACGAAAAGACTAACAGTAATTCCTTTCCTGGAGGAGGAAGGTTCTTCTAACAGAAGACTTATGACGTCCTGTGGTGAAAGCCGGAAGTCTTCGGAAGCCACAGGAACTCCTGGCGTCGAGACCTCCAAGCAGACATCAAGAGACTGGGAACCACCTGGAGTAGAATCGAAGGAGAAGCACAGGACAGGAGTTGCTGGAGGTCTCTCGTCGACGGCCTATACCCGGGTAGGGGTGACAGGCGTAAGTAAGTAAGTAAGATTGTCGATGCCTTTTGTTGAGACCAATTTATATCTATGTTCCTTGGACGGTTGTGGCTTTCGGTCGCTGAATGAACGGAAAGTTTTCTGAAACAAAATATACGTACAGTGGCGGGGAAGGGGTTAATGCATAATCTTTTTCCACACAGCATCAAGCGGCTGAGGGTGCCTGCCTCCCGCCAGGGTCGTCAAGTCAACGTCAGCTTTGACTCCGACAGGTTCGCTGTCGTCCTGCGCGGTCACCGCAAGCACCTGCACAGAAAGCTCCTCCTCAGTGCTGACGACTCCGAGTCCATCATCGAATCCCTGGATCCCCGGAGCAGTTCACAGAGGAGGATCGCCTACGGGGAGGAGAGAAACGTCTCACCCAAGGTGACTGACATCAAGACGCCCATAGCGGTGACGGAGAAATCAGACGTCAGCGAGACGTACCCAGACTACGACCACGAGGAACAAGAACACGACAAGATTTTGGCTCCTCTCAACTCGCCCACAGGGTCTCAATACGGATAGTGCTTAGCAGGGATGCTCCTAAGGAGCAAAAGGTCGTCAGGCGAGCCAAGGAAGCCCGACGGTCTGACGTAGGCCTTCGCGGCTGGCCCGCGCGCAACCGTTGGCTGTGCGCGGGCTAGCGAAGGCCTACGTTGGATTGACAACCTTGTGCTTGTCCAAAGAAGGCCGAACGTCGGCCGTATAGCTCTTTTTTGTTTTGTTTTGTTTTTTGTTGTTGTTGTTCACTGGGCTGTCACGAACGAATCGGGAACAGTCGTTGGACGGGTGTTGCACTGAGAGAGTCAGGCACTAAAATCCCGATTTCTCAAGAGACGTGATATATAAGATCTCCCCTACCGGTCAAGAGGTACTGATATAATAAATAAATAAATAAATCAGCGCATTAAATAAGCGCTTTATCCCAATTGAAAATCGGCTCAAAGCGCCGCCACGAACTGAGCCCAACAAGCACGCTTACCTGAATCACCCGCATTCACTCACACACTGTACATAAACACAGAACATTCACGTGGTGATAAGGGCAAGCTCAAGCGAGCTACTGAAATTTTTGGAAATTCAAATCGTTTATATCTGAAATTTGATTAAGTGGGCCGAAATTGATACTAAGGTCGTAGGAGAGGAAGAGCCGGGGTACACGGAGAAAGAACCCGCGACTATCCACCCGACTTAACGGTGACACTTACTAGAGGAGGAAAGTCCGACGCCGGAACCGGATATCAAACCTCGCACCTCTAGCATTAGTGGCAGGCACTTTTACCGCTGCGCCACGGAACGCCCAGTAGGCAGAAAACCAACGGGCCTATGACGAACATGCGCGGGCCGACTGCGGCTGACATCGGCCCAATGCCCTTTTGCGTACTGGAGTGCCTTCTGATCAGACTGAATAACGTTTGGCCGACTAACGTGCTGTACCGACCAGAATGCTGATTTACAGTGCGGCCATTTGAAATCACAGAGACAATGATATTTCAGATTTTAAGTTAAAACTTTACAGTGGACTCAGAATGTGCTTCAATTCATTTTAGAAGTGAGAAATTCTGAGGGCTGGGACTGTCGTAAAAGCAAAACTAATTTGGCGTGCAGCGATCTCAGTGTATCACGCATGCATCTCGAACAGTAGTGACCCTGGTACAATAAACAGACACAATGTGCGTTGTTTCAAATTGTTCTTCAATGTCACTTTGAAAACTGTGCCCAACAGCGGACGTGACTGTTTTCGGACCATCACTCATGTGCTTAGAAAGAAACCTGCAAACACTGCGCCTTATGATAATAACATATATGTGTGCTGTTCCGTAATTTTACGGCATTGGGCCATATGATTCAAGACCACAAACCAGTACACATTGAAAATCATATGACGGACTGTTTCAGTTAATGTGGTGCAAACTGTCGATGGCTGTCGGTATTGTGACAGCTGTGTTAACCCTTTGTGTGTCGGTAGCGGTTTTAGTCGCGATGATTCCTACAGGAATCATCGCAACTAAAACCGCTACCGACATGCAAAGGCCTAAATTATGAAATAGTTGTGTTGAAGTAATACAGTATTGTTGCATTGTGTTTTGTTGCTTTTGCTTTTCGAGACAACAGCAAAAATGTAAGAGCATTAAGTTTGACATAGACTTCTTTAATTTCTGTTTTGTTTTGTGTCAGTCGTCGCGAGATATATACTCGTAACCTTCCTTGGCTGCACAGGGAGCGGTCACTCAGGCAACGGAGCAGTTAGTGCTTAGTCTTCATTGTGCTTACATGTTATCTTCAAAACTAGAACACCATGATTTTATCAGCCAATACCGGCATGCACGTGACACTATCGCAGGTGCTCGACGCAAATCGGTGCGCAAAGGCGCCAACCTCGGCCGATGTCGGCCCGATGGTCTTTTGCGCATTTGGTCACAAGTCATCTGATTCCTCGCGCCCCCACCGCTGAGTTCTTGTTGACACGGTTTTTATTCTGTATCCGCGCATAACACAGTCTTGTTTCGGACCTCATATTTCAGAGAGAGAGAGAGAGAGAGAGATAGAGAGAGAGAGAGAGAGAGAGAGAGAGAGAGAGAGAGAGAGAGAGAGAGAACTACGTTTAAAAAGAATAGGTACAACACAGTTTATAATTATACTGTTGTACTTGTCCTTTCTAAGCGTGTTTTTTTTCGTTGGGAGTGTTTTTGTTTGTTCCCCGTTTTGGGCATTTTATACGCTTGGCAGTCATTATATTGGCCTGTAGCTCGTATTTCGAAGCTTTCGTTGTGTCTTTTTCATTTAGACCATACATATTATATCAATGAGGTCGCAGTATTACTTACAGTACATCGAGTCACCGGCGAGAGAAGATCAGCAACATCAGACTCTGTGAGAGAACAGAGCAGATAACAGCAGAGAATGAAATTGGGCGAAGAAGATGGGGATGGATTGGTCACAGTCTGAGAAAGCCAGCTTCCAGTATCACTAGGCAGGCATTGTCATGGAACCCCCAGGGAAAGGGCAAAAGAGGCAGGCCGAGAAACACCTGGCGTCGAGACCTCCAAGCAGACATCAAGAGACTGGGAACCACCTAGAGTAAAATCGAAGGAGAAGCACAGGACAGAAGTCGCTGGAGGACTCTCGTCGACGGCCTATACCCTGGGAGGGGTGACAGGCGTAAGTAAGTAAGAGTCACCGGCACTGTACACAGTACTGTTGGCTGCATGCACAAAGGGGCTATGAAATAAATACTGTGCTAATTCTTTGTTTTCACACCAGAGTAAATATTGTTTCACGGCAAGCACTACTGAATCCCAGTCAATGAGGAGAGAAAGCATGTCGTGGAGGAAATGGGTATGTTGTGTACGTGTGACCGACCGATATCCCTTATTACTGCAGGCCTCGTTAGTAGCAGTAGATGGATCGACTTGAATGTTCAATGCTGTGTTTGTGAGTGTGAATAATGTACGTGTCTGCATGCAAATTATTGAGAAGCGTTAACCCCTTCCCTGCCACTGGATGCACATTTTTCATTCTGAAAACTTGTTCATAAACGACCGAAAGTCACAACCGTCCAAGGAACATGGATACACATTGGTCTCAGCAAGAGATAGATCCTCATGAGCCCCCGCGACTGCGGAGGCACATGAGGATCTATGTCTCTTGCAGTTGGATCATTGTCTTTTTTCTCGGTAGAGAAGGGGTTAACTGATAACAGTGTGCTAAATGTTTTTTATATGTAAAGTTTAACCAACAGTTAACCCCTACCGGCAGGCTGCAAGCACAATGGGAACAAGATGGGATGAACCATAACTTGCAAAGTCCCTTCTGTATGAGAGCTGTCTTCGCTGTCAAGGGTCTCTACCTTTTGTCTTTGACTTGATTCTGATGTTGAAATATCTCCTTTTGAAAAAGCCTCGTAGATGTGCCAATGCGTCGTAGTGAACTCTAGAAGGGGCGCGCGCAGTGCGTACGCGTCATTGGTTTGTCAAACGTCATTTGTCATGACGTATTTTTTGTTTTTACTTTTAATTTTATATTTTACGTGGTAGAGTTTCGCTTTCACTTCAAGACTTGGGAAAATGGTGACAAAACGTGAATTTCTCGGTACAATTTCATCATTCAGTCCTCTCTGCGCCGTCTGGTGCTTGAGGCGACCGGTACAATTTCAGTCTTGCTATAATTTGTGTGAAATCAGGTTGACTTTACCTAGCTACATGCTATACTAAGTATACCTGCATGCTCTTCTGAAAGCGCGTCGATATGTGTGTATGCGTGTGCGTGCGTGCATGCGCGCGCTCCAAACATCCTCGAGGCATAGATGTTATGCGCCCTCCGGGCACATAAAGATCTATGCCTCTTGGAGATGCCACGCATATGTGAGAGAGAGAGAGAGAGAGAGAGAGAGAGAGAGAGAGAGAGAGAGAGAGAGAGAGAGAGAGAGAATTACGTCATATTTAGAGTATGTCTGCGTGGTGACGGAGTTGCTTCTTTTACGTCACCGCCATTGTCTGACTTTCTCCAGATGTCAAGGTATGATACTGTTTTTTTTTTTCCTGAAAATAATTAATTTTTACTGAAGGAGTTAAAAGGCTACAAAGCTGGCTAACGAACTCATCCAATGTCTTTCTCCAAACTAGCTATATCGGGTCACCTGAATGCTCTTCAGAAAGCGCGACGATGTGTGTGTGTGTGTGTGTGTGTGTGTGTGTGTTTGTGCGTGCGTGCGTGTGTGTGTGTGTGTGTGTGTGTGTGTGTGTGTGTGTGTGTGTGTGTGTGTGTGTGTGCGTGTTAGTGCGTGCATGCGCTCGCGCTCCATTTATCTCCAAGAGACATAGATCCTCATGCGCTCTCCGGGCGCGCATATCTGAGAGAGAGAGAGAGAGAGAGGCATGCGCTAGAGAGAATTACGTCATATTTATAGTATTATGTCAGTGTCTGCGTGGTGACGGAGTTGCCTCTTTTGCGTCACCGCCAAAGTCTGACTTTCTCTAGAAGTCAAGGTTTTTTACTGTTTTAATTCTTTTCTGAAAAGAATTAATTTTTACTAAAGATGTTAAAGGGATACAAAGCTGGCTAACGAACTCATCCAATGTCTTTCTCCAAACTAGCTATATCAACAATTTCAAGTAAATATGACAAAAATTACGGACTCTAATCTGGGTCAACCAACTTCCTATAAACGGTTGTTTATGTCTTAAATGATACATTACAATATGCTCGGAGGCTCTTTTAGCCACCCCTTTAAGAAAGTATTTCGCCAAGTTTCAAGCTTGAGTGTACAGAAATATAGGAGATTCTCTTGTTTACACATACACACACACACACACACACACACACACACACACACACACACACACACACACACACACACACACACACACATACATACATACGCACATCAGCAGCGAGGTTAGTGTAACTAGACATGATGTAATCTTTGTCTTGTTACTTCAATTGTGAGAGGTTTAGGCTCTCCCGCCTTTGACATCATGGACATGCTATTAAATTCGCCCCACCGCGACCCGTCCTAAAAAGTCCCTTCTATAAATAGAAGGGACTTAATAAAACTGAATTGAGAAATCAACTTTCCCGTGGCCCAGTCGATATTTTTATATTATTGTACATGTCTAAGCTTACTGTGTAGTCAGTGAAATCACACCATGTCAAGTGTTTTAAGAGATCTCTCCCAAAGAGCAAAAAGGTCAACGGGGGATGACTGTATGCTTACAGCCGTGCGCGGGCAAACAGGCTATCGTCGACTTCAGCCTGAGTAGGTCTTGCTTAATGGGGGTTTGTTAATTCGCCCTACAGTGTTGCAATACTGGTTGCTTTGTTATGCACAGTCAAGAGCCAAGAGCTCAAGGCATTAATCTCCTTAAACAGTGACGTGGATAAGCCCTTCCACCTCCAGTGGCAAATCGCGAACATTCAAACCAAGGAAAACTGAACATGGTCCAGCTGCAAGAAGTAGATCTTCATGAACCCCCGCAAATGCGGGGGCTCATGAAGATCTATGCCTCTTGCTGACACGACCGCTGTGTATCCGTGTCCTTTGGATGGATGGGGGCTCTTTAGCGTTGAATTAAGAATAATCACAGACCCCACAAGTTGTCGCCCCTAGCAGTGAAGGGTTACATATGTTTGTTAGACAATCTTAGTCAATCAAAATAGCCCACGACTGAGTAGTGCCTATAGGTGCGAGTAACCCTGGAGCTATCGTTGTTGATATTTAGCCTAAACTCCTTGAGCTGTACAGAGGAGCAGTTAGAGCAAACTTAGACCGCAGGATCTTTTGCTTGCCGGGAGAAAAAAATAAAATGCGGCGTAAGCAAAACTGACAGACCGCCATTAAAGGCGCGTCGTCGGCACATTTTACGCATGGGAATTATTACTTAAATATCCTAAACAAGTCAGTGTAATAGGCCCCAGTCATCAAAAGGTCATCGGGCCATCGACAGCCTGAGTAGGGCCTAAGGACCTTTTGATCACTTAAAGAAGAAATGTTTTCAGTTTGCTAGTCGCTTTTCAGCGCTTAATTTTTTCACTTTGTTAGTGGTTTCAGTGTCGCCAAGTACATAATCAAATTCAAGTACAAAAATAGCTTGTTTGATCAGTATTTCCGTCATGTATATGATCTGATGTATATTAACACTCATCCAAAGTCGTGCCAATACTTTTGTTTGCAATTCAGTAAAAATCAATAAAACCAGTCAGGTTGTCCAGTGTTTTTGTGCTTGTTTGCATGTGAGTTTGTCCTTTAAAAGTGCATATGATGGGGAAACTTTCAAGTAATGTATTATTCTTAGAAATAAAGTCGCAAGCGCACACGCACGTACAAATCACACACACACACACACACACACACACACACACACACACACACACGCACGCACGCACGCACACACACATATGCACACTCACGCACACACCGTCCTCTGCACATCAAAACTGCGTAAAACTCTCGCTTATTTCGATTACATTTCTTATGTTTTTGCACATTAATACAGCAAACGATATTTATGAGCTCTTTTTACCATTCATTTTCAGTTGTCCGGCGCCTGACTCCTTGGACAATTTGTGCACAGGCCTCCGAGAACCTTTAGCGTCAAGACCTTGAACCTATTTAGCCACAACCGCACTCCAAGAGGGGATGGATCGGCCGCCATGATAATTCAAGGATAGTTCCAGAACAGCTTGACATATCAGGCGCCGCGAATCTGGTACTACCCTTGAATTATCATGGTCGATACATGTCATGCAACTGGTAAATTGTCGTTAGGCGGTTAAATGGGTTAAGTTGATATGTCCGGTGAACACTAGACGTCCCTCGATAATAGTCACAGTGACATTAAATTGACTCCCCTTGTGTATAATATAATAAAAACTCACATTTCTCCGATCAAATAAACGTCTCGTGGACAATATCCGATAATCCACTGAAAAAGAGGACGCTATTGAATTATCGGATTACTGTCCACAGGACGTTTATTTCGTGGGTGAAATGCGAGTTTCTATCGGATTATGGGCCACGAGGCGTTTATCTGGCGGGAGAATTGTTAGTTTCTGTCGGATTATTGGCCAAGAGATAACTTTTATATTTGTGGAGTTTCTTTTGGATTGTCGGCAACGAGACGTTTATTTAGTGGATAAAATGCTTGAAGCATTTCTTCCACCAAAGAAACGTCTCGTTGACAATACTCCAAAAATATTAACTTTAACCATACTCTGTCAATACTTGCACGTCGCTAAAAGCTAATAAATATGCCAGTCCTGAGCAGTCAAATATCATTCCATCTACATCGCAGAACAAACCACAGGGATTTTCTCAGCTGTTTGTCTTTCCACGCATAGATGAACACGTTGACGCCTGAGTTGACGAAGATAAACATGATGTCGATGCGGACGGCGAAGTCAATGGTGGCCTGCGACACGGGGTAGCAAGTGAAGACGAAAGCAGACACGATGATGGGCATGAGAGTGAGGAAGTAGATGCCCCATACCATGAAGAACATGCGGAACGACTTCCACAACCCAGAGTATAACCCAAAGTTATAGGACTTGACGGTGGTGATGCTGGACCGTGTCTCCACAGACAGACGATTGGAGATCGGGGTGCTGGTTACTTTGCTGACAGGATTGCTGGTAATCTTTCGAATCGAGCTCGTAGCCGAGGGTGTTTCTTTGGGAGAACTAGTCGAGAATAACGTCATAGGAATTTCGGCGGAATGAGTTGTGTTACAATCAGCCCATCTTCGCTCCCCAAGCGAACCCAGAAACGATCTTCTTTCTACGTCCGTCTTGGGAACTAAGAAGCAATCAGCCTTGCCTTCCACGTAGGTTCTCATTATGGCCGGGATGTTTGGAACGGACTGCAGCAGGGCTGTCGGCACACTTTGGTCTCCCAACATACTCGCCTTGTTCAGAAGACAGTCATGTTTTCGGCCGCAGCTCGGTGAAGACAAGATGAAACGAGCTGTTCGTGGCGACGAGACAGATAACACAGGTAACGAGGCCTTTCTCACGGGAGGTCGGTCAACAGCTGCAACTACAGTCTCCAAAGACGTCCACAAACAGTTACGCTTTAATCTGCTTGTCTCGTGAAAACTGGTCAGCGAAGGCCTTAGTGATGTTTCTCCACAGATGGAGGTTGTTACTGAGAATTTCCGCATTGAACTGGCGTTGACTAGTTCTGCATTAATGTCCGATACAGTGGCAACGGTGTGGAGGTTGGGCAGGGAGGATGATGTATGAAAATGCGACACAGAGAATTCGTCCGGTGCTGGATCTTCTACACTGGGCAGTTTGGAATGCACAGATCCAGAGTCAAAAGAGGACTCTCCAGAAGACATAACAAAACTGATCTTACGATGAGCTTGCAGGTCTGATAATGTTTCAAATGTATCCCTGCGGATGGCATTGTCCACAGTTTGCCCCCCGTAAAACACTCCAGCGCCAGAAAAACAGGTATTCAAATCATCCGCTGATGACTTCACAAGACCAAACCGTGCTGCCAGCATGTTTTGGTATTGTGGAGTCATCAGTGTATCATTCCCAACGTCACTTGTGCCGAATGATGAATGTAAAGGTCCAGCTGCATATTCCCGTGAGGCATCCCGATCTGTAGAAGTTGCGCCAAGGACACGTGAAGCAGAATCAAAAACGTCTGTGTTTAAATATGAGCTCAATGGATACTTTGAACAGTCTGTGGCATAAGACCGTTGGGCAGAATCAATGTTACTTCCGTCTATGTCAGTAACCTCCATGTTAGCTAGACCTACAGGATGTTGTGCCGGGTCCTTTATTTCAGGCCACCTGGAGCTGAGGGACATTTTCCTGCTAACTGAGTACACTTGTGGTGTGAACTGGTCTGTTATAGGCAGTGCGCTGTGGACCCTAGCAATGGCCACCCGCTGTCTGTAGGCGATGACCAGTACGTAGGAATAGAGACAGCCGGTGATCATGAGGAAGACGCAGAAGGGCGCCACTTTGGGCAGTAGGAACTCGTGAGTACTTACAGCCGTCCACATGTCACATGTGTCTGAGGACCAGCCCGCCTGCTGAGACAAAAGAAAACGTTTATTGGACATTAGTTCTGCCGTTATTTGGCTAAAGCTAGTAAGTCCATTTTTGAGAAAAGCAAGATTTACGATATCATACAACAAGATGGGATGAACCATAACCCACAAAGTCCCTTCTATGTGCGAGCTGTCCTCGCTGTCAAGGGTCTCTACCTTTCGTCTTTGACCTGATTCTGATGTTGTAATATCTCCTATTGAAACAGCTTCGCAAATGTGACAATGCGTCAATGAGCTCTACAAGGGCGCATGGCATACGCCTCACGGGTTTGTCAAACGTCATTTGTCATGACGTATTTTTTAGTTTTTACGCAATTTTATATTTTACCTGATATGAGCTTCACTTTCGCTTCAAGTCTTGAGAAAATGGTGATAAAACTAGAATTTCACGGTACGATTTCAGTCTTGCTATAATAATAATAATGGGCCTCTGTCGGTCTGAATCTACCATAGATAATGCATCCTAGTTGTTCTGATCTGATTGCCTACTCAGCTGGATTTGAAGCAGCATCTTTTGTGACTGTAGAGGTCAATGCGGGAGTGGCAGTCCCTGCTGCAAAGATCACAAATGTACGTGGTCGCTGGTCTGATGGAGTTGTTGTACTCATTTCTGCGTGCCCGCTTGTCTACTGCTGCTTTCGACATCTTCTCTTCCCCTGACTTGAGGTGTTGGTGGAGGATACTTCTCCACTTTGCACGGTTATCCGCAAGGCGTTCCCAGGACCCAGTGTCAATGTCCACTGCTCTCTGTCTCATGTCCCTCTTGCAGACATCTACAAATCGTAGCTTGGGGCGACCATTGTTTCCTTTCCCAGCAGCCATTTCTCCGTAGAGGATGTCTTTAGGGATGCGGCCATCTTCCATGCGGTGAACGTGGCCGAGCCAGCGCAGTCTGCGTTGTCTGAGTAGGGTGTACATGCTGGAAAGGCCAGCGCGTGACATGACTTCGGTGTTGGTCACTCTATCTTGCCAAAATATGTCCAGGATACGGCGGATGCTTCTCAGGTGGAAGATGTGTCTTCTCTCCTGTCTAGCATATGTGGTCCATGTCTCACTGCCGTATAGCAGTGTGCTGATGACGCAGGCGTTGTACACAGCCATCTTTGTTTTCACAGTTAGTTTGAGATTTGTCCACACACGAGTTGTGAGGCGTGCAAGAGTTGCAGCAGCCTTCCCGATCCTCTTGTCGATCTCGCTGTCCAGAGAGAGGTTATCGGTGAGGGTGGACCCAAAGTACGTGAACTGGTGGACGACGTCGAGCTCGTAGTTGTCAATGGTGATGAATGGCGTTGTCTCTGTGTCCTGTTCCAGGACGTTCGTCTTCTTTAGACAGTCAGTCCGAAGTCCTTGCAAGCCTGGGAGAATCGGTCCATCAGTGACTGCAGTTCCTGCTGGGTATGGGTCGAAACTGTCGCATCGTCAGCAAACAGCATGTCCCTGATGAGGGCTTCGCGTATCCTTGTCTTGGCTTTGAGGCGGGCAAGGTTGAAAAGCCTGCCATCTGATCTGGTTCGCAGGTAGATTCCTTCTGTTGCATTACCAAAGGCATGCTTGAGCAGGACAGCGAAGAGGATCACAAAAGAGAGTAAGGGCCAGGACGCAGCCTTGTTTGACTCCGCTGAATACGTCAAAGGGTTCGGATGTGCTGCCGTTAAACTGCACTGTCCCCTTCATGTTAGTGTGGAAGGATTCTATCATACTCTGCAGTTTGGGTGGGCATTCAATCTTTGAGAGGATCCTGAACAGACCGTCTCTACTGACCAGGTCGAAGGCTTTGGTGAGGTCAATAAAAGCGATATACAGAGGCATGTGTTGTTCCCTGCATTTCTCCTTGAGTTGACAGAGGGAGAAGACCATGTCTACCGTTGACCGCTCAGCTCTGAAGCCACACTGTGACTCGGGATAGACACGTTCTGACAGCTTCTGCAAACGGATCAAGATGACACGGGCAAAGACTTTGCCGACAATGCTGCGAAGGGAGAAGTCTCTGTAGTTGTTACAGTCGCTTCTCTCGCCCTTGTTCTTGTAGAGGGTGGTAATCTTGGCATCCCTGATGTCTTGTGGTACCTCTCCTTCCCGCCAGCACTGGAGTAGGACCTCATGTTGGGGGAGAAGGAGGGTGGCTTTGCAGTTCTTGATCAAATCCGGGGGAGGGGGGGGGGAGATCCCATCCTTGCCTGGGGCTTTGCCTGAAGCCAAGCTGTCAATGGCTTTGCTGAGCTCCTCTATTGTTGGCACTGCATCTAGCTAATCTATTACAGACAGGCACTCGATGGCGTCAAGGGCTGATGGGGACACGACGTTCTGTCTGGAGTAGAGGTCAGAAAAGTGTTCCACCCATCTCGCCAGCTGCTGGCCTTTGTCCGTAATAACTTCCCCGGTCGAGGATTTGAGGGGGAGAGGGGGTCGTCTTGTTTTGGGTTAGTCCTAATGCCTTCTTAATGCCGTCGTACATTCCTCTGATGTTACCTGTAACGACTGCAATCTGGATGTTCTTACTGAGCTCCGTCCAGTATTCGTTGGCGCAACGCCTGGCAGTCTGTTTGACCTTGCTCCTGGTAGCCCTGAGAAGGGCAGTTCGCCTGGCTACGATGATGTGGGACATCTCGGTCGAATTGGCCTCGTATCAGTCTTGTGTCTTCGAGGTCCTCTTCCCAAAGGTGGCCAAGGCTGTGCGGTGCATGGTGTCTTGCAGGGTTCCCCACTTCTCTGTGGCAGAGTCAGTCACCGGACTGTGAGGTTTCAAGTTCCTTCTGGAAGGCATCTGCAAACTGCTCCACGAGGTCGGGCTGGGACATTTTGCTGACATCGACGCGAGGTTTCCCTCGCTGCTTGGTGCGATGGGACTTCCTCGGTAGCAGCCTGATCTTGCAACACACCAAAGAATGGTCTGTGTCGCAGTCCGCGCTATGGTAGGAGCGTGTGTGGAGAACGTTCTTCAAGTTGGCGCGCCTGACCAGGATCAGATTTAGTTGGTGCCAGTGCTTGGAGCGCGGGTGTCTCCAGGAGACCTTGTCCTGAGTCTTGGTTTTGAAGTAGGAGTTATGCACAGGCCGTGTTAGGTGCACATCTCAGGCAGCCGCTGCCCATTCTCGTTCATCTTGCCCACACAAACTGGCCGAGTCAGGAAGCCCAGAAGTAGTGGTCTGCACCAACTCTGGCTTTGAAGTCGCCAAGGATAACAATCAGTACCTTGCTTGGGACGCTCCTGATGATAGTTGCGATGTTCTCGTAAAACTTATCTTTGGCGTCTGGCGTGGCGAGCAGTGTATGTGCGTACGCGCTGACAAGGGTAACGGGGCCCTCGGTCGTGCTGAGGCGAAGAGTGAGGAGTCGCTCTGAGCCCTTGTTGCCTGGTTCATCAGAAAGTGTATGTATGTATGTATGTATGTATGTATGTATGTATGTATGTATGTATGTATGTATGTATGTATGTATTATGTATGTGCGTATGTATGTAAACAAGAGAATCTCCTATATTTTTGTACACACAAGCTTGAAACTTTGCGAAATACTTTCTTAAAGGGGTGACTAAGAGAGCCTCCGGTTATATTGTAATTAAATGTTTTATTTAAGACATAAACAGCCGTTTATAGGGCTCGGGAAGTTCCCCGCTCTGCCTAGCAGCGTCGGCGCGTCAGCCGCCATCTTAAGGGGATACCATGAGATAATAGCGAAATAGTGTTTCAACACGTTTTTCTTCATTTTTCTTCCTCTTTGGAAACAAACAAAAACAGATACTGGTGAGCGGTTTCCTGCAGTGATGGCAAGACTTGCTGTTATTGCTTATAGTACGTCAGGACTTTCCTGACATTACAAAAACAGCGATTTCCCTATGAGCGCTTAGTCCCGTATCCTCACAAGATGGCCGCCACGACTGGCGTGATGACGTCAGCTTCCCGAGCCCTATAGGAAGTCGGTTGACCCAGATTAGAGTCCGTAATTTTTGTTATATTTACTCGAAATTTTGGATATAGCTAGTTTTAATGAAGACACTGGATGAGTTTGTTAGCCGGCTTTGTATCCTTTCAATTTCTTTAGTAAAAATTAATTATTTTCAGAAAAGGATTAAAACAGTAAAAAAAAAAAAAACTTGACTTCTAGAGAAAGTCAGACAGTAGCGGTGACGTAAAAGAGGCAACTCCGTCACCACGCAGACATTGACATAATACTCTAAATATGACGTAATTCTCTCTAGCGCGCGCCGAAGTCTCTCTCTCTCACACAGACATGCGCGCATCTCCAAGAGGCATAGATCCTCATGTGCCCGGAGAGCGCATGAGGATCTATGTCTCTTGGAGATGTTTGGAGCGCGCGCGCATACACGCACTAACACGCACACACACACACACACACACACACACACACACACACACACACACACACACACACACACACACACACACACACACACACACACACACACATCGTCGCGCTTTCTGAAGAGCATGCAGGTGACCCGATATAGCTAGTTTGGAGAAAGACATTGGATGAGTTCGTTAGCCAGCTTTGTACCCTTTTAACTTCTTCAACAAAAATTAATTCTTTTCAGAAAAAAATTAAAACAGTAAAACAACTTGACATCCGGAGAGTGTCAGACAGTCCCGGTGACGTAAAAGAAGCAACTTCGTCACCACGCAGACATACTCTAAATATGACGTAATTCTCTCTCTCTCTCTCTCTCTCTCTCTCTCTCTCTCTCTCTCTCTCTCTCTCTCTCTCTCTCTCTCTCACATGCGCGCATCTCCAAGAAGAATAGATCCTCATGTGCCCGGAGGACGCATGAACATCTATGCCTCTTGAGGATGTTTGGAGCGCGCGCATGTACGCACGCACACGCACACGCACACACACACATCGACGCGCTTTCACTGAGAAGAGCATGCAGGTGCGCTTAGTATTACATGTAGCTAGGTAAAGTCAACCTGAATTCACACAAATCATAGCAAGACTGAAATTGTACCGTGAAATTCTAGTTTTGTCCCCAATTTACCAAGTCTTGAAGCGAAAGCGAAACTCATAATTATCATTAATCCCGGCCGCCCCATAGTGTCAGCTTGCAGCTGTCCCACAGAACACATCTCCGAATACCTGGACATCATCTTCCAACCCTTTGTCCAGTCTCTACCTACCTACATTAAAGACACCAACCATGCTCTAGAGATCATAGACCAAGTCAACCAGAAACAACTTTTCAAACCTGAACTGTTGTTTTCCCTTAATGTTACTTCATTATATACTGTCATACCGCACAATGACGGCCTCAATGCACTTTCATACTTCCTCAAGCAAAGAAGTCATAAAGAACCTCCTACTCATACACTTCTACGTCTGGCTGAATTGGTTCTCTCTCTTAACAGTTTCACCTTTGATGGCGTCACCTTCGCTCAGTGCAGTGGCGTAGCGATGGGCACAAAAATGGGACCCAGCTATGCTTGCCTCTTCATGGGTTTCCTTGAGCAACAAATACTTCAGAAATACACCGGGCCTGTCCCTGAGATGTATAAAGGCTACATCGATGACGGTATCGGAGCTACACACATGACCCAAGCTGCACTTTTAGACTTCATTCACTTCGTGCAGGACTTCCACCCATCCATCAAGTTCACATACACTATATCGGCTACTTCAGTCGACTTTCTGAACATGAACATCAGTATTGACTGCGGAATGTTGAAAACTTCAATACATTACAAACCTACCGACTCACATTCCTACCTCGACTACCGCTCTTCGCACAACCCCAAAACTAAGAACAGCATCCCATATTCCCAGTTTCTTCGGCTGAAAAGAATCTGTTCCGAAGAATCAGATTTTGATGTTCAATCCAAAGAAATGGCTGGATTTTTCATCGACAGACATTACCCACATACTGTTGTTCAAGGATCTCTCCAAACGGTACAAAAACTTAGTCGCGCGAGTATACTGCAGACTAAACCTACCGCTGATAGTGACAGGCCTATCGTAACCATGATCTACCATCCCCACACCAATCCGGTTCGTAAAATACTTCTTTCTAACTGGGGTCTTTTGTCATCCAGTAAAGAGTCCGCTGCTATCTTTTCTGAACCTCCGTTGGTAGCTTTCAAGAGGGATATTAATTTACGGGACATGCTTGTTCGCTCTACTCTCAAGCCTCGTCATACCACCAGACCCTCCGGCTCCACACCGTGCAATGTTCCTAATTGCAAGACGTGTCCTTTTATTTGCCCTTCTACCGTGGTGAATGGTCCACGTTACAAATTCGACATAGACAGATACTTCACGTGTCAAACCACCAACGTGATTTATGTCATCTCCTGTGTGAAATGCGGCCAACTCTATGTTGGAGAGACGGAAAGAACCATCAACGACCGTTTCAAAGAACATCTTCAGTCTGTCAAGTACCAATACAACAGACCGGTCGGACGACATTTCAACCAGGCCGACCACTCCGTCTCGGACATTCGTGTTAAAGGCCTCTGGCTTATGCAAGCCAGTAATGTCTGGGCCAGGAAAGACCGAGAGAAATTTCTGATTAATAAACTGGGCACTGTGGCGCCACTCAGGATGAATATGAAAGATTAACATTTTTTACCTTGCTTGTGTCATTTTTATCTGCTAACTGTACCTTACATTACTGTGTCGCTTCTGTTTGACTACTCACTAACCAGATAGGTGAGGCTGGCGCTGGTTGATATGTACACATTCCCATGGGGCTTTTCTCAGCGCTGGCCGAACGATCATTTGGATCCCTTGCCCTTCCCTGTCGGGCGCCCTGTCGCCGGCCCGCGGAGTGATGCGCGGTTGTGGGGCGGGGCGATCGTGTGCATTCCCTTGGGGATGTATGTGGTCGTCTTGTTGCGTGCCTGTGTGTTTTTCTGTGGGTTGGTGGGTGCCTGTTGGGTGGGGCTGGTGGCTCTGGCTGGTTGTCTCCCAACCCCCCCTTTTTCTTCTCTTTTTCATTCCCCCTCTCTCTCTCTCTCTTTCCCTCTCTTCCCCCCCCCCCCCCCCCTTTAAAACTTCCCTCTCTCCCTCTTTCTCTCTTTACGCTTTTTCCCTTACCCTTCTTCCACTTCCTCCTCTCCCCCCCCCCCGCCCCCGTCTCTCTCTCTCTCTCTCCCCCCCCCCCCTCCGTTTTTTTGTGTGAGTTACTCTTGAAGATGGTTTCACAACTACCTACTCTCCACTTATACCAATATTCTCTTACTGAATTTGATTATTTGCTTTGTTTCAATGATATTACTTGTTGTGTACCATGCTAAATGCTGGTTTTTTCCCCGGGGTCCTCCCGTTTTTCCCCGAGGTAGTCCTCAACTTGAAGGTGATATAAAGTTTGCCTTCGGGTTGGTTGGTTAGCAGGCTTTGTGTATTAGACACTCAGCCTACTTCGTGCCAAGAGGTACTTCCCGTTCGTTCTCTCTCTCTCTCTCTCTCTCTCTCTCTCTCTCTCTCTCTCTCTCTCTCTCTCTCTCTCTCTCTCTCTCTCTCTCTCTCTCTCTCTCTCTCTCTCTCTCGCGCGCTCCGCTCGCTCTCGCTCTGTCTGTCTGTCTGTCTCTCTCTCTCTCTGGCCTCACACACACGCATTTACTTTTGCTCGCTCCTGCGCGCGTGCTCTTGTCTCTCGTGTTCAGTTTCTCTCCGAGTCTCTCTCTTATGATTTTTTCGTTGACGTCATTTTTACTTTTTCCGCACTTTTGTTCTTCCTTTTCTTTTACGTCACCTCCTTCAGTTGCCACATTCCTTCTGCGAATGAAGATAAGTAGCGGCTAATCTCTCTGTTTAAAAAATGAAAAGAAAAGGGGAGACTGCCAGTGCTAATATTTTAGGAAGGTTACAAAGTAAATTAGGTTATAGCACTGTCAGGGGAGAGAAATGTGCATGATCGACCAGTGATCATAGATCTACTGTGGCCAAAGCACACACACACACACACACACACACACACACACACACACAAAATAGGAAAGAGAGGGGGCGCTAAGAAAGTGACCGAAAGCAATGCATATGGAAGCCCCCCCCCCCCCCCCCCCCGAAGGGGGGCTTATCACATATCCACTGTTCCAGCCACTCAGTGCAATAAAAATAACACAGTAAAATGTGGTTGTCATTGCAGGTAGGCAGAATTTCCTGCCTCCTCCAGTATTGCCGATGGTGTGCTGAAGAGGTCGCCAAGACCGAAACAGCTGTCCACACCGGCTAAATATCTGGACCCCCTTTGGGGGACCTAGATTTAAATTTCCATGCACTGAGTGGCTGGAACAGTGGATATGTGATACGCCCCCCCCCCCTTTGGGGGGGGGGGGGGCTTCCATATGCATTGCTTTCGGTCACTTTCTTAGCGCCCCCTCTCTTTCCTATTTTTTTTTTTTTTTTTTTTGTGCTTTGGCCACAGTAGATCTATGATCACTGGTCGGTCATGCACATTTCTCTCCCCTGACAGTGCTATAACCTACTTTACTTTGTAATCTCTCTGTTTGTTTGTCTATTTTGACAAAGGGTATTTACCCGAAATATTACTAAATTGTGTTGTACCCGTCTTTTCTAAGCGTGTTTCTTTCTCCGTTGGGTACTTCTCCTCATAATTATCACGTTAAATATAAAATTACGTAAAAACAAAAATATACGTCATGACAAATGACGTTTGACAAACCAATGGCGCGTACGCACTTCGCGCGCCCCTTACAAAGTTCACTATGACGCATTGGCACATCTGCGAGGCTTTTTTAAAAGGAGATATTTCAACATCAGAATCAAGTCAGAGACAAAAGGTAGAGAGAGAGAGACCCTTGACAGCGAAGACAGCTCTCATGCAGAAGGGACTTTGTGGGTTATGGTTCATCCCATCTTGTTTTTACTGTTTTCATTTTTTTCTGAAAAGAATTAATTTTTACTAAAGAAGTTGAAATATAGTACAAAGCTGGCTAATGAACTCATCCAATGTCTTTATCCAAACTAGCCATATCCACAATTTCAAGTAAATATGACAAAAATTACGGACTCTAATCTGGATCAACCGACTTTCTATAAACTGTCTTTTACGTCTTCAATGAGACATCCCGTTACAATACGCTCGGAGGCTCTCTTAGCCACCCCTTGAAGAAAGTATTTCGCCATGTTTCAAGCTTATGCGTACAACAATATCGGATATTCTCGTGTTTACATAAATACGCACGCGTGCACACACACACACACACACACACACACACACACACACGCACGCACACACACACACACACACACACACACACACACACACACACACACACACACACACACACACACACACACACACACGGTGCTTCGCGCCAAATGTACGTTCAGCAGCGAGGTTGGCGTAACTAACATGACGTAATTTTTATCTTGTTACTTCAGTTGACAGAGGATTCGGTATGACCACCTTTGACATCATGGACATTCTATTAAATTCGCTCCACCGCGACCCATCATAAAAAGTCCATTCTCTAAATAGAAGGCACTTAAAAATGGACATAGTGGTTTTTGCCAAGTGACGGCAGTGTTCTTCTTCTAGTTAAAATGGTAACCCCTGGGGTAGTGGAGAATCCTGGTATTTTCACTGGGATTGAAAGTCTAATGTGTTCATCTAGGGATATGAATTTATCAAATAGTTTATTCAATTCATAAATGATTAGATAATACTGAATTGTACAAAAGCCAAAGTAAAAAAGCAAAAGTCCTGTGATAATTACAAACAACAAATTATAAGAATTTGAAACTACGCGTGTAAGAAATAAAAGAAATGTTTACGAACAGACAAAGCATAAAATCAAAACCCACGAGACTCATAATGATGGCGGAGTAAGCCACCGACAGCACAGCAGTCAGAAAGACGATGGCAGCTGTACGAGACAGAGTCATCCACACCGGGTACCGCAGTGCGTACTTGATGACCAATGTCCGATCCAGGGCTATGAGAGTCGTACTCTGTGCTGACTCGGCCAGGCCCGCACACATGACGAAGTTGGTAAGGCAGGCAAGCATGGGTTGAAGATTTGGGGCGGCCAGCAGAATGATGTCGTACACAACGCTTAGTCCTGATGTGAAGATAGTGGAAACGTGAACACATTAATATTTATCATGTTCATTCACTCCACCCAGCTGCAAGAGGTATAGATCTATGCCTCTTGCTGAAAGTTCTTAGTGTCCATGGTCCTTCGACGGCTGAGGATCTAAATAGTTTCCAAAACACAAGCTGTGTCCACTGACAGTGAAGGGGTTAATTAATATTTATCAGATTGTAGAATAATCCATCCATCCATCCATCCATCCATCCATCCATCCATCCATCCATCCATCCATCCATCCATCCATCCGTCCGTCCGTCCGTCCATCCATCCATCCAATGCACTTTCACAAATTCATTTGTTGGCTATAAAACATTTTTTTTTACACGTTGAGCACCTGATCACAAGCACCTCAAGGAAGGAAAGATATGCAACTAACCTATGAGGAGATCGGCCACGGCGAGAGAAGCAGTAAAGATGTAGGGCGTGGTATGGCGAGTACGGTCAGCAGCCACGGCCACGATTGTCAGCAGGTTTCCCAAGACGATCACCACCTTGAGGGGGATGTACACATAGAGAAACACCGCGATCTGCTCGGTAAGTTCTTGCTCTGAATCATTGTTGACGGATGTCACGTTGACTGCTTGAACTGACTCATCTGTAGAATTATTCATAATGCGCATGTGCCGATGGATAGTTTGCAACAAAGGCGGAATTATTTTCTCTTGTTGACCACCTTTATTTTATATGCCGCCGCCAGAGGATGATGTCAGCTGGGATGACACAGACAGACGTATATCAAACGTTTCACTCTTCTGTGATCAGAAAGTGCTTCTTAAGATTTGCGACTGCTTTGCTACGGTGTGTATTTCCGTAGATACTTTGAATGTGTGTGTTGGAAATTCCAACTTTTGTTGCTGTCTGATAAGTGCGCAATTTGGCTCTCGGAACCAATAAGGAAAATCCAATGTTACACACCAGAAGTGCACACATGTGCGTGTCACATTTCGGAAATATAACAATATGCCATAGCCAAACAAGAATTAAACAATCTGCACAAGAGAATCCGTGATCAAATGTTTCCTCGGAAATAATGCTCGGCAGCGGCCTCCGCTTGCAGCAGTGTCTTCACAAAAAATGACCTGGAATTCTCTTCAACTTAAAATCAGTTTCTTAAACCGGGTGATACCAGTACACAATTTCTCAACAGTATGGATAGCGGGTCCTGTAGATGACGTAAAACTGTCATGCGTTTTGAGGTGAAAAACGGTCAAGAATTGGGATTTCCTAGGTTTCCATGGTTTCTGCTAAATTAGGGTGTGCAGTTAGTAGGTTAGTGGTGCCAAGGCAGTGAAGCTAACGTCATCAGCTCTCCAGATAACCGAGGGATGGCGACCCTGTCGGGTGCAAATGCACGCTTGGTGAAAGTGGATCAATTTTCCTAGATGAACTTGATTACGAGAACTGTGTGCTGTCTGTGATTATGGACCTTACGGCTGTAAGCCGTAAGGTCCAAAATCACAAATCAGTACATAATTACGTACGCAGTGGAACGCATCTGATCGCGGATCTGCAGCCACTTGTATGAGTGAGCTCAGTCCTGCGCCAGCCACTAGGCAAGGTGCTACACTATAGCGCCACTGTGCATTGCTGAGAGCACCTTGCAACAAATGTCTGATTGCGGCACAGATTATCAGTACACATAACTCTGCGGAGACTTTGAGTACCCATGCGTCTTGCTTGTGTCATTTAGGCTTGTGTTTCTCTAGAGACGCCGAAAACACTTTTAAAAAAAAAATAGCACCACGATAAACTTTGTACTCCATTACAGCCATACTTTTTTTAAAAAGGGGGATTAGATGTGGGGGGAGTTGGTGGGTTAGCTGGTTGGTTTGTTCGTTGTTGGTTTCTTCTCTTTGCGTAAGCTTGTTTGTGGTTAAGTAATTTAGTTTAACGATAACGATTATTTTCGTCTGAAAAACGTAAACCCATCCGCTGACGATCACAAATTTGTTCTCTGTGCAAACACTGTTCCAGCATCTGCAACCGAGTGGCAGTACTTCACTGGACTTCATACCTTTGTCACTTGGCCTTGCAATATAAACCGTCCCAACTTTTTACCTGGATTTAGCCTACTCAGTCGTAGCTAATGTGGCCCTCTACAAGAAGAAAAACAGATGCAAATGAGAAGGAAATAACAGGCAGAGAGGTAAAGTGCCAACGAACCTTGAGCTCCAAGACCAGCTTTTCGGACATGAGCACTTGGCACGCGTAGTCGTTGTGAGAACGATCTACATCGTTCTCACAACTACGAGTACTACGCGTGGCGAAGAATCAGCTCCGAAGCGTTCACCTTCCAGCTCCAAGACCAATGACACTTTACCTCTCTGCTATAATTTTTGTCTCCTCCCGAGTGGAACCAACCTTCTGCGTTTTCAAGTAAGATGTAAACGAGGTTAGCAACTGGCCAGATTATCTTAAACCTCGCACCTGCGAGGGCTGGCGAGGATTTGTAGTCCTCTTACAGATGGCTGACAGGAAAAAATGACCATGACTGCCTTAACGATCCATTCGTTTAGATATCCAAACTTGGATACTATTAGTTGTGTTACAAGTTAGGCTTTGCCAACGGTTCTTGTCTTCTTTCAGCCTCTTTACATGTTTTCTCATTGGCTGGCTCTATTTGATTTTTCCCCTGGTCGTCCGTTCTGAAGACAACGGGAGTCCCCTTGTCACATATTGCCAAGGTCACATGTGATAAGTAGACTCCCTTATTAAATGTTACGATGACAACGATACTCGCTGAGCAAAGCGTTCTCCCCCAAATAAATCTTTGGCCAATCACATTTCTCGGTACAAACACACTATTAAGTTTCAATAATGTGAGCATAAAGAGCAAGAAAATAAGGAAAGTCGGCATCCTTTACGGTACATTCGTGGTGAATGATAGCTTTTTCCCATTTAAAATTGCCGAATTGGGAAACGTACGTTGTTTCCGGTGCCCTCAGAAATTTTGTATACAACCGATAGGTCTTTGTTAGGTTTTATTGGTTAGGATAGAGTACCACAGTTACTCCCAACCTGATTTTGTGATGCTATGATGCATTTAGGGGCCACAGTGGCTGAATCTGCTGCTCTACCCCCATTTTACCAGTACGCAAAGTAACGCAAAATAATCATAAAAATTGCTTACGTCATACTCCTCTGATTAAATATTTTTTGTTGCCAGTTTTTTTTAAATAAAATATGCATATTGAGCATAAAAAGTTGTGATCATTTCATTAATTTCAATGTAACCCATCAATTTAATTGTAACTATTTTTAACTGGCTGGTCTTTTAGGTGATATTTTACCTAGCGTAAGGCGGGTCTAGTAAGGTCTCCCCTTTCCCTTTCATTTATTTTCATCTAGGAATGTGTAAATATGAATATGCGTAATAAAGTTTCATGGTTCCTAATAGCCAAAACAATGTTATCAAAAATACTTAGTTTCCACATGTCGACCACAAGATCTCCACTTCCACCTTCTGCAACATTCAATATTTTGATGGCCATCTTTAAATCTTATATTGTTCTGGCTGCCAATAAGTAAGCTGTCAAGAGCTAGGCAGCATGTTTCCAGAGTTTGGTGTACAGGGGCGTGTCTTCTGGTCAGAACTGCCAGCAGACCGCTTCTCTGTATGGACATGTTTGGAGAATGTGCTAAGGAGACTGATTTTCTACGCCAAATTCGCATAGGGCTGTTTCCACATGACCCAGTCTCACGAGGTGAGTCCAGCAGGGTCCTTACGGTCTGTGAACATTTGTGAAAGTTGTTAAAAAATGACAAGGCTTTTTCAGGGCCCTGGAAAGTCTGTCAATTTCAGTCCTTTTCCTTAAAGTCTGTGAAAGTTTGTAAAACATGACAACGTGCTGGCAAACTTGTGTCTACTTCTTTTTTTTTTCTCCCCCAGTTTGTGACTATTCCATTGTGAACGATCATGCTGACGCTTTTTGCAAGTGATCTCTATTTAGCTCTGATCATAAAGTGACTGCATGGCCTTTCTGCCGAACATTCTGATTGGTTGTTTTCGCTTCTACCGAAGTCCGCCATTCGCTAAGCGTTCTTTTATTTGGAATCTCTTCATGCATTAGGCACGGAAGCTTCAAATAATTGCTGATACAGAGTGATCTGATTAAAGTGTGTAAACCTTCAGGCTTCAGTTTGGGTTTGTGAAACGTTCCTGCTTTTCTGTATGGACCCAGTCCAGAGTAATCAGTGCGTAGATGAAAGATGGTGGCCTGGCTCTCCCTGTTCAGCTTGTTGATGTCATCTGCCCACGGGCTGCAGCCGCCATTCTGCTGTTGCCAATCACTTTATTGTTGTAGTGTCTCCATTCCCAGCTAGTCCAGAATGCAGAGGAATCCACTGCAGCACTATTTTGTGGACAGGGCATCCAGTCTATCTTGAAGCTTCCTGGTGAGATCAGTGGATCAAGCTGCTGCCTTTCCCTAGCTAGTGCTCTAATGCTGTGTTGAGCACCTGCAGATCTGTACGATAGTTGGAGCTGCTGCCGCCAGCTGGTAAGGAGAGGGAGGTAGTAGTGCGGTCTGCACAACAGATGTACACGCCACTTCCTTCATTGCGCATGGCATCTTGTGTGGTATCACAGCTGCTGTGAAGATAGCGCTTGTGCACAACCTCCAGCAAGATGGCTTTGTGCAGTGCCGCGACCTTTGGCAAAGAGTCCTGGAACATTGTTTATGTTGTCTTGAAGGCTCTTTCGAGATGCCCACGTATCTGAAGGGAGCTATTCACACATCTTTGGGCTTGGTTCCAGGACGTTAGTGTTAGCCCTTTGCATGACCTTCAGTTGGCAGTTCAGATTTGGGCATTTCTGACGATTCTTGGTCTGCTCCTGTAGTCTCCCATGCTGTCGGTGTTTAGTAAGTCTCTTCATCATGTGTGCTGTTCTGCATTCCAGTGGCTCCAATGTCCTATATTTCCTAAATTGGGGTGCTCCAGATGGCTCTAAGAATGTCACTGCATCATGAGAATGACCCATGTTCTGCATCTTGTCAAGCCTGGCTTTTTGGGTTTTGCAGGCAGTGTTTCATGTTGTCGATGTATCTTGGTACCGCACAACTGGTCTGACTGAGCAGGTGTTTGCTTGTGCCAGGATGTTGTAATTTGCGCCAATGTGGTCCCCACCAGTTTCTTCATCAGAGACTTTTTTTTTCAGCTCTAGCTTCCATGGCTTCAATGTGAGGCCTCCACGTGAATCCAGTAATTTATTTGTTGCCAGTAACGTTGGCCTGTCTGTCTTTGGTACTGGAAGGTCTCCAGTTTTGAGGTGACCTTTTCCGTCTGATTGAAAGAGATGGTCTAGCTCAGTTTGAGTGGCCTCTTTTATTCCAGCTGCTGACTCTATTGGCAGCATCCTGGATTCTGGGGGATGCTATTTCTTTATATTCTGCTGCACTCCACACTGCAAAGTCATCCGCATGGAGGATGTTCAAGACGAACCTTGGTACTGTTGTACTGATGTCATTAATGTAGACCAAAAACAGCATCAGACACAACATCTCCTCGAGTTTGACAAGAGTGCTGAATGTGCAGACGGTAGAAGCTTCAGCGGCAGCCCCTGTTAAGCATGCCTTAAATAAAAAGAATTACAATTAAATTGATGGGTCACATTGAAATTAATGAAATGATCACAAATGTTTATGCTCAATATGCATATTTTGTTAAGAAAACTGGCAACAAAAATATTTAATCAGAGGAGCAATTGTTATGATCATTTTTTCGTTCCTTTGCGTACAGGTAAAATGGGGGTAGGGCAGCAGATTCAGCCACTGTGGCCCCTAAATGCATCACAGCATCATAAAATCAGGTTGGGAGTAACTGTGGTACTCTATCCTAAACAATAAAACATAAAAAAGACCTATCAGTTGTATACAAAATTTCTGAGGGCATCAGAAACAACGTATGTTTCCCAATTCGGCAATTTTAAATGGGAAAAAGCTATCATTCACCACGAACATACTGTAAAGGATGCCGACTTTCCTTATTTTCTTGCACTTTATGCTCACATTATTGAAACTTAATAGGTAAAGAGAGGTCAAAATAAAATGGAATAACTTAATCAATTTTTTTTTCTAATTAATTTTGTGTATTTTTACAACTTGGGGGTAGGGATACAAAATCAACCACTGTGGCACTCACAGTAATCACAACATCACCTAGTCAAGTTTATAATAATTGTGACATCTTGTTTTAATGATGTAAACCTGAAAATGGACTGTCAGTGCTATAGAAAATGTCTGAAGGCTTCTGACACATTATTTTTGTCTTTTTTTGCGATTTCGCAGAAATGGTCGTTTACTGGGTGCACAAATACCTTCACTGTGAGCCAGAGATTCAATATTTTTTCATTCTGTTTTTTGCAGAGGCTGCAGAAGGTGTGCCTTGACATAATATTGCCTGATTTGGGCTTCTGGAATGAATTCTGATTTATTTAGAGGAAAATGTTTCTCAACCTCATTTTAGCACCTGCGAAGAGCGTGAATGGGGGTACCCTTGCGCCATCGGCTATATCTCTGGTGTGTTCCTAATGATTTTCGGGGAACATGACTTAAACATCTCAGGACATACTAAGGAACACTTTGAAACCCATCTTATTGAGTACTGGGGGCGGGGGGGGGGGGGGGGTGCACGGTAGACTTTCCTAGCTTATGGACTATAGCATTCTCAGAATTTAATGAAAAATTACGTCCCTTGGAGCTAATCTGATTGAGTGCATTTTTTTGGCTTTGGGCGACGCCTTTGTTAAAAGTAAAGAATATATATATATATATATATATATATATATATATATATATATAATATATATATATATATATATATATATATATATATATATATATATATCTAGATCTCTCTCTCTCTCTCTATATATATATATTACGGCAGGTGATATATATATATATATATATATATATATATATATATATATATATATATATATATATATATATATATATATATATATATATATTACGGCAGGGTGAGGGTCTGGAGACGCCAGGGCCAGCAATTCACGGATGGATGTGTCCAAGAGGTGGCCGGATCGCTACGGAAGGGGCTCAGTCATGGTCTGGGCAGGCTTCAGCAGGGAAGGCAGGACACCCCTCCACGTCATCCGAGGCACCCTGACTGGACTGCGCTATCGGGACGGGATTGTGCAGCCCCTCATCTAGCAATCTCTCCAAGCCATAGGCGACAATGCTGTTCTGCAGGACGACAACGCTCGACCTCATCGCGCCCGTGTTGTGGATGAGTACCTTGAGCAACGGGGCATCATGAGGATGGAGTGGCCAGCTCGTTCACCTGATCTGGCTCCCATCGAGCACCTCTGGGACGTGCCGGGGCAACGTGTAATCAGCAACCACCCCCACCTCAAGGCGTCCCCCAGTTAGCTCAGTTCCTGCATCAATAGTGAGAAACGATCCCACAACATGTTCTCCGAACCCTGGTGAACGCCATGCGTCAACGCTGCATTGAATGCTTGGCTGCAAACGGTGGGTACACTCGCTACTGACTGGACCAGTCTTGTGTGACTTTTCAAATGAGGGGTGGGTAAACATTCTAACGTACTGCTGTTGTTACAATTGCTTGATGTACTCAAAACGTAAATGAAATTGTTACTGAATAAATTAGCAAAGTACTGACTCCAAGTATTGTTACATTATTTGTGTGGTGTTGTCGGTGCGTCTGCGATAAAAAGTGGCCCTTAAGTTTAGACCATTAGTATATATAATTTGTGTGACTATAGTCACACACACACACAAAAGAAATTAGGTTTGTTTCGAGTTCTTCAATTTGCATTTATTTCAGGTTTGGGTTTACCGTATGAGGCTATAAACACTGGCAGACGACAGCGTACCGCTCTCTCGACTCAGTACGGCGATTACGTTGACATTATGTAGACATCAGTGCTTTCTATAATCATAAGGTGTTATTTATTAAATTCTGCTTGTAATTCTTTCAAGGGGAATGACGGTAAATACCAACAGGTTTATCTGTTTAGTCCTTTTTCTCAGACTGTCGCTTTTGTTCACGAGAAATGCTAGTCCGTTCTATGTGTGTTTGGAAAAGAAATTCTTGAGTACGTATACCGTACAAAGAATTTCATTACTAGTGGGCATAGACTTTGTTAATGTGGCAGCTTAAGCATATTTTGCGTTTTCGTTTTTTGACAAATGCAACTATGCAGATTGTATCTTTTGGGTCTGCAAGAATCTTTTTTAAAAAAATTAAGGAAAGTATATCAAGCAAATTTATGAATATTAATTTATGAATATTAATATTGTTATACAAAATATCAGTAGGCCTACATGTGTCAAAGAAGGAAAACTTTATGGGGTGGGTATATACATGCATGTATATCTGCCACTGATCCAAATGATAGAAGCGCTTTACAAGAACGCCTGCAGCGCGGTTCTACTTAACAATCAGTCAGGCGAGTTCTTCAGGACGACGATCGGTGTCCGTCAAGGATGCCTGCTCTCTCCTGTCCTTTTCAACATATTCCTGGAGAAGATCATGCAGGAAACCCTCCACGACCACCATACTTCAATCTCTATTGGTGGCAGATCCCTGTGCAATCTTCGATTCGCAGACGATATTGACCTCATGGCAGGCAGCAATAGTGAGCTCCAAAACCTGACAGACAAACTTTCAAGTAGCGCAGGGTCTTATGGCATGGAGATCAGTACGGATAAAAGCGACACCACAAGCGACAGCAGCAGCAACATTCACATGAACGGCCAGAAGCTAGAAGAGGTCAATAGCTTCAAGTACTTGGGAGCCACCCTGTCCAAAGACGGTAGTTGCGTAGCAGAGATCCGTATCAGGATAGGTACAGCAACATCCGCAATGGCCAGGCTGGACAGGATATGGCGAAGTAACTCCATCAGCTTCACCATCAAGTACAGGCTTTACAAGTCCCTCGTAGTGTCTATTCTACTCTACGGCTGTGAGACTTGGACACTGCTTGCAGACTCAGAAAAGAAAATCCAAGCCTTTGAGAACAAGTGCCTGAGGAAGTTGCTCCGCATCTCGTACCGCGAGCACAAGACCAACGAATATGTACGGAGCATCGTCACTTCCCTGGTGGGCCCACATGAACCCCTTCTGGCAACCGTGAAACGGCGCAAGCTTGCTTGGTTTGGCCACGTGACCCGACACAACACCTTGTCCAAGACTATCCTCCAAGGCACTCTCGAAGGAAGTCGTCGGCGAGGTCGTCAGAGAAAGAGTTGGGTCGCAAACATAAAAGAATGGACTGAACTCGAGATGCCAGACTTGCTTGCCACCGCCCAAAATAGAACTCAGTGGAGAGCACTGTCTGTTGCTGCTGCCTTTCAGTCCCCCCAACGCCCAGTTCGGGCAAGGGACTGATGATGATGATGATATCTGCCGTGATTTGGCAAAACAATCGGTATATCTCTTTGAGAAAAGCGAGATTATCAACTTGTATAAAACGGATAGACTAGCTTTGCAAAAAAAAAAAAACCAAAAAAAACCCCAACCAAACAAACAACAAAAAACCCCAAACAAACACACAAAACAAACAAACAAACAAACAAACAAACAAACAAACAAAAAACAACCCTCAGATATTCTTTTTAATTTTCTTCGTATTTTCCAGGTTTGTTGCGTTTGAAAGAGACAAGTAACCGAGCATTGACATTCTACAACAAGACACGGGTCGATCATGATCGTTGAGAGATGGTACCATAAAAGCGCGGCACCACCCTTGAACTATCATATTCGATTTTTTAATTTGCCTTCAGGTGAAAATTTACAATTTTCGGAAATTTGTGTACTTAGAGCTCCATGCTTAATTCTTAAACTCATGTCCGAACTGAATGACTTCCATTCGATAGAATGGAGGTCATTTAGTTCTGGGAGTTTAAGAATTAAATGGATTTCCGCATGGTTAATATGTGGCATCTGTCTCCCACATCACCATCCAGGCAACAGTTTTGCTCTTCGTTCAGCAGACGACCAACTGATATAAGTTTGGTTTTTTTTAAGTGGGGGTATGATTTGACAGGCAGATAATTTATTTTCAAAGGATACGAACGTGACCACAATCAAGCACATGCCTTATCTAACGGAAACGCGCTCAAAAGCTTCAGCGTTGATAACACCATTTTCGGCCTGTATCAAAGAAAACCGCGCCACTGCCTAATTCCACTTGTATTTCTGAAAATGGTGTCAAATAGTCTTGAAGTGCAAGCATACCGCCGGATCACGGATACTATCAGGACGCTTGCATTTTGGATACTGCAAAGACAGAGAGAAGTGTTGGGCGCATCACAACGTGGACACCCGTCAGCCTAGAGAAAAGGAGGTACACGTATTTAGATATAGTCCGCAAGCGTCACAGATCATCATGAGCCCCCGCATATGCGGGGTCCCATGTTGGTCTGTGTCTCTTGCAGATTGGTAGTGTGATATCGCTGAGACAGAGAAGCGATTGGCACTCAATAGGTTGCACAACGGATCACCTCCTCCGCCTAGGAAAAAAAAGGTATATTTCGTCAGCTAGAAATATAGATTATCATGAGACCTCGGAGATGCAGGGGCTCATGAAGATCTGTGTCTGGCAAATAGATTGACTTCGCTGATGAAGTTGTCAGAAGGGATGGTCATACAGTCTGGACACCTATTACCTCAGAGAAAAGAAAGAAGGTAAATGTGTCCTGCAAGAGACAAAGATCCTCATGAGTCACCACATCTGCGGGGTCGCATGGTGATCTGTGTCTCTTGCATGGATAACATTAGCTGTAGAAGAGAAAGATTAGGGGCGTTGGGCACGTAGGCTGCACATCCTATGACCTCATCTGCCTAGGAATTTAGAGGTAAATGGAGTTGGCAAGATACACAGATCGACATAAGGCCCCGCAGATGCGGAGGACCATTAAGATGTGTGTTTCTTACGGCTGGATGGTACTCGCTGCAGACATAATGAGGAAGACAAAGGTTCGTGATTAACTGGTCGCAAGCATCCATTGTATGCAATGCGGTCAAATATTCAGTGTGATTTTCCACTGTTTAGACTTTCAGACAGTGACGTGAGAGGCAAAAGAAACGGTGTGTAGGTGCTTTTTTTTAACAGTTTATTGTGCTCTTGACAAGAATTTAGTCGCAGTTCAATCGTAAAATTAAACTGGGTTTCAACTGATCGTGACGCATTATTTGACATTGTTTTGGGCCTATGTCACCAGTGGATAAAATAATATACTTGGAGCATCAGTCGGTTCTGGCATTCTGCTGACCACTATCCAACTGTGTTAGACCGTGTACACCGAATCCTCATTGGCACCACGACAACTTTTCAAACTGGTATCATCATTTGCTCGTAGTCATCAGGACGTCACCTGTGGGTGGGAATTCAAAGGTAATACTTTTCCGTTGCACCATTTCCAACATTTTAAATTTCCCCCTTATTTCCGTCAAAACTTCTGTTTTAATCTTTGAGTGTTCAAGAAACGTATTGTGTGTCCTAAAAAGCGGTGATGTGCTTAATCGATAACAACTACAAGTAAATATTAAGCGGCCGTGATAATTCAGTGGAAAAGTTTGACGCATTAAAGACAATTACAGCAAAAAATAAACTGAAAAGATGTTTTTTCATCACACAAACATGAACTGGCATTGATAGTTTAAGGGTGGTGCCAGAACAGTATGGCGCAACCTGGAAAATAACATGAAAACCTAAACCAACATTGACAGTACGGGGGTGCAGCCAGAATAGCTTGGGGCCTGTAGGCGCCAAGCGATTCTGCCTCCACCCTTGAACAATCGTGGTCGATCTATCTCATTAAGTGTTGAGTAATCTTAGTAAACTACACAACACTTCAAGAGATAGATCGACCATGATAGTTTAAGGGTGGAGCCAGAATTTGACCCAAGGGCTCAATGCTCACTAGTTACCCCCCTTTTTTCCTCTTTCGCTTGAAGATCATGGTAGGTAATCAGTGTGGGGTCAGTGTGTTAAAGCGATCTACTCCAGGCAGTAGCGCGTTAATAGTTCGCAATATCCAGGGGTGGATCTGGGGGGTCATTAGGGGTTCTGGACCCCCCCCCACCCCAGATCCCAAATTTCTTAAAATGCTATAACAAAGTCCCTTTTTGGGGGTGTTTGGACCCCCCCCCCTCATTAGGGGTTCTGCCCCCCGACCCCAAATTCCTTAAAATGCTATAACAAAATCCCTTTTTGGGGGTGTTTGGACCCCCCCCTCCCGTTGTTTGATATTTTGGCGAACGGTTAGACGCCCCCCCCCCCTCCCCCGTTGTTTGATATCCTGGCGAAGGTTAAGACTCACGAACCCCCCCCCTCCTCCCCCCCCCCCCTCGTTTGATATTCTGGCGTACGGTTAAGACGCACGAGCCCCCCTCCACCCCCCCCCCGCCCCCCACCCCCGTTGTTTGATTTTTCGGTGCCTGGAAGCAAGGTCTGCCCCCCCCCCCCCTCCGTCCGTTGTTCGATTTTTCGGCCCCTGGAAGCAAGGTCCAGTGTCTACCCCCCCCCCCCTTTACCCCCCGCTGTTTGTTTTTTCGGCCCCCCGCGGAAGCAAGGTCCAGCGTCGTGGAGGCCTTTTGTATCAGGTTGAAGGTCCCAAACAAAAAGTTGGACCCCCTCCCCCCCCCCCTGGAGCTAAGTAATCCGCCCCTGATATCTGCTGTGTAAATGTTCTTAGTATGTATTACAACAATGCTCGACAAAAGGGCTGACTAAACTATGATGTTTGATATGTCGTAAATTAAAGACTTTCCTGTTCTTCTTCTCATTTGTACGCAGGAGAGTTCCGTCTGTTAAGCTCAAAAGGCAATGGAAAACTTCTGGTCCGTGTTCCTACCCACGTGGGTTGTGAAAAGAAGGGTAGAAAAGTTCTAATTGAGGCAAGACAACATTGATAACCCTGTGTATCGGCGAATTTTAGCTATGAAAGTGTGCCGCGGAGGTGATCGCTTTAACTCATTCTACCCCAACACCGAAATCCTTAAATTTTGCCCCTGTCCTCTGAAGACTGCATTGCAGTGCAGGACACAGATCGACCATGATAGTTCAAGGGTGATGCCAGAATAGCTTGGCGCCCATAGGCGCCAAGCTATTCTGGCATCACCCTTGAACTGTCATGGTTGATCCTTATTTTCCTGTGGTGTGTCTGGGGTAGAATGAGTTAACCTATTTAACCCCACGGTCGCGTTTCCCAAAATTTTGGAGTTGTCACCTCACGACTATATGCCCGTTACAGGAGATGGATTGACAGAAATAATTCGAGGGTAGAGCCAGATTAGTTTGGCGCCTGATGGCGCCGTGATAATTTGGCACTGCCCTTGAATTATCATGGTGGATCCATCTCTTGCTGCAGGGCGTTGGGATTCTGAATGGGTTAACTATTCTGCTCAACAGAACACCATGAACGATCCCAATGAACCCCAGCCTGGCGACTGGCCAGGCAACGCGACATTGTCGTGGTTAGACTCGGAAGAACGTTACAGGCTGAATCTAGTGTCCACGGTGATCGAGGGTCCACTGGCCGTCATGGCGCCCGTGGGCAACCTGCTGACCATCCTGGCCGTGTGGCGGTGCCCCGCCCTGCACACAGTATGCAACATGTACGTGGTCTCACTGGCTGTTGCTGACTTTCTCGTGGGTATACTGATACCCTGGAAGATCGCGCTCATTTACCACGGCAAGGATATGAGTTTGGAGAGCAAGGTACGTGTGCTGACTTAGCTCATTCTGTCCGCGACACGCCACAGCAAGATATGGCTCGACCATGATAGTTCAAGGGTGGTGGCAGAATAGCTTGGCGTCTATAGACGCCAAGCTATTCTGCTACCACCCTTGAACTATCATGGTCGATCTGTCACCTGAATTGTAATGCAGTCCTCAGGGATAACTCCAAAATGTGGGTGTTTCGTGCCTCGGGCACAATGAATTAAAAAACTAATTGTGTACGCCATAAATGCACAGAAATATCCAAGACTAGAAGGAACAAGGACACCATAATTGTGTTGTTCTTGCCTTTTCTAATCGTGTTTCTTTCTTTGCTGGGTATTTGCTTTTTGGCTTTTATTGAAGTCCCTCATTTCTCAGTCCACACTCACACCTTCATACATATTTTCTGCTTATAATTTCGGAATCTCCAAGCGTTCCTATGTCGATCAATCTTGTTTGGAGATTATAGGCCCAAAGCGCTCCCGGAGCATTCTCAACATTGCATAAATCTGGTTGACGAATATCAACACCTGATACATATAAAATGTGTTAAAATGCCTCCTAACGAGTGGCTAGGGTTGTTATTTCGTCCATAAATGCGTGATTACATCATTCTGTGTCCGTTTAGCGTATGAGCCGATGTAAAAGCTATTTATAGCTCCAAACTCCAGGTCCTCAAGCAAAACAGAAAGTAGCTGGTGATCTAATATAACAGCCTTTGTAGGACTATATCACAGTCAGGTGTCTTAATTTAATCTGTCTGTGATTGAATTGTGCAATTATGCTCGGAAATCAATGAAGTTTGTGCGGTCACCGCGGACACATAGTTAGTTTAAACTATTTCAAGACTAGTCCATTTAACTTTTTGTTAATAAAGAAGAAGAAGAAAAATTAATACACAAAAATAATGCTGGTTCTTTTCTGTTTATAATTTCTTAATCCACAAGTGTCCCCAAAGACAGTACATTATGTATTATCTTTGGTGTCACCAAACATTGCTGTCATGTTTAAACATCTTAAAGTACATCAATATGAAGATTCAACCATTTAAAGATTGCTCCGTTTGAGAATGAACTGCAAGAAGTGTAGGTGGTGTGGAAATCATAAACCTTGTGTACCCCACCAACCGAAATAACACTAATCTTATGGGAATATGAAACATTTTGATGGAGTTTTAATAAAAATAGCATAACGGTGGAGCCATCTGAAAACCGAACCATCTGAAAAATACACATTTGAAGAAAAGCTACATTTGTAAGTGCCAAACAGACTGAGTTTGCATTAATCATGTAAACACACAGAACATTTGATGAATTCCCATTAAAAGTGTATTAGATTATGACCGTTTCAAAATTGGACCATAATGAGAATGTTCAATAAAACGTATTACAAATTGATTTGAAAATCCATATGCCAGCGTGCAGAACTGTAATGAAAATATTGAAAGCGAATGTTAAAAAGAGCTCCGTTGCATTTGACAACTACATTGTTTTTATGGGGACTGTTCTGTGCGAAAACCACCCAGTATTGTAGATGCAGTATTAATCATGATTTCCAGCATAAGGACTATTCAAGTGGAGTAAATTAAACACCTCATTGTACTGCACGTAACATGTTGAACATGTTAAATGAGAAATGAGCAAGTAAGTAAACATCGTATGCACCTGCCTACGCGCGCGCGCACACACACACACACACACACACACACACACATGCACGCACGCACGCACGCACGCACACACACACACACACATCGCGCATGTACACGCCTTCTCCACAACTAGCAGAGATACGACTGGATGGTCGTGAAGTGCAGCTACTTCTGCAATGTGGCTGGGAAAGTAGACATTTCCAACCACGTTATTTGCATCTTTGGTGAAGAGCAATTGCAAATGGTACATGAAGAGTATCAAAAGGGCAGATCGGGGAAGGGTGTGGAGGTTGGGTCACAACCACCCTTCTTTTTCCTAAAGTACCTTAATTGCTATGCAGTTTTCCATTTCATGGAAAACCCTCCCCTGGGGAGTGGAAAACAAAAACTTGAGGGTGTGGCCCCTCTCCCTCCCCTCCTGTTTGATTTTTCGGTCAGTGGTGGAAAGGTCGTGACAAATCCTCGTTTCAGTTTATTGTCAGTGAAAAGCAAGGTCTAGCCTCAGTGCACCTACTGTGTCTGGTTAAGCGTCCTAAACAAAAGATTGCCCCCTCCCCTCCCCTGCCCCCAGCACATCCTGGAAGGCAAACGATTTGCCCCCGAGTCACAAATGGCAATTTTGTACGTTTCAGGTATTGCCACTGTATGATTTTTATCAAAGTATACACCTCCATCATGGGTAGACCATCGAAAGCCGATGATGTCATTGTGCATGACTTCTATTTGTGGGTGCGGATGTGGCTGGCCAAGACAATTCTGGAGCCACGCCTGCGAGGGCAATGGGGGCACTGGAACGTAGCTGTGGGGAGAGTCGACGCTGGCTTTCTGCGAGCTCTGGCACTTGTGATCATTTCGTGCCGATTGTGTTCAAAGAGCGTGCGGGCTTTCCTGGTGGCGGCACGCCAGCCAGATCTGTCTTGCGTTTGCGCTTCAAGTTCCTTTACCGGGAAGACGCAGTACTTGAGGCTGTCTTTTATGCAGTTTTTGATGCGTTTCTTTGGCCGTCCTTGCTTCCTATGGCCTTTTGAGAGTGCGCCATACAGGAGTTGGCGTGGCATGCGAGAATCATCCATGCGTATGACATAACATGTCCAGCAAAGTTGTGTCTTTAAGATCAAGGCTTCAACACTCACTAGGCCAGGAATTCCAGGTTTGTCACCTTGTGTTGCTATTTGATGCCCATGAGTGAGCGCAGAGATCTCATGTGGAAACGTTCAAGCTGCTTGAGGTGCTTTCTGTACAGAGTCCATGACTCACAGCCGTAGAGGAGACTGGGGAGGACTACTGTCTTGTAGACTTTGATCTTGGTGGAGAGCTTGACGTTGTTGTTGTTCAACACAGGAGTGCGCAGACGACCCAGGGCTTGGCTGGCTATGCTGATGCGAGCTGCGATTTCCTTCTCGATAGTACCGTCGGAAGAGATGATGCTCCCCAGCTACCTGAACTGGTCGACAGTCTTCAGCTCGGTGCCTTCAATATACACTTTGGGTGGGGGTGCTCTTGTGCCTGGGGCTGATTGGTGCAGGACCTCGGCTTTGGTGAGACCGATGGTGAGGCCAAACAGTCGACAGGCTTCCGTGAACCTGTTGACGATGGTCTGGAGGTCAGACTCCGTGTGTGCCATCAGCGCACAGTCATCGGCAAACAGCGC
Organism: Semisulcospira habei; assembly: GCA_036245525.1. Lineage (NCBI taxonomy): Eukaryota > Metazoa > Mollusca > Gastropoda > Semisulcospiridae > Semisulcospira > Semisulcospira habei. The sequence continues at coordinate 45,779,963 of BTPG01000008.1, forward strand.
CTCAAGGATCAGTCTCTCGATGGTCTTAATCCTGGTGTTCAGTCGACGAAGGTCAAAGAGAGAACCGTCTAGTCTGTACTTCAGGTACACTTCCTTCTCAAGGTCGCGTACTGCATGGGTCAGGACACACGTGAAGAACAGGTTGAACATCACGGGGGCAAGAACACAGCCTTGTTTCACACCATTGAAAATGTCGAAGGGAGCGGATGTGTCGCCGTTTGACTGGACAAGTCCTGCCATTCCATCATGGAAGATGCGGTTGATGTTGGTGAACTTTCTGGGGCACCCGAGCTTTGTGAGGATGACCCAAAGCGCTTCTCTGTTCACGGTGTCGAATGCTTTGGTCAGGTATGAAGACGGCGTAGAGGTCTATGTGCTGCTCAATGCATTTCTCCTGGACCTGTCTCACAGAGAAGACCATGTCGACTGTGCTGCGGCCGGGTCTGAAGCCACACTGAGCCTCTGGAAGTGATTCCTCAGATACAGAGCTGATCAGGGGGTTGAGGATGACTCTCTCAAAGATCTTGCCAGCGATGGACAAAAGTGAGATCCCTCGGTAATTGGCACAGTCTGTTTTGCTGCCCTTGTTCTTCAACAGGGAGACGATTGTAGCATCTCTGAATTCCTGTGGCATAGTCTCCTCTACCCAGATAAATGTCAGAATGTTGAGGAATTGGCATGAAGGGTATACAAATTATACACCTAAGTGAAGGATTTACACACATTTGTTGAATTTCAAGTGTGCTTACTGCTTCTGTTCTTGATCTGTGTGTGTGTGTGTGTGTGTGTGTGTGTGTGTGTGTGTGTGTGTGTGTGTGTGTGCGCGCGCGCGTGCGTGCGTGCGTGCTTGCATGGGCGCGCGCGCGTAGCGAAACAGATGAACTATTTATGGCAAGAAAAAGGAAATTTACCTATAGACTGAACTTTTAATTTCAAGTTCACTTGTATAAAAATGTTTCTGACTGGTGTGATCAATACACTCGGATTAGGCCTCAAATGATTTATCTCCATACAACATTAACTGACATGGAAACACAATCAAACGGATGCAGCAACATAATTCTGAATTCAGTCTTCAAATGCAGTCATTTTTGTTTGATCAGTTTTACAATCTTAATAAAACTGGATTCGTGAAGTCCTATAACCACAAACCGAACTTACCACAGTCGCATCTGACCATCTTGGCTTTCCTCCCTAACTAAGAGTACTCCAGCAAACGGTACCGGCTTCTACGGTTCTTCCCTAACGATCAGGGTTTGAAGTTCGCGCGTTTGTTTTGTTTTTCTTTTTTCCTTACCTCATTCAGCCCTGACGCACCACAGCAGGAGATGGGTCGTCCATGATAATTCAAGGGTAGTGCCAGATTAGCTTGGCGCCTATTGGCGCCAAGCTAATCTGGCAGTACCCTTGAATTATCATGGTCGATCCATCTCGTGCAACAGGTGCATAGTCGTTAGATGACGCCTCCAAAATTTGGGAAATACCTGCGTCGGGCTGAATGAGTTGCCGTTGCTCATTTTGCAGTACACTGAATGTCTGCTGCTGAACTGTAGTTTCTTCACACTTATGACGGCGTCCATGCTGACCATTACCGCAATCTCTGTGGACCGCCTGCTGAACGTACGGCTGAGTCTCCACTACCCCATCTACTTCACCAGTAGGATCACAAGGTCAGCGATCTCTCGAACACTTAGTTGTCAAGTTAGAACATTGCATTGAAAGTCGCGACATCACTGTTGGGAAAGAATCATTTATGCTTTATTCCTAGTGCTATCGTGACTATATAGCGGACCAAGTGCGAAAAGGTCGTTGGGCAGACGTCTGTTTGAGTATTTATTTGTTTTAGTGTTAAAGTTCCATTACGCTTACATCGGAAGACAAATTTCAGTACCATTTGTGTTTGTAACGCCTTGTCGACACACTTAATGAACGTTAACAAAAGTTTGGACATGCAGCAAACGCACATTTGCAATCACACTTGTTTATCAATCTATTGTAACTGTTGCTCGTACAGATATATATATATATATATTTTATAGGACGGAGTCCTGGATTCGTCTGTGTTTAAATGAACCAAAGCTTGACCTTTGCGTAGCGTTTCATAACCGTAGTGTTTCATAAATCTGTTACAGAATTGTTTATTTGAAAAGTTACGGCTGTAGCCCAGTGCGCAAAGGCCATCGAGCCGACGTCGGCCCGAGCACGGGTGTGCGCGGGTCAACGTCGGCACGATGGCCTTTTGCGCATTGGGAGTGGGCTTTTAATGTAGGATTGGTGAAACGGAAACTACTTGAAAATGACGGACTACGAGCAATCCATACTGTGAAAAAAAAAAGTTTTACGTGTAAGTGCACATTTAGTGTGTTGTGTGTGTGTGTGTGTGTGTGTGTGTGTGTGTGTGTGTGTGTGTGTGTGTGTGTGTGTGTGTGTGCGTATGTGCGTGTGTGCGTGCATGCTGAGACATCAATCAGCCCCTGTTTCTTCACACCAGGTTTGTGATCGCGGCAATCTGGGTGACGGCCTTTGCTGTAGGAGCTGTGCCCGTGCTGACTGTCCCACTTCCTCCTGAAACCAAGACCACCAGGGTACATTGTCACGTGTACTACATGCAGAAAGAACACCGCCACTTCCAGCTGTACGGACAGGGCGGCATCTTCTGCCTGTGTTCCGCCGTCTCCTTCCTCTGCTACGGCTACATCGTCCTGCTGGCCTTGAAACACAAGAAAGCCATCGCCAGGATCAATCCTGGAACAAGGTTGGGGAGTTTTCACGCTGAGCCCCACACTGGTCACCTCTCTCGATCCGCTACGCATTGGCATGGCGAATCGAGGGAGGTGACCAGTGTAGCTGAGGTCAGAACTGGAGAATCGAGGGATGAGACTGTCAGTGCAGTATTCGACACATGCACTGGCTCTTGTCGTGTTGTTAGTGTTGACAATGGCCAAGTCAATCACCAGGCACGATTAAGAATCGTTTCACATAATGATCTTGACCAGAACACCACAATGAACAATTCTGCTCGAAGAGACCGTAGCGACTGCATACACCGCTACTCTAGTGATCCTAGCAGTGTGACCACTTTGCAGCCACCTACTCAAAGGAAAAAGGAAATAGCTTACGAACGCAGGTCTTCTTCGGATCTCAGCCGTATCCAATGTATCAGTGACGGAAATAGCTTGTCAACACAGTCACAATGCGCAAAAGGCCATCGGGCCGACGTCGGCCGACATCGGTCCGATGACCTTTGCACACTGGGATCGGATTCCATTTTACAGAAGCCGGGATCTTTTGAGATCCTCGTAACCAAGAGCAATGATCTTGTCCACACTTATGACCAAAGGCCGTTTCAGTTCTCCAAGAACTCACAATATGATATGTCCTTTGACGTGGACACTTTTTCAGCTGCGGTCCTAGCGATTGCTGTCAGGGAGGCATCCACAAAGATCAAAAGGAACAAGCTGCAAGACCTCGTGGAGCCAAACGGAATTCTGGCCGTGGGTGCATTAAATGACCAACTCAAACCTCTGCAAAACCGAGATGGTGCTGTTGCCATCACCATAAATGATATTGAAAATGACTGTTCTGCTTCGGCTAACACCGGTTTTGTTGCTACTGACTCAGGAATTTCTGGGCAGAATCAGTCATCGTTTTGTACAAACTATGGAAAATTTTTGACATTTGGGGAAAACGACCAAACAAATTCCCAGCAAGCCAAAGACGTTGATAGCGACATTGTAACTAATGCAAGCACCTTTCCTGCTTCTAGTTTCATGACCGACTCCAAGACCTGCATCTGTGCTTCAGCGAAATCAGACATACACCTGACTATTGTTGAACCTGAAACAACACAGGAGGACAAAGCGCTTCCCAAGAACAAAAGACAAGTGAAAATTTCGAAAAGTCCTCGCGTGTCAAGACGCAAGTTTCACAGTGATTTTAAAACACACAGGACCCAGATTCAAGTGACGCTGTATTTCCTGGTGTTCGGTCTGTTCTTCCTACTGTGGGGCCCCACCTTCCTCGTGCTGCTGCTGGGCGTGACTGCTGACGGCAGGTTGGCAGGACTGCAGGTTCTCTTCCCCATCGGACTTCTCAACTCCGTGTGCAACATCACTGTGTACGCCTGGAAGTGTCGCGACATGCGGCGGAGCATGAAGACGATTTTGACGACGTGCTGGGGATGGATCAAGACCCTTTTACGGTGTTCGCGATAATGTTGTTTCATTTAACCCCATGACTGCTACTGACGATCTTGTTCGGCGGAAAAGACACATAGTTATTGCTACTGACGATACAGTTCAGCGGAAAAGAAGCTAATCTGGCACTGCCCTTGAATTATCATGGTCGAGCCATCTCGTGCAACAGGTGCATAGTCGTTAGATGACGCCGCCAAATTTGGGAAATACGTGCGCCGGGCTGAAAGAGTTATTCTGTGTTAATTGAACGCCAAAGACCCCCAGCCGTCCACGTAACTTGGATACAAAGTGGCGTCAGCAAGAGGCAGAGATCCTCATGAGACCCCGCAATTGTCTGTCTCTTGCAGTTGGATTGGGTTCACTTTTTCTCGGCAGTGAAGGGGTTGAAGAGTTTATATAGCCCTCCGCAAAACACATACGTACATAGAGTCAGAGAAAGGTAAAGCCTCTCAAGGGACTCCCGTAACCCGCGAGGGCTTATGAGTATCTGTGTCTCCTCCAGACTAGACGTATGGATTTTGTTGCAAAAGAGAAACTGAAACGTCCCTTCCTTCAGATTCAGACAATATTACAGCAGCATCTAGGCATCAGACAATACGCAAAGGCCATCGGGCGAAAGTCGGCCGCAATGAGCCCGCGCACAGCCGATGGCCTTTGCGTCCTCGGCAAAAGACCCCGTTATTGGCAGGGCAAGAAGACCAGGAAGCTGATAAAATTCCCATAGCAAAGCGAACCTTTCTTTCACGCTTCATCGGTTGTCATGCATGGTGTCAAAGCTGAATATACTCCGATGATTTTCATGCATGACCATTGTTAGAAATATTTATATGTATATACGACAATGCACAAATTAAAGGTACGGAAAAGGAGTGGAAAACAGCATAAAATGAACAGGAAATGGTGGATAAAACAATTAGGATACTGACGGCAAGCTGCTTACGCACACACATACACACATGCATACAAACACATTTGTGTCAAATATAATTTAAAAAGTTGGGGGTGTAAAACTAGAAAAAATTGATATTTGAAATAAAAATACATGATTAACTGTGTTATTTTATGGGGTAGATTTTCTGTGGATTTCCACATTGTGGCGTTCTTTCATTTAAAATAAATTATGTGATATGCTAGCAAATCTTGGAGCTAGAAATGACGAAATCTCAGCAGTATGCAACAACATGAAATTACCTTTGCATGAAGTCTGTTCTTTGCTAACAAAATTTATTCACAAAATTTATTTCTGAATTGTTTCACATAAACAACATTTGTGATATATAAGTTACGATTATATTCAATGTTCAACATTTTCAAAAGACATTACTTGAGAGTTTTTAAAACCTTACAAAACATTAGTTGAGACAAAATAATATAATTTTGGAAATATACATATATTTGTGAATATTGTGTTGCTTCATATATGGCTATTATTGTTTTATACCCACTTTTGTTATTAGATTTTAAAAATATCATCAGTGAGTGAAAAGACGGTAAATACAAATTTTGTTTCCGATTCTGACAGTTAAAAGATAAATACCGACCAAGCGGACGGTTTAAAAAAAACAACAACAACAATAATAAAACGAACAAAAACGAGACAGAAGAAACTCTGACGTCATCATAGGGGGGAGGAGAGGGGGGCCGGGGGTGGGTGGGCGGGGGGGGGGGTGGAGGAGGGGGGTAGTGCGGGGGGGGGGGGGGGGGCGAATGGAGACAACAAGTGGTTGTTAACCCTTTCGCCATAGGTCGCATTTTTTTAAGGAATAATCTCAGGAAAAAGCCAAAGGGCTGACAGCTACACAATCCAAACCACATGTGGATTTACATATAATTATGTCAAAGTTTGTGCTATGATATATTTAAAAAAAATGTGTGACCTTTAGTATCTTGGTACGTCATAGCGACGGGCACACTTGGATTCGACCCAGAACGCAAAGGACAT